>JAQPPZ010010116.1:679212-1358424 GCA_028583015.1 Wollemia nobilis | reverse complement strand
AGTGCAGGCACAAAACATAAATTGATGCAAAAATACAGAGAGCGAAACCTAAATGAAGAACATTGAAGCAACAAAAGAAGTCGAGGTATCCTAACTGGAAATATTTCCCTCTAAGCCACAACACACATCCACAAAGTTAAGCAACAATCCAATCCATGCAATAGAAAATCAAAATCTAAAATTCACACTTTGGGTGAGCTTGCAAAAGACACAGAAAGTAGACTGAAATAAAAGCAGTAAGCGAGTGTTAGAAAACAAAGACCACATGAGCATTAATAAATTTGTGACCCTGACATGAAAAGAGTGAGATTAATCTTCCTTTTATAGATGATCAGGGCAGGCACATAAACTCACAATCGATGCAAAACATGCTGGATAAGGTTTAAACCTAGGTCTAAACAAGCCAAAAGGAAATTAAATTAAATTAAATTAAAAACTAAATTAAAACGGCAAAATCGTGCCTCATGAAAATGGGGCACGGTTTCGCTAAAAAATAAAAGAAAATAAAAATGAGGGGTAAATAGGTCTTCCCTTGTCCTTGGCAGGGGTTGGGGATCTCTTCGGGGTTGCAAGGAAGATTACCTATTGAAATTGGGTCAATTTTTCATGTCTACATTTTGTCCCCTCTTTGATGCATTTATGGCCTATTAAACGCATCAAAGAAAGGATGTAGGCACACACAATGTGAGACAACAACAAGCAAAAATGGTATGATTGGTTTAGAAGAAATGGGTGGTGCATAAATGGTGTCATTCCAAACACTTTTAATTTTACACGTAAATTGAGGTATTAGGGACATTAATGCCTCTATAGGCCAAGGTGCCCCCTCGATTTTATATGAAAAAGTGAAGTTTCATAAAAACTCAAAATAACTGATGTAGAAGAAGAGAGAGAGAGAGAGTGACAATCGAACGAAGCAAAGGTGTAAAAAAAAGTAGGTTTTAAAAGTAAAAGGGGTAAAAACCCTAATTCATTTTCAACACAAAAATGAGAGAAAACAGAGCTCTGGGAGAGAAAAGATGATGGTGCTTCCAATTCATCGACCAACGATCATGAGGGGTGAGGTTGGGGCATGAGAGCAGGTAAGGATCGCTTTTCCTCTCCTCATGCATAATTTGATCTCGTTTTTCACAAATTTATGAGGGTTTTGAGGTGTTTTTTGGGGGGAATTTCATCATGAAAGCTGACAGATTTTGCACCCCAACCCAGGCATGACTTCACAGCCCAATTGTGATTTTGCTTTGGGTGGAGCACGGCAAAATTATACCCAGAAGAAATTGGGCACGATTTCACAAAGTTGTGACCTAAAAATGAGAGGCATGATTTCACGAAAGCTATAGAAAAAAGGAAAGAAAAGAAGAGAAAAAGAAAGAAGGAAAATAAGTAGACCCAAAGTGCAATTTTCAAATTGTAATCATCTTATGCTTATATTTAATGAATGATGTTGGATTTAATTTTAATTTTATTTATGAAACTGATTAAATTTTGTTTTGTGAATGCAACTAGGTATTCTCAAGAGTTGAGAGTGGTGAGTAGGGGCTCTAGCAGAGCTGGATGCTCTAGGGTAGGTAGAGAGAGATAGGTTAGTGGTAGTGGGGCTAGACCATGTGGCGAGGATGCCATGGATAGAGATGGATAGGGTGATGTTGACCGCCCTAGCAGAGAGGTGGTATCCGAAGTCTTCCACTTTTTGATTATTGATAGGGGAGATGACCGTCACACTAGAGGATGTGCGATGGATTTTGAGGATCCCCATCAAGGGGATAGAGGTCTACAAAGCACGAGGGTATGTGGCCACTCTTCAATGGTTCTCAGTAGGTTTTACCCACCAGGTTCAAGAGAGCACCATAGTAGTAGATGACCTAGTCAAAAATTATGGAGCGGATCCTCTGATTGTTGTACTCTCAGGGGTTGTGGATGGGCTCTTGACATACCACACTAGCAGATGACACTTTCCATGAGTTCTAGTGGGAGTAGTAGCAGACATGCAATATCAGGAGGTTCAATTCACATGGGGCCCTTATGTGTTGGCCCGCTTATACAAGATGTTGTACAACATCTTGTATAAGCGACGTACATGAGTGTTTTGCATGACTTTTCTCTAGATGTGGTGTTGGAAGCACATCATGGTGTGGATTCCAGAGGCACTACCAGGACCATTGCCTGACCTGGAGTGGCTAACAACATACAAATAGCTAATATCCCTTAAAAGGACCATGAGGGCCTACATAGGGAACCTGCCACTAGCTAGGTGGGTGATTGATGAGCTTTGGGAGATGAAGCTCATTTTGTGACCATGGAGGCTTCACCTAGGCTGGATGGAGGACAGGTCAGAGCTAGCTAGGATGATGAGGATTAGATGGCTAAGGTCAAAGCGAGGGGAGCCAGAGGTATTCAAGTTTGACCGAGTCCTCCAGTAGCTTGGGATCTTACAAAGAGTCCTATACCTAGGGGTAGGGTTATGCATAAGAGGTAGGACCCAAAATATACTATTAAAAAATGGTGAATCTATTGTGAAAACTGATGAATCCTGACCAACTGCATGTATGATGGCATGGTGAATGACCTTAATTTTTCAAAAAAAACTAGCAAAAAATGGTGAGTTTTAAAGTTTTGATCAGACCAGATGAAAAAGGAGTTTGGAGACACCAACCACTTTACAAATATTGATTCGATCTTGGATCGGATGCATAATATGGTCCAATCTCAAACCAAATGCATAATATGGTCTGATATCAGATCATATGCATAATATGATCCAGTCTCAAATTGGATGCATAATATGATCCGATCTCAGACCGGATGCATAATATGATCCAGTCCCTAACCGAATGCATAATATGATCTGGTCCCTAACTGAATGCATAATATGATCTGGTCACGGATTGAATGTATAATATGATCCAGTATTGAACCAAATGCATAATATGATTCGATTTTAGACTGAAAGCATAACATGATCCAACCCCCAACTAGATGCATAATATGATTCGGTCACCCATTGGGTGCATCTTATGACCCGATCAAACCAGGTGCACAATATGATCCGATCATCAATCAGATGTAGAATAGGATTCGATCCTACATCGGATGCATAATGTGATATGATATGAGATCATATGCATAATATGGTGTAACATTGTAATAGAATTAGAAAAAGGTATGGTTTCGAGGTGGTGGGCCTCATGCAGAATAAGGTTCGGTTCGGCTGCCACGTGTCACACATTCATTTAGCAACACCACATGTCCAATACAATGCTACCACGTGTCAACCCTATTTCTTCAATCTATAAAATGACATCAACTGTCATTTTTCCATTTTGTTTCTGTGACTACAACAACCAAAGCTAACCTTTCCAATCAACCTTATGATTTACAATTCTTTTTCTTCGACTTCCAACTTCTTACGATGGCCACCCCTTCCACCCCTACACCAAAATTTAAGAATTTTTCTTGCTCTTTGATTTCATATTTGATGAAAGGATGGACTTTAAGTGGCTCAATAATGTAGGTTTGACAACCCTTGTTTCAATGCCATAATTCAGAACAGATAAAGTCCTACAACATATAATAGTCGGTTATGACCATGATAGGGCTACGGTGAGAATTAAAGTATGAAATAGAAATATGCTTTTCACCATCACCCCTGCAAATATTAACAAATTGATAGGTCTTCCTTTCATTGATTTTCCTCAAGTTTCAATGAGGTTGTAGTTGTATCTAGATGAAAAAGCACACCTCGAAATCAAGTACGGTATTTCATCAGAAGATTTGGTAGGTATAAATATTGTTAATTATATTTTATTAATGTTTATCAATGATGTTAACCATAAAAATTTGAAGGCCATTAACGAGTTCTTCCAGGGCAAACTAATTTTTATGGGAAGACTAGAAATTTTGTTTTGGGCACTTGCTTATATTCTTCAATCTGAGCACAATCAAAAGTTTGATTAGTGCACATATATTTTGGATTGAATTAGTTTTGAGTTACACACCGTGCCAATTGCAACTAGCAAGACAACCCATTGTGGGCACTGTTAATTTTCTTTTAGCATTATATTATGAGTGTTTTCATAATTTGTAGACTACTTTTGTGCCAACTATAGTACATGCAGCACTATAGGCTATTGCTATGTCAGCAGAGGAGTTGAAGGTAATAATTGCATCTTTGAACCTGACATACTATTTTATATTTTATCACATTCCCTTTTTTTTAATTTTTATTTTCATCTATATGCAGGATAAGGAAAATAATACAAGGAGTAAATAGGTTGCTATCAATAGGGGTCACAGGCCAAAAAAAAACTGGTGATTTTGAAGACACGGGCTCTAAAGAAACACTATTGTAGAGGTCGTACAAACGTTCTAGGAAAGCCGCTACTCCTAGGGGTTCTTGTACATCTATGTATGCACAAAGTGGAGGTTGAATCTATTGTGGTTAACCCCTCCCCCATTGCAATACAAATTCAACACGTTTCATCATTTTTAGGTAAATTTGTGTAGTTAATTTAAATTAAGATCTTTTTTATTTTTAGAAGAATTGTAACAAAATATTTTTGACTATTTTTAGTTGATTCTCAAAATCAATGACAAGTACAAACATCACAAATTAGAGGCCATATGCTACCATCGCCTCCATTACAGCCACCAGTTGCATCAAACTCATCGGTTGCACCACAACCACTGCTTCTACCACATCAATGATAGACACCCGTACAACCTATGCCAATGTGAGGGTAAATTTGTGTTGGAAAAGGATTTTTTTCATAGATATCACAGGGCACTGCACATATTTTTGGGCATGGGTTTTCACACTCATAGATATCACACATGCCAGCACCAAGTTCTGGGTATGGATGGTCACAATTTATATTTACAACAAATTCACAGGCACCAAAATTTTCTATAGAGGGATTGGATAATATTCCACTTGATGAGGATTATCTTTTACAGGGCAACATTATAGGATTCAAGGTAACAAATGTGCTTAGAGTTGAAGTAGAACAAGGAGAAGCCCCTAACCCTGTAACTAAGCAAACATCATTACCATTAGCTCAAGGAGCCAACCCTCATCCTCAGGGTCCTCAAACTAAGGATGATATTATAGATTTTAATGAAAATGTTTTAATAACTAAAAATACTAAAGCTACTATTAAGCAAGTTGTGCACCCACCCCCACCTTGTGTGCTCCACTCTAGCAGAGCGCACTAAAATATCCAATGGACGCACACCTCCATGCATGCCCTGACCAATATGCACTCCATTATATCGGAGCGTGCACAAAGCCTTGGAGCGCACTAGCCGTACGATCCTCTCTCGGCTAGTGCGATGCCTATTCTTTCAAAATATCACTATTGAGTATACTTTTTATTTCAACACCATTGACTTCCACACTCTTGCTAAAATGGTTAATGAGGTTACCCATATATTTAATAAACAACTCATTTATAGAATTGTATTTAGTACAAGGACCCCAAAACATGGTGTTAACCACACCTATGGCCTTGAGCAACTCATCTCTCTGAAACCGATATCTTATGTAACCTGACAAATATTTTGCTATTTTTGAAAAATTACATTTTTTTTTTGGTATAATAACATGAAATATATTGTCTATTATAGGAACTTCTTCAAAATCTTCCACAACTATACTTGATTACCTTTCAAAACAATAAATAGGTACCATATTTCCATGAACATTAATACAAATATGATTATTAATGTCAAAATTCAAAAACCTTTTTGGATTATTCATGTTTATAAATGTATTCCAACTATAAAAAAAAGGGTCTGTAAAATTTTCTTTAGACACATATAATATATCAATAAGCACGCATATTTTTTTTCTCATCCTCATAAAATCAATGATATAGATGGATCTCTCTTGTGCAAGTTTAATTAATCTATTCATTTCTTGTAACATTGGAAGAATACCACATAAGATAAAAAGTGTTTCCAAGTCAGTCAAACGGAACAACATATCTTTTGTCTTATCAACTATCTTGCGATTTGCATGCATAAACCCCGTCAATAATTGATATTCTACAAAAAGTCTCTGGGCAGGTTGATACAGAGAAATCCATCTTGTATCCACATATTTTAACAATTTTTTTCCTTATGTTACTCCTAGTGCAAACTGTTGAAACTCTGCAAACCTTTTTGTACTTAATTAGAAATAAGAACAAATTTCACGAATAAGGTCTTCCACTTTAGCAACATTTAAAAATGTGCTCATGATTTTATATGTAAGATTCACTCTATGAGCCATACAATGAATGGAAATAATATATGGGGAAACTATGGTTTGGAGTCGAACACAAAGACCAGACCTATGACCTTGCATAATAGCAACTCCATCAACTCCAATGTAAATTAACTTTGTTGTTATGTCTATATCATTAATTCTCACAATATTCTTTAAACTATTGACAACAACATTATAAATGTTTTCTGCATTTGAAAATTTCCAACATCGTATGTATTCCCAAAACAATAGGCCTTCTAATATGATTTAAATGTGTACACATGCATGCAAATCCAATATGTGTTGTCCACAAATTTTACCTCATCAATAGAAAGTGGAATGAATCTGGAAAGTTTTACTTGCTCCCTTAGGTCTTCTTTCTCAACCAAAGATAGATATTTTACCATTTTCCAACCACTTCGGTCTGACCAATGAGAACTAGGAAGGTTTTGCACATTAAATAGGTGTAATAGTTTCTTATAATCAATAAAATTGGACATTGGTCTATATTTCTTGAGAATATTATAAAAAATGGCAGCCTGCATACTTTTTGAAGCTAAAATAGTCTTATGAATTTTACGAAATTGGGCTGCAATTGTTCCACCTTTCTCAACAAGAGATTGTTGTTGCTTTAAGTGATTGTCATATTTTTTAGCATAGCTTAAGTGCATACATTCTGATTCATACTTCCACTTAACTTATTTAATAACTTCACCATTACTTTTTATAACTTTTACATAAGATTTACCAGTATGTTTTTCAATTGTATCAATCTTGTTTTGCAGCCTATGATCCTTACCAAGTCTCCAACTGCCAATTTTGCATCTATATATTTTTATCATCAATTTGGTTATCCTCAGTCAGGATAGGCTCAATCCAAGGAAATATTTCTGCCCATTCATTCTTAAATTCCCTTCCAAGTATCCAAGTAGATGCTTTGGACTTTTTTCTTGAAGATTCATATGAAGCTTGTAATGATTTTGATTTATCACTTTCATTTTCAATTGTGATGTCATTTTCAGGGTTGTCTTAAAGTGTTTGTTGGATTTCATTTTCAAGGGGATTTTCATTAGAAGGCATCTCTTGTTGGGGAATATATTCAAGTGGAGGCATATAAGGATTGACAGGGTATTCTGCATAGTAGCATACCATAATATTTGTTATCATTCTTGGATAAAACAACATACAAAAAAAATATTCATATCGTCAATCAAGCACATACTGGGAAGTCAAAAATCATTTGTGCCTTGAATTTGCATGGATGTCATTGGCTCATTACATTTCAAAGTTTGGCTAAAATATTCGAGGATACTCTTTTCAGCAGAAGATTTGGCCCCCTTCTTTCCATCACTGGGTGACATTTTACTTGTAAGAAAAAATATTTTTCAATTTAGTAGAGTAATAAATTTTTTAATAGGATGTACTTTATGTAGGCCTTAAGATAATGTTGTAAATGGAATAAATAATTTTTGGGTGGTAGATTATACATACTTGTTTCCTGTCATTATTTATTGTGATTTTATTAGTTTATGCCACTGGTTCTTTTTCTGATGAAAGCACTTTAACTAATAAGAGCACAAAGGTAACTAACATTCAAATTGAAATTAATTTAAGAAAAATATTTTTTATGCAAAAAATAATTGGTGATATGTATGTCGAAAAATATCATATTATAGCACAAAATGATCTAAAAACAGAGAATCAAAATGTGTTTGGAGAAACAGAACATCAATATGTCTTTAGAGAACCAAAGCATTTACACATGTATAATTTTTTTTTTTTTTTTTAAGCGAAAAACCCCTTGCGGGGCCGCCTTGGTCTGAGAGACCACAAATAGGGGTTTCTATACCGTCAAAGTCACCCGGAGTCGCACCCAGCCCTGCCCGCACCAACATTATCAATTGGATTTTGGGTACCCAATTCAGCTTTTTGGTAGGGTGGAGATTTGAACCTGGGATCTCCCTTGGAGGATTGCCCTCTCCTCTCCAACTCACCTACAACACCTGGGTACACATGTATAATCTTAGCAAGGAGAAAAATATTTGAATAGATACTAAGAATAAAAGAGTTTTAAAACATTCATAATAGGGTAAAATAAATAAAACATGGGAACAAAGCAATGACCATCTAGATTATGGTACAAAATGGACTAGAAATAGAGAATTACAATGTCTTCAGTTCACATATTCATAAAGAATCAAAAAGTTTTAACAGAAAGAGAGAAAACATGGGATAACATGAAAAACATGGAAAAATAGATAAAAACATGGAAAGTAGAGCAGTGATAGAGAACCTGGTGTAGAAAGAGGTCCGATGCAGAACATGATTCGGTTAAAAAGTATTTTGGATGCAAAAATGGTTCTGACCAATTACAGAACAAGTTCTGATTACATAAATGGTTTTGGTTAGTTGTAGAATAGTTTTCGATTGTAGAAGTGGTTCCTGTTGGTTGTAGAATGCGACCTGCTTGTAAAATGGTTTCATCCTATTGCAGAATAGGGTCTGACTACAAAAGTGGTTTTGTTTGATTGTAAAATAGATTTCAACTGTAGAAGTGATTTTGAATAGTTGAAGATTAGGGTTTGATTGCAGAAGTGGTTTTGAATGGTTGCAGAATAGGTTATGGCTATAGAAGTGGTTATGACCAATTATAGAATAGGATTCGACTGCAAAAGTGGTTTCGATCAGTTGAAGAAGAGGTTTCATCCAATTGTAGAACTAGTGATGATTTATTATAGAATAGGTTCCAGTATTATGTAGAACTATATCGGTATATTCGTCAGATGTAGAACAAGGTCCAAAAATGAAAATGTATCCTTGGGATGTTAATTATATATAGAGGTATACTTGGTGAGTTGGGCGGGATAATTTAGAAATTTTAAAATTTTAGGGTGAAAAGGGTACTCTATTTAGGTAGGATTGCTTGTGAATTTTTAAAAATAACCATGATACTCTTATCAAAGCATGGTGAATCGACACCTAAAATTTATTTTTCTCAAAAATTTCTAGCTAAATGGCTGACATTCGAGTCCCCCAAATTTCACAAATTTGAGTTTTCAAAAATGCTAATTTCTGCTCATATGGTGAATTTTTTCTACTATACATAACCCTTCCTAGGGGACTACTGGTATCGAAGGGTGACCCAGGATCCAATAAGGGTTGGAGGTGAGCCAAACCTCACCATATGGGTTGAGGAGGATATATATGATCCTCCTTATGTTGACCCAAGGGTAGACGATGCAGGGGTGGCCATTGGGTATAGGCGATGGTACAGAGGAGTCATGCCCCAGAGGATCTCCCTACCCATACCAGTACAGAGGTGCCAGGTGATGGACCTGGGCATGCAACGGGCATTATGAGAGGTAGCTCATAGGGCCATAGAGAGGGCACAATAGGCTCTTACTATTTCGAGATAGAGGCTGACACGGGTCCAGATCCAGGTGGTAGAGGAGACCATCCCAATAGTAGGGACTAGAGAGGGAGGGGTGAGAGATACCCCCACATAGATAGAGGGGCCACAGGTCAGATACCCTAGGGAGGCATCCACATTAGCAGTGGGAGGCCAGAGCCAAGGGATAGAGGAGCTATGGGTACAACTAGCTTCTCTACAGACATAAATGGCCCATATGCAGGCTGAGAGGGACACAACATAGGTAGAGGCCACCCGAATTTAGGGAGAGGTGGCCCAGTTGGATGGAGAGTGCCAGTGGGCCAGGGTTGAGGGGATGGCTATCATTGGGAGCAACCATGTAGGGGACATGGTGCAGCTCCTTCAGGCAGAGCTACGGTGGATAGGTGATAGGTTGGAGATAGCTATTTGGAGGGCCACATTTTATGAGGTAGCTTACTACGTAGCTATCCCTCTAGAGTGGAGGATGGAGCCTCCTCTATCCCTTCAGTTAGTGAGTAGATCGTGATCCTAATCATGGGCACCGATGACATCTCAGCAGTCGATGTCACAACCGAGGTTGCCTCCACCTCAGGGAGGGCCAGAGGGAGTTGGCTCTCAGAGCTAGGAGAGGATAGGCTAGGGATCGGGATGATGCACCAATTTTTTATTGTGGTGTGCATCCCTAGGTTGAGTGTACCGAGTCTAGATTGTGGTACACCAACCTCACATGATTGTGATTTTATGTGTTCTATGTGTAATGATTTAATGCATGTTTTTATATGTTTTTCTTGTTTATTTTAAGTGTTTTTATGTATGCAAACTATCCTAATGCAAACTACATGAGGATGAATGAATGCAAAAGGAAAGAACAAGAAGAAGGAGGAAGAAGAAACGAAATCAGACAAGAGAAAACAAGAGAAAGAAAGAAGAGAAGAAATAAGAGAGAGAGAGAGAAGAAGAAAGAGAAGAAGAAGAGAAAACAAGGGGTCCAAAGGTCAATCATCAGAAAAGGAGAAGAATGAACGATCCATAGTATAAGACTAGCGTAGGTTGCAAGGAACCAGTGTAGCCAGACACTATAGATCGTATTAATGAGATAGCTAGACCCGCTATGGGTATAGCACTTGCATTAATGTGAAAAAGTGTGTGTGGAGTTTTGACCCGCTATGGGTGGTTGCTCCCTTATTGACTGTTGTGAGGTGATTACCCGCTAGGATGTATGTCGAGGTCTACTAAAAATGACCAAGGAGCTTATCCTGTAATGGGGTGTTGAGCCTGCTGAGTCAAAAGAGAGTATGACCCGATAGAAGATCATGAATAGTGCAATACCCACTAGGATGTATAAGTATCCCATGTGGGGTGTAATATGTATAAAAATAGTATGCAAGTGCTATCCTAGATTGGGACTTTGAGAAAGACTTTGTGCAATAAGAGTATTCAGCATAATGAAGGAATCAAGAAAAGGAGAAGAAGTGATCATAAGAAGAAAATAAGAAGGAAGGAAAGAATCCCTAGGGGGGATCTTGCTAGGCATCAGAGTCCTAGTGAGAAGTGCAATGCATGTGAGCTATGACCTAACTAGGTATCATCACATGCCATTGTCGCAAGATCCCCAAAAATCTATATGAGCAAGTAGTCATGAACAATCAATCATGCACTTATGATAGGCAAACATGCAAGGTGTTAGGTTAGATGTCAAGCAATCATGCAAGGATGACAAGCAATAATGCAATATGAGCAAGCAGGTGAATGCAAATGGAAAATGAAGATGCAACTATATGATAATTTTTTGTATATATATATATATATTTTTTTATGGAGAGTTAAAATCAATGCAAAATCTAAATGCACCATACATCTTATCAAAATAAATAGGTGTGCCATGAGGTGTTGGATCGAAGACATCCTCAAAATCATGGAGAAGCTCTTTTAAGGCTCTTCGTTCAACATCCATGGCATGATAATCACAACATTTTCTAATAGCACCATTCTTTTTAGCATAAAAGACATCATACAAAGATTCATCATTTTCTTGCACAGAAGCAATGTTATTTTTAGAATGAACAAAACCAACCATATTACAAGATATTATCTTTGGAGGAAAAGAAAAATTAACACTTTTATTATCATCTATTGACAACTTTTGATATTCCATATATTCTACATAAGTCATAAGATGATCATCATCCTCAAAAGGTAGAGGTTGATTCTTATTAGGTATAAAACCTATACCACATCTCCCAGGCCAAATCTCAACATCCAAGGGTTCTTGAATACCCTTCTGTTGTGGTCCCAATCCTTTACCTGCATATCCCATACCAGATAGGATCTTCTTAGGAAGGGGATAATCATTAGTGAGATAGCATTGAGCAAAAGAGCGCTCATTGAGAGATGGGTTGCTACCATGGAGATTTTCTTCGGAAGCCATACCTCCGAAGATAAAAGCACACGTGCCAATGTGTATAACATCACCCTTCTTATGAGGCAAGCCCATAGTTCGGGGTGAAGGTGGTAGCTTGGCTAGATCTAGAAGAGGCTCTTGAAGAAACTGATTATCATGATCCAAGGAGAAAGAATGGGTTTTATGTTCCTCACTCACTTTTAAACTTTGAAGATGCTCAAATATTTGAGATGAGGAACATGGAGAAATTGTTGAAGAAATAGAAGGACAAGAATAAGAATCTATTTGAGCTAACTCTATATTTGAACAAAATTCAAATGGTCGAGGGTCACTCGGAATGGTGATAACTTGATTCTTGAATTCAAACTTGAGACACTGATGAAAAGTAGAAGGGACAACCTTCATTGCATGGATCCAAGGTCACCCAAGAAGAAGATTAAAAGATGCAGGACAATGTACCACATAAAACAAAGTATCCAATATTCTCGGCCCCACTTTTAAGGGGAGAGATATGACACCACAGGCCTCTTGGGACTCATTGTTGAAAGCTTTAATGATGATATCAGTTTTTGTTAAATCTTCCTCTTTTAATCTAAATTTTTGAAAGAATTGATATGTACACAAATTGAGGGATGAACCATTATCAATCAAAACTCACTTGATAAGGGTATCCCCAATAAGTGTGGTGATGTAAAGTGATGAATCTCCATGTAAGTTTGAGGAAGGTTTATCATCATCTGAGAATGAGACATGATGTATCCCAAAAGAACCTACGGTGTCAACTATGGCATCAGGAGGGATGTCTGGGAAAATAGATTGTTGTAAAAAATTTATTAAAGCATTTATGTGATCGGGAGAAGTCTGCAAAAGTTCTAACACTGATATCTTTGTTGGAGTACTAGCTAACTACTTCTGAAGATCAAATGAAACCTGTGACTGTGGTCTCAACACTATAGGTGGAATCCTTGTAGCTGAATCTCTTCTCTGATTCTCCTTTAAAACTGAACTGGGCTGAGATACTGAACTCTATCCTTGCTGATGTTGCTGATTCTGAGCCTATTTCCTTGTAGTTACTCCAACCATACCAACCACATTACTATGGCATGGGAATCATCTTGATGAGCCACCTGATTGGCTGTTTGTTGATCATGCTTTGGTAGGGGATCCTTAAATATCCCCATGTCTTGATTTGTTGTTGGAACTTGTTGAGTAGGAGTTTGATTACTTGTTGATTGGAGATTTCCTAAATCAATGCATCCTGCATCAATCAAATCTTGAACCACATGCTTCAACTTCTTACAAGTGTTTGTCCAATGTCCTTCTACTCTATGGTAAGTGCAATATTGATTTACCTTATACCAATGAGTTGTAGTATCTGGTTGTCTTACTAGAGGTAATTCAATTGCCTTAGCATCCAATAGTTGTTTTAAAACTACTTCCATAGGCATATTAAGTCTTGTGAAGTTCCTTTGAGGAGGCTTCTAAAGTACAATATTTTGTAGGTTGTTAGTGACATTGTTAATAGGCCTACTATCACTATTGCCTCCTATATGCTTATTCTTATGTTGAGACTTAATTGGCTTATCTTATTTAACCTTAAGTTGACCTCTTCTAATGAGATCTTGTTCCACTTTTCTTGCTAACTCAATTGCTTGATCTAAAGATGTGATAGTAGTAGTTTCTAGAGCATAAGATAATTGTTCTTGTAAATTACCAATGAATATATCAAGCATATCTTTCTGAGACACAGGTTGTCTTAATCGGCCAACTAAACTTCTCCAATGAGCTAGAAATTCTGAAAAACTTTCTTCTTTACTTTGTTTTAAATCATATAGATCTCTCATAGTCACTTCCTTTTCAATGTAAGCACTAAATTGATGAACAAACATCTCTGCAGTCTTCTCAAAACTCTTCAAAGAATAGTTGGGCAATCGATAATACCATTCTAATGCCACTCCAGCAAGACTCTTTGGAAATGTTTTCAATAAGAGCATATCATCATAAACAAGATCATGGTAAGCTATCCTGAATCCTCTTAAATGCTCTATTGGATCTTCAGTCCCTTTATAGATTGGCAATATTGGCATAGAAAAATGCTTAGGATAAGGTCTAGCAACAACAATAGGATCCAATGGTTGACTACACATTTCTTTATAATTGTATGTAAACCCTGAAGGTTGAATCATATCCATCCTTGAAACCAACTGATTCACTACATTTGCCAAATTTTGCATCTCTGAATTACTATGTATGTTTCCTAGACTTCCCAAAGGAGGAATGTATGTATGTTGAAACCCTGATGTTTGATTCAAGTTTTGGATACTTTGGTTGTATGTGGCACTTTGTGGATAACTAACATTTGGTGGAACAGAAGCAATGGTGTTGATATTAGAGGATGAAGGAGGAAATTGAGAACAATTTTTTGGGCCATTACTAGTTAGAGAGACTTGCAGATTCCCTCCAACATTGGTGGTATTAGTAGTGGCACAAGTCACTTGGTTCTTTAAATTGTTTTGATGCATGGATTGAGATGTAGGAATATCATGATTAAGCAAAGGAGACCTATTGGGAGGGGAAGGAGTAGCATCCTCTTTTTCAAGATGAGCTTCTCGTTCTACATATTCCAATAGTTTTTCCTTATGAGCTTTCATGAATTCCCAAATGTGATCAAATGATGAAAAGACATAACTACCATTAGGTCCAACAAAAGGATCAGGATTAGTTTCAGTTTCCATGTCTACCTCTTCTTGCTCTTCTGGATCTACATTAGGGTCTTCCCTATCAATATGATCATCTTCCAAAGGAACATAATCAGACTCTAATTGTTTCCTCTGACTTCTAAGGAAAGGAGCCATTAGAAGTAGTGAAAAACAAATAGGGGAAAACACTAACAAACAAATTTTAATTACTTAAATATTTTTCAAATAGAATTAATGATCTTGCTTAAAGTTTGAAATAAAAGGAGGTGTTCACATCGGGTTCACCAAATATGTAGAGGGGGAAAACTGCCCTACCGTATACAATTCCCAAACAAAAGGTTGGATCTACAAGGAGAGAACCTTTTGTGGGGTGAACCATGGGGGTATGTTGTGCTCTACACTCGGTGCTAGGGGGATGGGTTCACCAGGAATGGTTTAAGGACTCGCTCCAAGTCCTCAGGATATTCAAGAAAATTTTGATGTATTCAGTTTTAAGAAAAACACCTAAGTTTGGTCTTTCTAGTTCTAAGCTAGGAAAGATAAATGACAATGCAGAAAATAGAGTATAATAATTGAAAATAGAATGCAAGCATACAAGAGCTAACCTAATATGATTCTTTATTTTGAATGCTCACTAACCTAGGGTTTATTCCAGAAAACCTTTAAAGCATAAACATACAAAATAAATGCACATAAATTATCCCTAGATGCAAACTAAATGCTTTTCACTTTTAGATGCCTAAGAATTAAATTTAGATTAGATTATAAAACCAATAAGATAAATTAGAACACTTAGCTTTAACCGGTGGTTGATCCTAGCTTTTGATGCTTCTTGTCCAATGATATCAAAATACTTGTTCCTACAAGATAATCTAAGAAACACTAAAGAAATGGTGATCAGCATTAGGGGGCCTACTTAGGCCACTGTATAACAGTCCTCGAAGGCGCAGCAGTCAAGCCCCCTAGGTCCCTTAGATGACCTTTCAACACAAAATAGAAAATTGACCTTTGGAGAATTAATCATAAAATAGATATGCAGAAATAGTAAAAATAGAAATAGAATATGCCAATATGCTCAGTATGCAGTAATGAAGCTAACCAAACTATCAAAAAATAGAACTTACCCCTAGATTGATCTCAAGAAAAATCATACCTCATAAAAAGTGGGCGCGATAATGCTTCGACAAAGTCATGCTCCATTAGAATGGGGCACGATTTCGCTTCTATGGACTAAAACCCTAAATTAGGGTTAGCGAAGTCACGCCTCGATAGAACCAGGTGCGATTTCACTTCAAACACATGAAAAATAAAAGCGCATGCATGAAACGTAAATTAAATGTGAAATCATAGAGAGCAAAACCTAAATGGAGAGCATAGAAGCAATAGAAGAAGGCTGAGTATCCGAACTGGCACTCTTTCCCTCTAAGCCACAACGCGCATCCACCAAGTTAAGCAACAATCCAATCCATGCAATAGGAAATCAAAATCTAAAATTTGCACTTCGGGTTAGCTTGTAGAAGACACAGAAAGCAGAGCAAAATAAAAGTAGTAAGCGAGTGTTAGAAGACAAAGATCGCATGAGCATTAGTAAGTTCGTGATCATGATATTGAAAAGAGTGAGATTGCTCTTCCTTTTATAGATGATCAAGGTGGGCACAAATAAACTCACAGCCGATGCAAAAACACGTTGGAGGGTTTAAACCTGGGTCTAAGTGGGCCAAGAAGAAAATTAAATTAAATTAAAAACTAAATTAAAATGGTGAAATCACGCCCCGTCCTAACGGGGCACGATATCGCTTCCGTGAAGTCGCGCCTCATGAAAATGGGGCGCGATTTCGCTAAAAGACAAAAGAAAATAAAAAGGAGGGGTAAAGAGGTCTTCCCTTGCCCTTGGCAGGGGTTGGGGACCTCTTAGGGGTTGCAAGGAAGATTACCCACTGAAAGTGGGTCAATTTTCCATGTCTACAATTTCACCTTCATATTTGTCTTTTCATCTTCTCTCATTCTCATAACAAATATGACTATCCAACCTCATATGGGGTGAAATCATCAATAATTCTCTAATAATTGCATCTCATAAAATAATTTAATAATTACATGATGACAAATAACATAATAAAGTATAACACCCATTAAGTGGTATTAGTTCAACCAATTAAATTCATCAACATTTCAAGGAGGAGATCTAGGTTTGAATCTTGCCAAACAATACATGGATAGTATCCAAGCTTTGTTGTAATACCACTATGCGATGATGATGTAATATGAGTGAAACCTATTTTTATACCATATAACCCATTGAAAAAATAAATTCTAACATCCCCCTCCCCTCTATTACATTATTTGGTATAAATATCATTACCCCCCATGATTCCAGGGGTGGTACATTGAAATTGTGCTCTAGCTCTAGTTTTATTGGCTCATGTTTTAGATAATCTCCACTAGGTGTGCCTCTTTGGATTAGTCTTTGGGTTTACCTCTAAGTCATTATCTCTATATCTTTGCCTTAGGGTCATCATTACCTTTGAGTTACCTCTAGGTACTTTACTTTTGGGTTACCTCTAGGTCGGCCTCTAGATCTACCTTTGGATCATCATATCTAGGAAATACCCACCAAATTATATCATTGGAATCTTTCTCATATTAAAAATTTTCCACATAATGTTTCACTACAGGTATTTCAAGCATATCTTGGGCCATATTTTAATACATAAATTATTTATTTCAAGTTTCTCTAGAAATATTTCCATGTAAAAACTTATCTTCTTCTCATTCAACAAACTTCATCTTCTCTTGTAGAAAAAATTCAATATTTCTTTTGTTTTATCTCATTTTGATACATTCATCCATCCATAATTCATATGTATTTTGTTGATCACTTTTATTTTGTGCCAACACTTTCTTTTGGAGTGATTATTACCTTCACAAAACTCATAAAGATGCAGGTTCCAACACCTAGTTGTCACATGTCTGGATCTTCCACAATGACTGCAACAACTCATCCTAGGAACTTTTGCATATGATTATTTCTTCACAAATTTTGTGTCACTACTTCTTGCTTGTCCTTCATATCCAATGTGTATTTCTTTGGCCTTATATTTGACATTATAGATATTTTCATATCTTGCCTATACCTTCCTAATATTGTACTATTGTATCTCATTTTTTCATTATTTTTGAACCAATTCCTTTGGTAAGTTTTTCAAAGCCACCAATTTCTTCATCACCACTTTGATTTATGTCAATATTCAAATACCACACATCATAACAATGATCTTCAACACACTCTAAACTATCATTGTCACTTTCAACTCTGACAATATGGTCTTTGTCATGGCCAATACAATTTTTTCTCTCATCAACAATATTCAAATCACTTGTATCACAAGCTATATCTTTCCTTTGGATAAGATCACATATATCACAATAAACATATTTTATCATGGGCTTGTCCTTCAACTATTCACATATTTCTATTTGTTTTCTACAATGCACCTCAAGGATGTCAAGGGTGAATAGTTCCATGCACATTCTTCTTACTACAATAGAAATGGTCATACCATTTTCAAAGTATCCTTCACAATTTTTTTGAGAATTGATTGCAAACAAGACCTTATTTTTTAAAACTCTCCATATTCATTATATTTTTATGACACACACATTTGAATTTCATCTTGTTTCTTGGCTCATTTACTATCACATTTATTTTTTTGTTTTGACACTTCCTTGGCCATAATGAAATTATGTTATTTCATGCTTTTCTTTACAATCTAGTTTTGATTCACCCTAAGATATATACCCTTGTTGCTATGGACCTTGTTGATATTTCTCTCTTTGATATTTCCCTTGTCCTTGTTAATGTACAAATTGTTGATGCCCTTGAGGTCTACAATCTTGATTCCTTTGGATCAATGAATTACATTTATAAAACTTGGTGTCATATCCTTTTTCACAAATATGACAATATCTCCTTCTCTATTGAGGTTAGTTTTGTGATGACAATGAATTGAAAGGACACTTTGAACCATTTTGTGATTTCTTTGTGAAGATAAGTGCACTATTAGACAACTCATCTCTCAACTAATTTTCTACTTCATATTGTTAAATGATATTTACCAATTCTTCAAATGGCACATTTTTATTTGATTCTTGGAGAGTTGTCACTAATGTTCTAAATGATTCAAGGAGAGATCTAAGTACAACTAAGACTAAGAATTGATATTCCACCTTTTCTCCCATGTTCAATTTTAACTTCAAATCTGCAATTCTTTGAAGGAATTATTCAATACTATAACCATCTTGGATCCTTAATGTATGTAGTTGTGATTGAAGATAAAGGATTGTGGCTTCATTCCTTCCTTTAAATATGGCATAAATTTTATCCTATATATCTTTTAATATTTTTTCTTAATTGATATATAGTTGTATTTCATCATCCACTTCATAAGTGATGAGCATAAGTGCCCTTGCATCTCCTTGATCATACTTTTATCTAGCTACAATCTCCTCAAGACAAGTTTCATCACCTGTAACTATATCCCAATTTTTTTTCCCACTAATATTGTCCTCATTTTTGTCTTCCATGGTGCAAAATTTGGACCCTTTAGCAACTAAGATTCTATGAGAGATTTTTGATGTGGCCATGGTAATGGTTCTTTATATCTCCCAAAATGGACCTTTTCTATATACCACCAATCCTATATATAAAAATTTTAGATATACCCTTTCTTCCTATATACCCATTAGTATGTGGAAGAAGCTAGTCCTCTCAATATATGTGACAGTATGTGAGAAAGACCTTAAGCTACATAAAAGAGATCGATACGTGGTACCAAGGTAGTACTAAATATTATTCCTCCTATTGACTCCCAAAAGGATAGTCCCCCTATTGGGAGAATAAGGTCACATCTCCTCGAGGGGCACACAAGGTGCACCCCAATCCAACCTTGTGCACTTCATCCTAATGGATAACACTAAATAGACCCTCGGGTGCACGAGATGTGCGCCCCAAGCTACGCTTGCGTGCTCCAATACTAGAGTGCACAAGAACACCACCAGGTGTACACCTTTGTGCACCCACCTCTAGCCCGTGCACCCCATTGGGGAATGGGGTGCACAGTGTCCCCTAGGGGTGCACGAGTCATGAACCCCATCATAAGTCTGCACACTCCATGGGGAGGTGGAGTGTGCAATAGTCCAATGGGATGCACAAAGTTGTGCACCCCCTCATGAAGCCCACATGCTCCAAAGAAGTGGAGCACGTATAGCTTGAAGAAGCCCCATGCGCTCCACTCCAATATAGCATGCAAAGTCCCCATGGGCACATAATTTGTGCACCCACCCCCACCTTGTGCACTCCACTCTAGAAGAGCGCACTAAAATATCCAATGGATGCACACCTCCACGCGTGCCCCGAAATCCAATATGCACTCCATTATATCGAAGCGTGCACAAAGCCTTGGAGTGCACTAGCTGTACGATCCTCTCTAAACTAGTGTGATATGATCCTAAAGTGAATTGTACAACCTCCCTCAGGGTGCACACATCTATGTGCCCTAAACCAGGTTCGTGCACCCCCATTGCCTTGGGCCACGTAAGATTCTAAGTCAAGCGCACAAGCTATGCACCCACCTTCGGGTTGTGCACTCCAATCTGGTGGAGTGCACGAAGGTAGTTAGGGGCACACAACCTATGTGCCCCATTGAGTCCCATGTGCCCCACTCCCTTGGGGTGCATAAAATTTGGGTGAGCGCATGAATTCATGCACTTGCCTCAGGATCCATGCGTTCCACTCCCCAATGGAGCGTGTGCACAAGCATCAAATCGAGTGCACCCCATGCATGCACCCTACCTACCTATGTCTCACCCCATAAAATCAAAATTCATCATGTATCCCCTTCATCTACAATTCCCTCCATAGGTGCATTGGTTCGATAAATCAAAAACTGATGTGGCATGCCTGACCATCCAGAAGGCTTCATAAAAGAGAAAAGTGCACAAGGCCCACCTAGCGAATTAATTGTACATGCTTTAAAAGGAAGATAGCAAACCTTTTTGTGCCATTACTACATGCATAAATTGCTCATCAATGAGGTCAAAGCGTAGAGCGAAGAAGAGAGAAAAATTCACAGCTTCACTACCCATTTCGATGGCATCCACCAATTTGACTACTCTAAAGGCGTCTATCATCAGAGAGAGAATTAACAAAATTACAGGAATGTGGCCCATTGTGAAGAATACGAGGAGAGTGTAGGATCCCAAGGCACTCATGATTCTATAAGATACAAATAGGGATATTACAAAAGTACACCAAAATGAGGTCGAGGGGGTAACCATTTATACATTTGATCCTACTGAGGAGGATAACCAACACCATCCAACACTGTTGAGAAGCCTCTACATGTGATCATATACATACAGTACCTCATCCACCCTGGTCTACAACAAATAGAACATAAACCTGGGCCAGTTGACATACCCGAGAGTGTATCACTCCTCAGATTTACTATCATGGCTCGCAGTCGCCTAAGACTCTAGGAGCCGAAAAATTAGAGATTACAAGAACAAGGTGGTGGCCTGGGTGTCAGACGATAGAATTAGGTAAGTCTTTAGACTGGCCACTACATCCAGGGTGGTGGACTTCCAAAAATTGTCCCTCTAGGCCAATTACATGCTCAATACCTCATTCCCCAAAACTCTGTTGAGTAAGGTGCAGTAACAGTATTGTCATTGTTGTCAACACAGACAGTTAGATCAGTTGATGCAGTAAACACGGTCATGATGCAGTGAACAGGAAGTTCAGAAGCTGTTCAGAATATGCAACAGTATTGTCATTGCTGTCAACACAGTCAGGTAGATCAGTTGATACAATGGACAGGAAGTTCAAATGCTCAAAAGTTATTCAAATGTAGTGGATAGGAAGTTTAGAAGTCATTCAGAGTATGTACAGTGTGTTTCCTAGAAGACCTAAGTGGCCCATGTGCAAAGAATCAAAGAAAAAGACAAGTAAGAAAAGTGTCGCGATATCACGACATATTCAGGAAGCAAAAAAAGTGTCACGATTTCGTGACATATCGAAGGAGAGAGAAAATGTTGGCAAAAATGTCACGATTTCGTGACATATCGAAGGAAAGAGAAAACGTAATTAAAACTATCACGATTTCGCGACATGTTGGAAGAGAAGAAGGCAAGTTGAAAAACTGTCACGATTTCGTGACATGTTGGAAGAGAAGAAGGCAAGTTGAAAAACTGTCACGATTTCCTTAAACTGTCACAATTTCATGACATGTTGGAAGAAAAGAAGGCAAGTTGAAAAACTGTCGTGATTTCATGACATGTTCGAAGCAGAGGCGCAAGCAGGTTAAACTATCATGATTTCACGACATGTTGGAAGAGAAGAAGGCAAATTGAAAAACTATCATGATTTCGTGACATGTTCGAAGAAGAAGCGCATGCAGGGAAAACTGTCACGATTTCGTGACATGTTCGAAGAGAAGACGCATGCAAAGAAAATTGTCGCGATTTTGTGACATGTTCGAAGAAGAAGCGCATGCAGGGAAAACAGTCATGATTTCATGATGTGTTGCAGAAGAGAGAGTCCGAAGTGAGAACTGTCATGATTTTGTGACAAGTTTGAGGAGAGAGAAAGTAAAATGAAAAGTGTCACGATTTTGCGACATGCTACAGAAGAAAGAGTTCAAAGTAAGAACTGTCACGATTTCACGACATGTTGCAGAGGGAAGAGTTTGAAGTGAGAACTATCATGATTTTGCGACATGCTACAAAGGAAAGAATTCGAAGTGAGAACTGTCACGATTTCATGATAGGTTCAAGAGAAAGAGCTTGCAAGGAAAAGTGTCGCAATATCGTGACATGTCATGTTTTCGCTAGTGCAAGCCGAACAATGAAGCAAGGCAGCGAAAGTGTCACGATTTCATGACATGTTTCGTTTTTGCGGGTGAAAGGTAGAGAAAGGCACAAGGCAGCGAAAGTGTCATGATTTTGTGACATGTTTCGTTTTCACGGGCGAAAGGCAGAGAAAGGCACAAGGCAGCGAAAGTGTCACGATTTTGTGACATGTTCTATTTTCACGGGCAAAAGGCAAAGAAAGGCACAAGGCAGTGAAAGTGTCACGATTTCGCGACATGTTCTATTTTCACGGGCGAAAGGCAAAGAAATGCACAAGGCAGCAAAAGTGTCACAATTTTACGACATGTCATGTTTTCGTGGATGCATGCTGAGAAGAGTGCAAGGAAGCGAAAAGTGTCACGATTTCGCGACAAGTCATGTTTTGGCTGGTGCATGCCGAGAAGAGTGCAAAGAAGCGAAAAGTGTCACAATTTTGCGACATGTCATGTTTTCGCTGGTGCTGGTGCAAGCCAAGTAGAGCGTACGAAAGCTAAAAGTGTCATGGTTTCATGACAGGTCGCAAAATAAGCGTATGGATGCAGAAAGTGTCATGATTTTGCGACAGAAACAGAAAGCAAGACTTCAATTGAAGAAGTGTCACAATTTTGCGACAGGATCAGAAAGCAAGTCTTCAATGGCAGAAGCATCACGATTTCACTATAAAAGAAAAGATGAAGTCTATGAAGGCTAAAAGTGTCGCGATATTGCGACAAAATAAAAATGTGAAGTCTATGAAGAGAGAAGTGTCATGATATCACGACAAAAGCCAAGACAAAGTGTACGAAGGTGAAAGTGTCACGATATCGCGACATGTTATGTTTTCACGACAACAATAACAGAAGAAGCTGCTGAGTCAGATGGTGAAGCCAACAAAGACCGATGACAGCCGACGAAGTTTAGGGTTTACAACTGATGATAATTAGGGTTTATAGCCAATGAATATTAGGGTTTACAGTTGACTAAGATGAGGGTTTTCATCATGAAAATTTTTGTATAAAAGGAGGGTTGTCTAGAGAATTGTAAAGTCGATCGATGCTAGTATTGAAGTGGGTGATATGCGACCGTAAGAGTGTAGATAGCGCAGATGCGATGATAGATGGTGAAGTGCGCAGAGTGAGCAAAGAGTTGTGTAAAATTATTCTAAGTGTGGTTGCGAATGCACATAGAGAGCAGAGTGCGAAAAGAGTGGAGACGACAATTCGGTTGGAATGACACAGAATGTGTAGAGAGTGTAAGGGGCAAATTCAATTGCTGAGTTCAGCTGTAGCAGTGCAGCAGATGCCTATGTCTTGCGAACAGTGAGAGAGATCGAGTAAGCTTTAGACTAGTCAAGGTCTTGTGAAAACAAAGGTATTTTCCTATCAAACAGTTGCATTCAGAATTAAAGTCCAAGTTGCAGCTTGGCATTAGGGGTTGGTGCTCCTTCTAGTAGGTGTTGGTAAATCAAGGGTTGGTGCTCATTTTTGTTGATGCAGATAAATAAGGGGTTGTTGCTCCTTCCAGTGGGTGCTGGTAAATGATTGTAAAGTTGGTGCTTTACAAGGGGCTGGATTTGGATGGTAGTCCAAGCAGCCGTTATTTTTGAAGAGTAGCCATATTGGTGAACCTCGTTAAAATCTTGTGTTGTGTGATGCTATCTTGTTATGCTTGTTGTTTCTGGTTTTAAGTTTTCATTATTTTAGAATTAAGAGTTGCAGATTTAAGTTTAAAATGCTTAACTGATTCACCCCCCCTCTCAGTGTCGTACTAAGTACAACAATTGGTATCAGAGCAGGTTCCTTCGGAAAAGGTTTAACAGCTTGAAGGAAGATCTTACAAGAACACAAATGGCAAGGAAAGGCAAAAGCAAAACCATGAGACACAAGAAGAAGAAAACACACATGGTCATGAAAGAAAATGAAGATGAACTCAATGTTGCTGTTTTGGGAGGAAGAATGGAAATAGATTCAAGAGGTGAATCAAATAGTGGAGAACAGGCCATATTAATAAAGTTTTGCACTAGATGTGGGAAGACCGGTCACTTTGCAACTAATTTTTCTCAAGGTAAAGAATGTTTTGTTTGTGGTCAAATCGGTCATGATGAACGTCATTGCCATGGGTTTAGTAGCAGTGAAGATGAAGATGATCTGTTAAAAATTGGTGAAGAAACAGATTTAGAACAGGAATGTGATGAAGAAGAAAGTGATGCAGAAGCAAATCGGGAACATAAACTAATTTTAGCTCTAGGTAAAATGTTTGAGGATGCAGAAGATATAATCACCAGTTTGAGAGTACAGATAGAAGAATACAAGAAAATTTTTGAAGATCTCGAAATGCAATTAACCAAAAAAACAAAGTATTGCAGTAAGCTAGAAAAATATATTGACAGTTTAAGAATGCAAACAGAAGAAATGAGTAATAAAGTCGATATATGCAGCAAACATGAAGAGGAATCCAACAAAGTTGTTATCAATCTGAAGCTACAAATAGAAGAGTCCAAAAGGATTGAAGAAACTCTCAGGTCTTAGATCAATGAGAAAGATATTGTTTGCTGCAAACAAGAAGAAGAGACTGTTTCATTGAAGAAACAACTAGAAGAGGCCAATACAAATCTTAAATTCGAGAAGAGCACATAATTGCTAGATAAAATGATAAGCAAATAGAGAAGCCCCACAGATAAGCGTGGTCTTGGATATGAAGCTGAACAACCCTCATCTTCCAAATATGCAGAGAAGAAGAAGCTCACTGTTGAAGGATCGAAGCCAAAAAAGTTTAAAGCTGAATCTTCAAAAGGAATAAAATATCAAAGGAGATATACAACAAAGCAGCCACAACAAAAGAGGTTCTATCACTCCCATTCTATTCATAAAAATGTTTTTAACGGTTATTGTTTTAGATGCAACATTTATGGTCATAAGGCAATTTATTGTGGATTGAATAATAGATCAAAGAGTTATGCTGTTAGAAATATGTCCGTGTCTCTGAGTGAACACCATGTGCAATGCTTTCAATGTAATGGTCATGGGAACATAGCAAAGTTTTGTCCAAGTACTTTTGTATCTAATCTAAGGCAAGACCGCAAATTTCATCAGACGCAAAGAATGTAATATAGACAGGGAATAAATCATGTGCATGAAAAAAAGGAAAATAATCATTCTTCAAGGATGCATAAGAGACAACCACACAGGAGAAGTGTTCGAGTTCACAAAAAAATGCAAAACAGGGAAGCAGTTGAAAAACCCAAGCCCATGGTCAAGAAAGTCTGGAGAAAGAAAGAAGAGAGGAAATCGTGTCTCCTTGAACTGAAGGAGACTGCTCCTCTACTGCACTAAGAAACTCCAGGTAACACATCCTCAGGGGGAGCAATCTGAAAAAGGTTTTATTTTATTGCTCCTATATGTTTGTTGGGTTAACCTGAGGATGAAAGGCAAGCAGTAAGGGGGAGTTGCACTATAGTTGTCTAAGTTCATTTCAGTTCATATAGTTGTTTGTGGAAGTGTCATGAAGGATGGAGTTAAATGGAGAGTCGTCATCATTGGTAGTATTGTTGTATGTCATTGTTGTACTGTTGATGGTTCTTATTGCCATTGTCCAAAGTTAAGGATTATAACAGTTCAGATATTTTGTTTAGTGAAAGAATGTTGCTCTAGCCGCATATATGTGTTTCAATAAAAGCAGTGGGTATTTGAACTACACATTGATGTGAAGATTGTTAGATCCATTATGACGCAGTAGTGAGAAATATTGAAGTCTGATTATTGATTTATGTTCAACTCATCAAGATGAGCAACTTTTCTTTGTGAATCATACCTATCCGAGGTCCAAAAGTATGAGTTTGAGTAAGGTGCATTTTAGTTGGCCGTGAAGTGGTTAACAAAATATTGTTTTCTGATTCGAACAGTTGACAGTAAGGTGTGACCAACGGTGACTGCAGAAAACATAGGCCAAGCTGAAAATGTAAAAAGGGATTTGGTTGGTGTTGTGATACTATGTTTGATGCTTGCACAAAATTGACAGTAAAATTGTAGTGTTGGTACAATATTGGACAAAAGTTGGTACAAGTGTGAGTCACTTTGCAATTTTGTTAACAGATGTGAAATCAACATTTTTGATTGGAAGCTTACTGTATCTGACAGCTACCAGATCAGATAGTGTGCAGGCAGTATGCATGGTAGCACGAATTCAAGCTAATCCCAAGGAGACTCATGTGATAGCTTTATAATGTTTGATTTCTGAAATATCATTGGAGGCAAAATGATTGTTTGTGGTTTCACTTTCAAAAGTGGTTGGTTGAATGCATCAAGGTTTTCTGATTTGAGAGTTGTGTTTAAACCTTGTGTTATAAGCATTGCTGTTGAAGCCCATTGGTTCTGCAAAGAACTTGAACTTGAGTTAGAGAAAAAACATTTTGAGTTGGTTGATACATGCTTCGACTTGGGTATGTGATAAAGAGTTGCTCATTGAGGTGATTGCTTGAGTAGAGTTGATTGAGCCTAGTCAAGTGATTGGATGCATGTGGTTGTTCAAGTTCCATAAAATAAACTTTCCTTGATTTGAGTTGAGTTTGAGATTTGAGAATAGAAGATATTGAGTCTCTAACAATTCTCTTTATGCTTCTATAAAGTGGATTTGGTTTAAGACTATCATTCATTGTTGAGTTCATTATGAGTACTACTTGAGCATGATTGATTGAGCTCTTGAGAAGGCCTTTTGGAAATATTTGAGGACAATGTTGAGACAGATTGCTAGAGAAGATTCGGACAAGTTTTTAGAGAGCTTGGTGGAGCAGATTTGGACAGGTTTTGAATGAGCTAGTTATTCAACATTGGACAAGTTCCATGTGAGCTTGTTAAGCAGGTTCTGTGTGAGCCTATTGAGTGGGTTCTTAGTGAGCCTATTGACTGAGCTTTGGAAGTGACTGAATACAGAGGACAGAGTCTCAATGGATAGAAATCTAGTAGCCAACACAGTTGAAGATAGACCTAAGTGAGGATACTTCAAGTGAAGATGAGGTCCACCAATCAGTGCAGCAGAGGCAGAATATATTGCAGCAACAGTGTGTTATATGCAGGAGAAAGTTGCAGAAAGTGAGGTTAAGTTGGATTTTATTTCCAACAACAGATTGTGGAAGTGGTCACGTTTCCCAAGAATTATCTAGCTACAGGGATCACATTCTCAGGGGGAGCATTTTAGGGGAGTCTGCAGTAGCCCTTTGGTATTATTGTCAATGGGGGAGAAGAGTTACAGGTAATTGTATGTGTGTTGAAAAAAATTCCAAAGGGGGAGATTGTTGAGCAAGGTGCAGTAATAGTATTGTCATTGTTGTCAACACAAACAGTTAGATTAGTTGATGCAGTAAACACAGTCATGATGCAATGAACAGGAAGTTCAGAAGTTGTTCATAATATGCAACAGTATTGTCATTGCTGTCAACACAGTCAAATAGATCAGTTGATACAATGGACAGGAAGTTCAAATGCTCAGAAGTTATTCAGATGCAGTGGACAGGAAGTTTAGAAGTCATTCAGAGTATGTACAATGTGTTTTCCAAAAGACCTAAGTGGCCCATGTGCAAAGAATCAAAGAAAAAGACAAGTAAGAAAAGTGTCACGATATCGCGACATATTCAGGAAGCAAAAAAAGTGTCGCAATTTTGCGACATATCAAAGGAGAGAGAAAATGTTGGCAAAAATGTCATGATTTCATGACATATCGGAGGAGAGAGAAAACACAGTTAAAATTGTCGTGATTTTGCGACATGTTGGAAGAGAAGAAGGCAAGTTGAAAAACTGTCGCGATTTCACGACATGTTGAAAGAGAAGAAGGCAAGTTGAAAAACTGTCATGATTTCGTGACATGTTCGAAGTAGAGGCACAAGCAGGTTAAACTGTCACGATTTCACGACATGTTGGAAGAAAAGAAGGCAAGTTGAAAAACTGTCACGATTTCGTGACATGTTCGAAGCAGAGGCACAAGCAGGTTAAACTGTCGCGATTTCGTGACATGTTGGAAGAGAAGAAGGCAAATTGAAAAACTGTTGTGATTTTGCGACATGTTCGAAGAAGAAGCACATGCAGGGAAAACTATCACGATTTTGTGACATGTTTGAAGAGAAGACGCATGCAGGGAAAATTGTTGCGATTTCGTAACATGTTCGAAGAAGAAGCGGATGCAGGGAAAACAGTCACAATTTCACGATGTGCTTTGCAGAAGAGAGAGTCCGAAGTGAGAACTGTCACAATTTCATGACAAGTTCGAGGAGAGAGAAAGTAAAATGAAAAGTGTCACAATTTCGTGACATGTTGTAAAAGAAAGAGCTCAAAGTAAGAACTGTTGCAATTTTGCTACATGTTGCAGAGGGAAGAGTTCAAAGTGAGAACTGTCACGATTTCACGACATGCTACAGAGGGAAGAATTCGAAGTGAGAACTGTCACGATTTCACGACAGGTTCGAGAGAAAGAGCTTGCAAGGAAAAGTGTCACGATTTCATGACAGTCTATGAGAAGGAGTGTACGGACAAAAAAGTGTTGCGATATCGTGACATGTCATGTTTTCGCTAGTGCAAGCCGAACAATGAAGTAAGGCAACGAAAGTGTCGTGATTTCGCGACATGTTCCGTTTTTGCGGGAGAAAGGCAAAGAAAGGCACAAGGCAGTGAAAGTGTCACAATTTTGTGACATGTTCCATTTTCATGGGCGAAAGGCAAAGAAAGGCACAAGGCAGTGAAAGTGTCACGATTTCGTGACATGTTCCGTTTTTGCGGGCGAAAGGTAGAGAAAGGCACAAGGTAGCAAAAGTGTCACGATTTCACGACATGTTCCGTTTTCACGGGCGAAAGGCAGAGAAAGACACAAGGCAGCAAAAGTGTTGCAATTTCGTGACATGTCATGTTTTTGTGGATGCATGCTGAGAAGAGTGCAAGGAAGCGAAAAGTGTCGTGATTTCGTGATAAGTCATGTTTTCGCTGGTGCATGTCGAGAAGAGTGCAAGGAAGCAAAAAGTGTCATGATTTTGTGACATGTCATGTTTTCGTTGGTGCAAGCCAAGTAGAGCGTACGAAAGCTGAAAGCATCGTGATTTCATGATAGTTCACAAAAGAAGCGTACGGATGTAGAAAGTGTTGCGATTTCACGACAGAAATAGAAAGTAAGACTTCAACAGAAGAAGTGTCACGATTTTGCGACAGGATCAGAAAGAAAGTCTTCAACGGTAGAAGCATCGCGATTTCGTGACAAAAGAATAGATGAAGTCTACAAAGGCTGAAAGTGTCACGATATCGTGACAAAAGAAAAAGGTGAAGTCTACAAAGAGAGAAGTGTCGCGATATCACTACAAAATCCAAGATGAAGCGTATGAAGGCAGAAGTGTCGTGATATCACGACATGTTATGTTTTCACGGTAACAGTAACAGAAGAAGCTACTGAGTCAGATGGTGAAGCCAACGAAGATCGATGACAACTGACGAAGTTTAGGGTTTACAACTAACGATAATTAGGGTTTACAACCGATGAATATTAGGGTTTACAGTCGACTAAGATGAGGGTTTTCATCATGAAAATTCTTGTATAAAAGGAGGGTTGTCTGGAGAATTGTAAAGTCGATCGATGCTAGTATTGAAGTGGGCGATATGCGACCGTAAGAGCGCAAATAGTGTAGATGCAATGATATATGGTGAAGTGCACAGAGATAGCAAAGAGTCATGTCGAATTATTCTAAGTGTGGCTACGAATGCACACAGAGAGCAGAGTGCAAAAAGAGCAGAGACGACAGTTCGATTGGAACGACATAGAATGTGTAGAGAGTGTGAGGGGCAAAGTCAATTGCTGAGTTCAGCTATAGCAGTGCAGTAGATGCCTGTGTCTTGCGAACAGTGAGAGAGATTGAGTAAGCTTTAGACCATTCAGGGTCTTGTGAAAATGAAGGTATTTTCCTATCAAACAGTTGCATTCAGAATTGAAGTCCAGGTTGCAGTTTGGTATCAAGGGTTGGTGCTCCTTCCAGTAGGTGCTGGTAAATCAGGGGTTGGTGCTCCTTTCTGTTGATGCAGATAAATAAGGGGTTGTTGCTCCTTCCAGTGGGTGCTGGTAAATGATTGTAAAGTTGGTTCTTTGCAAGGGTCTGGATTTGGATGGTAGTCCAAGCAGCCATTCTTTTTTAGGAGTAGCCATATTGGTGAACCTCGTTAAAATTATGTGTTGTGTGATGCTCTCTTGTTATGCTTGTTGTTTTTGGTTTTAAGTTTTCATTATTTCAAAATTAAGAGTTGCAGATTTAAGTTTAAAATGCTTAACTGATTCACCCCCCCTCTCAGTGTCGTACTAAGTACAACAAACTCTACTGAAAAGGGGAAGGAACAGGTCGTCAGGTTTCCCAATTAGGAAGTTTTTGCTTTGACCTTGGGCGTAAGATTATGCTGACATGATCAATTTAGCATTGGGCGTTAAGGACCTGGAGTGGGTTACCAAGGAGGTAATTTTTTTAATCCTCCAATGTAATAGAACTGACAAGACTCCTCTCTACCGATGGGAGGATGTAATTAGTGATAATATTGATGAGGAATTACAGCAGTTGTAGAAGGTCGTATTGGTCAAAAAGGAGGAGATGCCTCCTTTATCTTATTATTCCTTCTTTATTCATTTATTTGTGGTGCAATTGGACAAGTATTTGGTGGCCCATATGGGAGGGGTGACCGCGCCAACTTTGCAAGACCAGTTATTATGCATCCAGGATGGATGCACCAGTTATAAAACCTTCTTTGAGAAGGTCCTCCCCGTAGTCCACTTTAGATTGTGTGGAAATTTACCAGATAGGGTTGGGGCAGGAGTAAGAAACTTTCTACACTAGGCAAAAGTAGGATATATCTTCTACATGGAGGAATTTTCCTACATTAGAATATATGGTTCAAAGCTACCCTCGAAGGCACTCCCAATGCACTACCTAACTTCCATCGCCATTTTGGAGATCACTCAACAAATGGTCGAAGAAGTTAAAATCAGATACCTAAGGAAGAAGGGACCAGTGAAATGGCTACCCATTCCCTACTCAATGGGCCCCTACACTTATCTTGGTCACTTTGTCGTGTTGAGGGCCATTTGGAACATGGATACATACTATTTTCCAAAAGTCACTTGGAGGGCCTACGATCCGGATGGCCATCACAAGAAGAATGTTATTGGTAAGCTCACCCTTCTACAAGTCATACACACTAAGGATGATTTCAAATATGAAATGCAGAAGGATTTTAGAAATAATAAAACCTTGGACTTTGTATGGAGAATGGAAAACAAACCTTACAACAAATTGGAGGTCGTTGGTGATTATAGTGCCTAATTGAGGTTACATCGAGGATTTTAAGTTGATAATATGGTCCCACTGGTCCCGACGAACCCTCCAGAGGAATCTGAGGACCTCACCTTTCAAATTTTCCAACAATACTCTGACCTCTTTGAGATCATGATGAATATTGTAGATGAAGCACAATAGGAGTAGGCAAGGCCCAAAGATCTCCAAGTAAAGGGATAGTCAGACCCAAGAGGATAGTTGATCAGGTGACCACCGACATATCTATAGCCACCTTTGAGATACCACTACCACATAGCATGACAGAAGCCACCATTGATCTGAGCAAAGGTGTCATAAGGGAATCAGCTAAACATTTCAAAATGATGAAGTCCCAGATGGCCTCTCAGGCACAGGTGGTAGAAGCTATAGAGAAATAATTAGAGGAATGGAAGGCCAAGGCTACAGAAGTGGGGCAATTACAGCTCAAGGTTAAACAACTTCAAAACAAAGTTGATAAATTGAAAATGCCTACTCCTTCCACTATACAGGCCAACATCCAGCTTGGGTCAGCTGATGAATTGAAGCAGGAGATGAAGGATAAAATTTAGGAGAGAATGAGATATTTGGAGTCCACCCTCATGGATATTTATGCCACCCGACATGTTTTTGGCCTCATAAAGAACCACCTGCAACAAGACGAGCAAAGAGTTAATGTAATACTTCCCATTTATCGAAGGTTTCAAGAAGACTACATGCCAATTTTTACGATGATGGCCATCCTGTCAGATGATTCCTCCTGCTCATTTATGGAGGAATATATCAAGGTTTTTATGTTTTTACAGAATAAGTAAAGTTTGCTCGGGTGGAGTCAGGAGGTGGCAAAGGCCGAGAAAGAAACCAATGAGGAGTTGGTGGACTGCAACCTCATGATTGAAGATTTTGGGTGTGCTCCCAATATTAAAAAAATTGTGTTCCAAAAGATTCAAGAGTTTGATTTAAACTTTGATAAACTATCAAAGTGCTTCATGGCCTTAGTAGAGATGGTGGACCGCCTGTGTGTTTTCACTGAAAACAATGTACAATGGGTAAGATATCGGGTGAACAAGGCCACACAGGATTTGAACTTGCTACTATTCTCACTGACATTTCATGATGAGGCATGGGAATTCATTGAATAGGCCATTCAGAACCTGAGAACAGGACTGGGGTCCATCTCCTCTGAAACACATGTACCAGAAATCCCATAGCCGCCAGCACAAGGTAGTACCAATGGGGATACATAGCCACCACCTATGTCATGAAAGAGTGTGGGATATGTACCCATTTTTGATTGCATCCCAATTTTGAGTACACTAGGATTCTTCCAACTGGAGTAGGTAGTTACAACCGTCAGGCGAGCCAACACTATAAGAAGGATAATGCTACAGCTGGAGTTTTTTTATCAAACCTTTGAGAGATAAAAGCCTAGGTATAGCTTTACCTATTATTTTAGTCGTATTCTCCCTGTTTTAGCTCATCTACATTTCTTAACACCCATTCTCTTGTCATTCACCAGGGACTGCTCGAGGAGCATTTTTCACTGTGATTATTTCCTGTGGAACACACCGGAGTTGAGAGCTCTTACGTCACTACAATCAGGATGGAGAGAAGATACCCCTTGTTATGAATATTCAAACTGGGGGTTTATTGTAATGAACTAGCATATAGAGATCAAGCACTCTACTGATCTTCTCATATGTAAACATATTTTATATAAATGAAAATCTCAACTCTTCCCTTGGCATCTTCTATGTGAATGTTATGTGTTAGCTTGTTCATGTATTACTGTAATCAGAATCTATGAATAACGCCTTCTATCACTAGTTTAATCATTTTCATTAAATTACATAATTTGAATGGATTAAAACGAACTAGTTCTCCTTTCCTCCATATTTTCTAAGATCATTTAAAAACTCGCTATGACTACCCAATGGACATGGCACCAGTCTAGTCTTGATAAGCTACATAATTGATAGGTTTGGTCACTAAAATACCATTAAAATATTTTGTCTGGCATAGTGGGTATTTGATAGGTTGGTAACATAAAAATATTTTGTTTGGCATAGTGGGTATTTGCATCATAAAGGTCTAATAGATGAACCCACATTTTGGGGTTTCCTTACCCAACCTAGTCTATCTAGAGCCCTCTAAGTTATCTATTCCTAGGTTAAAGAGGTGGATCAGCCAGAATCCATAGTGCTGGTCATGATCTTTAGAGTCTCTCGTGACGTGATAAATTTTCAAGGGGTAAGCAGGAAAACTCCACAACAGTTTTTGGTGCCATTGCTGGGGAGGGCCTCATTAGTTCCTTTTGTCATGCATTACTCCCCTTCTGTGACATATATATTTTCTTGTGAGGTTTTCGGGCTGAGTAATCTTATCTAGAGAGAGCATTCCCATTTTGCACCTAGTGCTAGTGATTTTGAAAACAAGGAGCTGATCTGGCAGCCACAAGACGCAGTGAAGAGGAGCTCTACCCTGAACTACCAAACCCACAGGTACTTTTCAAAAAAAGTAAAAGTAAAAAGCGCACTTTGATTTATGTTTCTTCCAGTAGTCAAAGTAGTAATAGTTCCCTGTATATTCCTCAAAGTCCCCAAACTAGTACTTCTTTACCTGTTACATCCACTGTCCTGAGGGGCCAAGTTCCACCAATGGTAAACCCACCTTTAAATAACTGGTATTTGAATAGGTACATACCCTTTGTCTTACCTCAAGTTTTGAACCCCCTACCCCCAAAGGCTCATAAATACCTACCCAAGTTCTTAGGGGACAATACCATGACTGGGGAAGATCATGTGAAGGACTTCCTATATGCTATGGATAGTTTGGAGGTAGAGCATGAAGATGTTGTCCTTCGATTATTTTTGCAGACCCTAGAAAAATATGCTAGGGAATGGTTTAACAGTTTGGTAGCCAACTCCATTGGAACTTTTCATGATTTAGAAGTTACCTTCCTCAGAAAGTATGGGGAGAAAAAAATGAACAGTCCCTTTTAACTAAAATAGCAACCATGAAAAATAAAGAGAATGAGACAGTTTATGATTTTAACAAATGGTTCACTAAAATGAGAAACCGAATTCCTGTTGCTCTAAGGCCCAATGACCACTAGTCTATCTACTTTTATAAAAATACCTTCCCAGGTGATTTTAACTATGAACTAAGACAGTAACCTACGCTCACTATTGATGCCTGTATGGAGAGGGCCATTGTGATAGAAAGGGATATGATAGACAATAGAAAGATGAAAACTACCTCCATGGATCCCAGTCCTAGCTAGTCTAAAAGAAAAAATAAAAAAGTGGGGTTCAAAATTGTAAAGAAATCAGAACCCGATCCTATTGAAAAATTGTCTTCCCAAGTCACAAAAATGTTCCTATTGATGAATAATTGACTGTCTAAAATTGAGAGAGACAATAATGACAATGGGGAGTCCTCTCAACACCAGAATGATAGTAGGCCCCCTTTCAAAAGAAATTTTAATAGAAACTAGAACAATGAGGGTGGCAGAAATGCAAATAATAATTGGAAAAGGAAGGAGACCCAGAAGGACCAAGATGTTATCCCAAACCCTATGACCTCTGTTAATGTGGCCTCTAATTTTCCCTTCTTCTACCCAGCATGTGATGCTCCTCATAACCCTATCGATTGTGGTGTATACCATGGACTCCACTCGAATGTCAACCTGGAAGAAGAGTCTGATGATGAGATCAGGATCAATGCCTATTGGACATGGGAAGAAACTACTAACAGTCCCCCAATTCTGGAAGAAGTAAATCAGTCCTTAAACCCTGATAACTGACCTACTGCCTTCGCTAATGATGATATAAAAATCTTGAGAAGGCCCCAAAACAACCACTTTGAATAGATAAGGCAAGGTAAATTAACTCCTACAGCCAAAGAGGTTGAGACTTTAGAGAGAGTCCATGCTACCAGGTTACGCAATAGAACCATCCTAGATAGACTTGATAAAAAAATGAAAAGGAGCCTATTAATGAAAAAGAAACATGGAAGCCTATCAACCAGAGTGGAACCTATTAATGGTGGGACAGAGATAAAGAGGACAGAGTTTGACATAGGGATGGAGCTAGCCAAGAAAAAAATTAATATAACCTTTGGAGAACTAATGATTGTCCCCAAGTATAGAGAACAAATCTATAGGGCCTTCAGGTTGACTGACTAGGGGGAGGGCCATATTTTAGCAACCTTGAGTTCTAGTCCTTCAAATAGAACCCCTACCTCAGTAAGGCCATTTTATATCTCCCTTAGGTATACATCTAGGTATGGTGATCATTATGTGATACACAATTGCATGCTTGACAATGGGGTATCTCATAATGTTATGCCAAAACAAGTGGCTGATCAGTTGGGACTGATATGCACTAAATATTCTCCCCCCATTTCTATCATGGATAGTAGACAAGTGCCTTATGTGGGAATAATTACAGGCCTTTTAGTATTCCTAGACCAGTACCCAAAGAAAGGAATTGTCATGGATATAGCAGTGGTTGATGTGGACCCTTTCTTTTCTTTATTGTTATCCAAACATTGGGCATAACAGTTAGGAGGGTAAATTCAGTTAGAATGGTAATTCGCTATCATCCCCCTTTCATCCAAAGAATAGGCTACTTTGAGGAGGGAACCTTTCAATAAGAGATCAGTTGAGCTCATGAAACTTGATAATACCACAATAAATTTGGTCAGCTCTGTAGAGGAAAAATAATTAGGTGTCTATTCCATTTGGCACACCCCTTTTCTAAAAGAAGTACCCAATGCTGAAGGATTGGATCCCAAGCTCAAAGCAACTATAGATGCTGAATCAGACAGAGTCCTCACCACTGAAATGTGGACCATGACCTTTGATGGAGCCAAATCGCAAACAGGGGCTAGGGCAGGAATTAATTTAACTAACATAAAAGGTAATTATCTGGGAGTGCCTTACAGATTAGAATTCCCCTACACTAACAACGTGGCAGAATATGGGGCCCTACTATTGGGACTAAGAAAAGCAAAGGAATTGGAAATTAATTACCTTATTATTTATGGAGATGCAGAGTTAATTATATAGTAGATTAAAGGAAGGTACCAAACTAAGCACCCCAGGCTGAAACAATACAAGCAAGCCATCTTGGATGAGATTAGCAGATTTTTGGCCTTCAATATTTCACATATCCCAAGAGAGAAAAATCATGTGGCCAACCTACTAGCTATAAATGCTTCTAGGGAAGATAGTCCTGAGATTGATACAGAGTTCATGGATAGATTTCCCACTATCTCTGTCTACCACCCCTCTATCCTAGACAATGTAGTATACCTACAAGTTTTCCAAGATGATGCTGATATCAAAGATTTCATGATAGTACTTAAACCATTTTTATGGAGTTATTTGTGATGAATAAGATGAGGAAAGGCTCAAAAATATTATAGGAACACCCACTAAAGTCATACAACTCAAAACAAATAAAATTCCTAGAGGATTGGTATCTCTGGAATCTCTGTTTGATGACTTTGATAGGGCCCATAGAACTGCATCTAGTGAATCTGATAGAGAAGAAGTCAATGTTGGTATGGTTGGAGATTCTAAAATGGTTAGAGTAGATAAGTCACTATCTACCAAGGAAAATAAATAGTACATACAGTACTTGAGAAAAAATAGGGATAGTTTTGCATGGAGTTATGAAGATCTGAGAACATTCAACACCGAAATCATGACCCATATCATTCCCTTAAAAGAGGGTGCCAAACATTTTAGGTAGAAATAAAGGAATTTTAATCCTACATTGTATCCTATCATGCAGAAGGAAGTCCAAAAGTTTCTCAATGCCAAAATTATTAAAAAGGTGAGGTTTTCCTCTTGGATAGCAAATTTGGTGTCGGTTAGGAAAAAGAATGGGGAGATTAGGTTGTGTGTTGATTTTAGAAATTTAAACAAAATCTCCCTCAAAGACAATTATCCTCTCCCCAATATGGAACAACTATTGTAGGTAGTAGTAGGGTCTTCCAGAATATCTCTCCTGGATGGTTTCTCAGGGTATAACCAGATTTTAGTCAATCTTGAAGACCATTTTAAAACCGCCTTCACCACACCTTGGGGAACTTTTGAATACCAGAGAATGTTGTTTGGGTTAATGAATGTTGGGGCCACCTTTCAAAGGGCTATGGATTTTTCTTTCAAAGGGCTTATGTTCAAAATAGTGGTAGTGTACTTAGATGACAATACTATTTTTTCCAAGAATCCGGCAGATCACTTTTCCCATTTGTCCCAAGTGTTTCAAAGGTGCAAGGAGTATGGGATTTCATTAAACCCAAAAAAGTGTCTATTTGGAGCCACCCATGGTAAACTTTTGGGACATGTGGTCTCAAAGGATGGGATCAATATTGACCCAGAAAGAACAAAAGCAATAGCACAAATACCACCCCCCAAGAGCCTTAAGGGAGTCAGGTCTTTCTTCGACAAAATAAATTTTGTCAGAATATTTGTCCCAAATTTTGCTGAGATCGCCAAGCCTATAAATGACATGATAAAAAAGGATGTAAAAATAAAATGGGATGAAGACAACATCAAGGTAATTTTAGTAGATTAAGGATGCCATCACTACTGCACTTGTTTTGACCTACCCAGATCATTCAAAGGATTTCAACCTGTACTCGTTTGCTTCCGAGCATACCATAGCAGATCATACTGTCTCAAAAGGATGAAGGGGAGAATGAGAGGCCAATAGCATTCATGAGTTTAGGGATGAAGGGAGCTCAACTGAGATATAAACTAATTGAGAAATAACCCTCATTCAGGATTTAGAACATTTTAAGAGTATTTTTGTGCCTGTAAGTTTATCGCCTATATCCCCTACATTGCCATCAAAGATGTCCTAACCCAAACTGAGCCCACAGGTAGTTTAGCAATATGGATGATCAAACTATTGCAGTATGATGTAGAATTTAAAGCCATAAAAATTATTAAAGGTCAAGGGTTGGCAAAATATATGGCTTGCAAGGAAGAGCAGGAAATGAATAATGTTGTCTTGGTCCAAGGAGAACAGCAAAACCAAAAACCTAGGCATGAATATTCTGAGTGGTATAAGGATATTTTGTATAACCACCAAAAGGCTCCACACCTATTCTAACTATTGCAATTGACGAGAAATACACAAATAGGTATGCATAAATTGACAACAAGAAATAAAGAAAATACAAGGAATTTCAATGGATTCAAATTATAAATTTGTCCCTCGTAGGGATACCCATTTGATACATTAATTACAGTAGTGTTGTATCCCTCTCAAGGGTAGATGTGAATCAAATGCCTTCTAGGGTGACACAAACTGCTCTAGGGTGTCGATGACCCTCTTCTCCATGATTAGAGGCATTTTTTATGTTGAATGGAATGACCCTATTAATCCTGCATTCAAGAAACAAAAATAAGCATGTTAAAAGCAAAGATAGCCTCTCTTGATGAGGCCTTTAGAGGGTATTAGCATAAAAGATATCATGACTATCAATAATCAAGAAGATGCAAGAAAGATGCTAAAACTATGCAAATCATGTAAATATTGTCATAAAACATGTAAGCTAAAGCACATCTAACTATCTAATGGCCTAATTACCAAATTAAAAGCATGGAAGCATGAAAAGATCCATTAGAGTGTTAAATGCCATAATGAAAGCAACATGCATAAAAACTATAAATCTATCTGCCAGGGTCTCTAAATTGCTAATTAAACTAGTAATAAAGCTAATATAACCTAGCTAAATGATCTACAAAAGGAAAAATAAGGGAATCTTCCCTAATTTTCTCACTATGGGTCTGATGCATGGGTGGCACTATTGACCATAGTTGAGAGCCATAGTGGAGATCTGAGTAGGTTTTCCCTCCAAATCAGGGCTTCTTCTCTGATCCACATTGTCAAATTGATGTCCAAGGGTTACCTCTATGTCCTTTAATATGTTTGGCAGTTGAATTGATCTGATGGTGCATGGATTGCATGAATTGATGTTTCTTGTCTCTCCTAGGCTCATAGGGCTTTCATGGCAATTCGATCTCCAATTGAGTAGTAAAAGTGTCCCTCTCAATGCATGTAGTTGCTTATGCAATTCAATAGGGCTTTGCTACTCAATTGACTATCCTTTTCTCTAGTTATCCCCATTTTTGAGGGGGATATTATATCAATGGCCTAGGGCTAGGGGTGGCTTCCTCATGAAGCCAAGATCAAGATTAGGCAGTTGATCTTGTTGGATGGAAGGATCTAGAACCTTCCTCATTCAAACCACTCCAATCTACAACAAATTGGTCATTGCAACCAACTTTGGGTCGGATGAAGGCTAACTAATTTTAAGTGCTGACCGCGGCTAACATGCACGGTGAGCACTGCTAATTGTGGGTGTCAACAATGGCTAGCACTGACTAGGCAAAAGTGCCCAAATGAGTGGCAAAAACCATTGTTATACCTTGGATCTATCCAAAGGTCTTCCATATGGTCTTCTAACATATCCCATATGAGTAGTCACCTCAGAATAACATGTTTTAGGTGTCTACAGATGCCCCTTTTGAGATGCGTTGTGATATTGAACAACGCTGAGAAAAAATAGACCTAAAATTATGTTGTAGGTTGGATGATGATCATTGATCTGATCAACATTAAATACCCCAAGTCTAGCAAAAGGATGTGCATCCTCGAATCATTGCTTCCAACTAGATAGAAGGATTAAATATTAAAAAATTTGCACTCGTCATCAGACATTCGGATAACATCAATGCCAAGTAGGCTTTCACGTCTGTCAATAAAAAAGGATGAGAGTTATAAATTAACTATCATATTTGTTATTTTTCCCAAGAAAATGGGTAAGCTTATGATAGTCTTTAGCAATGATTCACAAGGACGAACGCAATTTTGACAAGATCAAGGGATCTTCTATTGAATTTGATTATGATTTAATATTATGACTACCCCCTCAAGTGACGAGTCGATGAGGGTAATGAAAATAAATGAAGCAACAAGGTCGCTTGACCACTATGAATGATCTTTGCACAAATTAATATTTAGCATTTGAAATTGGCATGGCCTAATCAGCTATGATTGCAACTGTTAATAGTAATTGCCTATTTCTATCCCATGGAGCAGTCCAGCTATGAAGGTCTTCTTAGAGAATTGAAAAGATAATAATTTCCATTAGGCTTGTAGTAAATCATAATGTCTATGATATGCTAAAAATTTCGTAGGATAATTGTGATGAATATCTCATTCTCGTGGAGCAGTCCAACTGTGTAGACCTTCGTAGGGATTGAAATGAAACATAGCCATTCAAAAATGATGAATTTGCCCCAAATGTCCTTATGGTAATTTACTCGTCTTGCTAGATTGTATGGATCGCAAGTCACTGCAACCACCAAGTGTATAGGGTAAATAATTGAATACGAGGTGCATTTGGCTTTTGATTTATTTGATTTTTTTTGTTAATTTTGAATTTTTTGAATTATTTGGTCTGATTAACATCCTTGATTTGACCTTTCAAAGCTTTACACAATGGGAATTTGGAATAATTAATGTGGTTTTCTAACCATGTTTATCAAACGCAGGCCAATTTCTTAACCATGGATGTCAATCGTAGGCAGAAAACCCTAATCCAGGGACCGAGGATGTCAATCATGGGCTGCATAAAATTTGAAAATTATATAAGATTTTTGCTTTGTAAAATTTTTATTATTCACCTGACAATGACGGTAAAAACTGAGAGATCTGAGAGGTAAAAATTGACTTTTGATGCGAAATGCTACCAAAAATCTACCAATCCCACACATTCTACATCGATGGTCAATCAATTGGAAGCCTCGACTAGTGGAGGAGTCGGTGCTTCCAAGGTAACTCGTAAACCGAGACTTCGCTTGTCATTATCGGATGTAAAATTAACCTCATTAATTAATCGGTAAATGAACTACACTAAACCGTAATGCTAAAAGGAATTTTGTTTAGATTGATTTTCATTATAGAGAATTTTCATAGAGGACTTGTTCTTGATAGGTGTAGCAATGGATGATACCCCCAAATGGGAGAAAGATTAATTATTGACTAGTTTTCCCCATTCATGGTGGTACATGGAGGACAATAATTGATGAGATTGATCTTGCTATCAACACCTATAAAATTTGTAGTATTTATCATGTAGAAATTAAATAGGTAGAATAATTTGAGATGATTGATTCTACCATCAACATCTATGAATTTTATAGTGTTCATCATGCATAAATAGATTGGTAGTTTCAAATAATTGATAGATAAGATTTGATGCAAACCAGATGAATGATAGATACATTAGCAATGAATATAGATGCTTATGTGAACCCTAATTTTGTTTAAAAAATTTAGGACTAGAAGTATACACTTGCAACAATTACCTAGTGTAATTAAAAATAAACTATCCTAACTAGGATCATCATTTGTATGTCAATATGGATCATTGATGTGAGATGCAACAGGCAATCTAGATAAATATAAGCATGTGCATGCAAATAGAGATGAGATTGGGTAAATACAAGCAAGCAATGATAGGTAGCTAAAAGACATAGGCAACCAATGTAGATTTAAATTAACACCTTCTAATATGCATTATGTTCAATGGTTTTTAAATTAATTTCCATCAAGCATAGTGAGGCGGTAAGAACCTGAACCATACTTGACAGTTATGATGTATGGACCTACACAATTAGGCTTAAATTTGCCTTTGAGCTCATTTTTGGAATTCATATTCTTTTAGTTCTCTTTGAGAATGATATTACTAAAGTCAAAGGAATAAGATTGTACCTTCTTGTTATAGGCATGTTTAATCCTTTGTTAGTAGACTTATGGGTCTTCTAAGATGTAGATCTATTTTTTTCAAGTAATTCCAATTGGTTAAGGTGGACAAGATGAAATTTATATTTAATCGAGGATTCCTATAATATAATGTGCAAGGAAGGCACATCTAGATCAAAAAGAAATATTATGTTGGTTTCATAAACCAAAGAATAGGACATCACACTAGTGGAAGTTTTAACCCTAGTGCAATAGGCCCATAAGGTAGGATACAACTGGAGATGCCAATATCGACTAGTTTTTCTAGTGACCATATTGAGGATCTTGACAAGAATCTTGTTAGAATATTTAGCTTAGCTATTCCCTTGAGGATAGTAAGGAATTGACCATTTATGTTGAATCTTATATTTAGCATAATTTTTTTGGATATTCTTGTTCTTGAAGGGTGTTCCATTGTCAGAGATTAGCATAGAAGGGATGCCATAGCAATTAAGAATTTGGTTGAGAATAAACTTAGATGTGTGGGATCTAGTGGTTGAGGCTAAAGGGATGGGTTTGATCCATTTAGTAAAGTACTCAATAATAGTGACTTATGTTCATCACATGATTTCAAGTCAATCTTCTCGATGATGTCTAACCCTCATAAAGAAAAATTCAAAGGTTGGAGAGCTTGGGAGAGAGTATGGATAATATATTCATGCTTCTAACACTTATCAAACCTCCAAATATATTTTTAAGAATCCCTTTCCATAGAGGAACAATAATAATCCATCCATAGTAGTTTCTTGGTAATGGTGACATTGCTAAAGTGACCAATACATGATCCATCATGGGTCTCTTTAACAATTACATGGAATTTAGCTAAGGATGAGCATCTAAGAATAATACCATCAAGAGAATAATAGTATAATATATTTCCAATAATGACATGGCTATAAGCATGTTTCTTAAGCTTCTTGCACTCATTGTGGTTTAAACTATCAAATAATATGGTATCCCTAAGGAAAGAAAATATATCCTAGTACCAATGATTAAGGGAAGGAGCTACTTATACAAAATGACTCTTAAAGGGAGATAACTAGACTCCAAAATTGAATGTTACCTAATTTGATGAATGGTAATCATGGATTATTAGTCACCTAGCTCTAAGAGGTTAAGGGATGTAGTTGAATCCATAGAATTAGCATGGTGGTTACTATATATTGGGATAGATTTAGTGGATTTTGTCAAAAATAATCAAATTTGTGATAATGTATTTGTATGGCTTAAGATTTTTATATTTTGTTTGATAAACACAATTGGCTTGGTTGATTGTAAGCTCTAAAAATTTGAAGATATAGAGGGTTAATAACCTACAAAGCTAATTTTGTATAGAACCCTAGGATAAGAACTTCATACTCAATAGTATTATTGGTATAAGAAAACTTAAGCTTAAAGGACAAAGGGAGTAGATGCTATTGAGGAGTGATCAAGATGAATACTATCATCACTCCATTGACACATTAAATGCTATCAAATTATAGGGTCCAATAATTAGATTGACCTGCTTTAAGGCTAAATAATGACACATCTAAGAATTCTATGGCTAAGGGATAACTAGCTTCTAAAGGCACAAGTGCTAGTTAGTCAAAAATGACCTTACCTTTCACATAATTTTGGTCGACAAACTTGATCAAATTTATTAAATATGATTATCCACTTAGTGATTCATCTAGAGAGGTGAGGCTTGGAATGAGATAGCATAAGGGATCGACCCTCATGATAAAAAATTTATGGCTAAGCATGTAATATCTAAGATCTTAGAAAGTAAACACTACATCCATACAAAGCTTCTCTAAATGTGTATAATAGACTTTGTAGTTGATTAAAGTCTTGCTAATATAGATTGTATCTCACTCTCTAATCTAGTCATTATAATGTGCCAACATATATCCTAACGCATGGTTTGTTGGTACTATATATAGCAACAAGGGTCTATAAGGATTAGGATGGAAAAGGATAAGAGCAAACAAGAAGCAGGATTTGAGAGCATAAAAAGCCACTTAATAGTTAGAATCATAATTGAAGACTGCATTTTTCCTTAAAATCTTAGAAAATAAGTTTTATTTATTAGTAGGCTAGGATATGAATATATGAATGGATTGGAATTTTTCCAAGATACTCCTAAGTTAGGTTGGTGTTTAATGGGGTGGCATATCAACTATAGTAAATATCTTGTTAGGATCTACTTTAATACCATGTAGGGATATGATGAATCCTAATAGTTTTCTTAAGATAACCCCATCAATGCATTTTTTAGGATTTAGCTATACCTCATACTCCTGTAGTTTCTTAAAGATGCATCTTAGGTCTTAAACATGATCTTATTGGTTAAAATATTAACTAAAAATATTATTGACATAGTCCTACATGACATCATTCATCATGTTCTGAAAGATACATGTCATGGATTTCTATTAGGTAGCTCCTATGTTTTTCAATCTGAAAAGAATGACTTAATAGCAAAAGGTTTTCCATGATGTGGTGAAAGCTATTTTGGCTTGGTCCTTAGAAGCAATTTTTCTCTGATTATAACCTAATAATTCATCCTTCAAAGATAACATTCCACATCCTATAGTGAAATTTATGATCATATCAATGTTGGGTAGAGAAAAGTTGTCCTTAGGACATGCATTATTGATGTTCCAAAAGTCTATGTGACTGTTAACACTACCTATTTTCTTGGAAATAGGAAAAGCATTAGATATCAAATTAGAATAGTCTAAAATTTTGATGAATTTTACACCGAAGAGGTTTTGGAGATCCTCTTGGATTCATTTTTTGTAATTTCTACTTTACATGTTTTGCACTAGGTGGTGCACAACTCAAGAAGAATTAATACATAGCATATTAGTATAGGACTGGTGAATATGTATTTAAAATCTAACAAAATCTTGATGTATTCCTCCCACTTAAATAATATTAAGACTTTTCTAGATTAAGTATCTTGGGATATTTAGGAGCCCTAATATCAATTTCTATGGTTTTCTCAATCGAAATACAAGACTCATATTATAATTAAGAGGGAGAGGGTAGCACTTCTAGGCTCTCAAGATTTGTAGAATATAGGGATGGTTGATTACATTTTATTGGCTATGAGATAGTGACATTCATGATTTAGGGAAAATATCCACAAAAATAGAAGTTATTATATCTTATAGAGTTTGAGGGACCATCCTAAGAAGGATCATTTAAGATGTCCTCCATCTCACAATTATCTTCATCATCAATCAACTTAGGGTAGGATAATGTTAGGATACTTACATTAGAAAATTATGGAGGGGCAATAACCCATTATCATCCTCCTCATCCCAATCCAATCCATTTAAATAAATGATGTCATCATGGGACACCCTATCATGAAATATGACTTCATCTTCACTATTGAAAAATAAGAGGGAAATGATTGGTTCTCGTTGGGGATATGACCTATTCTAGAATGTCCTGTCCAAGCTTTGGTTTGTAGGAACTCTTTGATGCCCTACTCATATAAACCTAGTCCTTTACCTTAATATCCCATGTTAGAAAGTGTGCTTAGAAATTGTATATGAGTTTGATAAAAAATAAGAAGCATACTATCATTTAGCTAGGAAAGGGTTACCACCATAGATATTATCATTATTAGTAGAACTGATACAAATGAAGGAGCAACTTCCTATTTGCACTATTTTACCCTTGTTATTAGAAGGAAAACCTAAGGTTCAAGGAGATAGAGGAAGCTTAGCTAAGTCTAAGAGATGTTAATTATTATCTTGATTACTAATGTTAATGTTGGTTAGATTAAATATTTTACCTTTAGATTCATTTTTAGGTGAATTATTTAAGGTAAGAGATCTTAATGCATCTATGATTAAAATATAAGAAAAAAGATATGACTCAAGATATGAATTGGGAGAAGGGCAAAGACAAACTTTAGGGGTTTTTACCTTGATCACTTGGTAGTAGTAAAATGTCTTAGGGTCAATTGGAATATGACAGGTCTTACTCTTATATTAATATTTAAGGCACTAATGGAGAGTTGAAGGAATAACCAATATGTTAGAGTATATTACATTATTGGGTACATGTTAATGTACCACCTTGGGTACATTACTAGAGTAGGAGTTTACTTTAGAGTAAAGTTAAGTAGTTACTTCAAGCATATAATAAATGCACAAGTGTTAGAATGTGTAATGATGTAAATGTGCATGTAGTCCACATGTACATGAGTCATAGGATAGATTCAAAGGTAGAGTGAGGGCCAAGGAACTTATCTTCCTATATAAAGGTCTTATAGTGAGTGAAATCATGGGGTAGAGAATATAGAGAGTGCATAGTATAGATTGGTAGAGGAGTACAATGTAGTTCCTTTAAAAACAGTTTGTGGAGTGTTCATGTCCTCCATTATACTACATTGTACTATTTTCATGAGCTTTCATTAATGGCATATTTTTGAGTTATTGCAAAATTTTATCTCTTTGTTTTCCTGCATATTATAGTACCATTATCATATATATATCATAGCTTGCTTATCTTGCATCTTGTGGTTGCATTTTCTATATCATATACTCATCAAAATATAACAGTGGTATTAGAGCACATGGTAGATCGATAGGAAATAGGGAGAGCCACAAGTGAGATTGAGAGGAATCCAAAAATCTCATTTTTAGAATTTTTGAGATTGCATTTGGCTAGAGTATTTCCATAGGGTTGCAAAAAAACTCGTGAAGACTAGGAATCAACATTGATTCCACTAGATTGACAAATCAACTAGTGAAGATTGATTATCTCTAGATTTAGAATTTCTTCCATTACAATCCTAATACTTTGTTGCAGGAAAAAGGAGATTCAAAGAAAGTTGGGAAGCTTCCTACAAAAGATCTAGGAAGAATATCTTCTTTAGAATCAATCCAACACCAAAAGCAACAAATGGAAGAACAAATATTTGGAGGCTTGAAGAAAAGGTCCCATTGCTAGATATTGTAGACCTATAGAGTGCAAAAGAAGAAAATGCCATAGGAGCCTTGTTGCAGATTTGAGGAAGAGACTCCAAAGAAGAGTCCAGGAGAAGATTGGAGGTTGGTGATCTCCATTGAAGATTGTAAATAGCAGATTGAAGAGACTCTAGAGAAGAGTCCTGATGAAGATAGGAGATTGGTGATCTCCATTGAATATTGAATACTTCACCTTGAAGGAGTAGAAGAAATCATCCTAAGAAGTTGAAGAGACCTACAAGAGGTCCCATTGAAGAACTTCCAGTTTTGGAAGAGATAGAGAAGGACTAGCAAAAGTCCTATTCTTGAAGCAGTAGATTTTAGAGATCCGAGAGGGAGATCTCATTTCCAAACTTCCATAGTAGAAGGTTGAAGAAAATGTCTCATTGGGAAGACCAAAGAAGCTATGAGAGTGAAGACCCTAGAGAAGAGGTCTCAAGGAGAAATAAGGAGAAGGCTTGGAGAGCCTCATTGAAGGAGATTCAGAGAAGGCCATTGAAGGAGTTCCTAGGAGAACTCATTGGAGAAATTTACCACCAAGGAGAAGTTCCTAATAAAGGAAGAATTTGGGACAATTATTTCCATCCAACAACAAGCCCAAAGGAGAAGGATTTGGTAAGAAGCTTACCAAATTTTGGAGGAGATTGGTGAAGATCTCAAGACTTTTAGATTCTTGAGAAGAAGGCCTAGATTGAAGTCAGAATTTAATAAGGAGGTTGAAGGAGAAAGGAGCCAAACATTACTACCAAACCTGAGAGGTTTGAATATTACCTTTGAAGGCTAGAAGGCTCATTCGGAGAAAGGATATCTGTTGGTTTCTACAATAGAAAACTAAAGGGTTCTTGAAGGAAAATCTTAGCTACAATTTGGAGGAGTTCCCTACCAAATTTTTGAGATTCAAGGACAAAATTTTAGTGGAGAGATTGACTGCTTTGCAATATAAAAATTTTAGATTTGAGGATAGCAAGAAAGCAGCAACTTGGGTAGCATCAATAGTTGCTAAGTTTCAGATTTCCAGGATACATCCTAAAGGAGAGTTGAAGCCACCAAACTATAGATTCAAGCAACAAGTTAGAGGAGGTACAAAGCTACAAATTGGTGTGTTGAGAAGCTATTTTGGACAGCAAAGAAGAGTTGCAAGTTCATCTAGTAAAAGGTAACAATAAGGTGAATCTAATCACCTTGCAATCCTTCATCTACAAAGTTCGTTAAGGTAAGCAACTTTGGTGCAATAGGTTCATCACTGAACATTAAGTTACTTAGTTTGTTATTAAGTTTCATTAAGCACCATATTAGAGTTAAAGTTGCAAGGAGAAGGTTACATATTAAAGTCTTCAAAGGGAGTGCAGAAGATAGTTTCTTTTAAGGTTAATACCTGCACATTAAAATAGGAGATTAGATATATTTTTATAGAAAGAAAAATATCATCTTCCTATTATCTACTAGAGTGAAGAAGACATTACTACTAAGTGAAAGTTGCAGAGTTCATAAAGAGTTACTATTAGTGCATCTTACAAAGTTACTTTGAAGGAGCAATAAGGTGAGATTATTAGTGCACTATACTAGTTACTCTTAGAAGATCATTAAGTGCATTGGTTTGTAAGTTAAGGTGAAATACCAAAGTGCACAAATTAACATAATATCAAAGTGTCTAGAGACACTATTTAGTGCAGAAAACCTACAACTTATTGTGGCATAGTAAAGCCACTAAAAGGGTGATATACCTCCAAGGAGTGGAGAAGAAAGCCACCATCACAAATAAAAAAATAAGCTACAAAAGGAGACTAGGAGAGTCTCAGATTTTAGGTGCAACTAAGGAGTCTATTACAGGTTATTATAGAAGCACCAAACTTGTCTTCTATTATTACACCAAAAGAAGACAATGGTTTAAGTGTCTCAAGGACACATTACATAGCCCATTATCTTATCTACAAGCAGTCACCATTATCAAGGTGAAAGCACAAACTCAAGGTGCTTAAGAGTAGATCTGGTCCAAAGGGCTCGATACCCACTTCACCAAGGTGTAACAAGACACCAACTCAATGCCTACACAACAAGCAACCTACAACATCAACAATCCTATGTAATAAGGCTATATATTAGTGCATATCAACATAAAAGGGACAATGAAAGGACAATGCATTACAAGTCCAAAGAAGCAAGTTGTAAGGTGAGGTCAAAGGTGCTATACCCAAGCCTTATCTTGGATGAACCACCAGCTAAGCACAGAGATATTTGAAGCATCGAATCCACCATTGGAGCACCATAGAACCTTCATAGCAATACCCTAAAATTACCATAGCTGGAGCCAACCTCATAGCATCATCGATTGCTTGGAAAGAAAGCATTGAAGAACAAGATACAAAGGGCATTCACTGGCAAGAAATATACAAGGTATAAGAGATGTTGGAGGAGCATTACATGCATAAGAGTAAAGTGCCACTTGCAACTTATAACCAAGGCATCTTGTGCCACTTGGCACATTCAAACAAGGTGCCCATACATACATTCTAACACCTATGCAGGAAGGAGACGTTCAGAATTGGAATAATGCTTATCTTGAAGCGTTGAAAGGAATAATCATCATTGCTCACTATTCAAGGAGCACTTGAGCATTGGAGGCACCTAATATAATGCTCACCAAGATCATAACTACCACTGGCCACCTGAATAACATTTGTGCCACTTGTCCACAACATCAAGAAGGGTCAAAGGGCCTATTAAAGCACCCAAGACTGAAGAGGAGTGCATGAATAGAGTGAGATAAATCAAGGCATGATTACAGAGAGAAATCAAGGCATGTTAGAGAAAAATTAGGAGCACGTAGTAAGAGAGCGCATTGAGAAGTAAATTAGCAACAATAGAGGGAAGTAAGACCATCATAAAGGATGCCCAACAAGATCACTATCATTAACCAACAAGAAGATACAACACCCATTAAGGAGATTGAAGTCAAAGCAGTGCCCATCGATATCATGCTCTCAACCTTATAAAAGGTATTATATCATATAGTTTAATTATTTGCTTTCATAAGGAGTGATAAGGGATAGTATATAAGGTTAAAGTTATTATCATTTGCATTGAAGATACATGCAAAATTAACCTTAGTAAACCAAAAAGCAAATAAGAGTTTATATCCTTAATAGTATTTCAAATCACATTAGTTGAAATACAAGTATATTAATATTTGCAATTAATATCATAGGAGGTATAAGGCATTCTACTTGGAACAAATTATTATTATTGCAAATATTATCAATTTCTAAAATTCCAAATTAGGGAGATATAAGGAGTGCTACATCAAACCTTAATTAATTGGAATTTAGAAAATTGAACCATTGAAAATTTAAGGATAGAAAAGCAAAATTATTGCTTGCTTTAAAAGAGTTGGAATTTATTGCTTATACTTATCTCATAGTCACATTATAGGGACAAAAGAAATCCAACCATAGAGAACTCCATCAAATTGAAAAGTGCATACTTCAATAGGAGAAATAAGGTGAAAATAGGAGTTGATTATTATCATTCCCAAAACATTACAAAATCAACTCAAAAGGTGAACTAATAGTTGCTAAGCACTTTATCAAGATTAGAACATATTCTAATCACTAGGGAGACATAAGGATCCTACAAAACCTAAGTCTTAGAAAGGTTTTATCAAAGTAGTTCACATACTCTAAACTAGGGAGCTATAAGGATGTCCACTCCAAAGAACACATTAAATAATGTAATTAGAAAAGGAGTAAGGAAATGGCTTAGAAATACACTTGATTCAATGGAAAGCATGATTGATAATTTAGAGAATTCACTGGATAATAAGGAAGATGAAAATGGAAGAGGAGAATCAATGGAATTTAAAAAGATTTTTGAAAACTCATAAACTTATAGTTTGGTGAAAGTAGATTCTTTAGGATCATTTTCTAGTGAGATAGTAAAGGGATTTGATGATAATTATACTAATAAAGATATTGAAGATCATATTCAAAAGGTAGAAAATAATATTGATGAAAAATACCTCATACAAATTTATGAAAGAAGTAAAGATGGAATAGCTTCAATTGTACACACATGGTTTAACTATTTTATCAAGGAAATAGATAAACATGATATTCCTAAAATAGACAACAAAGGAGTTGGGATACTTTTACTATGCTCCTATTGTAGCCAATTTGGTCATGAGAAGGTAAATTGTTGGAGTTTTCATCCCTATAAATATTATGGAGGAAAATCTCATTCATCTTACTCCTATTACTACAAATACAAGTACTATAAAATATTTGAGGAGAGACTAATATTCATATTAGATTGTTTCTTCCAAGTTCTTATTTTAGAAGCATCCACTAACAATAAGTTTAAGCTTGAAATTTTTGAAGATCAAGAAAATGGGTTATACAAAAACTGACGAACATAAAAGAAAATAATTTTATCCATGTATGAATTGCAATATTGTAAGATCACTAGTACATCAAGGATATCTAGAAGACTACAAGATCAAATACTCTTCAAAATACTTTGAAACAACAAAAACCAGTGGAATGAAAAAGACAAGAAGAGACAACATGAAGACAAAAGCAGAAGAAGAAGAACCTAAACAAGATAAATATACTCATCCAAATTTAGATAAAGAAGACAATGAAGGAAGCAAGAGAGAAGAGCTCAAATTCTAGAACCAAGACAAAGATCCATATTGAAGACTAAAATATTCAATACCTAAATAATGTAATAAGGGTGGTGTTAGAGTATATTACATTATTGAGTACATGCTAATGTACCACCTTGGGTACATTACTAGAGTAGGAGTTTACTTTAGAGTAAATTTAAGTAGTTACTTCAAGTATGTAATAAATTCACAAGTGTTATAATATGCAATGATGTAAATGTGCATGTAGTCCACATGTACATGAATCATATGATAGATTCAAAGGTAGATTTATGGCCAAGGAACTTATATTCCTATATAAACACCTAATAGTGATTGAAATCATGGGTAGAAAATATAGAGAGGGCATAGTATAGATTGGTAGAGGAGTACAATGTAGTTCCTTTAAAAATAATGTGTTTAGTGTTCATGTCCTCCATTATACTACATTTTACTATTTTTGTGAGCTTTCATTAATGGTATATTTTTTAGTTATTGCAAAATTTTATCTCTTTGTTTTCCTGCATATTATAGTGCCATTATCATATAGATATCATAGCTTGATTATATTGCATCTTGTGGTTATATTTCCTATATCATATACTCATAAAAAGCTAACACAATATCTCATGAATCCATGGGCTCCTAAGAAGAATAGTGTATATTAAGTCACAAGGCATAACATATAAAAGTGTGTTGAGAATACGAGGATTGACTCTAAGAGGTAAGACTATAGTACCACTAGCCTCATGATCCCCATTATCGAAGGTCTTGCTAATAAGTTTGGATTTCTCCAAATATTATTTTGGTATCCCTGTAGGTAGGTTTTACCACCTACATCCACAATCCTTGCAAACCAAATAGATTATTATTTTGTTCAAGCCTTGTCAATATTTTACTAAGGTATCGATATAGCAATTGCACTCAACATATTCAAGATACAACTTGAGCATTGGATCAAACTCTTGAGGTAGATTATGTTACGAAGAGAAGGTAAAAGGTAAGCCAAAAAATTACAAAATACCTCAATACTAAGGAATGCATGGCTAGATATAAGAATTGGCTAGGTCAAGTAGTAGGGCAATAAGTAGAAAAATTGAATTGAAATTAATTCAAAGGCATTAAAATTAAATGTGTAAAACCAAAATATCGGACTTTCTAGAAGTATAGCATCTAGACCAACCAAGTCTTGAATGTCAGACTCAAATTTTAGCCAAGTATGAGAAATGGACAGAATTTTAAGATGTTGACGTAAGCAAATAGAAATATTGGAACCTGATGCACCAGATCAAAAACTTTGGCTAAGTATTATAAGGACCTAGTGCCTGATATCAAGGCAACTCCTTGTTGAGTATCAAAATTTGGCTAAGTATTGAAGAGCATCAAAATTTTAAAGCACTAACATCATCATGAGCTACACAAAAGGCTAATAAAGAAAAAATTAATGTAAGATAGAAAATTTCTCTAAGGCATGAAGCCTGAGAGTGAAATTCTAAGTCTTAAGAGAAATCTCTAGAATCTAGCACTATGCATGAGAAAAAGCAAAAATGAAGAGGGTAAAACTCTTGAAGATACTGATGTCACCACAAGCTGCATGAAAGTATGACATAACATAGAATTGGAACGAAGCAAAAATATTCTAAGGCATGATGTATGACACACAAGAGTAAAGAATTCTTGAAATAGAAGCCTATTCAACATCTAGTAGGGTGCATTGCAAAAATTGGCTAATTGAAGAAGATGGTTGGACTCTAAAGGCAATGATGTCATCAAGGTAAGCAAGAGAGCCTAGCATAAAACAAAGACATTGTAAAAAATTTTAAGTGTTGGATGAGGGCTAGACCATTGAAGCAACTCACATCATTAGTAGGGCTATAACATTTGACATTATATAATAGTTGTAAGATTAAAATTTAGTCATAGTAATTTTTTTTACATGAAGTAGCATTCTCTTATATCACCATATCTTGCAAAATGCTTATGGACCTATCCTAGTCAACAATATTCTCACATGCCAATATATCATCCAATATCATTGTTGTTAAAGACCTCAATGGTCGAAATATCCTACGCAATACACCTATCCCTACATAGTTGGCTCAATGCAATAAAAAGAAGTGGAAAAGAGTAGGCTAGTTAGAAAGTGCTCAAAATTTGATGACATAGCATGAAAATCAGCTTCATAAAAAAAAATTGGGCCACACACATTAGAAAACATGTTTGAGATGGTTGAGCATGGCTAACCTAAAAAAACCAACCAACTGTTGCACCTACTCTAACAGGCCTAAAGTTAATTCTAAAAGCAATCATGTTGAGCTAACAAAATTTAAATGTAAATCTACAAATACATGAATGTGACCCATTCAAAGGGTTATATATTTATAATTTTATAATGTGTGATGATTATATTGTGTGCCTTTGAATAAAAATTGGATTGTTGTTTGGTATCTCTCTAAAACTATTATAGATCATGTGTGTATGCCAAATTTATTATTAAGCATCTCTGTTAAAGCTAGGTGAATGGTTTATTCTAAAAAAGTTATTATGCAATTTAAATTTCTTCCTGGATTTGCTATTCATTTAGTATTTGGAATTCTTAGTAATGTATAATACTTAATATGATTAAATTATCTATAATATTAAATGAAAGTTGGTCTATTAGGCAATTTGATTTAGTTTAGAGTGCAAGACTCTCATGCCTTCTGCCTTTTGATGTTGCTAGATTTTGACCACTTTAAGTTCTAGCTTCTAACTCTATGCATTTCTTTTGTTAGTATACAACCTTTTTTTGTTTGTTAGTTTAGCTAGTATTATAGGAACCAACCTCCTCTAGAGGCTGACTCAAAACCTATTTTAGACCTTCCAATCTTGGCAAAGGTCTTGAGGGTAAAACTCATCCACCTAGGTAGATGTTGGACTAGGATTTTTTGGCATGCTTGATGGGACACAAGTGTCCCACCCTTACCTGAAGGACTTAATATTATGGTGAGTAGTCTTGACCTCATAGGTAGAGAAATTATGTTTACCTAGTGACTTCGTTGGTTTAGAACCAAGAAATTTAGCAACTCCACTAGTAAAATAACTCAAGATTGCATAACCATGGAAACATAAAACCATCAAACTATATCAAGTACTACATAGGGAAGTATATAGTTTTCTTGTTAGTATCATTATCTAAGTAAACATTCCTAGCTTAGAATAGTGCCAGACCCCTAAACCTCCTCGAGCTCCATGAAATTCCCCAATCTGCATTGAAGACCTTACCCCTTAATGATGGTAGTGGAAATTTTACTTATGAACATTACCAAGAAGTAGCAACTTTAGCCACCCTACACAATATTATATTTGAATATGTGATGGTCAAACTTCTCATGCTATCACTCTAAGGTAGGGTATTACAATGGTATCACTCCATGTAGAATAATAGTATAAGGACTTGTATGGACCTGGATGAACCCTTAATAGCAGATCATGATGACCTAGGGGACCCTTTCCTATTGCTCAATTAAATATTTTAATCCAAAGGTTTCCTCAAGAACATATCATTCATTTAAATATCAGATTCAGAAGGACCTAGAAAATAATTCCTCAATGGATTAGGCCTTCACATGCTCAAACTTATATATACTATATCCATGCTCTGAGTCTAGATTTGAGTATTATGATTTAACTGTTCAATGAGAAATAATTTCCATAAGTCTTCTAGATAGTTATATAGGTATAAAAAATGCACATCATAGTTAAAAAACTACCATCTAGAGCCTTGACTTGGTTTCCAACACTTCCTCCTCCATAATTCAATAATTTGTCTAAGTTGTGATCATCAATTCTGGTTTCAACAAAGATAGAATCCACTATAAAAACTTTGAAATATCAAAAGGTTCAAGAACTTAGAGCTATGGTTTAGTTCCTAGAAAATAAACTAAACATCATGAACCAACAAAAAATCATAGCTATATATCCATATCAAACTCATCCTTAAGAATATTCTCCCTTAGAAATTCAAGCTATGCACATTAGGTAGAAGAGTAGAGAATATATCTAGATAGCTAGAAATAGGGACCAAAGACAAATACAATTAAGTTTAGGTACTTAATGTTTGATAGCTATTACAATAAGAGAGGCTATAAACATCATCAATCTCAATAATAATAAAAAAATTGTAACCATTACAATGGATCTAGATCATATCCTTGGATTAAGCTACCATATCTAGTTAGTATAAGACCAATAGACAAAAGGAATTAAAATTTTGAACTAGGAAGTGGAGGTTAAGAAATAAGAATCCAAAGAAAATTATCCAAATAGTGTTGTGTTCCACAAGAAAAGTACCCAAAACAAGAAAGTTCAGGTGCATGTGTAAAAAAGTATGGTTTGAGAGCTTTATGTTTATATTGCCAAAGAAAATAGGTTTACCAAAAATTGTATTACCTAGATATATTAAGGGGAAAATGGGAAGATATGGTCAAATTCTAATAAAATCTAATGCAAAGAGTAATAATAATGTTGCATAATCCAACAAGCAAAACTTTAAGAGAAGAAGAAGGTCTAAAGGAATATCTATTGGTTTTTGAACAAGTTAATTTGGTTAAATCAACTAAAAAAAAATTAATGAATGGTGCATTTCCTCATTTGGATTTCAAATTAGTACACAAGCAATCATATCTTGGTATTGAAAAGGATAACTCTCCCTTATGTTACTTATCAGTGTGTTTGGAAGGATGGGTGTTACATAATTTCTTAATAGATCATGAAGCTAAAGTCACTATCATACCCAAGGTAATATATGATACCATGATAGTGAACTACACTAAATTTGATCATGGAACCATGCAATTCAATCAAATGCTAGTCAATACGGTAGGGATAGTTGAAAAACTTCCAATACTACTGAATAGAATGCCTAACTTAGCAACAATTTAGGGCATCATAGTAGATGTGCCTCCAACATTTGGAATGAGTTTATCCAAAAGCTTCTTAATGAAATTATAAATATATGTGGCACAAGATCATGCACATATAGCTATGCCATGCATTTAAAAATTGATCTGGATTCATGCTAAAAAAATCAAACCATTTGACATTCAAATATATGAATAATACATGGCAAATATGGCTAAATAAGTCCACAAGCTAGCTAATGTAGAGGTAGTTGATTGGAGAAAGGGCAAGCAAGGACCAATTGGAAATGAAATTTCCTTCAAGCGTATTGATATAACACTTTTTTCAAGCTTGAAAAAATTGGCATAGTATGCAAAATAGATGTGATGCACCACAACATATGGTTGGTGGCATTCTTCGATAAGAAAGACCAAAAATTTTGGAATAGAAATTGGGAGATTGGCTCCTTATAGAAGAGAATGCAACATTGTATTGCTAGTCAAAAACTTTATGTACATTGAAAATATTCAATGACCAATAAATTATCTAGAACATAGACCAATATAAAATGAATATGTGATAAACAACTCATGTGTTCAACAAGAATCCTCATTGCTAGTTTCCTATGCCATTTTTCAAGCAAGATTGAAAACTAATACAGGCTCAAAGTCAATATTGTGGCAAAATTTTGACAGGACAAGTTGTGCATCCCAAGATATATGTTAGAAAGAAAAATATAAATTTGACATTATCTAGTTGGATCACCTCATATTTGGATGTAAGAGCTAAATACTAGGCACCATTAGCATGTAGAGATACACCATAATTTTGTGTAAATAATCCGAGAAATAAATAAAAGTTGTATAATAGATAAATAATAATGTAGTTAACTAAAGGGATAGAAAAAGAGCTTGGAAAGTATTTAGAATCACATGATTTAGAAAATTATGAGGTATGATGATTCAATTGTATAGAAAATATTATTTCTCGAAATCTGGATATAATCAAGCTGAGGAAAAAGAGGATTGACAGGATAGGTCGGATCATAACTTCTTCAAGAATAAAAACCCATATAAAGGGGGGTTTCCTATCTCAATATCAAATCACCTCTGATTAAGAATTATACTATGAGGTTGTATGGTGGATATGACTTAGTAAAAGGTGAATAAGGGAATAAGGAATATCCCTAGGCAAAAGTTGTAGTTAAGTCAAAATATTCCTGCACCTAGAGGAGATGCAAAAACATCGAGGGAAAAGGATTATTAGTTTTAGCCTTTCTAGTTTTAGCTAAGGTAGGCATGTTAATTTATGGTAGCCCAATAGTAATATTGGTGTTAGCTAAAACCATCCCAGTGTTAGTTAATATTATCCTGGTGTTTGCTAGAGGTTTTCCTCCATTGATAATGTCTACACTCCTCTTTACTTGTAAAGAAGTCTGACAGGAATAATCGTAGTCTTTTGGTAATTGTATTTTTCTCTTTATCAAGAATGCAAAAATGAATACAAAATAGTGAAGTCCAAGAACAAAATAAAAATAAAAATAAAAGGGGCATAATTTGAGAGGTTGGTAACATTGGCGGGCCTGTAAGTGTTGAATTCTTGGTATCTTGACCAGCAAAAAATGACCCTTCTTCAATTTTTAGAATCTACCAAGGTAAAGTAATGATAAGAAAGAAAAATCTCATAATAAATTCCTCAATCAAGTGGGATATGCTTTGGCTTATTTTCTTCTAATTGTTTGAAGTAAACACAATAGACAACAAGAGAATAAAAGGGCAAAGCAAATACTGAATTTGACTAACTAGAACTAAATGAGAACTTGGAGTGTGAGAGAAAAGAAGAGCCATCCCTCTAAGGTATAATTCTTCCAAAATTTCATAGTCTTAACTCACTACATCATATTCCTCTCTGATATCTCCTCATTCCACCATACGTCTCACTTCTTTTCTCCAAATGTACTATACACTCCCCTCCATCCACTACTATCATTTATTTTTGTATATCATCAATATTTTATTTTCACCCATTCCATTGTATTCAATAGAAAGTGCCCCATTTACCATTACTTTTTCATGACTCCAAATACTAATGAAAAGTCTAGCTTAGATTCTTCCTTTACAAGCAGCAAAAGATGTTCTAGACTAGTGGGAAATCATACAAAAAAGACATCTCAGTATCTCAGCTATGAAAGACAATGTCAACTGCTATCACAAGGAGAACAATTGTAGTAAGAACACCTCCAAATAATGTTGTGACACATGTGAAATTATTTTTACTAAGTAGATCAATGATAAGTGGCATCAATCAATGAAATTTGAACATGTAGACATCATCCCAAGTAGCTAACCGTACACCATAGCAAATAGATAATGAAAGCAACCATGTGTTGTAATGGAATAATACCCATGGTGGTGAGATATAATTAGATGAGTGTAAAAGGAAGGTAAGGAGCTAAATATTTATACAAGAGATAAGATCCACTAAAATATTGCCAACTCTGATAAAAGCCAGTTCAATTCATAATCCAGTTGTCACCAACATCTAGAAGAGCTATAGAGAAAATGCAAGGCTAAGCTATACATAAAAAAATTGTGCTAGAGTATTCTAGAGTATCCATGCATATTATTCAAATAGTATCCCGTTGCATGATTTTCAACAATCCTAAATAATTCTACCTTCATAGATTCGCAAAGAAGTAAGCAAAAGGTCAAATATTATTGAGTGCTTGGAATATTACCTAAATTATTTTACATGAGTAAACATTTATCTAAAACCACTTGTCTAGATCTAAAATAACTATTAGCTATGGCATATTATGTTCATGTTGGATTCAATTTTGTTGGAGGTGTTATAGTCAGGTATCTCCATCGCTTTTGCTCTCTCTTTCCTTAATTATGTTTCCTTCTTCCCTTTTTCTCTATTTTTTGTATCAGCATGTCATTTTCCTCCTCAATCATCTCCACGCTCTATTTACCGAGACATCTCTCCACCATTACTAGCTTCTCCATCTTCCAACATCCATGTTTTTATTGCTTCTTGAAATTTTATTCCCCATCCCCTATACCATTCACCTCCCTAATATTCTTCCCAGTATTTAAAATTCTATAAGTATCAACCTTGTCCTTCCCTATGATAATTTTCCCTTTTAGTTCTATAGTGCATTTTATATTTTATAGGCAAATGGGATGTATTTTGTGTAGAGGCATCTTCCAATGCATGTTCCAAAAGCCCTGTTATAGCTATAAAGTATATCAACCTCCCTTACATATCCACTTTTCTACATCAATCGCCTATTCTAAAATTCTTTTATTTCTCATAGCTTTAAGCTTTGCCTTCCCCTCATACCTTTATGGTCCATTGGATTATCTCCTAACTCTTCATTCCATTAGTCCCTTCATTATCCCACACATAAGGCTTACTAGGTTCATTTTTGCAAGCAAAATTCTCTAAAAGTTGCTAATAATATAGGTAGGTTTTACCATCTACATCTACAATCTTTGCAGACCAACTTGATTGTGATTTTGTTCAAGCCTTGTCGATATTTTACTAAGGCATTGGCACAACAATTACACTTAGCATATTCAAGGTACAAGTTGAGCACTGGATCAAACTCCTAAGGTAGATTATGTTATGAAGAGAAGGTAAAAGGAAAGCTAAAAAATTGTAAAAAAAATTAATACTCAAGAATGTATGGCCATATATAAGAATTTGGCTAGGGCAGGTAGTAGGGAAACAATCATAAAATATAGATTAAAATTAATTCTAAGGCATTAAAATTCAACATGCAAGTGAAAAAAACTAGACTTTCTGGAAGTCTAGCATCTGGACCAACCAATTCTTGAATGTCAGACTCAAATTTTAGATAAGTATAAAAAATGAAAAAATTATAAAGTATTGATGTAAGAAAGGGTATGTAGAAATCCCAACACCCAATGCACCAGAGCAAAAAATTGGCTATGTATTAAAAGGACTTGATGCTCAACATCAAGGCAACTCATTTTTTTGAGTACTAAATTTGTCTAAGTATCAAAGAGCATGAAAATTTTAAATCGTTGGTGTCATCATGAGTTGCATAAAAGTCCAATAGAGCCAAAGTTAGTGTAGGATAGAAAATTTTTTGAAGGCATGAATCCCAATAGTGAAACCCCAAGTCTTAAGAGGAATATATGGCATGTGGTACTATGCATGAGCAAAATCAAATGTGAATAAGTGTAGAAGAGCTCCAAAATCTTAAATGTGTTGATGTCACCACAAGCTGCATGAAATTCTAGCACAACCTAGAATTGGGCCAGAGCTAAGAATATTCTAAGGCATGAATTTTAACATGAAAAGGTAGAGAATTCTTGAAGTAGAAGCCTATCCAACATCTACAGGATGCATTGCAAAAAATTTATAAGTAAAGAAGGTGGTTATATTATAAAGGCAATGACATCATCAAGGTAAGAAAAAGAGCTTAAAATTTGGCAAACACATTGTAAAATTTTGTGAAGTGTTGGATGAGGGCCAAACCATTCAAGAAACTCATGTCATCAATAGAGCTAAAACATCCAACATTGTAGAATAGCTTCTAGATTGAAATTTATCCAAGGTAAAACATTTGGCATGAAGTAGCATTCTCTTATTCTACCATATCTTGCAAAAGGCTTATGGACCTATCGTAGTCAACAAGATTATTGTATGCCAATTAACCACCCAATATCATTGATGTCAGAGACATAGTGGCCAAAAGCTCATACATAATACATATGTCCTTGCATAGTTGGATCAAAGCAACAAAAATGATTGGAAAAAAGTAATTCATTCATAAAGTGCTTATAATTCAAAAATGCAACATACAAATCAGCTTCACAAGAGAAATTTGGGCCACACACATTAGCAAAATGTGCTTGAGGTGGTTGAGCATGGTTGATATAAAATCAACAACCACATCCTACACTTGCTATGATAGGATTGAAGTTATTTCTAAAAGAAATCATGCTAAGCTAACAAAATGCAAATGTAAATGTATAAATAATTGAATGTAACCCATTCAAAGGGTTTACTCTCTTGCATTTGCAATTGCAAAATGTATGATGATTGTGTTGTGCACTTTTGAATGAATATTGGATTGTTGTTTGGCCTCTCTCTAAAACTATTGTAGATCATGTATGTATGCCAAATTTATTATTGAGCATTTTTTTTTAAAGCTAGGTGAATGGTTTATTTTGTTAAAGTTTTCTACAATCTATATTTCTCCATGGATTTGCTATTCATTTAGTATTTGGAATGCTTAGTAATGTATAATGCTTAATATTATTAAATGCTCTATAATATTGAATGAAAGCTGGTATGTTAGGTAATTTGATTTAGTTTAGAGTGTGAGACTCTCATGCCTTATGCCTTTTGATGTTGCTGAATTTTGGCCACTTTAAGTTCTAGCTTCTAACTTTAAGCATTTCTTTCTTTAGTTTGTAACCTCTTTTATTTGTTATTTTAGCTAGTATTATAGGAATCAACCTACTCTAGAGGTTGACTCAGAATCTATTCTAGGTCTTCCAATATTTTCCAAGGTCTTAAGGATACAACTCATCCACTTAGGTGGATTTCGAACCAAGAATCACAAAATGATTGATGAATTTTAAGCTTTAGACATTAAGACCAAAAACATTGCCATCTAGGATTCACTGGATGAATCTATTACTAATATGTCCTGTGATGTATAATGGGAGATATCCAACCGCAAGAAATTGAGAGATATCATCCTCATGGAATGATATATTTGTATGGTTAACCCGAATGGATCCCACTATGAAAGTGATATAATTTTGTTTGAGGTCTTGAGAAATGACTTGTTCACACAAAATTTTGAGTAAGATATCCCTATGGGTCAAAGAGGTCCTAACAAGCTCAAGAAGAGATATTTTGGCTTGAGTATTTTTAAGTTGATGGAGCAAATAAAAAATATCCTTAGCCTTAGCTTTTGATTGGATGATTAATAGAAGTTCTTCAAAATTTCCTTTTACATGAAGGACTAAAGGAGGTATTGAAGGTTGATTAGATAAATAACTCTTATGTTGTTTCCTAGTTACAACAAAAATGGGAGAAATATTCTTAGAAGAATGGATCATCCCAAACATTCTTTGGTTTGGCAATAGGATGTTCCTATAGTGAATGTTATTCACTATGTTTTAATTTTAATTATGATTAGGCAACATATTTTAAAAAATTCTAAGGTCTTGATTAAAAGATAATTGATAATTAGAGCTATTGAGAATGAATTGACCTTTGTTAATTAGTTCTTGCATATGGTTTCTAAGGCTTATGCATTTATCAATTGCATGACCATTAACGTGATAGAAGGTACATTTTTCATTATGAAAAAGCAAGGAGCCTTTTTTCTTCATACTTCTAAAGGATTGGTATATGAAAGCTCCACCATTTTATATTTTAGGAGTTGATCTAGGATAACTAAAAGAGATTCATCTAGTCAAGAGTAATTCCTCTTAGGTTTTGGTTGTTGTGGCTTCCCTAAAAAAATATTTTGAAGGTTTGTCACAACACTAACATTTTTGGTTTTGCATGAGTCTAGAACTCAATTGTCTACAATGTATTTGTTCTTGTATTGCCCCTTTAGGTGAGATAAAGAATTTACTTTTTCCTTTTGGGATTTGGTTTTAAATTGTCCTATTTTGACAAGGGTAATCTCTACTCTCTTGGCCATGTCAATTGCATCTTCAAAATAATATATATTGGTCATATGCAAATAGAAGTTAATTGTTTGTCAAGGATGCCTCTAAATATTTCTAGAAGGTCTCTATGTGGAGGGACATATTGAAGTCTTCCTATGAGATCTTGTCATATTTCTATGAAGGAAAAATTATCATATTTAGATTGCCTAAGTTGATATAATTCACTAATCATGACCTTTTTCTCAATATAAATGGATAAGTTCTTGACAAAAATATCAATAATATCTATAAAGATCTTAAGAGAATGCCCTATTTTTTGGTAGTACCATTCCAAGGTAGGCCCACTAAGGCTCTTGGTAAAATTTGTATATAGCAATGTTTCATCATAAGAAATGTCACTACATGTGGTTCTAAAAAACCTAATATGGTTGATAGGATCTTATTTTTCTTTGTACATTTAAAAATTAGGAGTTTTAAAGTTGGAAGGAAAAGGGTGACTAGCTATAAAAGGATCTAAGGATTGGCTACACAAATCATCATAAGAGTACTTGTGACTAAAAGAAGACCCTTAAATAATTATCATTTTTTTTTTAATAACTTTGGTTGAGAAGTTAGAGTTTGATTGTAAATAACAATATTTGATGACACAAAATAAATATGTTGAGAGACAAGAGAAATTTGATAATAGATATAAGGAGATTGATATACTTAGGTATACGATGTTGAAATTGGAATTGTATGACTTATTTCCAAAGCATTTGAGATGAAAGGATTAGAGGATGAAGGATGAGAGATTACAATATTAGGGTTTTGATGAAAACCCATACTTATGCTTATGAGATTAGAAGGAAGGTTATTGACATGAGGGTTATAAATCAAGATAATTGATGGTACATACAGATTTACAATATGGCTTGTGCTTGCTTGTTAGACATAGGGAAACTCACATTTTCCTACAATAGTTCTACAATATAATACAAAGATAAATGATAACCCAAAAATTATGGAAGGGTTTACCTAAACATCCATAAAAGTGGCGATGATAGGAAATTTTGAATCGATGAAATTAGAAGCTAATACATTATGGTTTGCATTTAAATATCCAAATGTTGGATTTAATTGATTTAGAGGCAAAGGGTTTGAGATAGGTTTTTGAGTATGATTCATGCATGAATATTTACTGTAGATATTCCTAGGTTGTCATGATATTACCTAAGAAAGGGTTCCATAGATTTCCAATGCTTCTACAAAAAAAATCCATTTGAGTAGTAGATTGAAAAACCACTCTTCCTTACTCATAATGGATAAGTATTAGAGAACATAGATGTGTAGAATATTCCTATTCTTCCTTAAATTTTGGATACGCAAATGTGGATTGGTCATCATGAAATTCCACCAAAGTATTAGTATTAATGACCAACTAATGAGTAGCACTATAGGTTAGGTAGCATCTCTTGGCCATGGTTTTAGAAAGAAAGATTCAATCAATTAAGTTTATAGAGATGATTAGAGAAGAAAGCAAATATGTTTTAGCAACCCTCTATCTCCTTCCCTTGATATAAAAAATCTAACCTATATACCTTAAGGGCCTCCCTATATACCTATCACCTCTCTATATGCCTATTGGTATGTGAGAGAGATAATACATGGCTTACCAATGATACATGGAAGTGGTTGCTTCAATACATGGAAAATATGGTACATGAGGGGTAATAGTATTGTTGGGGTCTAAATTGACATCAAGGAAAACTTGAACTATGACTATGAATCTATGGTCTTCTGGTAGGCGCACACCCACTAATCACAACTCAAATCTTGACATTGGATGGATCAAATATTTCTTGAATCTAACCTCCAAAGTAGGCTAGTATACCTTGTCAACTAATTGTGTGTTGACTCAGTTAATCTCAATTTAAAATATAAGGATAGGGTTAGAAATGGGATAAGGTTTAGGAACAATTAAATGAATAATGGTCAAGTAAATCTAATAGCATAGACAACTATAAAGAACCTTCTAATAGATCACATTTCTAGTATGCCACACTTGTAACTAACAACATTCAAAACCAATGATCTTCACCATTACAAAACCAAAAAAATACTCAAAGAACTATTTCAAACATCCATAATATTAATAATTCAAATAGAAAAATTAGATCAACATCCATATTAATAGAAAAATAAGTTCTACAAAAAAAATTTAAACATGAGATATTCCAAATTGCTCTAAGTCAGCAATCCAATATCAGCATAATTGACTAACAATAACAACAGTAGCATAAATAAATTCACAAATATAACTCATAATAAAATTTTGACAAAATCTTGAGGTAAATATCCAAGTAATGCTCCTATTGATTTCTTAGAAAATTTACAAGAATAGGGAATGCAAACACTCTAGAGCCGACCCTTCAAATCGAGGGTTTGACCTCTATATATATATTTTTACAATGATAACAAAAAAATAGGAACATTACAAGAAACTTTTCATGTCAGATCAGTCAAGTACTGAGGTGGTAGCCTCTTATTGGATTATAGAAAGAAAAGAGTTGTGTTCCATGAAGCCCTCTACAACTTTGAGCTCTTCAAGTAGCTCGGACTTTTGCAAAATTTAATAGTTGAGATGGATTCTGGCTAATCAGGTCCATCCCCCATTCTTGCCATGATTTCTCCATCGTAAATCTACAATTAAAATCACCAAAGGATCTTGATTTATGCAATGCTTGGTCTCCCTTAGTTTTTTTGCTTGTGCACAGTAGTCACATGGACTGAGATTGACTTCATATCAGTGTAGAATCTCCTCCTTTCAAATCAGATTGAAATTCCTCCTCAACCTTTGATATACCTTTGAATGGCTTAGATGAAAAAATGACTTGTCATTCTTGAAATCCACATCATCCAGCTTTAAAATTTGCTCCTTCAAAATTTTGGCTCTAGATGCTTTTGCTTTAGAACTTAATGCATATCGTGTAAGAATTCGCTCCTCTAAATTTCGCTCTAATAGGTTTGACCATTTTGACTATGGAATGTAGGATTAGAGGTGTCTCACATAATTACATTTTATCACTTTCTCATTTTCAAATTCTAGAGATGGAATCAGAATCTAGTCATATGGGCAAAAAAGTGTCTTGAAGGGTTTCGCCTTTGAAAATTTCGTCGTAGGTTTCCTTCTTCACAAAAATCCACTTCTCAAAATTTTGTTGGGTCGGGTTTGACCATTTTGATCGTATAATTTTGCACTGAGCGATGGTTGCATGGAAAAAATCATAGGACCCTACTTGGCATAGGATAAAACCCTCCATCGAGTCATCCTCTTGGAAATTCCACTACTTCAAATTTTGCTAAGCATTGTTTGACCAGGTTGACCGTGGATTTTTGCATTACCTTAGCTCTTCGGTGGAATTCAATATTGTATTCTTCCTTGGGTTCTAAATTAACACCATCCATGGAGTTACCCTCACCTTTCTTATTTTCGGTTCACTCCTTCAAATTCCACTGGACATTGTTTGATCAGTTTGATTGTAGATTTTAGCACTATCTCTGCTCTTCGGTGGATTTTGACACTTGCCAATTTTAAAAAAAAATTCTAAGAATGTGGCCTTTTAGGTCTACATTCTGACACCTCTTGGGGAGATGTTTTAGTAAGGCTTATGAACTCAGATCCTTATCCATTGGGCAACTAGAGTAAAAATGTATGTATGGGATTGTATAATGGCCATGAAGTGGATGAATGGAAACATGAAGGGAAGATATTATGTAGTGAAGGAGATGGACAAATGGATGAAAGGTAGTGAAGGGTGAAATGAACTCTAGCCATCCACCAACTTATGCTTCAATGAATAAATTCCCTGCAACAGTCATACTCTTAGACATTTGTGAAGTTGCTTAGAGCATAACTATTCATAAGAAAACCATGCAAAAGGTGAAATGTAGGTATTTTATACAAAGGGCTACTCTTTTCTCCAGATAATTTGTATGACAATGATTCTGTATATAAATTATTCATGAAGTATGATGATATCTGCTTCATCTGGTTGCAAATGATATCTCACGGAATAACTTTCCTGCGAACCTTACTCAAAAAAACACCTACGAGGTTTTTGAAAGGGTAAAGGTTCATATGGAGGCCATGCTAGAGGTAATTATGAATCTTATCTATAAGTGCAAAAATTTATCCTTCTTTATAAGCTATTTCAAGATATGTTCTTCCCTCTCATAATTTTGCTTCATAATTTTTACATACCCTGGAAGGCTCATGCTCTTTTTGCTGATTTTTGACATTGTCAGACTAAAAAATGCTTTCCAAAATGCCTCTACAACTATCCTGCCAGCTTGCACTTCAATAATTTTAGCTATTTTACAAAAAAAAATTAGCACCCTTGTGCCTTTCACTGGTGGCCATGTTCTTCCCTTTCTTGGACGTTTGTAGTGTCCTCTACATTCTCTTCATTTGCAGTATCTTCCACATCATATTCTTGTTGATTGTCCTCCTCTTGGTGTGTCTCTTTACTATCTTCAGCTTCTTGTTCTTCCTAATTTTCCTCATCTTAATATTCTTCCTCCTCTTTGACTTCTTCCTCATATTCAACTTCCTGCCCATATTCAGCTCGTTATGCATCTTCCTTCAGGAGTTGAGTGACATGGTCCAAAGTTCTCATGGCCTTGTTCTATGATTCTTGTAAGGGATTATTTATCTCCAATACTTGCTGGTGAATGCAATGCAATTCAGCTATTTTTTCGTATGAGATTGAAGCTCCCTAGTCTTCTAAATCTCCCATAAAATCTCAGAATTTGGTTAGCTCTTTTATTAATTGAGTTACTTTATCTTGATCAATAATCTCCTGCCATGCATCTATCCCTAAATAATCTTGCATCATTACATTTATGCTATTTTGGAGATATTCTTTTGATAACATCAGATTTTTTCTCATCTCATAATCCTTTGAAACCATATTGCATCATCTTTTCATTGGTATCCACAATATTATGAAGCTTTTCATCAATCTTGTTGATCAACAACCATCCTTTCTAAAGCAATCCACTCTTCTTAAGGATAATTCTAGTCGTAACTCTTGAAGTGTTACATTCTTTATTGGGAATAGGCTTGGCTAGCTCACTACACCTAGACTTAGACATATTGAGGAGTTTATTGGCTTGAGGAGCTATTTGTTGTATCTCCTTGGTGACCTCTTCTATATCTTCTCTAGTATTTTGGAGCACATGGCTAGCCTCATCCATGAAATCAAGGATGGGTTGGATCTCAGAGCATTTCTCTAGGATCTCAAATAGAATTTCCTTCTTGACCTGCTTCACCTTGTCCTTGGAGAATCCTATAGCCTTAGTATTTTTAATTTGGAGATTTTGATGTAAGGATTGTATTTGCTTTGATTACTCCTAATTTTGTTCCTTCAGCTGCTCAACTTGCTCTTTGTAATTGATCATCTTTTCAAATATATTTTACCAATTTTTAGCCTCATTCTCTAATGCTTTCCACTCTTTATTTTGAAATTGTATTGTGGCTTCTAGCCTGGTAATTATTTCTCCATATTTGCATATTGTTCCCTATAAATATCACTTTTGACAAATATAGTCTCAAGCCTAGCCTTGGCTAAGATAAAATCATCTTCCATAACCAACTGAGAGATGTCTTCAGTATTTTCCTCCAAATGATAATCTTCTACTATCATATCCTATTTTGGTTTTTTCCACTAGAGGAATAATCTTGAATTTTATCCTCTACCTAGCCACAGGATCAACAATTATTGATTTTCTCATGTGTGCAGCTCCCTTGGATGACTGAGTCAATTTATTGCTCTAGTAGCTTTGTGCCTTGAGTGAAGTACTCTTGATATTTTGTAAGGAGACCACCGTTGGATGATAAATAGGAGTGGATGGTATAATTTTTATAGGGAAAATGGGATCGTTGTGGAGGGGAGAAGAGTAATGGTGATAATGATGGACTTTGTATTTATAGCAAAGGTAGTAACGGTAATAGAACTTGTAGCTGCATATGAAGGGGGAGTGAATGGAATTGATATTCCCACCATTGATGTGGGAAATTATGATATGGGAAGTGATTAAGTGAAATTTGGAAGTAGCAATGATATTGGGGCTTATGGTGAAGAAGGGGGAGATGATGGTTTGGGCTTTCAACTGAATGAAATGGAGATGTAACTTGGTGGGAAAATGAGGGTGAGCGAGGCAGTGATGGTTGTGGAGAACTGTGAGTGGGAGCTAATATATTTTTCTCCTATTGTACTTTAAAAGGGGAGGAGGACATCCTTAGAAAATAAGAAGGATAAGGAGGGGGAGAGGGATTAGAAATAATACCTAATCCTGCTAAAGTAGATTGTTTTAATATCTCATCAGCATTCTATTGTTATTCTTGTTGGGCACCCTGCTTCACCATTGTTATAGTAATTTATGTCACTATCTCTACTTCATCCATCTTCAACTTCTTACTGACCCCCTTATCTAATTATCCCACTGCATTCTTTGCCCTCCTCTTAAAGATAATTGTTTTGCTTTTTGTTTCACCTTTCTAGTTTTGAGGAGATGGTGTTGCAACTTATATAATAGAAACACTTGTAGTTTTGGAAAGGGTTATGGTGGTGATGTCGATAAATTTTGCTTCCTTTTCTTTTCTCTTCTTAACAATTTGTGGAGTCTTAACTCCTACCACCTATCATTTGAATCTCCTTCTCCTTGGTGTAATTTCAATAGTATTAGTCTCCTTTGAAGTTGAGGCAACTTATTCAATCTTCTCTTTTTGTTGAGTAGATGCAGGGGAGGAGGTCGAGGGAGTTGACTCTTGCTATTTCCTAGGAGATTTAGATTCCTTAATTTTAGCTTTAATATTTTTGGTCTTTCTTGTTTCTACTTTTTCCAAACTCAAAGCTAAGCTTTTCTTCCCCTTGAGCTTCCAATTTTCATAGAATTTATCATACGTTTCCTTAATCTCTGTATCAATTGGCTTGGGATACTTAACTTTCATTGCATTTCTTTTGATCCTCATCTTCCAAAATTCTAAATTTTTTCCCTCTATCCATTTATAAGTCTCTTCCATCTCTTTAATCCTTACGTCATCGTGTTGATGAGACTTCTTGGTTAGGTTATAAGCTTGCACATGTTCATAAAAATCCCTCCAAGGTGAGAGTGGTTCCATGTTGTTGATATTCCATTGGAAGGGAGACTGTTCTCTATTGTTTTTGTGCTTCTCAATCTATGGGTGACTTTTTTTCATAATCTTGGTAGCTTTATCTGCATGTAGGGCTTTAATCCTTTCCAAAAATAAGTCATCTAGGTCATATACCCAATCTAAAGAATTTGGAAGACCCTAACCTATTGAGGATTGCATTGATCTACTCATATTGGTATCTCTTCCACATAATAATATCATCCTCCTTGAAAGGGTAGATAATTGTTCCTTTTATTTTATTCCTAGTGTCAAATTTACAATTTATGTAGTCAAACTGCATGTAATATTCTAGTGTGAATAAGTGGTGGATGATGTAATGGGGTAATAAAAATGGCTTCTCTATGAAACCATACAACTTGAAGACTATTTCCTCCATTAAGATATACCAGTCTTCCTCTTTAGCCCCCTTGACCCTTATCTTCTTTTCTATTTTAGGAGCTAATATAGGGCAACTACCATACATGATTTGCAAGGTTGGTCCTAGAAATTACATGTTGAAAGTATAATATAATTTAGGTTTGCTCAAAACCCTAGTCCAATAATAGACTGGTAGGGGGTGCTATTATATATCTTTATCCTCAAATGATACCCAAGGGTTATCATTTCTAGTAGTACTGGGAAACATCCAAATCAAATTGGAATAATGTCTAAATGAAGGATTCTTTGATTATGTTTTCATGGCCTCCAATTGCTCGTGCATTCTCTTAGAAAGGAATGCAGGCTAGGGAAATTATCAACATCTCCTACTGGTGTCATATACATTTTGATATTAGAAATGCAATACACAATGGCTAACTACACATCCCTCACATACATATCAAAATCTAGGCTAGCTAATACAACTAACATGGAAAATAACATAGGATATGTAAATTATTGGGTGCAATTGGGGTTTTTGGTAGGGTCTCCCTTGAAGTTATAGTTTTAAATTAACTATACACCCAGGTCCTAAAATGATTACCAATTTGGCTATGATTATTAAGAGTGTAGTATTTGGCTTGTTGCTTACCCATCACAAATAAATCTTGGTAAAGTTGCTCAATAATATGAAACAAAATCCTACCCTAGGATGTCCTTACTGCCCTAGTTAAGGGGTCATAAAATTTAGCTATAGCAGAGATTAACTCTGGGCAAGGATGGACTGCATCACAAACATAATAAGATAGTAAGAGTGCATTGTTGGAAATTTGAGTTAATTTGAGATATTTTATGTTGTCATTGATGTCACATGGATCATTGATGTCACATGGATCACATTTGGTTTTGGTGGCCAAAATATTTCATAAATAAGCATTTATGATATTTTGGAAAGCATGGCTATTTGGAAGGTTTTTATGAAAACCAAGGTAGGCAAAATAAAAGGTTTTATTTAAAACCACGGTGGGCTTAGTTGGAAAGGGCTTTTCTTAAAAGCCAAGGTGGAATTTTGTTTCATTGAAAAAGGACCTCCGGTGATGAAGATATTAAAGTTTAAAGTTTAATTTTAAATTAATGGAGGGCCGACCTATGTGCAATTAATGGAGGTTGGCATATATATATATATATATATATATATATATATATATATATATATATATATATATATATATATATATATATGCCAACCTCCATTAAATGCACATAGGTCGGCCCTCCATTCATGTAAACTTAAACTTTATACACATATATATATGTAAAGGTTTAAATTTATTTCGAAAAGGGGGCATATTATATATCGTCGAAAATATTATTTCGATGGCTATTTGACAAAATTATTTAGAAGGAGAAATAAGGTGTGTATAAAGAGATATTTCTGATTTTGCAAAGGGGTTCCAAAAGTGAATATTGCCTTGTTCTTTTTCAAGAGGATTAATTCTTTCATGAGGTGACAAGGTATGAAATATTGTAATTTATTTTATTTTATGGTATAAGTGGTTTTGGGAGTGAAAAGGTTATGCAATATTTTGATTTATTTTATTTTATGGTACAAGTGGTTTTAGGAGAGATAAATAAGTTGTGCAATTAAAGGCCTTGGTGATGATTATTGAAAAGTGGAGTAATGTTGATTATTTTGTGATCTACTAACCCTTGTGAAGATTGGCAAAAGAATTTTGTGTTGAGTGTGGCAGATTTCCAAAGGGGTTTCTTCACTTCATAAAAGGTATGGGCACATTCTCCTATTGATTATTTATGGTGGTTGATTTCTGAAATATCATTGGAGGGAAAAGGATTGTTTGTGGTTTCCTTTTTGAAAGTGGTTGATTGAATGCTTCAAGGTTTTCTAAGTTGAGAGTTGTGTTTAAACTTTGTTTTTATAATCATAGTTGTTGAAGCCCATTGGTTGTGAAAGAACTTGAGTTAGAAAAGAACATGAGTATCATTGTTATGTGAGATTTGTGGTTGAGCATTGTTGGAAACATTTGAGTTGGTTGATGCATACTTGGACTAGGGTTTGTGAAGAAGAGTTTTCCCTTGTGGTGATTAGTTGAGATTGAGTTTAGAACATATTGAGTCTCTAACAATTCTCTTTATGCTTCTATGAGTTTATTTGACTTGAGTTGAGATTGATTTGGGTTGAGAGAGAATTTATAATATATTGATTCTCTAACAATTCTCTTTATGCTTCTATGAGTTGAGTTGAGATTGATTTGGGTTGAGAGTGAGATTAGAACATATTGAGTCTCTAACAATTCTCTTTATGCTTCTATGAAGTTAATTTGAGTTGATATTTCCATTCATTGTTGAGTTCATTTTAAGTACTACTTGAGCATGATTTATTGAGCCTTTGAAAAGGCCTTTGGGATAGATTTGAGGACAGTGTTGAGACAAATTTGAGGACAGTGTTGAGATAGATTTGTGGATAGTTTTGGGCAATTTCTTGGTGAGCTTGCTAGAGTATTTTTGGGCAACTTCTTGGTGAGATTGCTAGAGCATATTTGGGAAACTTCTTGGTGAGCTTGCTAGAGCATATTTGGGCAATTTCTTGGTGAGCTTGCTAGATAAGATTTAGACAAGTTCTATGTGAGCTTTTTATTCAGCATTTGACAAGTTTTGTGTGAGCTTGTTAAGAAGGTTCTGTGTGAACCTATTGAGTAGGTTCTTAGTGAGCCTATTGAAATAGCTTTGGAGGTGAAAGAGTATAGAGGATAGAGTCTCAGTGGATAGAGATCCAATAGCCAGCACAGTTGAAGACAAATTTGAGTGAGGAGTCTTCAAGTGGAGAGATCTCCACCAGTCAGTGCAACAAAGATACAGAGTCTTATAGAATATCACATAGCCAGAGCAAAAGGGGAAAGAGTTCTCCTGTGGAAGATATCCACGAACTTAAGATTAGGGGATAAGCATCTCCTTTGGATAGATATCCATAAACATTGTAATTGGGAGTTATTCCCAAAGATATTGATTGAGAAAGTTTTAGTAAAATATTTTCTCCATGGAGTAGCCCACATTGGGTGAACCACGTAAATTGTGGTGTCTCTATTGTGTATGGTATTTTGTGCATTTCTTTGATTACTGCTATTGATACTGCTATCTATACACAACATAATATTGAATTGGAAGAAAAAGGAAAAAGTGGTCTTATATTGTTCACCCCTCCCTCTCAGTATAAGCTTGTGTTCTTCATTCATGGCACAAATACCTTGATTTGAGATAGGCTCCCCCTTCAAGAATTTGACTTTGAACTCCTTCCTGAGCTAATATCTGGTTATGTATATCATTTTTGTGTCCACCATCATTGATTTCTTCTTAGTGTAATTTGGATTTTCAACCTTACCTTGTTGACCAGTTTTCTTTGCAATAGTGGACACCATTTTAGATAATTTTATGGCAATTGTCTCTAGAATTTGTAGCAAAATCACTCAATAATGCTTTGGTTCTTTAGCCAAATTCATTTGAAATTATTGCTTTCCAAATTTTATCATTTAAATAGATCTTCATGCATCCATATGCCATTAATGAGGTAGACAAATACCCAATTATTTCTTATGCATTCAAACAAGTGAATCAGATGATGTGAAGCATGGCTTGTCAGTGAAATTCGCATCGTTGATTGGATGAAATTCGTAGTATTTGGCGGTAAACTATCCATTGGCTCTCTTTTCTATGTGCATTTACTCCTCCATTTCTATGGACCAAAACTTCTCAATGCTTCCTCCTCTTTCACCATGGAATTTAGCACTGAGAGGATTTTAACATTGTGTTTTAATCTTCAAAATTCTACTTGTAGATGCTAAATGTTCCTTTTTGGATGCCCCTTTGGAAATTTTACTTGTTAGATTTCCATGATGACAACTTTGACTAAGTTGACCACAAAACTTAAAATTGCACTTATTTTATGGATGTTTGAGGGGTTCGTTGCCTTTCAAAATTCTATCGGACTAAAACTTCCGCTAGAGAGGATTCCACTCCATGAAATTCCACTAGAGCTAGTTTGACTCTTTTGACCATGAAAATTTACACTGCATTACCTCCTCATGGAATATGACATAGTTGCACTACGAGTGGAAAATAACACTTTTTTCCCAATAATATTTTTTGGAATATCACAAAAATATAATACAAAATATGTACATATGTTACAAAAGAAAGGATTCTCTATCTAAAATATAGCTTGAGATGATACCCATTGAACGGAATGGGTTGTATGTTCCCCTCTTCATCTTGAAGCTAAAAGGTATTGTTCTTCTTTACTTCAATGATCTTGAAAGGTCCCTCCCAGAAAGAATCAAATTTTTGGTGGTTGTTTGGTTTAGACTTTTCTTTAAACTTCCTAAGCTTGGATTTCTTGTCAAACCATTTCTTTGTATTCATGGAGTATTTATGGAATTTCTCATATGTCTGGGTCATTTGCTCTTCCAACTATAGAAGGTGCATTAACCTGGCCTCTAGCGGATTCTGATCTAGCTCATGATATTGGCTAGCCCATTTTAAAGTTGGTATCTCTAGATGGGTGGGTAGAATAACTTCTTTACCATTTACTAGAGCATAAGGAGATTTCTTAATGGACCTTTTGATAGTGATCCTATCCGCCAAAAAAACTTGGTCTAGAAGAAGATGCCAAGTCCTTTTGTTTTCCTCTAGTGATCTTTTCAAAATTCTAAGTTTTTTTTGGTGGATTTAGCTAATCCATTCCCTTGAGGGTAGTAATTAGAAGAATTATTTATTTTAATACCATATTTTCTTGTAAATTCAATTTATTTTACACCTATGAAAGCTAGGCCATTGTCACTTACTAGTGCTTCTAGAAGGTTAAACCTTGTGATCAGACTTTTCATGAATTCAATCACTACTTCTTGGTTTGACTTCTTGGTTGGAATAGCCTCAACCCATCAGGTGAAGTAGTCAGTAGAAGTTAAAACATATTTATGACTTGCTAATAAATTTAGGTTTATTACCCCAATAAATTTAATCTCCCATTGTTGAAAAGGATCTTCACTTGGATTGGCTTATGTAGGAATGCTACATTCTTGGTCCTTCCCACATATCTTTGGCACTTAGCGCATGATCTAGTTGCTTTGAAAGTGTATACAATTATAGTGGATCAATAGTATCATGCTCTTATTATTTCATACTAGTTACTCTTCCTAAAAAGTGACCTCCTGACAGGCCTCCATGAAATTATTCAATGACCTTTTGTTTTTCAATATCTCTTAATCATCTTAGAATTACTCCATCCATGTTCTTCTTGTATAATCCTTCAGTAAGCAATACATACTTCAAAGCTTACAATAAGGTTCAATATCCACTACCATATACCAATGCATACTTCTTGTATAATCCTCCCATCTTGGTAGTAAATTATCTTGAAAGGCTTATACCAAAATAAGGTTCAAGATCCACTACCATAATTTTCTAAACTATGGTAATCTTTGGGGCCCAATGCAATCTCATCAATACATATTTTATGACTCCCAAAGTCTATCATACAATTGTGAACTATCCATCCCTCCATACTAAGAGAGATGTAGAATGGAGGAGGTTTTTTATTCAAGGTGGTGGAAGACATATTTTCTTTATCTTGTTCTAGGTTGAAAACTATAGAGGTTTCTTTTTCTTGAGAGTTCTTATGCAGAGAAGCTTTCAAAAAATATATTTGGATAGGGAGAAAAAGTGTATCATATATGCTTGACCTAGATGGGACTCTTTTCAAATCATCAACAATATTATACTCAAACCAAACTGGTGGGGGCATTTCATACCTTCTCTCTCATTCACCAAACTTTCTTCTGTATTTTTTAGTAACCTCTAATATCTAACTTTTAGTAATGGGAGGGAACTTCAATTTTTCTTGAGCTTCATTCTTAGCACTTTCTTGTTTTGCGCTTATTTCTTTTTCACCTCTTCTTGGAATACTCACTTCCTTTTCTTGTCTTCTAGGTGTTGCATCACCTATGTCAACAACTTGTGGAATAGGTAACTTGTCATTGCACTACAGTGGTGATTCTCTTTTCCTCTGAGAAGGTACATGGAAACTTTCCATTTTCTATAGGTCTAATTGCAAAGACTTCTTTCAAGATCTAGTCATGATAGAGACTTGTTCTTCTTCAATAAATATTATCCAATCATAACTTGATCATGCTGCCACAACTTGTTAACTCTCCCTTTTTTTTTTCTCTCAGCATTTTCCATGGCTTGTTGCACATGGTGTTGGTACATCACACAAGTGTCCTAATCATAGGGATAATTGCATACTAAGCACCAAACACTAACCAAACTAGTTTCAGGTGCATATTATTGCTCTACTTGATTTGCATTAACTCTAGGACCTGTGCTACCACTTGTACTAGGTTTCTAATCCTTATTAATATAGGGAAATCTTCTCTATTGGAATATTTTAGTTTCCCTTTTTTCCATTGCATTGAACTTGTTATTTATTGTCTTCAAAGTGCTCTAGATATCCAACAACAGAGAGGATTCTTAGGGTTTTTGAGATGGCATAGGAGGAAAAGGCATAGTAGGGGTTGTTCTAGGAGGAAATAATGGGGTTGCTTGAGTATTTTGTGGAGGATCCATATATGAAGGAGAGGCTACTTTTTGTGGAAACTAAGGAATCTTAAAACAAGAAGGCATGACCATTTTTTGTGGAAGTCTTCCTATAACAATTAGCACATTTTCTTCTTGGACAAATGCTTGGTAGACATTTGGGAAGGTGTTTATGCTTGACTGCTAAGTTTGTAGCCCCAAGTTCGATGTAAGGAATCTGATGTAATACATATAGGCTAAATATGTATTTGGTCTGGCTTCAAGGGAAATCCTCTTCCATGTTCTACTAAACCTCAAGTTAAAATCAGAGACTAACTCATGCTGGTATTTTTGCATAGTTGTAAATTGGTTTAGGAGTGAAAAGGGATCATATGACTCATTGAATTCTTCTATGAAAGGGCTAGCTAAATTTTCCCATGAAGTGATGGTTTTATCTTCCAAGGAACAAAAACCAGTGCATGATATTTCCTCTAAAATAAAGGGCTAGAAGCCTAACTATTACATCTTGATTCTTGATTTTATGAATAGCAGCTAAATTCAATATATCCTAGTAATGCTCATATGCAGTATTTTTGATACCATCATATGTGGGTATGAATATTGAAATAGCATGGGGGATATCATGCATATTAGTAAGCCCAAGAGGTCCAAAAGTATCTCAGCCAGGATAATTTTATGGTGGCTGATTTTGATTAATATTTTGTTGTTGAGCCATTACAGGTGGTGTTTTTTGTGGGGTTGGTCTTGGAGGGACTGTAGGGGCTACTTCAAATGAGACCTCTTCCAAATGTAAGTTTGGGAATAAAATTCTTATGATATTGGATCCTCTTAGGGGTAGCTCATAAAATATAACATGGTCTTGACTATTTTTTATAGATGACTTGGTATTCATGAAAATATGGACTACTATAATGGATTTTCTGGTTTTTTACATTTAGGGAGTTGCAAAATGAATTTATTTTTGTCACTGAATGAGGTCAATACAACTCACTAAATCTTGATTCCTATGAGAATTATCAACAAAGAAAAAATGGGTAGGATAAATACAATGTGTCTTTAGGGTCCCATCGAACATGACAAAATTGTTGGGATCTAAATTGACATTAAGGAAAACTTGAGATATGAATATAAATCTATGGTCTTCTGGTATTTGCACACTTGCTAATCACAACTCAAACCCTAACATTAGATGGATCAAATATTGCTTTAATCCAACCTCCATAGTAGGCTAATATACATTGTCAACTAATTATGTGTTGACTCAATTAAGCTTAGTTTAAAATTGTAAGGATAGGGATAGAAATGGGATAAGGATTAGAAAAAAATGAATCAATAATGGATGGGTAAATCTAACAACATAGACAACTATAAATAACCTTCTAATAGATCACATTTCCAGTATGCCACACTTGTAACTAACAACATTCGAAACCAATGATCTTCACCATTATAGAACCAAAAAAATACTCAGAGAACTATTTCAAACATCCAAAATGTTAATAATCCAAATAGCAAAATTAGATCAACATCTAGATTAAATAAAAAAGAGGTTCTCCTACAATATTTGTTTAAACATGAAACATTCCAATTTCCTCTAAGTCAACAATCCAATATCAGTAGAATTGACTAACCATAACAATAGTAGCGGAAATGAATTCACAGATTAAACTCATAATAAAATGAAGATAAAAGCTTGAGATAAATGTTCAAGTAATGCCCCTTCTATTGATTTCTTAGAAAAATTACAAGAATAGGGTAAGCAAAAACTTTAGAGTCAACCCTTCAAATCGAGGGTTCAACCTCTATATATAGTTTTACAATGATAATAGAAAAATATGAACATTACAAGGAAATTTTCATGCTAGATCAGCAGAGTATTGAGGTGGCAACCTCTTATTGGATTACAAAGAGAAAGGAGTTGTGTTCCATGAAACCCTCTACAACTTTGAGCTCTACAAGTCACTTGGCCTTCAACAAAATCTGATAGTTGAGCTAGCTTCTAGCTAATTAGGTTTATCCCCCATTCTTGTCATGATTTCTCGATAACAAATCTACAACTAAAATCACCAGTGGATCTTAATTTTTGTAATGCTTGGTCTCCCCTAGTTTTTTTGCTCATGCTTAGTAGTCACGTGGACTAAAATTAACTTCATATTAGTGTGGAATATCATCCTTTCAAATCAGATCAAAATTCATCCCCAACCTTTGATCTGCCTTTGAACGACTCAAATGAAAAAATAACTTGTCATACTTGAAATCTGCATCATCCAACTTTGAAATCCACTCCTTTAAAATTTTGACCTTAGATGCTTTTGCTTTGGAACTTGCTACATATAGTGTAAGAATTTGCTCCTCTAAATTTTTCTTTGATAGGTTTGACCATTTTGACTACAAAATGCAGGCTTAGAGGTGTCCCACACCATTTTACTCTTTATCGCTTTCTCCTTTTAAAATTCAGGTGATGGAATCGATGTCTAGTCATGTGGGTAGAAAAGTATATTAAAGGGTTTTGCCTTTTAAAAATTCTACCATGGGTTGCCTTCTCAAAATTTCGTTGGGTTGGGTTTGACCATTTTGATCGTAGAATTTTACACTGTACGATGGCTACGTGGAAAAAATCATAGGACCCTGCTTGGTGGAGGACAAAACCCTCGATCGAGTCATCGTCTTCAAAATTTTGCTACTCCAAATTTTGCTAAGCACTATTTGACTAAGTTGACCGTAGGTTTTTGCATTATCTTAGATCTTTGGTGGAATTCAACACTGTGTTCTTCCTTGGGATCTGAATTAACATCGTCTGTAGAGTTACCCTCACCTTTATTATTTCTAGTTCGCTCCTCCCAATTCTGTTGGACACAGTTTGACCAATTTGACCATGGATTTTAGCACTATCTCTGCTCTTCAATGGATTTTGACATGTAGCCAATTTTTCAAAATTTTGCTAAGCATGTGGTCTTTTGGGCCTACAAGTATGCCTCCTTATAACTTCCATTAACCCACTATAATATACTTCTTACTAGTCATAAGTACATACAAGACCCTATATGGACAACTGATGACATTGGCTTGTTATATACCCAATATAGCCTAGTAAATCATATGACAATTACTTAAAGGTTCATGAAGACCCTTAGTAGGAATACCAATTGGTTATGTTCTTGTTATCTAGATTAATTTTATCTAATATAAACAAATAATATTAAGTGTTCTTGACTAAGGTTTAATAATTTTTAGCTTGATTAAGGTTTAGCTTGGTCAAAAGATCTTAGGACCCACAATGGTGTTCATGTCAAGTTCACCAAAACTTGACAAGGTGAAGAAGATTATGAAAGGTCTCTTTGGGGATCTCTCATGATTCTCCCGTCTATCACCTCAAGATTAGGGATAGTTTTCAGCATGGAGCTTTGTGTTTAATGGATTAATTGAAGAACACCTATTTTTCTCCTAATACACTTCTTTGTCTAAACATAACCCTAATCTAGCCCTAATGCAATATACAAATGCAATAATCAAGGCCTAAAAGTAAACTATTTTTTATTTTTGATGTGGAAATAAATGCCAATTTCTCTTTGAGATGCAACGATGCATGAAAGATGTAATAAACAAGTCATGGATGCAACAATATGTGATTTCAATTTAATGCTAAAGCTTAAATATTTAGTTGGTCCCCTATGTAATTATGACTAAACTATTTTATTATTTCCTTTTTAGTTATTTTTCTAAATCCATTTCTTCCATAGAGGCAAAAACACCATCAGTCTATAGAATAATTGTCAATGCTTTTGCCTATCAATGGATCTTTTGCTTACCTACAAAACAAATAGAAAAAAATGGGATTAGCAAAAGAGGGCTTGTCTAAGTTAGAAAAGGATGTTGAATACCTTGGAAAATAATTAAACCCCTATTCAAATAGGTAAAAATGACAAAAAATACAAAGTACATTAAATAAATGATTGGTGGTAAACATACCATGGACTTATGATAACATCATCAATGCTTTCACTCTATGTAAATCATAGAGCAATAGTGCCACCTAACCTATAGTCTAGTGGTACTTTTACTTTTGATAACAAGAAATAAGTATTAAATGAACTCTAAGTTATTTAAATACTAAAATGATGGGGATCTTTAACTTGGGAGTATGGAGGCTCTACTAAATGATAGAAGAACAAAGAGTTGCTTGTTTAAAATAAAGCTTAAGATGATAAATTGAGATGCTAACTAGATGCAAATTCAATGTGCAAGATTAGTTATGCAATAAGATAAAATATTAAAGTTTTAAGACAAATAGAGTGCTCAAGGAAAATAAGAGGAAAGAGTACAACCCAAGATATAGGGAATTTTTCCTCTTGTTTGTGAAATATTGCTAGCTTTCATGTAAACACTTAAAAGCTTGAGATTGAAGGCTTGAATGCTTGGTGCTTTATATTGGTTGAATGCTTAATATTGAATGCTTGAAAACTTGATTGGTTGAAGACATGATGATTGCTTGAGTGTTTGGATACTTCAATACTTATAAGAACAAGAGTTTGAAATCTTACAAGGATGGCCTTCACAATATTGTGGTAAGATTTTGGCATATTATTGTCATGCAAAATGATAAATTTTTATTATTCTAGAGATATTTTGATATAATTTTATTGCTTTCAAAAGATCATGGATTGGGCTCTCCCAAGAGCTAGCTTTATAGGAATCCATGGATCCTTGAGGGGAAAATTACATTGAAGATGATAGGATTGCAATTGGTAAGAATTTTAAAAATTATCGGGAAGCCATTAATAGAGGAATATTGAAAATAAAAATTCTTAGATTTGGGATTTCTATTAGGAACTATGAATAGAATATTAGGGATCTAATCCATTAATGGTGGATGGCATGGACATAAAAAATTTCAATTTTCTTGATTTTTGATGCATGACTATCAAAAGCACTAGGTGTTATAAAGAATCAATGGCGCTTTCACTGCCATAGCTATTGGAAGTCAAATTTGGGAAATAAAGGTCAAAATTGAAAAGTTTGGCAAAAGCTCCACTACGGTCGCAAAAGTGTTGGCAATTCCATCAGTTATGCCTTCATGCTTTTGCTCTAGGAGCAATAAATGCTCTAAATTTAGGAATAAGAAAGATTGATTCAATTTTGCTAATTTAAATGCTGATTAATAAAGGGTTTGGTAGTTTTTTAAGATTAGCTTTATGCTCAAAATTGGGTGTCTACATTATCATTCTTCAAACTTGACATATATGTAATTTTATGCATTCCTTTCATTCAACAAACATCATTCAAAATGTATAAGCAAACAATTATATATTTTAGTTAAAATCTAATGCTTTCATATATATATGCAAGTGGTGTGCAAGATCTCTCTCAATTTTTTGCTTTTCCAGAATTTGCAGCCTCCTTGCAAATGATACCTTTCCTCTTTTGCCTCCTCATAGGTGACATACCAATGCTTATAACAAAATTTAAACATTAGTCAATATTATTTACATAATTAATAATAATTGTTAAAAAATAATAATTAACTAATCATTATGCATGATATATAATTAATTTTAAAAATTAATAATTTTATTTAACCTAATAATTATTGATATGTGATTAAATGACATTAGTTCTATCAGTTCGATTTCTCAACTTTCAAGGAGGAGACCAAGGTTTGAATCTTGCCAAGCGATACATCGAAATTATTATAGTATAACTATGTGGTCATGATGTAATATGGGTGGGACCCATTTCAATAAGCCAATGAAAAATTGGGATGTGATATTTGGTAAAAAATATCTAAAAAATTGTTAGGCATACGAAACAATTTCATAGATTGCTTCTAAAGAAACACACTGCTTCTAGAACTATTATAGAAGAATATATGCCAAAATCTTGAGATCAAGTAAAGAGGATTCACACCCACTCTAATATAATGTTATATTTAGCAATATTTTTTTATAGATAGAATCAACACGTTACCCAAGAAATAAAAGATAAATCATAGATAATAACAATAGGATATGAAAGGTGTCTTTAGACACCAAATAATATAACTAATAAAATAATAAAGCACTTCAATTGATGAAGAAATGGATGGTGTCAAGGGGTATACTTAAATTATAAGTGACCGTAGGTCAAGGTTAAAGAGCTAGCCTTAAGGTTTATCATTACAATGTTATAATAAGCCCACCTATACAAGGTGTACAACGGCCTATATGGCCATACAAATGAATGGAATAATAATTTTGACCATGGCCTCAACTTAAGCTTAAGACAAAATATTCAATTATTTTCCATATACAAGAAGAATTATTCTTCTTCTCTCCCTATAGGTTCTCTTCTCCTAAGAAGGATTTTTTAACTTCAGGCTAATTTGGCTAGGTTCCCCATCAACCAAGAAGGTTCAAAGTAAAGTAAGGATATTTAAGTGCTCAAATAATCCAAGAACATTAATCATATTCATCAAGCACACAAGGTTTATACTTTATCTCCTCTTTTCTCTTTATTTCTTGCACTTTGCTTGCGTTCTTACACTTTATTAGATATGGTCAATTGCTTATCACATATAGATTTTACTAGTTAGACTCTTCCTCTATTTTTTCTCTATTCTATTATACCTCTATTCTTATCTATATCCTCCCTAGGAAATACTTGCATACTATATCTAACCTAACCTTCCCCAATATCACATTTTTTCCTTTAGAGTTACTTATGTTTGGCTTGAAATTAGATTACATTTGCCTATAGGATGAAGTAACATGGTTTCTATATGACATTTCTCTTATTTATATTCATTATTTGACTTGTAAAATTTGAAATAATATCCAAACTTAAATCACCCAAGTATAATCAAATGAAAATTTGATCTTATGTTTCTTATATTCATTCACCTTGATTTACATTTTTTAGTCATACATATTTTTAAAAATTGGTTACATGGGATTGAAATGGGCCCCATACATATTATAATGATAACATTTGTATTATAATAGGCAAAAATAATGCATTTATCAATTGGAAATATTCAAACTTGGGTCTCCTCAAGGAATTTAACTAGTTGAGTTAATGGCAGTTGATGATTTATACTCTTTTTTTTATTTGGTTAGTGTGAGAAACCTCTATGACCAATGCTTAGGGCTAGACATCCCCATCCCATCATGACCTCTCATAAGGGGGAGAGTTGGGCTTATCAATAGGGAAATTAACACACAACCCCACACACACACACATGTTGCGGTTTGAACTTTGGACCTCTTGAAGAAGAGCCAAAGCCTGAACCATTGTGTTGTCCCCCATATGACATGATTTATACTTATTTTGAATTACATACATAATTTTTATTTACATATTTTATTTACATATGATCTTGATGGTCTTTATGGCCCTATTTGCACTTGATTGAATTTCGTAAATTTGATTTTGTTGGTTTATACATCTTCTTCCCAAGGCACTCTATTTTAACATCACTTAATTGAGAAATGGGTATATTATGGGGGCAAGATATATACTATGGAAATCAACAAATAAAATAAGTATACGTAAGTAGGCTTAATTTCCTTCTTGATTTATTATTTCCTAGGAAAAGGCACATATTCCTTGATGTACATAAGCCTTAAATAACCTTTAGTATTTCCTTCCCTTAACTAAATCATGGGTTAGAAATCATATAATTTTTCTAACTAGAACCATATATAAGGATATAGGAACCTTATAATATACTTAGAATTAATTTTACACCTTTGGTCTCATTAGATTTGGCTATTTTGACTATGCAATGGTCATTCTAGCTAGTGCACTATATAAATAATAATGTATTGATTGACTATGCCCATTTCTAAAAAAGTGCCATACTCGATATCTAAAAGTGTTACACTAACTAAAATCATGATAAAACCTCAATTTGATTTCAAATCTAGCCTTTTCACACTCATTCAACCCCATCATGATCTTATTCAGTTTATTTTAATTCAATCCAACTAATGTGCTAGATATTGGTTGACACACTGGTTGAGATGATATCGTACACTCAATTCCTATATTTACCAAATATTTTGGTTATTCCAAGGAAAATCCCAATATTGAAAACAACATGAAGTAGATAGAAGGTCACAATAGGTAAATTTATCTTCTTCCCAAAATCCCCTTATAGTCAAAGTCTATTATCTTTTCTAAATCATATTCAAATTCATGTTAGGATACTAATGAAATCAATAGGCAACTAAGCATTGTCTCCTTTTTATATTCAAAGGAGAAATAAATCTCCTTTTTTCCATAGGTTAGTATTCCTTCAAAAGGATTACCCTACTTCATGGCCATGGTTGGGAACCATTAATCAAGAAGATCCTTAATCCATTGAAGATAAAAATCATTGAAGGAGAATCATCAAGAACAATGAGCTTAAGAATAAAGATCAATATTAAAATGAATTATTCATTAGATGTATGTGTTAAACTTCAAAAAAAAGGTTAGCACCCTCAAAGTTAGCACATCTCTTACCATACTTTATATTTATTTTTTCTACTTTACTTATTAGGTCAATTACCATTGGTTATTTGCTCTGCATATAACATTAGGCTTACATGTGTGTGTGTCCTATAACATATTTATCTTCTCCTACCGAATACCTAATTTCTAATCACACCTAGTCAATCTCTTTAGGGATATCCATATACCAATAATTGATCCAACCTCACTCAATACTTATCTTATTATTTTGACTTTGGGTTTTATCTAGGTTTAGATTGACCTTGCATTCCTTTCACTTACATGGTGTAGTGTATGCTTTGGCTTGATCTAGGTAGAATATATTGAGTCATATTAACATGTGAAATATACCTTCTAGGTCATAACTTTGGATACAAACCTTACACCTGTTAATTGAATCTCCTCTATCATAATAACCAATGTGGATGCCATAATTAGGAGTAGGGAATAAATCTCCTCCATTTTAACTACCCCTCTATGCTCTAATTTTTTAGATATATGCATTGGTTGTTAAAATCTTACCCATGATGACCTACCCATTGATCATATAAAATACATGAAAATCTAGGATTTTTGCCCAATTCAAGAATTCATTATAGAAATTTTTCCTTTCTTCATGAATCATCCAAGTTCTTCATTTCCTTTGTCTTGAAAATTAGGGACTCATGGAACACCTCTCCTAATAATATTTAGGAATATTCTTTGGTCTTTGCCAACATAGGTAGCACCCATGGTGAGGTTCTTACTTCATCTATCTAGAGTTAGAAATCATACTATTGTAGGACTCTAGGGATTTCTAAAAGATATTTTGACTTGTGCTTCCTTTTGTTCTTTGGTAGAATTGATGGTTGAGAGAATATATTTTCCAATTTCATTTATTATACAAATACCTCTTCATATGGCTCTGAGCTTCACTCCTATATGCCTTCTCATTTACTTTGATTAAAAAACTCATATAGAATTCTAAAAATATGAATAACACACTTTAATTTTTGAGTAAAGGGTTCAAATATCATTGATGGACAAAAAAATGCCATATTTTATGTCTATTTTTAGTAAGAAAATGTACTTTATGTATGCATTATATGACCATTTATTGTATTTTTTATCCATTTTATGGATGTTATAAAAAATATCATATAGTATGTATTTATAGTAAAATATTAGATTAAGGGAGTGGTTTGGACTCCCAAATAAGCTAAAAATAAGATCAATTGTAGTCAATTATATTGCATTCAACTAGACAACTAGCCTTGCTACATTCAATACCCTACTATAGTCAAAATTTGCTACAATCAAGTAATCAACCAACCACATTGTAATTAATAGTAGCACTACAATTAAAAATCTACTCCAATTAGTGTTAGTACATTAAAATATTTTATGTATTAATTATCCTAGCACTTAGGATAAGCTTTCTTAGGTAGGTGTTGACTTATTTATCTCTCATAGATGTCATGTGTCATGATCTCTCACATTGTGTTGACTTTTTTGTCCCTCACACACATGTGTCATGATATCTCACATTGTGTTATCCCTCATTTCTTGTTGGTATTTTACTATAAATACCCATCTCATTCTTACACTTAAGTAGATGGTAAGATGGAAGAATGAATGAAGATTTTAGTTGTAATTCTACATATTTTCACCTTTTATACTAGACTAATATTATCATTTTTCTTATGTAACTTACTTCCTTCACCTAGATATTAGGTCTTGTATATTTGTATCAACCTATAGATGAACCTCACATGGTATTAGATCTTGAGGCAAAGGATCTTGTTCATTTCTAGTTGAGTCATCATAGGTTTCAAGGATATTTTTTAACTTCATTCAAATTTATGGAGTCTATTTTTTGCAGATTTAGAGACAACCCGGGTTACAAACCCCTATGCATCCTAGTGCTGCATACTTGGTTACTCCCCACCTACAAAATCTCATGGCCATCCAAGACCCATGACCATATTAGTTATCATGGCCATTTTTGTTGCCTTTCATTGGTAAAGCTGCAAACTTCCATAGCCATCTTAGATATTGAGGCCATCTTTGACCTTGTATCCATCTCAAATCTCATGACCATTTTTTTTACCCTAACTATGTAGAGTTATAGACTCATGCAACCATCTTAGGTTTTGAGGCCATCTTAGATCTCATGACCATCTCAAATCTTATAACCATCTCAAATATTATGACCATCCCAAATCTCATGGTCATATTAGATCTTGTGGCCATCCTAGATCTTGAATCCATCCCAGACCTACGGCCATCTTAGATATATTTTTTTTACTTTTTTTAGAATAACAATGATTAAAAAAATAGTATTTTATATTCTATTTTTTTACTCTCTTTTTTATAATAACTAGGATTGAAAAATAATCTTTTATATTTCAATCTTGTCTTCTAAAATATTTTGCTCAATATTTACCAAATTCTTCATTTTGGGTACCAAAGATCTAGCCTCCTTAAGGGTTTCCACATATTACCCTTGCTAGATATCTATTCACTTTTTATCAGGTATTGCATTGCAAAAACTTCCTTGTCACAATTATTATATCAGGTAAATATTTTCAAATACATTTATTTGTTTAAAATTCAGTCACAAATTAAAATTGCACTATTTATAAAGTGTCAAATATTATTGCTAATGGGGTTTCTTTATTTTTTTTTTAAGAGAAAAACCCCTTGTAGGGCTGCCTTGGTCTGAGAGACCACGAACAGGGGGTTCTACACCGTCAAAGTCACCCGAGAGTCGTACCCGACCCTGCCCGCACCAACATTATCAATTGGATTTTGGATACCCAATTCATATTTTTGGTAGGGTGGAGATTTGAACCTGGGACCTCCCTTGGAGGATTTCCCTCTCCTCTCCAACTCACCTACAACACCTGGGTAAGGGGGTTTCTTTATTCAACAATGGAGGAAGAATACAATTTCTTGATAAAGAATCATACATGGGATTTGACCCTCCTTCTTAAGGGAAGGAAATTAGTTTGATTCAGGTGGATTTATCAAACAAAACATTGATTTAAATGGACCTCTTAAAATTCTCCAAGTCACATGCACTTGTGGCTAGTCAATCTAGTGGACACAAAATTTAACACAATGTGAGAGATCATGATACATGTGTGTGAGGGACGCAAAATTCAGCATAATGTGAGAGATCATGACACGTGTGTGAAGGACACAATATGAGAGATCATGACATGTGTGTGTGAGAAACGTAAAATTCAACACTTATGAGAGATCATTTTGTACATGGTTATTTAATATGGTTACACATTTATCAAGACTCATCTATCCATATCCATCTAATATTGGTTATATATTTAATCTAATCCTAAGATCTAGGTTAAGAAAGCAAGTAACATAAGCAAAATTATAAGCTTATTCTAGTATAGAAGGTAAAAATATATAGAATTACAACTAAAAAAATCATTCATTCTCCCATTCTTCCATCTTACCATCTGCTTAAGTGTAAGCATGAGATGGGTATCTATAGTAAATCCCAATAGGAAATGAGTGATGAAAAAGTGAACACAATGTGAGAGATCATGACACATGTCTGTAAGTGATGCAAAAGTCAATACAATGTGAGATATTATGAGACATGTGTGTGAGGGACACAAAAGTCAACACAATATGAGATATCATGACACATGTGTGTAAGGGATGCAAAATTCAACACAATGTGAGAGATCATGGCACATGTATGAGGACACAAAAGTCAATATAATATGAGAGATCATGACACATGGCATCTATGAGAGACAAATAAGTAAACACCTACCTAAGCAAGCTTATCCTAAGTGCTAGGATAACTAATGTATAAAATATTAAAATGCATTAACAACTTGCTAGCCAACCAACCAACCACATTGCAATCAATAGTCTCTTGTAGTTAGCTAACTAGTATGTCATGTTGTAGTCAATAGTTATTCTATAGTCAATCTACTACAATAAACTATAATGTTATAGTTGGACAAGAGTCATGTTATCAAATAACCTTATCAATAGATATATCAAATAATATTATTATCTAGTTTTTATCTTTTTCATTTTATAGAGGGATTGTTTAGATATTGTTATCATAACAAATTCGTTGTAATTTGAGAATCCCACTTAGTATAGAAGATTCAATAGGAATAAGATCACTATTATTGATATTAATTTTATTAGTTGTAAAAAGTGAAATAAAGTATTTTTTAACATCTGATACTATAGGCCATATGGCATGACCCTCGTAGAGAGTGTTATTTACCCAATATATGTTTATCCAACCAAAATCTAGCTACCAAATTATGGTGTACAAATATAGCCCCATTGGATTTGAGATTTGAACCTCTAATTTAGAGCTCCAAAGTCTTGAAATTTATATTAGGATCCTAATTGCATTCTATTTTATCCCTATAAATATTCTTCAAGCATTGTAAAAATGCTATATTTCGGCTAGCTAAGGAAATGTACCCAAAATTTTGAATAATAGTTTGATTTTGGTATTTTCATTTTGCCTCAACTTGAAAAATAGGATAAGTATGTGGAAATATCCTCCTACTATAGCCAATGAAGGTCCCACTTGTCTACATATAAGGAGGGATCCACAGTATGTTAGAGTATATGTTTTTCCTTCTTATTTGTTTCATTTTCTTGCTTTGTAGATAGGCTAGATCTAGATCTCCCTCATAGATTGGTGTATATAAAATATGGTTTGGCATAATTTTAAATAACCCTAGATTAATAGGTTATAGGGGAGCACATATTGGGTGTTGTAACAATAAATATCAGACTTGGCTAGCTTCATCCCTTACGCTAGAAGAAATACTTTTTAATCTCCACTTATTTTTTGGGATTGATATATGGTCTTGAGCAACTAATGAATGCATTGTTTTCTCATCATTTTGGCATTATTTATAGGATTAAATACATCATTTATATTTAGTTATTCATTAAGATGATATGGATGTGAAAGTGGATGAAATATGTGGAGTCTTATGGTCTATTAGATAGGACTTGGTCATGAGAAAACATATAGCTTTCTTTTTCCTACAACTATACATTTTAATTTTTTGTTTGGTATATCAATTTTTGCTTGCTAGTATGCTTTAGAAGGACTTATTAAAATTCTTTATGTGTTACTTTCCTATTGTAGTATATTTTCTTAGGAGGGTCTCACTTACATTTTAGTTAAGTTGGTCTATTATGTAGGTATTCATCAAGACGTTGGATAAGATCTTGGTGTGTTACTTTCCTATATTAGTGGATTTCTTAGGAAGACTTCCTTTGTAGTCTAAGAAATTTTATCTCGTATGTCATGGATTCGATCAAGATTGCTTAGATTGTCAATAATATTTTTGTGTATTACATTTCTTGTTAATGAGGATTGTATTGTTACCTACATGACTATTCTTAATAGGATTGCACCAAGTCAACAATCTCTATTCTCCTATGCATGGAGAAAAATGTTAGCCATTATTATATTATTTAATGTATTGTAATATTTAGAGGATGATACCTTCAACTCAATTGGGGCCGAATGTACAAATGGGAACTGCAGGATAAGCATCTTATCAGGTAGATATAGTATTCAGTGTCAATATTCATCATTTGACACTTATGGAAGGAAATAAACAAGATATTTTTATGGAAAAGGACCAATTTTTGAGTGTTAACCAATAACGTGTTAAGGGAGATAGTCTTGAATACAAAAGCTATATATCATAAACAATAAGACATTAGGATATTAAGAAAAAAAAAGATAAATGTTACACCAAATGGATCTCCAAAAACTCTTGAAATCTAGTCGATAGGTTAGAACAATAAAACCTCCGAAGATGAAGTCCCCTACACTTTTCTTTGATGAAGCCTCTAAATCAAATCTAGGATATGTGGTAATTGGCGGTGTGATACTAGTGGCACCACACTATGAAATGCTTCAGTTCAAAATCAATTTGGAAAAAATAACCAATAATGTTACATAATTAATAGGCTATGAAATGGAACAAAATTTGGCTTAGGAACAAGGCATTAAAAAACTCCATGTTTATGGTGATTCCATACTTGTGATCTCTACCCTATCTAAGGGGAATGATTACTCATAAGTACAACTACAAATAGTTCAAAGAAGACTAAGAGAAATGGAGCAAAAGTTTGAATGTAAACAATACTTCCACATTAGAAAGACACACAATATGGTGGTTGATCCCCTTGCAAATGAGGCCATAAACATAGCCTATTTGCATCTCAAAGTAATAAGAAAAAATAAAAGTAAACATGAGTATCACAGATGATAGGAAGCATATGGAAATTTTGGAGCCTTTGGAAATTTTCAAGTCTTTGAAGATTTCATTACCCTTGGAGATTTTGATGCCTCTGGACAACCCTGGAACATTGTGTGATTATGGAGCTTTTGGTGTTTCAATTTTTCTCAGTGATTATAGTACCCTTTGCATCTATGGTACTCTTGGAATACCATTGCACTTTTTGAAGTTTTTGAATTTTCTTTGTTAAATGTTCCTCCTTTTGAACAACAATCTTGTGACCTCCAAGTTGCTTGCTGGATAATTGTTCTTTAAAAAAATAGAGGATGATTGATGATGTCACCTCATGTGAGAGTGGATAGTCACATTTCCCATGAGAAGATTAAGAGCATGAAAAGATAAAATTGAAGGTGAAATACCAAAGAGTTTCTTGAATCAAAGAGATATTGATGTATAAAAATAAATATTGTATGCAAGATTTGGTTGGCAAAATATATGATGAATAAAATATGCAATATTTTTATTATTTTTGTTCACATTTCCTCTATTTTCAACATCTAATATCATGGTAAATTACTTTGTATTAATAAATCATGACTGAAATAAAAATATTTAACCTTAAATAAACACAAAATATATAATATATATATATATAAGAGGGCATACGGTGACAACCAAAATCTATAAGCATGTTCATCCAACAATATTGGGATATAGTAAATAAATTATTATGAACATTAATAAATGTAATATATTAGTAGTTATCCTTAGGAAAAGACAACTCAACTTCAAAAACGTTGCAGCTCAACTGCTTCAACTGCTCCACCTATAGAGATTGATTATCCTGACTACTTTCCTGCAACCAACTATAAACATAATTAATCTAATACCCATTACTTCTTATGGCAGTCGGTGGTCAGGCGTTGAAAATAATATCACAAGTGCCTTTTTCATTCATAGATGATGCAATGAACGTGTGCTCGAACCACCTTATCACATAATTTGTTTGCAATATTAAAGAGGTGTACAAATCACAGAGACTTTATGCGTCTGTTCTGTTGCCTTCAACGACAGCATAAAAGAAAATTAGGTGAACACATGCCAGTCAGGTCAGATAATGTTGTGCACAGTGGATTGAGAAGGATTTAGTCCTTCACTCAACAATGTGGTGTTCGGTTTTAGGAATTGGTGAAACCAGAACGCAGAGAGCTTGGGATAGCGACTGATTAGGTAGGATTTAAATCACAGGACTGTTTCAATAAATTTATCCGTTTCATTTTTGTTGATCGGGTATGAGATGTTTTTGTTGGACCAGTATGAGATAAAGATCACCTTTCGTTCTAGGTTTGCTCGGTCGTCATGGATCTCAGAGCATTCAGAATAGTCAATTACCTTTCCAAAGGGTTGGCTTCTCTCGAGGTTAAAGTCTAAGTCTCTCTTTGATAAGTGTCCAACCACACCTACCCTTCAACATAAAGTAAACCAACTCTAATAATCTTATGTATATGGTGTCCCGAGGGTTAGGTGGATTGGTAAGTGCTTGTCTGCCAGACACTTATCAAGAAGATACCCAGGTTCAAATCTAGGGGCAGCCTGTTTGTAAAGGTAGTAGTCTTCTCTGAATCAAGATACCTAGATTCAAATCTCGAATCTGGGAGGCAGCCTGTTTGTAAAGGTAGTAGGCTGATTTGAATCCTCTGAGTGTGCGTAAATCTCGGAGGCAGCCTGTTTGTAAAGGTAGTAGTCTGATCGGAGGCAGCCTGTTTGTAAAGGTAGTAGTCTGATCTGAATTCTCTGAGTGCGCATGTAATTGACGATGACGGTACAAATCCTGAACAATAGACAATCAACAGTCAACAATAAAAAAATGAAATAAGTTTAGTAAAAACAATCGAACCCTACACTTATTAATTACTAAAATAATATAATAGTAATGTAAAAAAAAAAAAAAAAAAAAAGCCTATATAAGGTATAGGGTGCTTCACACAAGAGGGGAACACCAGAATATGCTTTTGAAATTTCAGATGAGCACGAGCATGCTCGTATCTTTCATCTTTCATGTGTGGTCAACGTATTGTTTGGATTTGGGTCACGTTATACATGCACGTCCGCCTAGGTGATTCTTTTCATTAATTACTTAAAGGTGGGAACTGCCTAGGATCTAGTTCAATATTGAGAATTACGTTACATATGAATCCCCTACTCCCTATCTCTGTCTTATTTATTTAATTTTATTTTTCCAACAAATTTTTAATCAAAGCATACAGATTCTACCCAAAACTCAAAACTTGCCGGTTAGGCCCATTGAGGGAGAAGCGAAAAGAAAGATGACGAGTACGGGTGAGTGTGTTCTAATTTTTTTTAGATACTCAGAAGAGTTGGTTGGTTATTATAACATTTTTAAAACTTTCAGATGAACACGAGCACGCATCTTTTATGTGTGGTCAATTGTATACATGCACACCTGGCTAGTGATTCTTTCATTATTTTTTTGGTTACATAGATGAATTGGTTACAATCACAAATTTTTAGTAACTTTTCGGGTTCAAACTATTAGCAAAGGCTTCCAACACACCCACCGTTTTGTTAATGGTAACCCGGCATGAGATGGGGACCGTTGGACGCACAAGGTTTGCACCGTCTTTGTTAGTTTGGTTCAACACGTGGCATGAAAGGGACCGCCGAACAAATAGGAAACAAATCGTCATCGTCAATCAGATGCAACACGCGGAGGAGTCGGATCAAGCTATTGGCTATGCATAGACATGCTTGTGGGATTGAAACCTAGATCTCTTCTCGGTAAACGCTCCAATTACCAATCTACCTCGACCTACGGACAATTCATCCAATCTAGTCCAATATTGAAAACTACGTTATTATGAATCCCCTGGTCCCTGTCCTATTTTTTTTTGTTTCCAACAACACCTTAGAGAATCAAAGCATACTAGTCCTACCCAAAACTCAAAACTTGCCGGTTAGGCCCAATGAGGGAGAAGCGAAAAGAAAGATGACGAGTGCTAGTGAGTGTCTTTTTATATATATATATTAAAAGATACATAGGAGATTTGGTTACGATTTTTTTTTCAGCAAAACCTTAGAAAATCAAAGCATACAAGTCCTACCCAAAACTCAAAACTTGTCGGTTAGGCCAATGAGGGAGAAGCGAAAAGAAAGATAAAACCTTAGAAAATCAAAGCATACAAGTCCTACCCAAAACTCAAAACTTGTCGGTTAGGCCAATGAGGGAGAAGCGAAAAGAAAGATAAAACCTTAGAAAATCAAAGCATACAAGTCCCTACCCAAAACTCAAAACTTGTCGGTTAGGCCAATGAGGGAGAAGCGAAAAGAAAGATGACGAGTGCTAGTGAGTGCGTTCTAATATACATATTAAAAGATATATATAGGAGATTTGATTAATATTATACTATTTTTAGTAATTGATAAGTGTATGGTTTAAATAATAGGGGTTGTTTTTAATAAACATATTTCAACTTGTTGTTATTGACCCAACGTAAGAGAAGACCATAGGTCACTCTCTAACAAGCCTATTTTAACTTGTTGTTGACCCAAATTGAGGGGAAAACCACCGGTCACTCGAAATTTATACCGTCAACGTTAGTTTGGTGTGCACTCAAAGGATTCAGAGCAGACTACTATATTTGCAAATTGGCACCCCCAAGGTTCGAACTCAGGTCTTTTTTTGGTAAGTGCCTGGACAGACAAGCAACTACCAATCCACCTAGCCCTTGGGGAGAGTGTGTTGTAATTTAAGTAACGCTATATATGGTGAGGTCAAGCACGGTCACACCATCCATCTCTAATACAAAATATTTGTCATGCAAAGCCACTAGGGTGCATGCTTCAAAATATTTAGAGAGAGAAAGTGTATGTGTAATTAAGATGGGAGCCAATGGGATGCAAGGAGGGTGTTGAGTCAACTCCCATGACCATTGTGGAGGGGGCGTTCATCGTTAATGAAAATTAATTTACGTTTTTTAGGTTTTGATTGCATTCTATAATATTTACCATGACTATATCATTAGACGTAAATCTTAAAGTTGAGAAAAACAAAGTATATAGGTAAGTTATACCCATGTATGAGGATTTCTCTTTGAGTAGGTGTCATTGACAGGACAAATCATTTTTAGTACTACCTAGGTACCATGTACCAATCTCTTTCATGTACCTTAAGATCTCTCTCACTTACGATCGCATATATCGAGAGGACTAGCTTCTTGCATGTACCAATAAGTATATAGGAAGAGCATGGATATTGAAAGATTCGGTATATGGGAATGGTGGTATATAGAAAAGGGGATTGTTTTTGGGGATACATCAAAAATATTTCTCACAAAATTGTAGTTGCTAAAGGGTCTAAATTTTGCACCATGGCGGACAAAAATGAGGACAATAGTAGTGGTAAAATAAAATTGGAATACAGTTACTGGTGATGAAAATTATCCTAAAGAAGATACAACTAAGCAAAAGTATGATGAAAGAGATGTAGGGGTAAATTTGCTCATCACTTCTAGAGTGGTTGATGAAATACAAACACATATTAGTGAAGTAGAAACATCAAAAGATGCATGGAATAGACTTTTAACTATATCTAAAGGGAGAAATGAAGCCACAATACTTTATCTTCACTAACAACCACATACATTAAGGGTACATGATGCTAAGAGTATTGAACAATTCCTTTGAAGAATTACATACTTAAAGTCAAGGTTGAACACCATGGAGAAAAGGTGGAAGATAAGCTCTTAGTCTCAGTTGTATTTTGAGCTCTCCCTAAATCATGTAGAACATTGGTGACATATCTCCAAGTATCAAATAGAAGTGTACCATTTGAAGAATTGGCAAACATCCTTCAATATGAAGTGGAAAATTAGTTAAGAGATGAGTTGTCCAATAATGCCCTTATCTCCACAAAGAAATCACAAAAGGATTCAAAGGGTCCTTCCACTTCATCATAAAAGCAACCTCAATCGAGGAAGAGGTATTTTCATATTTGTGAAAAAGGACATAACACCAAGTTTTATAAATACAAAATGATGACTTGTGGGGCTTAATTTCATAGACCTCCTCAAAGGAAGCAACAATTTCAATCACAAAATCAACTAGGACATGGGCAATATGAAAGAGGACAATCTCAATAAAGGCCACAACAACAAGAGTTTATTCCTTAGGGTGGAACAAAACTAGATTGTGAAGAAAAGTGTGAAACAACACATAAGGTCATCCTGGGAAAGAAAGTTTCAAAACCAAGAAATAAGGAGAGTAAATAAACCAAGAAACAAGATGAAATTCAAAAGTACATGTCATCAAAAGATAGTGAAGATTAAGAATTTTCAAAACTTATGCGATGTTTGCAATCAATTCTCAAAAATATTGGTGAAGAATACTTTGAGAATGGTGTGACAATCTCTATTGTTGTAGTAAGAAGAATGAACATGATACTATTCACTCTTGACATCCTTGAGGTATAATGTAGAAAGCAAATAGAAATAAATGAAAAGTTGAAGGACAAGCCCATGATGAAAGATGTTTGTTGTAACACAAGTGATCTTCATCAAAAGAAAATTTTCAATTGTGATATAGGTTATTTGAAGCCTACAGTGGCATATGGTTGTTGTCATACATAGGATCTTGTTCAAAAGAAATATATAGCTTGTAATATAATTGTTTTGAAGAAAAAAATGTTTATAAAATGGTTGTATTGGCCATGAAAATACTATATTGTTAGAATTAAAAGTGATAGTATTTTTCATATTGTGTTGAAGGTTATTGTGATGTGTGGTATTTGAATGTTGACAAAAATAAAAGTGGTGACGAAAAATTTGGGTGCTTTGAAAAACATACCAAAGGTATTGGTTAAAAAATATTGAAGAAACATAGGATACAATAATACAGGTTTGGGAAGATATGAACAAGGTGTGAAAATGTCCATAATATTAGGTATAACGCCAAAGAATGGAGGCTTTGGATATATAGGTCAAACGGGAAGCAATAGAACAAAATTTGTGAAAAGAGAAATTTGTGCAAAAAATGAAGCACCTAGGTTGGGTTGTTGTAGTCAGTGTGGAAGATCCAGACATATGATAGCTAGGTGTTGGAACCTACATCCTTGTGAGATATGTGGAGGTAGAAATTACTCCAAAAGAAAGTGTTAACACAAAAATAAAGTGACTGACAAAATGTATATGAATTATGGATGGTTGAATGTATCAAAATGGGATAAAATAAAATAAATGTTGAATGGTTTCTATAGAAGAAGACCAAATTTGGTGGTTGAGAAATATCATAAGTTTCCCATGAAGCAGTGTAATCTTGGGAAACTTGAGATGCAAGATTCTACATTAGCATATAATCCAAGCTATGCTTGGAACATCTATAGTGATAGGGCCTACAAAAGCATATGATCCTAGCAATGCTTGGAAGGCCTATAGTGATAGAAGCCTATAGAAGTATATGACCCAAGGAATGGTTGAAAGACCTATAATGATAGGAGCTTACAGAAGGATGTGACCCAATCAATGCTTGGAAGACCTATGGTGACAAAACTTGTAGTGGAATATTATGTGGAAAAATTTAAAGATGTGAAAGATTCCAAACATATAATTTAGTGGTAATTTCCTAGAGATGATGACCTAAAGGCGGATCCAAAAGCTGACCCAGAGGCTAACCCAGAGGCAACCCAAAGGTAAAGATCTAGAGGTAACAATCCAAATGAGACCTAGAGGTGAAGACCCAAAGGCAAACCCAATGATAGACCAAAGAGGTAGATCTAGTGGAGATTACTTAAATTTGTATCCAAGAGACTTAGAGTGAGAGTTAGAGCTAGAGCACAATTATAGTGTACCACCCTTGAAATCATGGGGAGTAATATTTTTTATACCAAATAATATAATAAGTTGGGTGTTAACCATTATTACATTATTTGATGTATTTTAATCATTAGGGGATGTCTGATCTTATAAGAAGATTGAGAAGATGAAAATAAAAAATTGAAGGTGAAACATCGAAGAGTCGCTTGAATCAAAGATACATAGTGATACATGAAACTGAATTTTGCATACAAGATTTGGTTGGTGAAATATATGATGAAAAAAACATGCAATATTTTTATTAATATTGTATGCCTTCACCCTATTTTCAATAAAAATTACATAGCTAGCCTTTAGTAGGGAGGCTATTTGCTCTAATCCTAGATTACCTTAATTTTTATTTTTGAAACATATAGTAATAGCTAAAGCATACAGTTGAGGGAACATTGAGGTTGTCCTCCTTGTGAATAAAACTTGGGTCTCTGCTAGGAGAGCCTAATGCCTTTTACATTGCAATGTCCTGACATGGATGACCTTAAAACTTTTAATAAGGATCCTTAGTGTGATTTTTCATTTTCCTAGGTAAATCATAAGTTAATTTGATATTTCAAAATAAGGGAACCATCCTCTATGCAAAATGATCCATTAATTTTTTTGTAAATCCCCTCCAAAATAAAAATAAAAAGAAAAAACATAGGAAAATCTAGTGTAGGCATAAACACCACATAAAAAAAATAAAATTATAAAAATAATAATAATTTAAACCAATGTCCCCTTCAAAAATAAAAAATATTAAAAAGTGGGAAAAAGTAAATATACTAATAATAATAAACTATCCCATGGGATTTAGGGAAATTGGTTGGATTCAATGAGATTTATAACATAAACTAAGGTTATCTAAAGAGACTGTATACTTTGTTTATAATCATATATCCTATAACAAAAATCTATCTAATCTTTCTACTATATGATTTTTCCCAATGCAGCTATTATTCCGTGTATATCAAAAACTTCATGGCTTACCCAACGACCATTTGAGTTGATAAAGAAAGAAAAATCCAACATTGATTTAGACCATCTAGGTTGCCACCCTTATTTTCAAAAGGAGATAGAACTATGTTGAAATCCCTCTAAGAATTCATAGATCACGATTATGAATCATCATTGTATTTGACAAAAATACGTTAACTTCCTTTCAACATGATTCACAAGGAATAACTATAGTTGGAGCAATATAAATTTATAATCCCAACTTTTATATTTTCCTCTTTATTGCAAAAATAGACCTACAACCCAATTATTTTTTCTTATAGCAATTGTCCATCCCATTTGCCTTTATCCCATATTGTTGTGATACCTTTGGAATCTCCTCTAGAAGAAACTATTAGCCAATCTTCCATCATCCAAATATTTTTTAATGCATCTTTACATTCCTCACTACTTAATTTTATTTATTGTATTACAATAAACTCAAGACTATAAAAAATATTTATTCCTTAATAAATATTTTTTAGGGGTGTTATTCATACCCCTAATATTCCACAATACAAAACTTTTTTTAATAAGCTATGTGTGGCTTGTATTGGGGGCCACTCCTATTATAAAAATAAAACATTACATTGCTCTCATTACATTTATAACAAGTTAATTAAAGCATATCCAACTTTACCTTTCTATCAAAGATATTCTTCATTTGCCTTTCTATCAAAGATATTCTCCATCTTCCTCAAACTGCTAAGTTTCCACAATCAACTTTTTTTATAACAAATGCTTTTTGAAATTTAAATTCTTTCAAGATGAAATTCAACACCACAAGTGGCTAAAATATTTGTTGCCCAACTTCTATATTTATAAATATATTGTCTATAAATACCTTTTTTTCGGGGTTCTTATTCATTCCCCTAATATTCCAATATATTATTTTCATTGTTATTTTTTATTTTTATTTGTATATTTAGCCCCACTTCATAACACTTATGATATTTGCTTTTGTTTTCCCATATCAATATCCCTTTGGTTTTCTTTTCTCTTTGTTTTTGCTTCTTATGTCTTCCTCTCTTTTTTTCATTTCCAACAATACTTTCATCTTCATCAATCTCTTCAATCTTCTTACACTGCTCATAGTAAGACTTATCATATTTAGATTTGCCTTGTTTTGAAATATTTGAAGTTCAAGGAATAACCTCAAAAGCATAATCTTTTTTATGTTGCCTTGGAAACCCTAAAGTGCAAGGATGCTCTTATGTAGCAATTACCTTCTTATTCTTCTCTAAAAACCCTAAATTGTTATGGGTTTCCTCCATCCTCATTTCTTTAGCATGTTGCTCTTGAAACCTTAAAGTACAAGGGATAACATCTTCACCACTTTAATATTTTAATACTTGGAGAGGATTCTATACTACTTGAGGAAAAAGAAGATGACTTACCTAGAATAAACTTGACCTCTTTTGTCATCTTTGTTTTAGGATTTATCTCCACATCTTATTTTACAATTTTAATTCCTTCTGAGCTTGCTAAATGATACTATAGATAAGCTTTCTTTACCCATATTTTGGAGTGAAATATTCTTGATCTAATCTAGCTTCTATTACTATATGATTTCCTTGCTTCGTCTTGAATTTTATCTCATGGCTAGAATTTTTTATCTCGTTCTTCATAGTTTTTACTTTGCAAAATATTGCCATGTGTCCAATTTCATAATAATTGTGGTGTAAATCCAGCTTCAAGAGGTCAAAAAAAGAACCTTCGATCACATAAAACTACGACCAAAAGACACAAATCGGAAAATTCCCCAATGACACAAGAGTTTTAATGGAAATAAATAAAAACATGTTTTATTTTCTCATTCTTGGATTTCACCCCTTTTACAATGTGATACCAAGGGAATATATATCCCAAAAGAAACCCTAAAACAAAATCCTAAATCTTAAAGCCCTAAAGATAAGAAATTATGATATATATATTTTTTTTTTGGGGGGGGCAGTTTTATCTTTTAGTGCCAAAAACTAAATCACCAAAAAAATCTCGGATAACCCCCTAAATTAATACACACCATCGTATCATCTATATTAAGCCTCTTAGAAAATCTCAACACCTACCCATGCCTAAATAAGAATATATTCTTATGTTTTCTTCTAGATTTTCAAAAAAATACCAAATCCCATTTTTGGGGCACTAGATGAAGGAATTACGACCCAATAAAAGCTTGAAAAATCATATAGATGACTAGAGTGGTCTAGCTACTGCATGTCCCTCTTTATCTAGCTCCTTGTAAAATTCAAGTCGATCCAAAAATTAGATCAAAAGTTATGCCCTTCAGAAGATAGGATCTTGCATCATTCTCCTCTGGTTGAAAAGAAAGCCGCTCCTGTGAGTTCTTCTAATTAAACTCCTGCAAATCCACTTTATAGGTATTATTATTCATCTTATTTAAAATTATACATGGTCTAATTTTGTTATATGTGCCCTTCATAAACCTCTCCTTCCTGAGGTGATCCATCACCATGTATCCCAACCCAAATACTTATGTTTTCTTGCTTGCATTTGTTGTTGCTTTGTACTTTGCATTACTATCTTGTAACTACTTTTAGAATCCTTCTTGCAACTCATGTATGTGCTATGTAAATGCCTCTACATAATCATTGATTTTACCTTGAATCGGTAGATAAATCAAATCTAGAACACCCTTGGGATTCTTACCATAAATGATATGAGAAGGATATTTTCCTGTTGACCTATTGATTGAACTATTATATGTAAACTTAGCTTATGGTAAGGCTAAGTCCCACTGTTTTTGTCTTTCTTTTTTCCAATCATTCAATTCCTAGATCAGATCAATATGATGTTGAATATCCCTTTTCGAGGGTAGTCCATTTGGTATCTCCTTTGGTATGACATCTACATTCTCTTTTAGCAACTCTGCTGATGTGGGTGGTATAGCAACATCCTCAGTATCCACCTTCTTTGCTATCAATACATAACAAAAACTAGCTTTATTCATTCCTATGACAAATTCCTTAGTTGTCATAGGTTTTTACCTTGTCCTTCTTCCTTATGTGGAAACAAGACCACTTTTACTCCATCCTTATAGAATGTATAAGTGTTCCTTCCCCCATCATGGGTAGCCTTCCTGTCATATTGGCAAGGTCTCCCCAACAATAAGTGGCATGCATCCATTGGAACTACATCACACCATACTTCATCCTTGTAGGTTTTCCCAATTGAAAACTTAACCAAACACCTCTTATCTACAATTATCTTGTTCTATTTCTTGAACCATGATATGCGGTAGGGATATGGGTTCTCATACTTCAAGTTAATTTTCTCAACCATTTCATTTGAAATCATATTTTCACAACTACCACTATCAATAATCATCTTACATACCTTTCCTCCAAATGTGCACCTAGTTCAAAATATATTCGTACGCAACCAAGAATCACCACCATCATTGTCTTGTGCTTTCTCCTTCCTTAGAATGATCATCATCCTATTTATCATGAGATTTTCCTCCATGTTTGCAACAACTTCTATCTCAGTTTGCTCTTTTGCCTCAACCATATTGACTCTAGCTTGTTCTTCTTGTTTTCTTTCTTGTGCATAATAGTGCAAACAATCAAAAGATCTATGCCCTTCCTCACCACATCTATAATAGGTATATTACCTTTGTGGGTCATCCCAATTTCATCCTCCACCATAGCCTCTATCTCTTTGAAATCCTCCACCTCTCTCATGGTTACTATGACCTTGCCTAAACTCTTATTATTTTCTTGTATTAGTAGATTCTCCCTTTGAGGGATTAAATCCACCACACCCACTAGTTGGAGGTGATGATGGTCCTTTCCTCACTCCTCTCCTCTTATGTTTCTCTTCTTCTTTTAATGCAAACTGATATGCATCTTCTACACTATGGATCCAAAGCATACTCAACTCATCTTGTATGGCATAACTTAATTTGTTCACATATCTTGCAACCTTCTGTTATTTTGATTCTTCAAGCCTTACTCAAATTAATAACTTGTAGAATTCATTGGTGCAGTCCTCAATGCTTTGATCCTTTTGTTTAAGGTTCTGAAGTCTATGAAACAACGTTTGTGCATAATCTATGGGTAAGAATTTCTCCAATTGTTTTTCTATTTTACACTAGACCCTAATATTTTCATTTCCTTTTCTTTGCCTCTCCTTCTGTAGATGATCCCACCAAATAAATGCATGTCCTTTCAACTTCGTGCATGCAAGCTTCACTTTCTTTTCCTCTGAAAGACTTTTCCACTCAAAGAACTTCTCCATTCTATTCAAGTAGTCTATCAACTTCTCTGGTTTCAACCCTCCTGCATACTCAGGGATACCAATATTGATCCCATATTTATTTCCTTCCAAGTTCCTAATTAGCCAATCCTCAAACTCTAGCTTCCCCTCTGGTTCTTTCTCGACATAAACCTCTGTCTTGTTGTCTCCTTCCACAATATCATTATTAGAATCCAAATCTACAAATTTCGTGGGATGTATTTCCCTTATATAGGCAATCATTCTAGTTAGCTGAGTAACTTGTACCTATAACTCCTACATATTTTTGTTAAGCTGGGCATAACCTCCTCTTCCTCACCTCATGCTAATTTGATCTGTGTTATTTCAAACAAAAAATAAGAATAGTAAAATTTTAGTAATTGATAAGATTACATTGTCTTCCATATCAAGATCCAACTTACTTTGATACCAAATTATGTAAATCAAACTACAAGAGGTTAGAATAAGAACCTCCAATCACATAAAACTACAATGAAAAGAAATAAAGCGAGAAATTTCCCAATCTCACAAGAACTGTAATGGAAATAAATAGATTTTCTCATTCCTAGATTTCACCCCTTTTACAATACAATACCAAGGGAATATATATCCCAAAAGAAACCCTAAAACAAAATCCTAAAGATAAAAAATTAATATATATATATATATATATATATATATTTGGGCAATTTCATCTTTTAGTGCCAAAAACTAAATCACCAAAAAAAGCTTGGATAGCCCCCTAAATTAATACACACCATTGTATCATCTATATTAAGCCTCCTAGAAAATATCAACACCTACCCATGCCTAAATAAGAAGTTATTCCAAATATGTTTTCCAAATTAAAAAAAAAATACTAAATCCCTTTTTTGAGGTACTATATGAAGGAATTAGGACCCAATAAAAGCCTAAAAAAACATCTAGAAGACTAAAGTCATCTAGCCATGTTATGCCCACCTCTTAATCTAGCTCCTCATAAAATTTAAAGTCGATCCAACGATCGGATCAAAAGTTATGCCCTCCGAAAGATAGACTCCTGCATCAAATTGTGACAACAAAAGGATATATTCTCATTATCTACTTGTTGATCTAATTCTCTTGATTTAGATTTAATATTAATGGATTGTGGCAAAGTTTTTGAAATATCCATAGCAACACATATTCAAGTATATATAGCATGCTTTCACTCCTTAGTAGTTAGTCCTTCCTTGATGAATTCCCCTAAGGGTATTTCCAATATTCTTCAAAACATCTTTATTTATAAGTTGATATGGAAGTTCAAAAATCCTAAACCACACTGGAAGCTTCTTAATAGTTTTTGTTTCAACAATAAAAATTCATTCCATGCTCTCAAATAAAGTGCATATCTTCCTCTAAACCATGGGCCACAAACCATTATTTTATCCCTAATTTTTAAACTGAAAAAGATGATGAGGAAAAAACCTTTAAGAAGAAAAGCCACAGAGTAATTTGAGTTCAATCCCCACTTCCACTTGATCCAATTTAAATATCCAAAACATTGGCCATGATCTCTGGAACTTACATATTAGCCCTCTACTTTTAAGAACCATTATATCATGCTCAATCATCTCATCCTTGATACTTTGGTACATTTTCTACCTAGATCAAACTTACCATATATTTGCTCTTTTACTTATATCTAACTTGAACCTCCATACTTCCAATTAGGGCATCATAATTTCTAGTTAGGACATCCTAAATTCCCATATGCTATCAAAATTTGGCCTAACTTCCTTATTGCCCTTGGAGACTCCATCTGTCATCACCAAAGACCTTGAAGAGCCTAGCCCTGGCAGCCATGAAGTTTTCTTGGAGAGTTGAATGTGAGATTTAACCAACAACCGTACCTTGACCAATCGGTATTCTACCATCACACCTGCACCAAGGAACACTCAAGAACCACCAGAACACTCAAGTAGGATCACCTAGACTCACTTATCACTTGATTCCAATTGTCATATTTAGTTACACAGTCCTAACCATCATTGACGATCACCAACCATCACCTCTGGTTAAATAGATCCAACTATCACTAAAGGTTACCCAAACACACACCAAACAGAGCATCCACTCAGCAGGCAGGTAAATGAAGGTATAAAACATTGTATTTTTTAGTTTTGTGAACTTTTATCAAGGTTTTATGAACATCTAAATAGGTTTTGTAATGTTTTGTTATCTTTGTTTTGGCAAGGGCCTCATGCAAGGGAGGCCCATTAGATGTTACTAATCCAATTTGGTTTGCATGTGTGTAGGTGTGAAGCAGTTGGTAGAGCACTAGGGTGGTCCAAGAAACACAAATCAAAACCCACCCACAACCCGATTATGGCCTGAAAAGAGATTGCATTGAGGACACTATTGTAAAGGGGTCATCTCCCTTCATTCAAATAAATTACATACTATTTAAAGCCCTTGTGGTAGAGATCCCTTGTATTCAAAGACTCATTATTGATCAATACATATTTGCTTATATCTTTTATCTTTTACTTGCACGATGCACTTTTATGTCTACAACTTACAATTAGGGCATCCCGACTTCCCATTAGGGCTTTCAAATATGACTTTCCTTCTATACTAGCTAATGGAGCTCACTCTTGGCTTGCCCTCCCTGTTGGTTTGCACTCCCTCTTAGCTCAAACTCGCTCTTGGTTTGCAATCTCTCCTCCCTTACACTCGGTCCCAACTTGCACTCCCTCCTGGCTCACCATTGCCCCTAAATATTTTGTCTCGTGTTCCTTCGCTTCAACAATTGGTTGGAAATAATATTCCATGCATTCTTAGTAAGGGTTTGAAGCATTCATGCACTCTATATGAACTTGTCATTCTTCTCCCATGATTGAATCCCAACTCACACTATTCCACAATGCAAATTCATTTTTAATTTTGGGTTTAGCTCACTCATTGTTAACACTTATGATATTTGTTTTTGGTTGCCTCAATTGAAATCTCTATGGATTTTATTTTCTCTTTGTCCTTACTTTGAGGGTCTTCCTCCCCTTTATCTATTCACATCAAAACTTTCATCTTTATCATTCTCTTCTATTCTTGAATGTTGTTCACAATGGGACTTATCTTCAAAAGGTTTATGTCGCCTTGTAAAATTTGAAATGAAAGAAAGCTTCTCACCAACACTCTCTTCTTTATGTTGCCTTAGAAGTCCTAAAGTGTAAAAATGGATGTTCATAGTACTTAATTTCTTATGCTACTCTAAAACCCTTAAACTTTGCCTTGGAAACCCTAAATTTCTATATATATCCTCTAAAATCATATATTTGTTATGTTTCTCTTGAAACTCTAATGTGCAAGAGATACATACACTTTATATTACATTCATTTTTATTGCTAGGAAATAAAGAAAATAAATATACTTTTCCTAGATTAACTTTGATGTTTTCACAACTACAAGCTTACTACAGTGGTAAGGGCTTTGGTCTCTCTTTGAGAGGTCCAAGGTTTAAACCCCATTCAATATGAGGGGACCAAGACCCCTCATAAAAACCTATATAAACTCATTGGAGAGTTGTAAGCTTACTGTAGTGGTAAAGGCTTTGGCCTCTCTTTGAGAGGTCCAAGGTTCAAACCCTACTCGGTATGAGGGGACCATGACCCCTCATAAAAACATGTGTAAACTCATTGATAAAACTTTGATGTTTTCACATGCTTTATATAAAAAATTTCTCCTCATATTTCTTCACATCTTTAGTTTCTTTTGAATTTGAACTTGTGTATAATACTTCATCATCCCTCACGTCCATCTTTGTTTCTTCTAATGGTTGACTGAAGTAAACTATAATGATTTTTGTCATTTTATGATGTAAAGGGGCTTTATTTTCCACTTTCTTAGGAGTGAAAAACCTTTTATCTAATCCAAATTATACTATGGTATGATCTTCAAGTTTCAAATTGAAGTTTGTCTCATACTTATAATTTTCTCTTTCCATCATTTTCACTTTTCATTCTCTTGTTATGTGTCTAGTTCTATAACATTTGTGACATCAGAATATAATATTTTCATAATCCATTTATTGATCCCATTATCTTGATTTGGATTTAATATTAATGGAATTTAACAATGGTTTTCAAATATCTATGGCAACATATTTGGGTACATACAACATACCTTCACTCCTTAGTAATTGGTCCCTTTTGGATGAATTCCCCTAGAGTGTTGCTAGTATTCTTCAAAACCGCCTTGTTGATAAGTTGATATAGAAGTCCAAAAAACCTAACCCACACAAGTTACCTTTTAATAGTTTTTGTCTCCATAAAATAATTTACTTTATGGTCTTAAATATAATGCATCTCTCCCATTGAATCATGGACCACCACCTATTAATTTATCCTTGATTTCTAGACTAGATAAAATGATGAAGAATAATCCTTCGAAAGAAAACTTGTAAAGTAATTTGAATTCAATCCCCATTTTCATTTGACCTCATTTTGAATCTTAAACTTTATGAAACTTACATATTAACCCTCTACTTGAAGGACTATAATATCATGCTCAATCATTTCATACTTGATAATCATTTTTAATGTAACACCCTAGATAAAATTTTTCATAGATTAAACCTTTGTCTTATTCTTAACCAAAAACAATAATACTTTTAAGTAGGACATCCTTACTTTTAATAAAAACTTTCAAAAATAACTTCATATCATAATAACTTTTTCTTATAAAAATTCTTAATTTTTTAATTTATTTAAAATAAAATAAAATAAAGTTCAGTCAATACTTACACGTACTTTCTACTCATATTTATTTCTGCATTTATAATATTTGTTAACATTTTATCACAAGTAAAGCTTACTCTCAACTTAGAAAATTCTTTCACCATTTGTCAAATTCTTAGTTATACACTATCATATTTTTACATATAAATAAGTTCTAAACTTATTATCTAATTAAAAATTTGTTTAAATAAATGACACCTGAAACTACTGATTATGTTACCTTAATAGAATAATAAAATACAAAGGGTTAAAAGGTGACCAGTTTTTACATTTTATTTAAAAAAAAGACATGGATGTGTACGTATTAAAGGCATGGAAGTAATAGCTCGTCTACAACTGTTCATGAAAGGATGAAAATATAGGTTGAGGTGATATTTTCGGTTCATAAGACAGAGCTTGGCAAAAAGGAGGGGGCCTTTTGCCTTCTTAAAACAGAGGGGGGTGGGCATGCGACTTTTCAAAGAGGGTGTCATAGCCATTCAAGGCTCTTTAATACTTCATGCACTTTTATTTTAAAGAGCTAGTTGGGAAGCGACCCCGTTTTTGAGTAAATTTTTTTAGTCCGGATTGATAAAGGGTTGATTAGAGATTTAGGTTTGGGGTACGCTGCTTTGGCCTAATAAACTCGTTGAAAAAGCCTTTTAATTTAAACCTTTATTTACCCATTATAACCAACTTCTTATATAATAAAAATAAATTAAAAGCAATATATGGCTCTAAGGTAGGATATTTAATATAAAAATGTTGCCGTTTGTTTATCACATGCACACATGTTTTATAAAAAAAACTTAATATTGTATTAATATATATACACGTTTCAAAAAAAATTGATATAAAATTATTTATATTTATATTATTTTTAGTAAATATTAAGTCGAAATTATATAGGTCGTTTTCAAGTATACGATCTTGTTATTGTTGATCCGGGAGTGAGGGGTTGCTCCCAACAAGCTTATACGTTTTATTGTTGATATGGTGTGAGGGGTTGCTCCCAACAAGCCTATTCAATATCATTATTATTGATCCGATGTGGGGGAAATCATATGTTGTTAGAGATTCATACCATTATTTGGTTCATATTCAAAGGATTCATAGTATAGTACTACCTTTACAATTGGCATGTCCTGAAAGTTTGAACTTAAGTCTCTTCAATGCTTGACCAAACAAACAATTATCAATTCACTAACCCTTAAAACTTCGCATCCTCCATCTTTAAAAAATATACATATTAGAAGGCATACGGTGCCAACCAAAAGCGATAAGCACGTTCATCCCAACATACGGTGCCAACCAAAAACGATAAGCACGTTCATCCCAACAATATTGAAATATAATAAACAAATTATTATGAATATTAATAAATGTAATATACCAATGGCTATCCTTAGGAACCAAAAAACGAGAAGCACCTTCATCTAAACAACATTAAAATATAATAAATAAATTGTTACATTAATAAATGTAATATATTAATAGTTATCCTCAGACATCTCTCAATTTAAAAAAAAAAAAAAAAATGCTATATCATTAGTTGTCCTTACATACCAACTCCAAGTAGCTTTGAAAAGGTGCAGCTCAACTACTCCACCCAGAGAGATTGATTCTTGTGATTACTTTCCTACAACCTATTATAAACATAATTACAGAATACCCATTTCTTCTTCTTATGGGAGTAGGTGGTCTGCCGTTGAAAATGATATCACAGGTGCAATTTTCGTTCATAGATAATGCAATGAACGTCTGTTCCACCCACCTTATTCACAGTATTTTTTTACAATATTTAAGAGGTGTACAAATCACAGAGACTTTATGCGTCTGTAAATCAGGTGAACACATGCAAGTCAGATCAGATAATGTTGTGCACAGTGGATTGAGAAGGATTTAGTCCTTCACTCAACAATGTGGTGTTCGGTTTTAGGAATTGGTGAAACCAGAACGCGGAGAGCTTAGGATACCGCTCAAGGCCAGGCTGTTTAAAATCAACATAGAGTAAACCAAATCGAAGGGTAAAACCAGAATCGAATTCGAAATTGTCCAACAGGCTCCACATGAAATAGCCTTTCACATTTGCACCGTTCCTGTCACATATAATTATTATTTAGGTCATAACAAAACACATCATCTACTATGGATTATTACTGAAAATAAATTAGAGAGCTTACTGAATGGCCTCTAGCAAATTCGAGAGATAGTCGCGATGAAAGTTCACTCTGACTGTATCGTTGAGGCCTTCTTTCAGCGGACTATTTGCAGTGGCTACTCCTGCAAGAAAACCATTTATGTAGTTAGTATTGCCCAAGTTCAAATCAGTGGGGGTAAAAGTAGAATGAATAATTCCCAGTTGAATAAATCAGATATACCGTTTTCTAAGATGAAAAGTTGTGGGTTCTTATACCGCTGGCTTACATATTCCACTAAATACTTGATTCCCGCCGGAACAATGTAAAGGGTCATCACCTCTGTGTCGTACGCACTCTGGCAGAAAACTCATATTAACCTCCTAGACAAGCATTCTATACCATTATAGTAGTTCAAAACAGATAAAGTTGGTTGATAAAGATATATAAAAATATATAAATAATAGTTTAAAACAGATAAATTAGTTTAAAACAGATAAGTTGGTTGATAACATTTGAATGTTTGTTAATGTACTGTTCAAATTTGAATGTTTGTTATAAAAAGTAATTCAAAAGTGCTAATCTGGTTGATGGACTGTTCCAATTTGAATGTTTGTTATAAAAAGTAGTTCAAAAACCCTAATTTAGTTGATAGTGGTTGAATGTTTGTTAAAGCACTGCTTCAATTTGAATGTTTATTATAAAAAGTAGTTCAGAAGCTCTAATTTGATTTATAACTACTAAATATTTGTTAATAAACTGGTCCAATTTAAATATTTGTTATAAAAAACAATTTAAAAACGATAATTGATAGCCGCTAATGACATGATTCAATTTGGCTGCTAGAATTTGATTCCTAATAGATAGTTCCTATAAAATGAAAATAATCCGTACCTTTGGTCCGATCAAGACGCCATCTCTGACACCTGTGCGGCCATTATCTTTAGATTGGATAGGATAAGGACTTATCTATTTACCAAAAAGATAAGTATTTCATATAGCCGTGAATTCAATCGATATATAGCAGACTAAGACTAAAGTATTTATTTACCCGTTAACTTAACCGACATGTCATCGTAGTAATCCGTGACTGTAGATGATGAAGAATTCTGGGCGGCGACATAAAGCGAGGTATAATGATTGAGAGCTATGAAGTCTACGGATCCCTGGAGCATCTCAACCTCTTTTTTCGTAAATTTGGGTAAGCGAGGGCCCACTATCTTGCGCATGGAACGCGGATAATCACCATAAAATATGGGATCAAATATCCTGTACAGCATATATGGGATCACCAGGTCTAGTTCCAAAAACAGAAAAAAAAAAAAAGAGAACAACAAATCTTCCCTAAGATTCAAACGAAATGAATTGCACATACCATCCTACTGTAAAATCAAGTATTCTTGCTTGTGCCTCTAGATCTTCACTTGTTTTTGTAAGAGGTTCGTACCAGAATTGGTTAATTGGAAAGCCTATGGAACTATTTTTTGTTGCCTGCAAGATTGAGTTTGCAAAAATTTATCCTTAGTATCTTAACTACAGCAATTTTAAGTCAGCAGAGACTTTTCTTACAGGCAGATAATTAGCTTGCCTTGTTTTCCCTAAATATTGCAACGGCAGCGGCATGCGAGAGGAGTTGATAATGGGCAGCGATGTAGGGCTCAGTGCTGGAATTCCCTTCGCTGCAATTTCCAAAAGGAGAAGAACATCTGCCCGGAGGGAATATTCCAAGATCGTATCCTAAACTTGCCTGTAGGTTAGGCTCGTTTATGGTGACCCAATGCTTTACCTTATCCCCAAACAAGGTGAAGCACACGTTCGCATAATTCGCAAAATCATCTCTGGACGTCCAAGCACAGTTACATATCCGAATATCATCACATGAATGGGTTAGAAAGCAAGAGGGCCAACTACCCCACACACATGCTACGACTCCATGTTAATAGAGGTGAGGACCAACTACCCTACACACATGCTACGACACCACATACTACGACTCCATGTTAATAGGGGTAAGGAGTCCCACATAAATAGAACAAAGAACTTCTACCTTTAAACCTACTACCCATTAACAAAAAGTTTGAAGAATGTTAAAACTCATAAACCACGCAATTCACCACTCTACAAAATCAAAGCAATATCCAATTGTAGAATTTGCTGCAGTTGGCCCTTACACAATGCGGCGGTTGAGCCACCCTCCATATTCGTCCTGTAATGCTTGTGGAATGTCGAAGTGGCTGAGAGTCACGTATGGCTCAACGCCTGTTGCATCATACCATCTCTTCTTCATTAGAAAAATGTCTACTTAAAACATGGAATTTGAGAGGCAGACAGCGGCGGCTCAGCATTAGATTACCGCAGTCGAGGAGTTTAGTCAGTATAGTGTTGTAATGCTCCACCGCCAGTGGATTAACAGCTCCTCTCCCGTCTGCAATTTAATTTAACATATGTCAAGACCTATGACTCAATTCAAAAATTTATTTTTCACAATTATTGCACCCAGATGCACCCAGATGTTTTGCATACCAGGAATCAATCTAGACCAAGCAATTGACAAGCGATAGGCATCCAAACCCAGGGCCGCCATCATTTCGATATCTCCCTGCCCAAAAAATTTTTCTGGACATGATTAATAATGTTTGATTCGACTCGTTGTAGATAAGCATTTGTAGTAAACAGCAACAGAAAATATCTTGAAAAAAATAAAAGAGGGCTTACAGGATACAAGTCGTACTGATAAACGGTGACATTTGCATTGCTTCCGTCCACGGTATTTGCTTTAGAACAGCATCGCCCACCCGCACAGAAAAAAAAGTTAATCTATATAATTTTTTTTATACACAACCTTACTCATACACATCATGCTTTAATTTAGGAGATCTCCTAACAGAGGGAAGGGCTATAAACTAACAAGATACAGAATAGTAAGTGTCGCATATGCTTGGCTTCCGTCCATCCTCAGCGACGGCTCCTTCATACTGACAAAACGCTCGATCAACGTTGAAATAGTGGAGTTAGTCTCGATTCTCAAACACACCCATCACGATCCCTAACTGCTTGAAGATAAGCATAGCCATGGCAGAAGAGATGATAATGCGAATACCTGGTATGCAGACGAACTTGTGCCAAACACGAATCCCTGAGGAAAGCTATTTCTAGTGAACACACCGTACGCTTCCACGCCCTCCCCCAATAAGAGCATCATTAAAACTAAGCTACCAACTGTGAATACCCTCCTTAATTTCCATGGGAATTCCATCCTCTGACAGAGTTCGGCATCTGCAGATGGAGACGCCTAATCTGAATGGTAATGACTAATGGCAACGATAGGATCGCAAGGGCTTAAGAGAGAGATTGGGTGAAGAGGAGAGTTGTCAAAATGGTGGAGACCCCTCACCTGCCCGCTTGTTGTGGACCGCGTGGGAAGTATGTCGATATTTGACGGTGACCCACTGCATTATCTCCACCAAACAGTCATCCCCTTAGTCCGAATAAGCCAGCCAAGGATATCATTGGTGAGCTGTTTGATTAGATCCGATTAAATATAATCAGTGGGAAAAAAACATATGAGAAGATGATTCGAGATGAGAATGTTCATGTCCTACAACAATTAAAATGGACAGCCAAACCCGATGTGAGACAATTATACTAACTTTATTATTTTTTGAGTAGGACGGCAACAAGTCATATTGGTCAATAGTTTTAGTTCTTTTCTTCATCCAATGTAATTATAATACTAATTATTACTAGTATTTTTCATGATATTTTGGTTTTCTAATTCTTCTATACTTGAAAATAACTATAGAGACAAGTTTAAAAGATGTCATAGCACATGTTATATTGGTTTTCTAACTCTTCCTAAACATTGAAAATAACTATAGAGGTAAGATTAAAAGACGTCGTGACATATGTTTTTTAAAACATGTTTCCTAAAAATTAACGGTATCAAGATCATCATTTTAAGTGATGCTTGTGGTTATTGGTGGAATTTTAAGGTTTTTAATGCATAATTGTGATGCTAGTATGTTTTTACCTCTAGGGTTCGAAGGGTTCGAACAATGCATAGTTTGGATCAATGGTTATGATTTTATGACCCTAAAAAAATAGGAAATCATTAATTGGATCCAAAGGTAGAGTTATTTGCTACAAATACCTCTTTCACTTCCTTATTTTCTCACAATGTATTCAATAATCAACCATCCAACTCTCAAAAATTATAAAGTCACTTGATGATTACTATTGCTAACATTATTTTCAAGCTTCTTCCTCTATTGCTATTGCATCATGCAACCTATTTTATTTTCTCAATGGAATGGTCCTTGATGCCCTAGGTATCAAGTAACTATTTTTCATTTTCACTTCAATAAGTTTAGCCTTAGCTTGTTAGTATTTTATGGATGATTTTAATGCATTTATTCTTGAATGCTTCAAATTTATGTATACTTGAATTAGGATAGATTTTGGGTATTTATTGGTAAATTATTGGTTTTATCATGACCCTCTCTAGTGGGCCTTTGGACATAGAAACGATGGGTTGCTTAAAAGTAACTTGTATAAAGTTTTACTGCAAGAAAGTAGTTCTGCAATGTATATAATCGACCTTAAAGACTATTATATAGGTATAATAATAGAATAAATTGGGTATTATAAATAAAATGATTATTTATAATTAAGACTATTATATATTATAGATAAAAGTGGTTTATTTATAATTATAATAGGAGGACTATATATTATAAATAAAAAGAGGTTTATATATATATAGTTGTAATATAGACCATTATACATTATAAATAAAAGAGGTTTATTTATAATTATGGAGTTGGGTGATTGTTCATCATTATCGATGAACATCTAAAGATACCATCCTTTTCGATGGTACATAGAGGCAGCTATTATGAATCGGGGACAACTGTTCTCTAGCATTATCAGAAGGATCAGTGGATCCCATGCTATCGAGAGTAATGAACGATGGAATGGGATATTGTTCTAGGTTGTCGTACAATGTAGTACGTGAGGGTTCTCATAAACCATAACCGGTTGTGGAATTACCAACAAAACTCAAGACTAGGGAAGCTGGTCCTTGGGGTTGGAAGATCTAGTGGTAGATGGTATGGGCAACATTACTTGTCAATTGGGATATGAACTGGGACACCGGTCCGGATGCTAGAGTATTGGCGGACCTTGATAACACCTCGGTTGAAGGTCAATTATTAGGCACATACATAATACACTAACTCTAGCTTGGACTTAGATTAATATGAGGAGTACATATATTATAAATAAAAGAATTTTATTTATAATATGTATCATTTCAAATAAAAAAGATTAATTACCTTTGAAAAGGATTAAGTAGGTCAATTATAATACAATTAGTAGATTTGGACCTTATATAGGTTGTCCAATTTTAATTGGATGAAAATGAGTACAAAATTTACTAAATAAAATAAGGATTATTTTATTATACATTCCTTCCCCATGGCCTTTGTAGATTGGTGGAAACTAAAGGAGATTCCTTTAATAAATTTAAAATTGGGCCTATCTTAGTGGAGGGGGCAAGGAATGAGATGTTGAGTCACCTTATATCCATTTATAATTTTAAATAATTATTATTAGTCCCTTCTTATCATGATTCGGCCTTGTTATTATTGAACGCAGTGGCCTATTATAAACACCTACAAGTTGGTATTAAAACAATCATTTTATGCCTAATGATCAAACCATGTACTATAACAACCCCACTTGTTAATTGTAACAAATCACTATTGTTACTTAATCTCATTGATAGACTAGTAATTTTTTTAAATATAAGCATATACTAATAGTGACTTTCATATTCCTAACCAACATATTCATTAGTCTAGTGTTTAATTTGATCGTCTTTCTTATTCCCATATCTACTAAAGGATACACCCATATCTATACCATACACAATTCCTTTTGTGTAGGTATACTACACATAACACAAATAAACAATCCATCTCATCTTCTTGATGAGCTAACTTATTCCCTTCTGTCAATCAAAGGAATATGCCCATCTCTATACCATACACAAATCCATCTGTGTAGGTATACTACGTATATTGCAAAATAAGCTATCAATCTCATCATTCATGATGAGCTAACTTATTCCTTCCATAGATATCCAAGTTTTTTCATAATTGTTTTGTTTTCCCTTTTAAGATTGTTCTAAGAGATCCTAATCCCCTAGGATCCTTTATAACACATAATTGATAAAAATGTAGAATAGTAATTCAACCATCCATTCTAAGTATGGTATAGTATTTCGTTAATCATACCATAACTACAATATTAGGTGGATGTTTTGGAATAAGCATTAACAAGTGGATATACATCATTCCTTCATACACTTTCAATTATATTTCCATAATAATTAAAAGCATTGCATAATTCATTGCAAACTAAACATTTAAAGTATTTGGCATTCATCAAATACAAATTTATCCACATCATATAACATTTTTAAATTCCCTACACAACATCCATTTCAATATTGGAAAGTAAATAAACATCCACGTAATTGCAAACCTTAAAATGGCACAACATGTATCCTGGGAAAATCCAAAGGTAAAAACCCAGCCTCAAATATATCCATTCCTTATATTATCATAAATATTCTCCAGTACAATCAACCTATGAAATTTCCACAATTCTTTTTTCCAAAGCATCAATATAATGCACAAGAATTTCCACAATTCTTAATGAAATAAATCACCATTCTTTCCAAATATCTTAAGCAACAACCTGTTTCATCAATCTAGGCATTATGCTACCAATATTCATATTGTATAGCATAAATATCAAGGAGGGACTCCATAATCCCTCTACGTTTATCATATCATATTACATAGGTTCACAAAGAGGCCTTATAATTCCTTCAAGAATGAACTCCACGTTCATTCTTTTCCAAAGACTGTTTTAACCAAAACTAGAACTTCCACAGTTCTAGAATGAACTCCACGTTCATCTCATCGCTTTAGAAATTCCAAAGTTTTATCATCGGATTAGAACTTCCATAGTTCTCACATCCTTTTAAACCCTCCATTCATTTAATCAACTAAGGTTCCATACCCTTAATTATTCAAATGCTATTCATCATTCCTTTAATTTAATCAACTAAGGTCCCATATCCTTAATTAATAAAATTCTATTCACCATTCTATTCATTTAATCAACTAAGATCCCATACCCTTAATTAATCAAATGCTATTCAACATTCAATTCATTTAATCAACTAAGGTCCCATACCCTTAATTAATCAAATGCTATTCAACATTACATTCATTTTATGAACTAAGGTCCCATACCCTTAATTAATCAAATGTTATTCAACATTCCCTTCATTTAATCAAATAAGATCCCATACCCTTAATTAATCAAATGCTATTCAATTTTCATGCTATAGCTTCCTACAATTTTCCCAAAATTGTATAAATTTTCCTAAAACTATACTATAGTTTCCCACAATTTATTCCCCAAAATTTTACTATAGTTCTTTAAATTTAACTTTAAGGATGCGTGCAAAAATACCACCTATCCTTTTGATTTAACTTTAAGGTTACATGCAAAAATATCAAAAGGGATATTAATCCACTTAATCTCTAGCAAACTCAAGAGTGGAGATTTATCCATTTAATATCAATTATTAATCCATTTAATATTTAGTTACTCCCTAAAGGAAGAGATTAATTCATTTAATATTAATTAGTTTTAAAAGCATATATTGGCCCTTCTAAACTCTAAATACTCCAAAATTTTAATTAAAATGGGAGATTAATTATCTTAATCTCTTTATTATTTCCAATAGGAATTTCAAACCATTCAAAGGTTCATCAAATCAAATCAGGTTTAACCAATCAAGTCAAGCTTAGTCAAAAGGGGGAGATTAATTCTCTTCATATCTTTATTAGTTCCAATAGGAATTTCAAATCATTCAAAGGTTTATCAAATCGAAACAGGTTTAGCTAATCAAGTCAAGCTCAATCAATGCACCTAGCAAACGATGCCCTAGTATTATGACTAGGATGACCACCATCATGTGGTCAAGCACCGCCAACTAGTGCTAGTGACCGCCGTTCAGTGGCCACCATGACCATTGAGTGGTGGTCATCACATAAGGGGAGACTTTCCTCTTTTGTACCTCCCAATTGCACCCATGAAAGCAATATGGGATAAATTACTTCCCATACTTAATAAAAATGTTTGATTCAACCCTACTAACTGTAGGAAACATCGATCACAAAGTGAAAATAGACCAACATGTGGTGACAATGCAAGCTAACACATGGTATGGTGAAACACGAGGTATCAATCTATCAACTAGCAACAATCAGAGTGATAATCCAACATCTAGCATCATAGAGACCGTTTATACGTGTTGCTAACTAGCATGATTGACCACCAAGTGGTTCAGTCCTCGATCACAACTTGGTGGTCAAATTTGTATGGGATCCTTGCTCCCTTTAAAGGCATAAATACCCTAAGAACATCCCATGTGGGACAATGCTCATGGTATCCTTTATATAGGCTTCTACCTGAGTGAGTTGAGCATGAGCCAAGCATGTCTGCTCCTCAAGTAGTGATGCAGAAGGACCAAAACCTATCACAAGGATTTTTTAGACTCCCATTACAAGATTTTAAACCTACAATTAATTGCCTAGGATCAATTCAATAGGTTCAAGTGTCGGTTTAATGCAGAGGAGTATGTCAAACTATAACAAGGCATAATGGAGCTCCTCTTAGATCGATTCTTGGATTTTTTGGAGGTAAAAATTATTGTTTAGGCATCAAGGAAGATCTATGGTCGAGGGCTCTGATATATTGCCTTTTGTGGGGTCTATACATACCTAGAGAAGGTATCTATTAGAACGATTGCAATATAAATTAGCTATCAAACTCACAGGGTAGGCCTGTGATAAGGCCTCCAATCTAAAGAAAAATACAAGCATCCATAACCAATCCGCATACAGTGCTAAAATAGGGCATCATGCTTTGATCATTAGGCATAAAATGATTATTTTAATACTGACTTGTAGGTGTTTACAATAGGCCATTGCGTTCAATAATAACAAGGACAAATCATGCTTCGAAAAAGTAATAACAAGGGCTCAATGTTCTAGTTTTCAATCATATTAAATCCATGGCTGTATCAGGCCCATGCAGGCATAACAACATATTTTTAAACTAATTTAAAAAGGGTTTTTACAAAGCCTACTAAACATTTGTCTTCTTGGGTTTTAACTCAATTTCATGAGTTTTAATTTAAGGCAGCAGAGGAATTCATAAGACATGCAAAGTTATAACCTTTAAACATGTAATCCAATTGAGCCTTAAAGACCAGCATATTCACCTTAAATATGCAAGTAAAATAGCACTTCAAAAAATGTATAATTATTTTGAAATTTGTAGATAATTAGGTATTCACATCAAGCATTAAACATCTATGAATTGCAAGCCATCAAGGACTAAACAAAAGTTGATACTCCACCCTTGTTTTCTTGAAGGGCTAGGCTCCTTAAGCTCCTTGAAAACCATCGATTATCATCCTCCTTGCTTATCTAACAATAGCCTAATCCTTCCATTCTCTTTTTCTAAATATTAGCCCTCTTTTTATAAAATGTTTATCCTCCCTTATGCGAGCCCTCAAGTGGATCTTTTTTTTACTAATAAAAGATCATTTCTATATTTTTAGCATTTTACTAGCCACCTTTTAGGCCTTCCTCCTCCGTCCATTTAGAAGGGTCCAAATAAATTTGTCTTCTTCCCAATTTGGCCTTTTAACTAAATTTAAAAGGCCTACTATTTAAATAGTAAGATACCTTTATTAAACTACTTTAATATTACCACCTGCAAAGATGCCAATCCTCCTCACTTCATTTGGAGGAGGGGTCAATTTGGAAAATTGTTATTTTATTCAAATGGGGAAGATGCTCTTTTTGGTCCAATCCTACTTGGACACCTAATTATATTTAATTAGGTTAATTAATCCTAATTAATTATTTGAATTACCCTAATTTAATCCTTCCTAAGGGTAATTAATATTTTTTTTGTAAAAGGATAACCCATCAATTAATATTTCCCAAAAGTATTAATTGACTTCACAAATATTGATAAAATCCACAAAACTTTAGAAAATATTACAAAACTAGGAATTAGGTTAAATAATAGATCCCTTTCAATTTGATTACATAAATATGCAATTAACTCATCATGATTAGAAACATTATGTATTTTTCTCCATAATTTCCTTCTTCCTTCTCCTTAGTGGTGACCCCCTCGTCCATTTTATCCAATGGACACTTGCTCATGTATCCATGCAAACTAATGTAAACCATCAGTAGTATCACATATTGCAATTAATCCAAGATAATGTCTTTTAGTATACCTTCAAAACAACATAACAAGTCATTAGTCCATCATATGTAAAAGATTATCAAGGAAGGATCATGACATACTACCCCCTTAGAATAAACACAATCCTCTATGTTTTCCTACAATACAAAACATATATAAGCATAGGTTTTCATAACCTCATTATTTCATAAGTGGTACATTGTTCAACATTGTTTTGTTTTTCATAGAGATGATATTAAATCATTTTTCCTTATCATTTTAGACACAACAAGTATAAATACAACTAGATTTATCAAAATCTCTCATAAAGGAGTTCCAACCTAAAACTTGATGACTCTTATCATGAGTTAACCTCATAGAAATCAGGTGTCATCAAAGACAAAAACATAATGTCATAAATATTACTTTAATGTATATATCCATAAATTATTTTTGGCAAACATATTTGCCACCACCAGTACATCCTTGATTTCTCCCCTGGTTTACATCCTTCTTTTAGAAATTATGTTAAGTTCATACTTTAAGAGATACATATTCCAAGTGAGATCCTCAAAAGAGTCTAAGGTACACCGCTTAAGACCCATAAAAAGTGGAGGGTTCGCTTAGCTCTTCCCCTTGATTCACCAATGAATTCAATAGTGGGAGGAAAACACTTTATCATGAGTAGTCTCTGAGTGTAACTCATAAAATATCCTACGCAAGCCCATCTGTGTACGTATATTATGTTTTTTCTACAAATAAGTCTATCCATATCATCACTATTGATGAGCTAAAATTATCACCTTTAGTACAGTCGAAGATATACACACATCACCACACCATACACACGTTCATCTATGTAGGTATGCTATGTGTAATGTGAGTTAAGCTATCCATATCGTCTCCATGATGAGCTTTCTTAACTTAGATGTAATCAATTAATATGCCTAGTTTGCATCCTCCTTAAGGGGTCTCAATCCCTTAGGTCTTCCTAATTTCACCCTAAAAGGTCTCAATCTCTTAGGTTTATTCAAAGTTCACTTTAAAATTTTATTTTCTTAAGTTTATTTTATGTTTAGTAAGAAGACAAGTTTAACTTTAATTGTTTTTGCTATGAAAAGTGTACTATTATTCACCATGCAAGGTGTCATTCCATGAATATTATCATCCATTGATAATATCTTTAACCACACTTACTCCCTGTAAGGTGCCATTCCAAATTGTTGAGCAACAAAATCAATGACATACTTCTTCATAACTTCCTAGAAGAAGATCTTCTTATGCTCATACTCATATTAACCCCTCAAAGATGAGTAAAATAGGGAACTATGTATTTCCTTTATAATAATTCTTTTAATTTTGTTATAAGTACCCAAATTTAAGATATAAGAATCCATATTTTAAGTCGAAATCCTTATCCTCTTTAGGATTTCTTTTATTTTGGTCCAACTTTTACTGCAATATTCTTCTTGAGATTGCATTCTCTTGCCCTAACTTGTTAAGTCAACATAACTATGGGTCAAATTGGTTATAAGCATTTTTTCAAGAACTTAAAATTATACAGGTTTATACCATTTTAGTCTTAGGATCTACTCCTAACTTGGACTTAAGTAATTTCCTTTGTTCATAACCCACATACTTTATCAACTTTAAAATAAAATTTTTATTTAAGGATAGTCAAAGCTCAACTAAGAATATAATGTTCCATTACTATTCTTTCTCATGATCAAAACTTAACCAAGAATTAATTTACATATTTATTTATGCTTATTGGTTACATTTTTACAAAGTCTACTGTCATACACACCAGGGAATAAATTTTATGGTAGCTGCCTCTCAGTTCCTTCACCACTATGTGTTGGACCTACTCCTCTTGTTTGGGAGGCTGCCTATGAAGCTGTTGGAGAAGCTATTTGAAAAACTTCTTGTGTTATCCTTCCACGCCCACAATGTGCTTCGATATCTTGTTATGAGAGAATTATCATACCATGGCTCACCAATGCATAAAAGCACGATACCAAGAATGCAAACCTATAATATTCCCTTGCTCATTGTAGTTGTGCATTTTTTGTTTATAGTATTATCATTGTTGTTTCTCTCTAGTTATATCTTTGAGCTATCTCTAGATGGAGCCTATATCTCTCTGCTATAACGACATCTTTTCAGCCTCAAGCCTCAACTTCTCTTGTGCCCACAAGCCTTCTTGCTGTAAATTTTATGATTCTAATTGTTGGACTTGCTTCCTTAAATATTTTACCTCACACATTCCATCCATCATCAAATGCCAATCATCATCTTCTTGATAATTTGATGGACCTTCTTCTATTTCAACTCGACGATGTACATTTCATCTAGGAATTTCCTCTTCAATGTCAACAACCTCTACTGTATCTTCAGCTACTTTATTAGTTTCTTCTATATCTATGTCTTCCTCTATATCCTCCTCTTTTTACTATCCTTGAGTGGCCCACCATTTATCATACTCTAGGGTTGTACCCACATCATCATCATCTGGAACCTATATATCTTCATTTGGTTCTATGGTCAATGGTTCCATTCATGGTGGTACTATTATATTCCTCCCCTTCCTTATATAGATCATAGGTGGATCTGGTATTCTTTGTCTAATACTGAACTATCACAATACTTGAGTTTATTGAAAATACTCATAAAGTATGCTCTATCGTCAAATCAACCACCTTGCTCATCGTACATGAGCTATTTGTATTCCATCCTCAATCCACATTGGACCTTTTCTCCATGGACGTTAGGTCACATATTGAGGTTGCAAACCTTCCAATGTAGAGTGATACTTCTCCTCGTTGCCTTCATAGGGTCTGTTAAACTTCATCTCTTTTCCCCTTTGACATCTTAATTCATAAGGTATCTCTGGCTCCACAAAATTGTGTGCATCATAAGGCAATCATTGGGGTATTTCCATAGTCAAACGTACCCAAATTTTTCATTCACACCTTGAATAACTCTATAAATTTGGGACAATAAGGCTAGTGCCCATGTAAACACAATAGAATTATCCACTAGATCTTGCACCACTCCTAATAGTTTCCAAGGAAATCGTGCACTAGGTGAATCAGGTAAAATAGTACCTGTTATGAACGCCATTACTAAAGCCTATCTATGTGTTAACTTTCCCATCACATAATGCATCTCATACATTATACTACCCTTATTAGTGGTTATATCTCTCCACTTAGATCCAAACACTCTTTTCAATAAGCATCCCTTCTCTGCTTTCAGTAATGATTATTGTACATCCCTCTATTGGTAATTTATATATCTAGTATACATATTCTAGAGTGATGGTTATATCTCCAGTGGGTAACTAGAATGTTCCCCTATTAGGATCCTATATTTCAATCAAAGTCGATAGATAACATCTATCTACATGCACTAGCTCTAGATGTGCAACTCCTTCCAATCCTATTGCTCTCAACCACCGCTAGTCATTGTCATTCAACATATCCCTCACACTTCAAAATATTTCTCTAAACATATGATATGGTCTTACAATATTGAATGGATTTATTTCTTTTGCATTACCCTCTTGACAAGATCCAACACCACCAGAAGCCATCTTCTCTTCAAAGTGTATGCACTAGTAGGTCAAAAAGCAGTAGCAATAGAATCATGAAGAATACTATAGGGTTTGCTCCAAATACATTCAAACTTAATAAGGATATCCCTAGAATAAGTATAACCTCATTATACTTCATGGTAATTGATAGGTATTTCTTTCCTCCTTCAAATTTGGATAAAAATTAAAATCCAAGCTTCCATCTCAACCTTTGAAGTTATAGAGGTAATGATTTAAATTACTCCTTCAATCATTGCCAAGTGTCTAAACAATCAATGGTTTATGACACATCGATCATGTTCAACCATATATATGATTACATCTCAATCATTTCAAGACTCCATATTCATCCTCCGTGGATTGCGTCTCGATCATCTTGGGTCACCTTATTCTTCTTAAGATGCCCATCACCATTATCATATTAATTAATTAGGGATACATCACTTCTCTAAGCCACCTTAGCTATAATGTTTCCCACTATGAATGAGATCCTATTACGCATGTTCCACTTTTATAGCTTTAATTATGATCATTATCAGTCTCTCGATAATGATCTAGATTACACTCGTCTATCCATAAGGTGTCACCTCACAATGTTGTGAATCATTCACTAACAACTCAGATTACTCATTGTTGAGTTTAGTTATTTATAGTTAGTCCTTTATTTTTTTGGACTTAACTTATTTTATCATTGGTGTTTGTTTTTACACTCATTTCTCATGTGCGGATATTAATACCACATGCACCGTGTAGTGGGACTATCTCGTATTTTAATAGTGAATAAAACACTATTAAACTTGACCACCACCCGGGTGGTCGAGTGGCATACTATTCTGTGGTGACGATGTTACTTGGGAAGATTGATGATGATTCAGGTGGTGGGGACATGTTTTGGGTTTCCAATGGTTTCGTCCTTGTAATATTTTGCCATTGCTGAGATGTTCAACTCCTTGCTCTAGTCGATGGCCATATTTGTATTCAGAGATTGTTTAGTCTCTCCAATCCAATAATATAAAACATTCTTTTGTTTAAACACCTAATCATATTCCCACTATTACCTCTTCACAAGATTTTATCACAATTTTGTATCCAAATGGGTTTATTTTCTTACTCCCCATAACATCAATGTCCTTACCCCTTTATGCAATGTTCCATTTATAGTTGATCCTATAGCCATTAAACTTAGAATTTTAATAACTAACACATTGTTAGTTATTGTTTAACAACCATAGCTTAAATAGAGCATTCAATAATTTTGAACCAACCTATGGTTCTTCTTGCTCGTATATTTTACTAACCTAGACCTAACACTAGAATCCATTAGCTAGTCAGGGCTTTGATACCAATTGTAACAACCCCACTCATTGTTAATTGTAACAACCCCACTCGTATCTTTTACTAACCTAGACCTAACATTTTAATTGTTACTTATTCTCATTGATAGACTAGTAATTTTTTTTAATATAAGCACATACCGACAGGTACTTTCATATCCCTAACCAACATGTGCACTAGTCTAGTATTTAAGTTGATCGGATTTCTTATTCCCATATCTACTAAAGGATACACCCATCTCTATACCATACACAAGTCCATTTGTGTAGGTATACTATGTGCAACACAAATAAGCAATCCATATCATCTCCTCGATGAGCTAACTTATTCTCTTCTATCAATCGAAGGAATACACCCATATCTATACCATACACAAATCCATCTGTGTAGTTATACTAAACATATTGTAAAATAAGCTATAAATATCATCATTCATGATGAGCTAACTTATTCCTTCCATAGATATCCAAGTTTGTTCATAACTGTTTTGTTTTCCCTTTTAAGATTGTTCTAGGAGATCCTAATCCCCTAGGATCCTTTTAACATATAATTGATAAACATGTAGAATAGTAACTCAACCATCCATTCTAAGTATGGTATAGTATTTCGTTAATCATACCATAACTACAATATTCGATGGGCATTTTGGAATAAGCATTAACAAGTGGATATACATAATTTCTTCATACATTTTCAATTATATTTCCACCATAATTAAAATTATTGCATAATGTATTGCAAAATGAACATCTAAAGTATTTGGTATTCATCAAATACGAATTTATCCACATCATATAGCATTTTTAAATTCCCTACACAACATCCATTTCAACATTGGAATGTAAATAAACATCCACATAATTACAAACCATAAAATGATACATGTATCCTAGAAAAACCTGAAGGTAAAAACCCAGCCTCAATATATCCATTCCTTATATTATCATAAATATTCTCCTGTACAATCAATCTATGGAATTTCCACAATTCCTTTTTCCAAAGCATCAATATAATGTACAATAATTTCCACAATTCTTAATGAAAGAAATCACCATTATTTCCAAATATCTTTAGAAACAACTTATTTCATCAATCTAGGCATTATGCTACCAACATTCATATTGTATATAATAAATATCAAGGAGGGACCCCATAATCCCTCTACGTTTATCATATCGTATAAAACAGGTTCACAAAGAGACCTTATAATTCCTTCAAGAATTAACTCCACGTTCATTCTTTTCCAAAGATTGTTTTAACCAAAACTAGAACTTCCGTAGTTCTAGAATGAACTTTGCGTTCATATCATCGCTTTAGAACTTCCACAGTTCTATCATCGGATAAGAACTTCCACAGTTCTCACATCCTTTTAAACCCTCCATTCATTTAATCAACTAAGGTTCCATACCCTTAATTATTCAAATGCTATTCATCATTCCTTTTATTTAATCAACTAAGGTCCCATTGTTGGTAATTTTCAGTAATTGTGTTGTCATTGATGTCAAAGGTTGATGTCATTATTTATCATTGATGCCAATGATAGTTTGGGATGGCAATAAGATAAGGGTTATAAGATGCAAGGCAAATTTCATTTCAAAGCAAAGAAATTGATAAAAATGAAAGGTTATAATATTTTATATTATACGTCAAAGAGGTTTGGGATAAAGTTCTAAATGATGGGTTAAAAGGTTGAAGGCCCAAGTTTTAAGCCCATGGTTTAAGAGAAAAGAAATAATATTTTAATATTATAATATTTAAGCCAAAAAGAGTTCATTAAAAGAGGATTGGAAGTGCATTGACAAAGGTCTCAAAAATAAATTAAATTAACGAAGGACGATAGGCAAAAATATTATTTAACACCAAGGTTAAATAATATTATAAATAAATATTTAACACCAAAGTTAAATATTATGGTAAAAATAAAAATTAAATTTGAATTTTCCAAAGGTGCCAAAATTCGAATTACAGGTGGAAAATAAAAGATGAGCCAACGTCATAGGAAAACCATGGAATGCATATTAAAGAAGGACAAAAATCATGTTTCAAAGTCTAAGAAAAGTGCACATTAATCGATTTTGTGGAGTGCAGCGCCATTTGTTGAAGGGGAAGACCAAGGAAATAGATAGTGCATGATTTTCACGAAAGAGCTGATAAATATTGGGAAAACACTGGTTTTTGGTTTCAGCCAGGGTTGATAGCCCAAGTGATAGGTGGGTCTTGCATAAGGCACGATAGAAGATTGATCACGATTTCGAATCCCTACATTAGTAAACTTTTGTGATTTGCTTTGGACGAACAGGAAGGCATAAAGGTTGCTTGGTGCATGTTTTTTTCCAATCGATGGGGCCAATCCATCTGGCAGTCTAGCTTGCGCTAGAGCATGGGCGTTGTGAGGTTAAGTGTTTGAATCCCGATGGCGGTGATGGCAGACATGGTAAGGGCATAAATTTTAATTTTAATGTTGACATATGCTTAGAACTTAACAAGGGAGGCATAAGGTTTTTATTTTGGAAATTAAAAGTGCTTAGTATATTGTTTAGGGAGACATAAGGACAATGATATGAATTTTAATATTTTGAGGACATTATGATATATTAAAATCAGGTTATGTTTTATAAAGTTGAAATATACTTTTAAAAGGAAAGGAGCAATAAGGTGTTTGAAAATAAATTGATGTATGACATAGGGTATTAAATTGTGATATTGCATTAGAAGTGGATGTTATAAGTAGGAGTGATAAGGTATTGTTATAGTTTAAATTTGTATGTGTAATTTTTTATAAAAGAGAAATATTAGAAGGTCTTGGTGATGGTCAAAATATTAAATATTTTTATGAGCAAATTTTGAGGAAAGATGTTATGGTTGGTTTGAAAAGTGTTATGATAAATAACCCTTGAAAGTGGCATAAGAAAGACATATTGAGACAGGTTTTTGAAGACATTTCTCCATAAGAGAAAATTAAGAGGTATGGGCACATCATTATTTATTTGAGGTATTTTTGTTGAGTAAATGTTTCTGAAATATAAGGTGGAGGTAAAAGGATTGTTTGGTAAGCATTGTTGAAAATATTTGAGTTAGGGATTGAGATCTACATGTGCATAAATTGTTGAGAGAAAGTGGAAACGATTGTATTAAGGATTGTACTTCATTGTTGAATGGTGTTGGAAATATTTTAGATAGAGTTTGAGAACAAGTGTGCATCCATTTTTGAAAGAGATTGAGATATTTGTGTTAGAGATTGTGAACTAGTATTAGGTTTAAAGACAAGTTTGTGAATCATTGTAAAACCTTATGAGAATTGGTTGAGAGATATTGAAAGTAATTGTGAAAGTGTATGAGATAAATATTGTGAGGGAAATTTGTGCATTATTGAGGTTGATGTTTGAGAGGAAATTTGCAAGAAAGATAGATCAGTTTTATGAAGTACGCTATACATTGTCTTGATTTGATTTGAAAGGAATTTTGCAAGAGATAGAGATTGGATGTGAAGAACATATTGGGATTTTGATAGTGCATATCATTCTCTATATGTTCCAAAGGTTAAACGAATTCTGAGTAGAATATATCTGTTTGAATAAAGTATTTCTAAAAGAGATATAAGTATTTGTTTATATGCAATATTTGGAAATTTTTGAGCAAATTTTGTGAGCAGAATTGCAGGCAGATTTGAGCAAGTCTTTTGAGAAGGCTTAAAGACAAAATTGAGAGCAGATTTGAGATAGAATTAAGAGTAGGTTTAGTTGTTGATTTGATCAAGCTTTATGTTAAGGCTTGGGGCAGATTTGAGATAAAATTGAGAGCAATTTTAGTTGTTGATTTGATCAAGATTTGTGTTAAGTATTGTGGTAGATTTGAGATAGAATTGAGAGCAGGTTTAGTTGTTGATTTGATCAAGCTTTATGTTAAGGATTGGGGTAAATTTGAGCAGAGTTAGAGAAAATTTATGTTAGACTTGTGACAATATTTGGTGAAGATTTAAGATAGAGTTGAGAGCAAACTTTGGAGGTGATAGAGTAGAGAAGAAAAAGATCTCCAGTGGATAGAGGTCCATCAGCTATTATAGTTGGGACAAAGGTCTCCTGTGGAGAGAGATCCACAAGGCAAAGCAGTGGGGGTAGAAGTCTTCTAGAAGTTCACCAACCAAAGCAAAGAATATAGAGTTCTCCTATGGATAGATATCCACGAATCAAAGAAAAAGAAAAGAGTTTTCCTACAGATAAATATCCATGAACCAGGTCAAGAAGATAAAGTTCTCCTATGGAGAGAGATCCGTGAACCAGTTGAGAATATAGAGTTCTTCTATGGATAGAAATTCACAAACCAATTAAGGAGATAGAGTTCTCTAGTATCAAGTTCCACGAAAAAAAATATATAAAATTATTTACATTTATATTATTTTTAGTAAATATTAAGTCGAAATTATATAGGTGGTTTTCAAGTATACGATCTTGTTATTGTTGATCCGGGAATGAGGGGCTACTCCTAACAAGCCTATACGTTATTGTTGATCCTGCAACAAACCTATATGATTTCGTTATTGTTGATCTGGTGTGAGGGGTTGCTCCCAACAAGCCTATACAATATCATTATTATTGATCCGATGTGATGGAAACCATATGTTGTTAGAGATTCATACCATTATTTGGTTCATATTCAAAGGATTCATAGTATAGTACTACCTTTACAATTGGCATGTCCTCGAAGTTTGAACTTAAGTCTCTTCTTAGTAAATGCTTGACCAAACAAACAATTATCAATTCACTAACCCTTAAAACTTTGCATCCTCCATCTTTAAAAAATATACATATAATAAGGCATACGGTGCCAACCAAAAGCGATAAGCACGTTCATCCCAACATACGGTGCCAACCAAAAACGATAAGCACGTTCATCCCAACAATATTGAAATATAATAAACAAATTATTAAATATTAATAAATGTAATATATCAACGGCTATCCTTAGGAACCAAAAACGAGAAGCACCTTCATCTAAACAACATTAAAATATAATAAATAAATTGTTACATTAATAAATGTAATTTATTAATAGTTATCCTCAGACATCTCTCAATTTAAAAAAAAAAAAAAAAAAATGCTATATCATTAGTTGTCCTTCCACAAAAAGACATACCAACTCCAAATAGCTTTGAAAAGCTGCAGCTCAACTACTCTACCCAGAGAGATTGATTCTTGTGATTACTTTCCTACAACCTATTATAAACATAATTACAGAATACCCATTTCTTCTTCTTATGGGAGTAGGTGGTCTGCCGTTGAAAATGATATCACAGGTGCAATTTTCGTTCATAGATAATGCAATGAACGTCTGTTCCACCCACCTTATTCACAGTATTTTTTTACAATATTTAAGAGGTGTACAAATCACAGAGACTTTATGCGTCTGTAAATCAGGTGAACACATGCAAGTCAGATCAGATAATGTTGTGCACAGTGGATTGAGAAGGATTTAGTCCTTCACTCAACAATGTGGTGTTCGGTTTTAGGAATTGGTGAAACCAGAACGCGGAGAGCTTAGGATACCGCTCAAGGCCAGGCTGTTTAAAATCAACATAGAGTAAACCAAATCGAAGGGTAAAACCAGAATCGAATTCGAAATTGTCCAACAGGCTCCACATGAAATAGCCTTTCACATTTGCACCGTTCCTGTCACATATAATTATTATTTAGGTCATAACAAAACACATCATCTACTATGGATTATTACTGAAAATAAATTAGAGAGCTTACTGAATGGCCTCTAGCAAATTCGAGAGATAGTCGCGATGAAAGTTCACTCTGACTGTATCGTTGAGGCCTTCTTTCAGCGGACTATTTGCAGTGGCTACTCCTGCAAGAAAACCATTTATGTAGTTAGTATTGCCCAAGTTCAAATCAGTTGGGGTAAAAGTAGAATGAATAATTCCCAGTTGAATAAATCAGATATACCGTTTTCTAAGATGAAAAGTTGTGGGTTCTTATACCGCTGGCTTACATATTCCACTAAATACTTGATTCCCGCCGGAACAATGTAAAGGGTCATCACCTCTGTGTCGTACGCACTCTGGCAGAAAACTCATATTAACCTCCTAGACAAGCATTCTATACCATTATAGTAGTTCAAAACAGATAAAGTTGGTTGATAAAGATATATAAAAATATATAAATAATAGTTTAAAACAGATAAATTAGTTTAAAACAGATAAGTTGGTTGATAACATTTGAATGTTTGTTAATGTACTGTTCCAATTTGAATGTTTGTTATAAAAAGTAATTCAAAAATGCTAATCTGGTTGATGGACTGTTCCAATTTGAATGTTTGTTATAAAAAGTAGTTCAAAAACCCTAATTTAGTTGATAGTGGTTGAATGTTTGTTAAAGCACTGCTTCAATTTGAATGTTTATTATAAAAAGTAGTTCAGAAGCTCTAATTTGATTTATAACTACTAAATATTTGTTAATAAACTGGTCCAATTTAAATATTTGTTATAAAAAACAATTAAAAAACGATAATTGATAGCCGCTAATGACATGATTCAATTTGGCTGCTAGAATTTGATTCCTAATAGATAGTTCCTATAAAATGAAAATAATCCGTACCTTTGGTCCGATCAAGACGCCATCTCTGACACCTGTGCGGCCATTATCTTTAGATTGGATAGGATAAGGACTTATCTATTTACCAAAAAGATAAGTATTTCATATAGCCGTGAATTCAATCGATATATAGCAGACTAAGACTAAAGTATTTATTTACCCGTTAACTTAACCGACATGTCATCGTAGTAATCCGTGACTGTAGATGATGAAGAATTCTTGGCGGCGACATAAAGCGAGGTATAATGATTGAGAGCTATGAAGTCTACGGATCCCTGGAGCATCTCAACCTCTTTTTTCGTAAATTTGGGTAAGCGAGGGCCCACTATCTTGCGCATGGAACGCGGATAATCACCATAAAATATGGGATCAAATATCCTGTACAGCATATATGGGATCACCAGGTCTAGTTCCAAAAACAGAAAAAAAAAAAAAAAGAGAACAACAAATCTTCCCTAAGATTCAAACGAAATGAATTGCACATACCATCCTACTGTAAAATCAAGTATTCTTGCTTGTGCCTCTAGATCTTCACTTGTGTTTGTAAGAGGTTCGTACCAGAATTGGTTAATTGGAAAGCCTATGGAACTATTTTTTGTTGCCTGCAAGATTGAGTTTGCAAAAATTTATCCTTAGTATCTTAACTACAGCAATTTTAAGTCAGCAGAGACTTTTCTTACAGGCAGATAATTAGCTTGCCTTGTTTTCCCTAAATATTGCAACGGCAGCGGCATGCGAGAGGAGTTGATAATGGGCAGCGATGTAGGGCTCAGTGCTGGAATTCCCTTCGCTGCAATTTCCAAAAGGAGAAGAACATCTGCCCGGAGGGAATATTCCAAGATCGTATCCTAAACTTGCCTGTAGGTTAGGCTCGTTTATGGTGACCCAATGCTTTACCTTATCCCCAAACAAGGTGAAGCACACGTTCGCATAATTCGCAAAATCATCTCTGGACGTCCAAGCACAGTTACATATCCGAATATCATCACATGAATGGGTTAGAAAGCAAGAGGGCCAACTACCCCACACACATGCTACGACTCCATGTTAATAGAGGTGAGGACCAACTACCCTACACACATGCTACGACACCACATACTACGACTCCATGTTAATAGGGGTAAGGAGTCCCACATAAATAGAACAAAGAACTTCTACCTTTAAACCTGCTACCCATTAACAAAAAGTTTGAAGAATGTTAAAACTCATAAACCACGCAATTCACCACTCTACAAAATCAAAGCAATATCCAATTGTAGAATTTTCTGCAGTTGGCCCTTACACAATGCGGCGGTTGAGCCACCCTCCATATTCGTCCTGCAATGCTTGTGGAATGTCGAAGTGGCTGAGAGTCAAGTATGGCTCAACGCCTGTTGCATCATACCATCTCTTCTTCATTAGAAAAATGTCTACTTAAAACATGGAATTTGAGAGGCAGACAGCGGCGGCTCAGCATTAGATTACCGCAGTCGAGGAGTTTAGTCAGTATAGTGTTGTAATGCTCCACCGCCAGTGGATTAACAGCTCCTCTCCCGTCTGCAATTTAATTTAACATATGTCAAGACCTATGACTCAATTCAAAAATTTATTTTTCACAATTATTGCACCCAGATGCACCCAGATGTTTTGCATACCAGGAATCAATCTAGACCAAGCAATTGACAAGCGATAGGCATCCAAACCCAGGGCCGCCATCATTTCGATATCTCCCTGCCCAAAAATTTTTTCTGGACATGATTAATAATGTTTGATTCGACTCGTTGTAGATAAGCATTTGTAGTAAACAGCAACAGAAAATATCTTGAAAAAAATAAAAGAGGGCTTACAGGATACAAGTCGTACTGATAAACGGTGACATTTGCATTGCTTCCGTCCACGGTATTTGCTTTAGAGCAGCATCGCCCACCCGCACAGAAAAAAAAGTTAATCTATATATTTTTTTTATACACAACCTTACTCATACACATCATGCTTTAATTTAGGAGATCTCCTAACAGAGGGAAGGGCTATAAACTAACAAGATACAGAATAGTAAGTGTCGCATATGCTTGGCTTCCGTCCATCCTCAGCGACGGCTCCTTCATACTGACAAAACGCTCGATCAACGTTGAAATAGTGGAGTTAGTCTCGATTCTCAAACACACCCATCACGATCCCTAACTGCTTGAAGATAAGCATAGCCATGGCAGAAGAGATGATAATGCGAATACCTGGTATGCAGACGAACTTGTGCCAAACACGAATCCCTGAGGAAAGTTATTTCTAGTGAACACACCGTATTCTTCCACGCCCTCCCCCAATAAGAGCATCATTAAAACTAAGCTACCAACTGTGAATACCCTCCTTAATTTCCATGGGAATTCCATCCTCTGACAGAGTTCGGCACCTGCAGATGGAGACGCCTAATCTGAATGGTAATGACTAATGGCAACGATAGGATCGCAAGGGCTTAAGAGAGAGATTGGGTGAAGAGGATAGTTGTCAAAATGGTGGAGACCCCTCACCTGCCCGCTTGTTGTGGACCGCGTGGGAAGTATGTCGATATTTGACGGTGACCCACTGCATTATCTCCACCAAACAGTCATCCCCTTAGTCCGAATAAGCCAGCCAAGGATATCAATTTTTAGCTGTTTGATTAGATCCGATTAAATATAATCAGTGGGAAAAAAACATATGAGAAGATGATTCGAGATGAGAATGTTCATGTCCTACAACAATTAAAATGGACAGCCAAACCCGATGTGAGACAATTATACTAACTTTATTATTTTTTGAGTAGGACGGCAACAAGTCATATTGGTCAATAGTTTTAGTTCTTTTCTTCATCCAATGTAATTATAATACTAATTATTACTAGTATTTTTTCATGATATTTTGGTTTTCTAATTCTTCTAAACTTGAAAATAACTATAGAGACAAGTTTAAAAGACGTCATAGCACATGTTATATTGGTTTTCTAACTCTTCCTAAACTTTGAAAATAACTATAGAGGTAAGATTAAAAGACGTCATGACATATGTTTTTTAAAACATGTTTCCTAAAAATTAACGGTATCAAGATCATCATTTTAAGTGATGCTTGTGGTTATTGGTGGAATTTTAAGGTTTTTAATGCATAATTGTGATGCTAGTATGTTTTTACCTCTAGGGTTCGAAGGGTTCGAACAATGCATAGTTTGGATCAATGGTTATGATTTTATGACCCTAAAAAAATAGGAAATCATTAATTGGATCCAAAGGTAGAGTTATTTGCTACAAATACCTCTTTCACTTCCTTATTTTCTCACAATGTATTCAATAATCAACCATCCAACTCTCAAAAATTATAAATTCACTTGATGATTACTATTGCTAACATTATTTTCAAGCTTCTTCCTCTATTGCTATTGCATCATGCAACCTATTTTATTTTCTCAATGGAATGGTCCTTGATGCCCTAGGTATCAAGTAACTATTTTTCATTTTCACTTCAATAAGTTTAGCCTTAGCTTGTTAGTATTTTATGGATGATTTTAATGCATTTATTCTTGAATGCTTCAAATTTATGTATACTTGAATTAGGATAGATTTTGGGTATTTATTGGTAAATTATTGGTTTTATCATGACCCTCTCTAGTGGGCCTTTGGACATAGAAACGATGGGTTGCTTAAAAGTAACTTGTATAAAGTTTTACTGCAAGAAAGTAGTTCTGCAATGTATATAATCGACCTTAAAGACTATTATATAGGTATAATAATAGAATAAATTGGGTATTATAAATAAAATGATTATTTATAATTAAGACTATTATATATTATAGATAAAAGTGGTTTATTTATAATTATAATAGGAGGACTATATATTATAAATAAAAAGAGGTTTATATATATATAGTTGTAATATAGACCATTATACATTATAAATAAAAGAGGTTTATTTATAATTATGGAGTTGGGTGATTGTTCATCATTATCGATGAACATCTAAAGATACCATCCTTTTCGATGGTACATAGAGGCAGCTATTATGAATCGGGGACAACTGTTCTCTAGCATTATCAGAAGGATCAGTGGATCTCATGCTATCGAGAGTAATGAACTATGGAATGGGATATTGTTCTAGGTTCTCGTACAATGTAGTACGTGAGGGTTCTCATAAACCATAACCGGTTGTGGAATTACCAACAAAACTCAAGACTAGGGAAGCTGGTCCTTGGGGTTGGAAGATCTAGTGGTAGATGGTATGGGCAACATTACTCATCAATTGGGGTATGGCCTGAGACACCTGGTCTGGATGCTAGAGTATTGGCGGACCTTGATAACACCTCGGTTGAAGGTCAATTATTAGGCACATACATAATACACTAACTCTAGCTTGGACTTAGATTAATATGAGGAGTACATATATTATAAATAAAAGAATTTTATTTATAATATGTATCATTTCAAATAAAAAAGATTAATTACCTTTGAAAAGGATTAAGTAGGTCAATTATAATACAATTAGTAGATTTGGACCTTATATAGGTTGTCCAATTTTAATTGGATGAAAATGAGTACAAAATTTACTAAATAAAATAAGGATTATTTTATTATACATTCCTTCCCCATGGCCTTTGTAGATTGGTGGAAACTAAAGGAGATTCCTTTAATAAATTTAAAATTGGGCCTATCTTAGTGGAGGGGGCAAGGAATGAGATGTTGAGTCACCTTATATCCATTTATAATTTTAAATAATTATTATTAGTCCCTTCTTATCATGATTCGGCCTTGTTATTATTGAACGCAGTGGCCTATTATAAACACCTACAAGTTGGTATTAAAACAATCATTTTATGCCTAATGATCAAACCATGTACTATAACAACCCCACTTGTTAATTGTAACAAATCACTATTGTTACTTAATCTCATTGATAGACTAGTAATTTTTTTAAATATAAGCATATACTAATAGTGACTTTCATATTCCTAACCAACATATTCATTAGTCTAGTGTTTAATTTGATCGGCTTTCTTATTCCCATATCTACTAAAGGATACACCCATATCTATACCATACACAATTCCTTTTGTGTAGGTATACTACACATAACACAAATAAACAATCCATCTCATCTTCTTGATGAGCTAACTTATTCCCTTCTGTCAATCAAAGGAATATGCCCATCTCTATACCATACACAAATCCATCTGTGTAGGTATACTACGTATATTGCAAAATAAGCTATCAATCTCATCATTCATGATGAGCTAACTTATTCCTTCCATAGATATCCAAGTTTTTTCATAATTGTTTTGTTTTCCCTTTTAAGATTGTTCTAAGAGATCCTAATCCCCTAGGATCCTTTATAACACATAATTGATAAACATGTAGAATAGTAATTCAACCATCCATTCTAAGTATGGTATAGTATTTCGTTAATCATACCATAACTACAATATTAGGTGGATGTTTTGGAATAAGCATTAACAAGTGGATATACATCATTCCTTCATACACTTTCAATTATATTTCCATAATAATTAAAAGCATTGCATAATTCATTGCAAACTAAACATTTAAAGTATTTGGCATTCATCAAATACAAATTTATCCACATCATATAACATTTTTAAATTCCCTACACAACATCCATTTCAATATTGGAAAGTAAATAAACATCCACGTAATTGCAAACCTTAAAATGGCACAACATGTATCCTGGGAAAATCCAAAGGTAAAAACCCAGCCTCAAATATATCCATTCCTTATATTATCATAAATATTCTCCAGTACAATCAACCTATGAAATTTCCACAATTCTTTTTTCCAAAGCATCAATATAATGCACAAGAATTTCCACAATTCTTAATGAAATAAATCACCATTCTTTCCAAATATCTTAAGCAACAACCTGTTTCATCAATCTAGGCATTATGCTACCAATATTCATATTGTATAGCATAAATATCAAGGAGGGACTCCATAATCCCTCTACGTTTATCATATCATATTACATAGGTTCACAAAGAGGCCTTATAATTCCTTCAAGAATGAACTCCACGTTCATTCTTTTCCAAAGACTGTTTTAACCAAAACTAGAACTTCCACAGTTCTAGAATGAACTCCACGTTCATCTCATCGCTTTAGAAATTCCAAAGTTTTATCATCGGATTAGAACTTCCATAGTTCTCACATCCTTTTAAACCCTCCATTCATTTAATCAACTAAGGTTCCATACCCTTAATTATTCAAATGCTATTCATCATTCCTTTAATTTAATCAACTAAGGTCCCATATCCTTAATTAATAAAATGCTATTCACCATTCTATTCATTTAATCAACTAAGATCCCATACCCTTAATTAATCAAATGCTATTCAACATTCAATTCATTTAATCAACTAAGGTCCCATACCCTTAATTAATCAAATGCTATTCAACATTACATTCATTTTATGAACTAAGGTCCCATACCCTTAATTAATCAAATGTTATTCAACATTCCCTTCATTTAATCAAATAAGATCCCATACCCTTAATTAATCAAATGCTATTCAATTTTCATGTTATAGCTTCCTACAATTTTCCCAAAATTGTATAAATTTTCCTAAAACTCTACTATAGTTTCCCACAATTTATTCCCCAAAATTTTACTATAGTTCTTTAAATTTAACTTTAAGGATGCGTGCAAAAATACCACCTATCCTTTTGATTTAACTTTAAGGTTACATGCAAAAATATCAAAAGGGATATTAATCCACTTAATCTCTAGCAAACTCAAGAGTGGAGATTTATCCATTTAATATCAATTATTAATCCATTTAATATTTAGTTACTCCCTAAAGGAAGAGATTAATTCATTTAATATTAATTAGTTTTAAAAGCATATATTGGCCCTTCTAAACTCTAAATACTCCAAAATTTTAATTAAAATGGGAGATTAATTATCTTAATCTCTTTATTATTTCCAATAGGAATTTCAAACCATTCAAAGGTTCATCAAATCAAATCAGGTTTAACCAATCAAGTCAAGCTTAGTCAAAAGGGGGAGATTAATTCTCTTCATATCTTTATTAGTTCCAATAAGAATTTTAAATCATTCAAAGGTTTATCAAATCGAAACAGGTTTAGCTAATCAAGTCAAGCTCAATCAATGCACCTAGCAAACGATGCCCTAGTATTATGACTAGGATGACCACCATCATGTGGTCAAGCACCGCCAACTAGTGCTAGTGACCGCCGTTCAGTGGCCACCATGACCATTGAGTGGTGGTCATCACATAAGGGGAGACTTTCCTCTTTTGTACCTCCCAATTGCACCCATGAAAGCAATATGGGATAAATTACTTCCCATACTTAATAAAAATGTTTGATTCAACCCTACTAACTGTAGGAAACATCGATCGCAAAGTAAAAATAGACCAACATGTGGTGACAATGCAAGCTAACACATGGTATGGTGAAACACGAGGTATCAATCTATCAACTAGCAACAATCAGAGTGATAATCCAACATCTAGCATCATAGAGACCGTTTATACGTGTTGCTAACTAGCATGATTGACCACCAAGTGGTTCAGTCCTCGATCACAACTTGGTGGTCAAATTTGTATGGGATCCTTGCTCCCTTTAAAGGCATAAATACCCTAAGAACATCCCATGTGGGACAATGCTCATGGTATCCTTTATATAGGCTTCTACCTGAGTGAGTTGAGCATGAGCCAAGCATGTCTGCTCCTCAAGTAGTGATGCAGAAGGACCAAAACCTATCACAAGGAGTTTTTAGACTCCCATTACAAGATTTTAAACCTACAATTAATTGCCTAGGATCAATTCAATAGGTTCAAGTGTCGGTTTAATGCAGAGGAGTATGTCAAACTATAACAAGGCATAATGGAGCTCCTCTTAGATCGATTCTTGGATTTTTTGGAGGTAAAAATTATTGTTTAGGCATCAAGGAAGATCTATGGTCGAGGTCTCTGATATATTGCCTTTTGTGGGGTCTATACATACCTAGAGAAGGTATCTATTAGAACGATTGCAATATAAATTAGCTATCAAACTCACAGGGTAGGCCTGTGATAAGGCCTCCAATCTAAAGAAAAATACAAGCATCCATAACCAATCCGCATACAGTGCTAAAATAGGGCATCATGCTTTGATCATTAGGCATAAAATGATTATTTTAATACTGACTTGTAGGTGTTTACAATAGGCCATTGCGTTCAATAATAACAAGGACAAATCATGCTTCGAAAAAGTAATAACAAGGGCTCAATGTTCTAGTTTTCAATCATATTAAATCCATGGCTGTATCAGGCCCATGCAGGCATAACAACATATTTTTAAACTAATTTAAAAAGGGTTTTTACAAAGCCTACTAAACATTTGTCTTCTTGGGTTTTAACTCAATTTCATGAGTTTTAATTTAAGGCAGCAGAGGAATTCATAAGACATGCAAAGTTATAACCTTTAAACATGTAATCCAATTGAGCCTTAAAGACCAGCATATTCACCTTAAATATGCAAGTAAAATAGCACTTCAAAACATGTATAATTATTTTGAAATTTGTAGATAATTAGGTATTCACATCAAGCATTAAACATCTATGAATTGCAAGCCATCAAGGACTAAACAAAAGTTGATACTCCACCCTTGTTTTCTTGAAGGGCTAGGCTCCTTAAGCTCCTTGAAAACCATCGATTATCGTCCTCCTTACTTATCTAACAATAGCCTAATCCTTCCATTCTCTTTTTCTAAATATTAGCCCTCTTTTTATAAAATGTTTATCCTCCCTTATGCGAGCCCTCAAGTGGATCTTTTTTTTACTAATAAAAGATCATTTCTATATTTTTAGCATTTTACTAGCCACCTTTTAGGCCTTCCTCCTCCGTCCATTTAGAAGGGTCCAAATAAATTTGTCTTCTTCCCAATTTGGCCTTTTAACTAAATTTAAAAGGCCTACTATTTAAATAGTAAGATACCTTTATTAAACTACTTTAATATTACCACCTGCAAAGATGCCAATCCTCCTCACTTCATTTGGAGGAGGGGTCAATTTGGAAAATTGTTATTTTATTCAAATGGGGAAGATGCTCTTTTTGGTCCAATCCTACTTGGACACCTAATTATATTTAATTAGGTTAATTAATCCTAATTAATTATTTGAATTACCCTAATTTAATCCTTCCTAAGGGTAATTAATATTTTTTTTGTAAAAGGATAACCCATCAATTAATATTTCCCAAAAGTATTAATTGACTTCACAAATATTGATAAAATCCACAAAACTTTAGAAAATATTACAAAACTAGGAATTAGGTTAAATAATAGATCCCTTTCAATTTGATTACATAAATATGCAATTAACTCATCATGATTAGAAACATTATGTATTTTTCTCCATAATTTCCTTCTTCCTTCTCCTTAGTGGTGACCCCCTCGCCATTTTATCCAATGGACACTTGCTCATGTATCCATGCAAACTAATGTAAACCATCAGTAGTATCACATATTGCAATTAATCCAAGATAATGTCTTTTAGTATACCTTCAAAACAACATAACAAGTCATTAGTCCATCATATGTAAAAGATTATCAAGGAAGGATCATGACATACTACCCCCTTAGAATAAACACAATCCTCTATGTTTTCCTACAATACAAAACATATATAAGCATAGGTTTTCATAACCTCATTATTTCATAAGTGGTACATTGTTCAACATTGTTTTGTTTTTCATAGAGATGATATTAAATCATTTTTCCTTATCATTTTAGACACAACAAGTATAAATACAACTAGATTTATCAAAATCTCTCATAAAGGAGTTCCAACCTAAAACTTGATGACTCTTATCATGAGTTAACCTCATAGAAATCAGGTGTCATCAAAGACAAAAACATAATGTCATAAATATTACTTTAATGTATATATCCATAAATTATTTTTGGCAAACATATTTGCCACCACCATTACATCCTTGATTTCTCCCCTGGTTTACATCCTTCTTTTAGAAATTATGTTAAGTTCATACTTTAAGAGATACATATTCCAAGTGAGATCCTCAAAAGAGTCTAAGGTACACCGCTTAAGACCCATAAAAAGTGGAGGGTTCGCTTAGCTCTTCCCCTTGATTCACCAATGAATTCAATAGTGGGAGGAAAACACTTTATCATGAGTAGTCTCTGAGTGTAACTCATAAAATATCCTACGCAAGCCCATCTGTGTACGTATATTATGTTTTTTCTACAAATAAGTCTATCCATATCATCACTATTGATGAGCTAAACTTATCACCTTTAGTAAAGTCGAAGATATACACACATCACCACACCATACACACGTTCATCTATGTAGGTATGCTATGTGTATTGTGAGTTAAGCTATCCATATCGTCTCCATGATGAGCTTTCTTAACTTAGATGTAATCAATTAATATGCCTAGTTTGCATCCTCCCTAAGGGGTCTCAATCCCTTAGGTCTTCCTAATTTCACCCTAAAAGGTCTCAATCTCTTAGGTTTATTCAAAGTTCACTTTAAAATTTTATTTTCTTAAGTTTATTTTATGTTTAGTAAGAAGACAAGTTTAACTTTAATTGTTTTTGCTATGAAAAGTGTACTATTATTCACCATGCAAGGTGTCATTCCATGAATATTATCATCCATTGATAATATCTTTAACCACACTTACTCCCTGTAAGGTGCCATTCCAAATTGTTGAGCAACAAAATCAATGACATACTTCTTCATAACTTCCTAGAAGAAGATCTTCTTATGCTCATACTCATATTAACCCCTCAAAGATGAGTAAAATAGGGAACTATGTATTTCCTTTATAATAATTCTTTTAATTTTGGTACAAGTACCCAAATTTAAGATATAAGAATCCATATTTTAAGTCGAAATCCTTATCCTCTTTAGGATTTCTTTTATTTTGGTCCAACTTTTACTGCAATATTCTTCTTGAGATTGCATTCTCTTGCCCTAACTTGTTAAGTCAACATAACTATGGGTCAAATTGGTTATAAGCATTTTTTCAAGAACTTAAAATTATACAGGTTTATACCATTTTAGTCTTAGGATCTACTCCTAACTTGGACTTAAGTAATTTCCTTTGTTCATAACCCACATACTTTATCAACTTTAAAATAAAATTTTTATTTAAGGATAGTCAAAGCTCAACTAAGAATATAATGTTCCATTACTATTCTTTCTCATGATCAAAACTTAACCAAGAATTAATTTACATATTTATTTATGCTTATTGGTTACATTTTTACAAAGTCTACTGTCATACACACCAGGGAATAAATTTTATGGTAGCTGCCTCTCAGTTCCTTCACCACTATGTGTTGGACCTACTCCTCTTGTTTGGGAGGCTGCCTATGAAGCTGTTGGAGAAGCTATTTGAAAAACTTCTTGGGCTCTACTCTATGACATTACTCGACTTTCTTGTGTTATCCTTCCACGCCCACAATGTGCTTCGATATCTTGTTATGAGAGAATTATCATACCATGGCTCACCAATGCATAAAAGCACGATACCAAGAATGCAAACCTATAATATTCCCTTGCTCATTGTAGTTGTGCATTTTTTGTTTATAGTATTATCATTGTTGTTTCTCTCTAGTTATATCTTTGAGCTATCTCTAGATGGAGCCTATATCTCTCTGCTATAACGACATCTTTTCAGCCTCAAGCCTCAACTTCTCTTGTGCCCACAAGCCTTCTTGCTGTAAATTTTATGATTCTAATTGTTGGACTTGCTTCCTTAAATATTTTACCTCACACATTCCATCCATCATCAAATGCCAATCATCATCTTCTTGATAATTTGATGGACCTTCTTCTATTTCAACTCGACGATGTACATTTCATCTAGGAATTTCCTCTTCAATGTCAACAACCTCTACTGTATCTTCAGCTACTTTATTAGTTTCTTCTATATCTATGTCTTCCTCTATATCCTCCTCTTTTTACTATCCTTGAGTGGCCCACCATTTATCATACTCTAGGGTTGTACCCACATCATCATCATCTGGAACCTATATATCTTCATTTGGTTCTATGGTCAATGGTTCCATTCATGGTGGTACTATTATATTCCTCCCCTTCCTTATATAGATCATAGGTGGATCTGGTATTCTTTGTCTAATACTGAACTATCACAATACTTGAGTTTATTGAAAATACTCATAAAGTATGCTCTATCGTCAAATCAACCACCTTGCTCATCGTACATGAGCTATTTGTATTCCATCCTCAATCCACATTGGACCTTTTCTCCATGGACGTTAGGTCACATATTGAGGTTGCAAACCTTCCAATGTAGAGTGATACTTCTCCTCGTTGCCTTCATAGGGTCTGTTAAACTTCATCTCTTTTCCCCTTTGACATCTTAATTCATAAGGTATCTCTGGCTCCACAAAATTGTGTGCATCATAAGGCAATCATTGGGGTATTTCCATAGTCAAACGTACCCAAATTTTTCATTCACACCTTGAATAACTCTATAAATTTGGGACAATAAGGCTAGTGCCCATGTAAACACAATAGAATTATCCACTAGATCTTGCACCACTCCTAATAGTTTCCAAGGAAATCGTGCACTAGGTGAATCAGGTAAAATAGTACCTGTTATGAACGCCATTACTAAAGCCTATCTATGTGTTAACTTTCCCATCACATAATGCATCTCATACATTATACTACCCTTATTAGTGGTTATATCTCTCCACTTAGATCCAAACACTCTTTTCAATAAGCATCCCTTCTCTGCTTCCTCAGTAATGATTATTGTACATCCCTCTATTGGTAATTTATATATCTAGTATACATATTCTAGAGTGATGGTTATATCTCCAGTGGGTAACTAGAATGTTCCCCTATTAGGATCCTATATTTCAATCAAATTCGATAGATAACATCTATCTACATGCACTAGCTCTAGATGTGCAACTCCTTCCAATCCTATTGCTCTCAACCACCGCTAGTCATTGTCATTCAACATATCCCTCACACTTCAAAATATTTCTCTAAACATATGATATGGTCTTACAATATTGAATGGATTTATTTCTTTTGCATTACCCTCTTGACAAGATCCAACACCACCAGAAGCCATCTTCTCTTCAAAGTGTATGCACTAGTAGGTCAAAAAGCAGTAGCAATAGAATCATGAAGCATACTATAGGGTTTGCTCCAAATACATTCAAACTTAATAAGGATATCCCTAGAATAAGTATAACCTCATTATACTTCATGGTAATTGATAGGTATTTCTTTCCTCCTTCAAATTTGGATAAAAATTAAAATCCAAGCTTCCATCTCAACCTTTGAAGTTATAGAGGTAATGATTTAAATTACTCCTTCAATCATTGCCAAGTGTCTAAACAATCAATGGTTTATGATACATCGATCATGTTCAACCATATATATGATTACATCTCAATCATTTCAAGACTCCATATTCATCCTCCGTGGATTGCGTCTCGATCATCTTGGGTCACCTTATTCTTCTTAAGATGCCCATCACCATTATCATATTAATTAATTAGGGATACATCACTTCTCTAAGCCACCTTAGCTATAATGTTTCCCACTATGAATGAGATCCTATTACGCATGTTCCACTTTTATAGCTTTAATTATGATCATTATCAGTCTGTCGATAATGATCTAGATTACACTCGTCTATCCATAAGGTGTCACCTCACAATGTTGTGAATCATTCACTAACGACTCAGATTACTCATTGTTGAGTTTAGTTATTTATAGTTAGTCCTTTATTTTTTTGGACTTAACTTATTTTATCATTGGTGTTTGTTTTTACACTCATTTCTCATGTGCGGATATTAATACCACATGCACCGTGTAGTGGGACTATCTCGTATTTTAATAGTGAATAAAACACTATTAAACTTGACCACCACCCGGGTGGTCGAGTGGCATACTATTCTGTGGTGACGATGTTACTTGGGAAGATTGATGATGATTCAGGTGGTGGGGACATGTTTTGGGTTTCCAATGGTTTCGTCCTTGTAATATTTTGCCATTGCTGAGATGTTCAACTCCTTGCTCTAGTCGATGGCCATATTTGTATTCAGAGATTGTTTAGTCTCTCCAATCCAATAATATAAAACATTCTTTTGTTTAAACACCTAATCATATTCCCACTATTACCTCTTCACAAGATTTTATCACAATTTTGTATCCAAATGGGTTTATTTTCTTACTCCCCATAACATCAATGTCCTTACCCCTTTATGCAATGTTCCATTTCTAGTTGATCCTATAGCCATTAAACTTAGAATTTTAATAACTAACACATTGTTAGTTATTGTTTAACAACCATAGCTTAAATAGAGCATTCAATAATTTTGAACCAACCTATGGTTCTTCTTGCTCGTATATTTTACTAACCTAGACCTAACACTAGAATCCATTAGCTAGTCAGGGCTTTGATACCAATTGTAACAACCCCACTCATTGTTAATTGTAACAACCCCACTCGTATCTTTTACTAACCTAGACCTAACATTTTAATTGTTACTTATTCTCATTGATAGACTAGAAATTTTTTTTAATATAAGCACATACCGACAGGTACTTTCATATCCCTAACCAACATGTGCACTAGTCTAGTATTTAAGTTGATCGGATTTCTTATTCCCATATCTACTAAAGGATACACCCATCTCTATACCATACACAAGTCCATTTGTGTAGGTATACTATGTGCAACACAAATAAGCAATCCATATCATCTCCTCGATGAGCTAACTTATTCTCTTCTATCAATCGAAGGAATACACCCATATCTATACCATACACAAATCCATCTGTGTAGTTATACTAAAAATATTGTAAAATAAGCTATAAATATCATCATTCATGATGAGCTAACTTATTCCTTCCATAGATATCCAAGTTTGTTCATAACTATTTTGTTTTCCCTTTTAAGATTGTTCTAGGAGATCCTAATCCCCTAGGATCCTTTTAACATATAATTGATAAACATGTAGAATAGTAACTCAACCATCCATTCTAAGTATGGTATAGTATTTCGTTAATCATACCATAACTACAATATTCGATGGGCATTTTGGAATAAGCATTAACAAGTGGATATACATAATTTCTTCATACATTTTCAATTATATTTCCACCATAATTAAAATTATTGCATAATGTATTGCAAAATGAACATCTAAAGTATTTGGTATTCATCAAATACGAATTTATCCACATCATATAGCATTTTTAAATTCCCTACACAACATCCATTTCAACATTGGAATGTAAATAAACATCCACATAATTACAAACCATAAAATGATACATGTATCCTAGAAAAACTTGAAGGTAAAAACCTAGCCTCAATATATCCATTCCTTATATTATCATAAATATTCTCCTGTACAATCAATCTATGGAATTTCCACAATTCCTTTTTCCAAAGCATCAATATAATGTACAATAATTTCCACAATTCTTAATGAAAGAAATCACCATTATTTCCAAATATCTTTAGAAACAACTTATTTCATCAATCTAGGCATTATGCTACCAACATTCATATTGTATATAATAAATATCAAGGAGGGACCCCATAATCCCTCTACGTTTATCATATCGTATAAAACAGGTTCACAAAGAGACCTTATAATTCCTTCAAGAATTAACTCCACGTTCATTCTTTTCCAAAGATTGTTTTAACCAAAACTAGAACTTCCGTAGTTCTAGAATGAACTTTGCGTTCATATCATCGCTTTAGAACTTCCACAGTTCTATCATCGGATAAGAACTTCCACAGTTCTCACATCCTTTTAAACCCTCCATTCATTTAATCAACTAAGGTTCCATACCCTTAATTATTCAAATGCTATTCATCATTCCTTTTATTTAATCAACTAAGGTCCCATTGTTGGTAATTTTCAGTAATTGTGTTGTCATTGATGTCAAAGGTTGATGTCATTATTTATCATTGATGCCAATGATAGTTTGGGATGGCAATAAGATAAGGGTTATAAGATGCAAGGCAAATTTCATTTCAAAGCAAAGAAATTGATAAAAATGAAAGGTTATAATATTTTATATTATACGTCAAAGAGGTTTGGGATAAAGTTCTAAATGATGGGTTAAAAGGTTGAAGGCCCAAGTTTTAAGCCCATGGTTTAAGAGAAAAGAAATAATATTATAATATTTTAATATTATAATATTTAAGCCAAAAAGAGTTCATTAAAAGGAGGATTGGAAGTGCATTGACAAAGGTCTCAAAAATAAATTAAATTGACGAAGGACGATAGGCAAAAATATTATTTAACACCAAGGTTAAATAATATTATAAATAAATATTTAACACCAAAGTTAAATATTATGGTAAAAATAAAAATTAAATTTGAATTTTCCAAAGGTGCCAAAATTCGAATTACAGGTGGAAAATAAAAGATGAGCCAACGTCATAGGAAAACCATGGAATGCATATTAAAGAAGGACAAAAATCATGTTTCAAAGTCTAAGAAAAGTGCACATTAATCGATTTTGTGGAGTGCAGCGCCATTTGTTGAAGGGGAAGACCAAGGAAATAGATAGTGCATGATTTTCGCGAAAGAGCTGATAAATATTGGGAAAACACTGGTTTTTGGTTTCAGCCAGGGTTGATAGCCCAAGTGATAGGTGGGTCTTGCATAAGGCACGATAGAAGATTGATCACGATTTCGAATCCCTACATTAGTAAACTTTTGTGATTTGCTTTGGACGAACAGGAAGGCATAAAGGTTGCTTGGTGCATGTTTTTTTCCAATCGATGGGGCCAATCCATCTGGCAGTCTAGCTTGCGCTGGAGCATGGGCATTGTGAGGTTAAGTGTTTGAATCCCGATGGCGGTGATGGCAGACATGGTAAGGGCATAAATTTTAATTTTAATGTTGACATATGCTTAGAACTTAACAAGGGAGGCATAAGGTTTTTATTTTGGAAATTAAAAGTGCTTAGTATATTGTTTAGGGAGACATAAGGACAATGATATGAATTTTAATATTTTGAGGACATTATGATATATTAAAATCAGGTTATGTTTTATAAAGTTGAAATATACTTTTAAAAGGAAAGGAGCAATAAGGTGTTTGAAAATAAATTGATGTATGACATAGGGTATTAAATTGTGATATTGCATTAGAAGTGGATGTTATAAGTAGGAGTGATAAGGTATTGTTATAGTTTAAATTTGTATGTGTAATTTTTTATAAAAGAGAAATATTAGAAGGTCTTGGTGATGGTCAAAATATTAAATATTTTTATGAGCAAATTTTGAGGAAAGATGTTATGGTTGGTTTGAAAAGTGTTATGATAAATAACCCTTGAAAGTGGCATAAGAAAGACATATTGAGACAGGTTTTTGAAGACATTTCTCCATAAGAGAAAATTAAGAGGTATGGGCACATCATTCTTTATTTGAGGTATTTTTGTTGAGTAAATGTTTCTGAAATATAAGGTGGAGGTAAAAGGATTGTTTGGTAAGCATTGTTGAAAATATTTGAGTTAGGGATTGAGATCTACATGTGCATAAATTGTTGAGAGAAAGTGGAAACGATTGTATTAAGGATTGTACTTCATTGTTGAATGGTGTTGGAAATATTTTAGATAGAGTTTGAGAACAAGTGTGCATCCATTTTTGAAAGAGATTGAGATATTTGTGCTAGAGATTGTGAACTACTTGTATTAGGTTTAAAGACAAGTTTGTGAATCATTGTAAAACCTTTTGAGAATTGGTTGAGAGATATTGAAAGTAATTGTGAAAGTGTATGAGATAAATATTGTGAGGGAAATTTGTGCATTATTGAGGTTGATGTTTGAGAGGAAATTTGCAAGAAAGATAGATCAGTTTTATGAAGTACGCTATACATTGTCTTGATTTGATTTGAAAGGAATTTTGCAAGAGATAGAGATTGGATGTGAAGAACATATTGGGATTTTGATAGTGCATATCATTCTCTATATGTTCCAAAGGTTAAACGAATTCTGAGTAGAATATATCTGTTTGAATAAAGTATTTCTAAAAGAGATATAAGTATTTGTTTATATGCAATATTTGGAAATTTTTGAGCAAATTTTGTGAGCAGAATTGCAGGCAGATTTGAGCAAGTCTTTTGAGAAGGCTTAAAGACAAAATTGAGAGCAGATTTGAGATAGAATTAAGAGTAGGTTTAGTTGTTGATTTGATCAAGCTTTATGTTAAGGCTTGGGGCAGATTTGAGATAAAATTGAGAGCAATTTTAGTTGTTGATTTGATCAAGATTTGTGTTAAGTATTGTGGTAGATTTGAGATAGAATTGAGAGCAGGTTTAGTTGTTGATTTGATCAAGCTTTATGTTAAGGATTGGGGTAAATTTGAGCAGAGTTAGAGAAAATTTATGTTAGACTTGTGACAATATTTGGTGAAGATTTAAGATAGAGTTGAGAGCAAACTTTGGAGGTGATAGAGTAGAGAAGAAAAAGATCTCCAGTGGATAGAGGTCCATCAGCTATTATAGTTGGGACAAAGGTCTCCTGTGGAGAGAGATCCACAAGGCAAAGCAGTGGGGGTAGAAGTCTTCTAGAAGTTCACCAACCAAAGCAAAGAATATAGAGTTCTCCTATGGATAGATATCCACGAATCAAAGAAAAAGAAAAGAGTTTTCCTACAGATAAATATCCATGAACCAGGTCAAGAAGATAAAGTTCTCCTATGGAGAGAGATCCGTGAACCAGTTGAGAATATAGAGTTCTTCTATGGATAGAAATTCACAAACCAATTAAGGAGATAGAGTTCTCTAGTATCAAGTTCCACGAAAAAAAATATATAAAATTATTTACATTTATATTATTTTTAGTAAATATTAAGTCGAAATTATATAGGTGGTTTTCAAGTATACGATCTTGTTATTGTTGATCCGGGAATGAGGGGCTACTCCTAACAAGCCTATACGTTATTGTTGATCCTGCAACAAACCTATATGATTTCGTTATTGTTGATCTGGTGTGAGGGGTTGCTCCCAACAAGCCTATACAATATCATTATTATTGATCCGATGTGATGGAAACCATATGTTGTTAGAGATTCATACCATTATTTGGTTCATATTCAAAGGATTCATAGTATAGTACTACCTTTACAATTGGCATGTCCTCGAAGTTTGAACTTAAGTCTCTTCTTAGTAAATGCTTGACCAAACAAACAATTATCAATTCACTAACCCTTAAAACTTTGCATCCTCCATCTTTAAAAAATATACATATAATAAGGCATACAAACAATTATCAATTCACTAACCCTTAAAACTTTGCATCCTCCATCTTTAAAAAATATACATATAATAAGGCATACGGTGCCAACCAAAAGCGATAAGCACGTTCATCCCAACATACGGTGCCAACCAAAAGCGATAAGCACGTTCATCCCAACATACGGTGCCAACCAAAAACGATAAGCACGTTCATCCCAACAATATTGAAATATAATAAACAAATTATTAAATATTAATAAATGTAATATATCAACGGCTATCCTTAGGAACCAAAAACGAGAAGCACCTTCATCTAAACAACATTAAAATATAATAAATAAATTGTTACATTAATAAATGTAATTTATTAATAGTTATCCTCAGACATCTCTCAATTTAAAAAAAAAAAAAAAAAAATGCTATATCATTAGTTGTCCTTCCACAAAAAGACATACCAACTCCAAATAGCTTTGAAAAGCTGCAGCTCAACTACTCTACCCAGAGAGATTGATTCTTGTGATTACTTTCCTACAACCTATTATAAACATAATTACAGAATACCCATTTCTTCTTCTTATGGGAGTAGGTGGTCTGCCGTTGAAAATGATATCACAGGTGCAATTTTCGTTCATAGATAATGCAATGAACGTCTGTTCCACCCACCTTATTCACAGTATTTTTTTACAATATTTAAGAGGTGTACAAATCACAGAGACTTTATGCGTCTGTAAATCAGGTGAACACATGCAAGTCAGATCAGATAATGTTGTGCACAGTGGATTGAGAAGGATTTAGTCCTTCACTCAACAATGTGGTGTTCGGTTTTAGGAATTGGTGAAACCAGAACGCGGAGAGCTTAGGATACCGCTCAAGGCCAGGCTGTTTAAAATCAACATAGAGTAAACCAAATCGAAGGGTAAAACCAGAATCGAATTCGAAATTGTCCAACAGGCTCCACATGAAATAGCCTTTCACATTTGCACCGTTCCTGTCACATATAATTATTATTTAGGTCATAACAAAACACATCATCTACTATGGATTATTACTGAAAATAAATTAGAGAGCTTACTGAATGGCCTCTAGCAAATTCGAGAGATAGTCGCGATGAAAGTTCACTCTGACTGTATCGTTGAGGCCTTCTTTCAGCGGACTATTTGCAGTGGCTACTCCTGCAAGAAAACCATTTATGTAGTTAGTATTGCCCAAGTTCAAATCAGTTGGGGTAAAAGTAGAATGAATAATTCCCAGTTGAATAAATCAGATATACCGTTTTCTAAGATGAAAAGTTGTGGGTTCTTATACCGCTGGCTTACATATTCCACTAAATACTTGATTCCCGCCGGAACAATGTAAAGGGTCATCACCTCTGTGTCGTACGCACTCTGGCAGAAAACTCATATTAACCTCCTAGACAAGCATTCTATACCATTATAGTAGTTCAAAACAGATAAAGTTGGTTGATAAAGATATATAAAAATATATAAATAATAGTTTAAAACAGATAAATTAGTTTAAAACAGATAAGTTGGTTGATAACATTTGAATGTTTGTTAATGTACTGTTCCAATTTGAATGTTTGTTATAAAAAGTAATTCAAAAATGCTAATCTGGTTGATGGACTGTTCCAATTTGAATGTTTGTTATAAAAAGTAGTTCAAAAACCCTAATTTAGTTGATAGTGGTTGAATGTTTGTTAAAGCACTGCTTCAATTTGAATGTTTATTATAAAAAGTAGTTCAGAAGCTCTAATTTGATTTATAACTACTAAATATTTGTTAATAAACTGGTCCAATTTAAATATTTGTTATAAAAAACAATTAAAAAACGATAATTGATAGCCGCTAATGACATGATTCAATTTGGCTGCTAGAATTTGATTCCTAATAGATAGTTCCTATAAAATGAAAATAATCCGTACCTTTGGTCCGATCAAGACGCCATCTCTGACACCTGTGCGGCCATTATCTTTAGATTGGATAGGATAAGGACTTATCTATTTACCAAAAAGATAAGTATTTCATATAGCCGTGAATTCAATCGATATATAGCAGACTAAGACTAAAGTATTTATTTACCCGTTAACTTAACCGACATGTCATCGTAGTAATCCGTGACTGTAGATGATGAAGAATTCTTGGCGGCGACATAAAGCGAGGTATAATGATTGAGAGCTATGAAGTCTACGGATCCCTGGAGCATCTCAACCTCTTTTTTCGTAAATTTGGGTAAGCGAGGGCCCACTATCTTGCGCATGGAACGCGGATAATCACCATAAAATATGGGATCAAATATCCTGTACAGCATATATGGGATCACCAGGTCTAGTTCCAAAAACAGAAAAAAAAAAAAAAGAGAACAACAAATCTTCCCTAAGATTCAAACGAAATGAATTGCACATACCATCCTACTGTAAAATCAAGTATTCTTGCTTGTGCCTCTAGATCTTCACTTGTGTTTGTAAGAGGTTCGTACCAGAATTGGTTAATTGGAAAGCCTATGGAACTATTTTTTGTTGCCTGCAAGATTGAGTTTGCAAAAATTTATCCTTAGTATCTTAACTACAGCAATTTTAAGTCAGCAGAGACTTTTCTTACAGGCAGATAATTAGCTTGCCTTGTTTTCCCTAAATATTGCAACGGCAGCGGCATGCGAGAGGAGTTGATAATGGGCAGCGATGTAGGGCTCAGTGCTGGAATTCCCTTCGCTGCAATTTCCAAAAGGAGAAGAACATCTGCCCGGAGGGAATATTCCAAGATCGTATCCTAAACTTGCCTGTAGGTTAGGCTCGTTTATGGTGACCCAATGCTTTACCTTATCCCCAAACAAGGTGAAGCACACGTTCGCATAATTCGCAAAATCATCTCTGGACGTCCAAGCACAGTTACATATCCGAATATCATCACATGAATGGGTTAGAAAGCAAGAGGGCCAACTACCCCACACACATGCTACGACTCCATGTTAATAGAGGTGAGGACCAACTACCCTACACACATGCTACGACACCACATACTACGACTCCATGTTAATAGGGGTAAGGAGTCCCACATAAATAGAACAAAGAACTTCTACCTTTAAACCTGCTACCCATTAACAAAAAGTTTGAAGAATGTTAAAACTCATAAACCACGCAATTCACCACTCTACAAAATCAAAGCAATATCCAATTGTAGAATTTTCTGCAGTTGGCCCTTACACAATGCGGCGGTTGAGCCACCCTCCATATTCGTCCTGCAATGCTTGTGGAATGTCGAAGTGGCTGAGAGTCAAGTATGGCTCAACGCCTGTTGCATCATACCATCTCTTCTTCATTAGAAAAATGTCTACTTAAAACATGGAATTTGAGAGGCAGACAGCGGCGGCTCAGCATTAGATTACCGCAGTCGAGGAGTTTAGTCAGTATAGTGTTGTAATGCTCCACCGCCAGTGGATTAACAGCTCCTCTCCCGTCTGCAATTTAATTTAACATATGTCAAGACCTATGACTCAATTCAAAAATTTATTTTTCACAATTATTGCACCCAGATGCACCCAGATGTTTTGCATACCAGGAATCAATCTAGACCAAGCAATTGACAAGCGATAGGCATCCAAACCCAGGGCCGCCATCATTTCGATATCTCCCTGCCCAAAAATTTTTTCTGGACATGATTAATAATGTTTGATTCGACTCGTTGTAGATAAGCATTTGTAGTAAACAGCAACAGAAAATATCTTGAAAAAAATAAAAGAGGGCTTACAGGATACAAGTCGTACTGATAAACGGTGACATTTGCATTGCTTCCGTCCACGGTATTTGCTTTAGAGCAGCATCGCCCACCCGCACAGAAAAAAAAGTTAATCTATATATTTTTTTTATACACAACCTTACTCATACACATCATGCTTTAATTTAGGAGATCTCCTAACAGAGGGAAGGGCTATAAACTAACAAGATACAGAATAGTAAGTGTCGCATATGCTTGGCTTCCGTCCATCCTCAGCGACGGCTCCTTCATACTGACAAAACGCTCGATCAACGTTGAAATAGTGGAGTTAGTCTCGATTCTCAAACACACCCATCACGATCCCTAACTGCTTGAAGATAAGCATAGCCATGGCAGAAGAGATGATAATGCGAATACCTGGTATGCAGACGAACTTGTGCCAAACACGAATCCCTGAGGAAAGTTATTTCTAGTGAACACACCGTATTCTTCCACGCCCTCCCCCAATAAGAGCATCATTAAAACTAAGCTACCAACTGTGAATACCCTCCTTAATTTCCATGGGAATTCCATCCTCTGACAGAGTTCGGCACCTGCAGATGGAGACGCCTAATCTGAATGGTAATGACTAATGGCAACGATAGGATCGCAAGGGCTTAAGAGAGAGATTGGGTGAAGAGGATAGTTGTCAAAATGGTGGAGACCCCTCACCTGCCCGCTTGTTGTGGACCGCGTGGGAAGTATGTCGATATTTGACGGTGACCCACTGCATTATCTCCACCAAACAGTCATCCCCTTAGTCCGAATAAGCCAGCCAAGGATATCAATTTTTAGCTGTTTGATTAGATCCGATTAAATATAATCAGTGGGAAAAAAACATATGAGAAGATGATTCGAGATGAGAATGTTCATGTCCTACAACAATTAAAATGGACAGCCAAACCCGATGTGAGACAATTATACTAACTTTATTATTTTTTGAGTAGGACGGCAACAAGTCATATTGGTCAATAGTTTTAGTTCTTTTCTTCATCCAATGTAATTATAATACTAATTATTACTAGTATTTTTCATGATATTTTGGTTTTCTAATTCTTCTATACTTGAAAATAACTATAGAGACAAGTTTAAAAGATGTCATAGCACATGTTATATTGGTTTTCTAACTCTTCCTAAACATTGAAAATAACTATAGAGGTAAGATTAAAAGACGTCATGACATATGTTTTTTAAAACATGTTTCCTAAAAATTAACGGTATCAAGATCATCATTTTAAGTGATGCTTGTGGTTATTGGTGGAATTTTAAGGTTTTTAATGCATAATTGTGATGCTAGTATGTTTTTACCTCTAGGGTTCGAAGGGTTCGAACAATGCATAGTTTGGATCAATGGTTATGATTTTATGACCCTAAAAAAATAGGAAATCATTAATTGGATCCAAAGGTAGAGTTATTTGCTACAAATACCTCTTTCACTTCCTTATTTTCTCACAATGTATTCAATAATCAACCATCCAACTCTCAAAAATTATAAAGTCACTTGATGATTACTATTGCTAACATTATTTTCAAGCTTCTTCCTCTATTGCTATTGCATCATGCAACCTATTTTATTTTCTCAATGGAATGGTCCTTGATGCCCTAGGTATCAAGTAACTATTTTTCATTTTCACTTCAATAAGTTTAGCCTTAGCTTGTTAGTATTTTATGGATGATTTTAATGCATTTATTCTTGAATGCTTCAAATTTATGTATACTTGAATTAGGATAGATTTTGGGTATTTATTGGTAAATTATTGGTTTTATCATGACCCTCTCTAGTGGGCCTTTGGACATAGAAACGATGGGTTGCTTAAAAGTAACTTGTATAAAGTTTTACTGCAAGAAAGTAGTTCTGCAATGTATATAATCGACCTTAAAGACTATTATATAGGTATAATAATAGAATAAATTGGGTATTATAAATAAAATGATTATTTATAATTAAGACTATTATATATTATAGATAAAAGTGGTTTATTTATAATTATAATAGGAGGACTATATATTATAAATAAAAAGAGGTTTATATATATATAGTTGTAATATAGACCATTATACATTATAAATAAAAGAGGTTTATTTATAATTATGGAGTTGGGTGATTGTTCATCATTATCGATGAACATCTAAAGATACCATCCTTTTCGATGGTACATAGAGGCAGCTATTATGAATCGGGGACAACTGTTCTCTAGCATTATCAGAAGGATCAGTGGATCTCATGCTATCGAGAGTAATGAACGATGGAATGGGATATTGTTCTAGGTTCTCGTACAATGTAGTACGTGAGGGTTCTCATAAACCATAACCAGTTGTGGAATTACCAACAAAACTCAAGACTAGGGAACTAGTCCACGGGGTTGGAAGATCTAGTGGTAGATGGTATGGGCAACATTACTGTCAATTGGGATATGAACTGGGACACCTGGTCCGGATGCTAGAGTATTGGCAGACCTTGATAACACCTCAGTTGAAGGTCAATTATTAGGCACATACATAATACACTAACTCTAGCTTGGACTTAGATTAATATGAGGAGTACATATATTATAAATAAAAGAATTTTATTTATAATATGTATCATTTCAAATAAAAAAGATTAATTACCTTTGAAAAGGATTAAGTAGGTCAATTATAATACAATTAGTAGATTTGGACCTTATATAGGTTGTCCAATTTTAATTGGATGAAAATGAGTACAAAATTTACTAAATAAAATAAGGATTATTTTATTATACATTCCTTCCCCATGGCCTTTGTAGATTGGTGGAAACTAAAGGAGATTCCTTTAATAAATTTAAAATTGGGCCTATCTTAGTGGAGGGGGCAAGGAATGAGATGTTGAGTCACCTTATATCCATTTATAATTTTAAATAATTATTATTAGTCCCTTCTTATCATGATTCGGCCTTGTTATTATTGAACGCAGTGGCCTATTATAAACACCTACAAGTTGGTATTAAAACAATCATTTTATGCCTAATGATCAAACCATGTACTATAACAACCCCACTTGTTAATTGTAACAAATCACTATTGTTACTTAATCTCATTGATAGACTAGTAATTTTTTTAAATATAAGCATATACTAATAGTGACTTTCATATTCCTAACCAACATATTCATTAGTCTAGTGTTTAATTTGATCGGCTTTCTTATTCCCATATCTACTAAAGGATACACCCATATCTATACCATACACAATTCCTTTTGTGTAGGTATACTACACATAACACAAATAAACAATCCATCTCATCTTCTTGATGAGCTAACTTATTCCCTTCTGTCAATCAAAGGAATATGCCCATCTCTATACCATACACAAATCCATCTGTGTAGGTATACTACGTATATTGCAAAATAAGCTATCAATCTCATCATTCATGATGAGCTAACTTATTCCTTCCATAGATATCCAAGTTTTTTCATAATTGTTTTGTTTTCCCTTTTAAGATTGTTCTAAGAGATCCTAATCCCCTAGGATCCTTTATAACACATAATTGATAAACATGTAGAATAGTAATTCAACCATCCATTCTAAGTATGGTATAGTATTTCGTTAATCATACCATAACTACAATATTAGGTGGATGTTTTGGAATAAGCATTAACAAGTGGATATACATCATTCCTTCATACACTTTCAATTATATTTCCATAATAATTAAAAGCATTGCATAATTCATTGCAAACTAAACATTTAAAGTATTTGGCATTCATCAAATACAAATTTATCCACATCATATAACATTTTTAAATTCCCTACACAACATCCATTTCAATATTGGAAAGTAAATAAACATCCACGTAATTGCAAACCTTAAAATGGCACAACATGTATCCTGGGAAAATCCAAAGGTAAAAACCCAGCCTCAAATATATCCATTCCTTATATTATCATAAATATTCTCCAGTACAATCAACCTATGAAATTTCCACAATTCTTTTTTCCAAAGCATCAATATAATGCACAAGAATTTCCACAATTCTTAATGAAATAAATCACCATTCTTTCCAAATATCTTAAGCAACAACCTGTTTCATCAATCTAGGCATTATGCTACCAATATTCATATTGTATAGCATAAATATCAAGGAGGGACTCCATAATCCCTCTACGTTTATCATATCATATTACATAGGTTCACAAAGAGGCCTTATAATTCCTTCAAGAATGAACTCCACGTTCATTCTTTTCCAAAGACTGTTTTAACCAAAACTAGAACTTCCACAGTTCTAGAATGAACTCCACGTTCATCTCATCGCTTTAGAAATTCCAAAGTTTTATCATCGGATTAGAACTTCCATAGTTCTCACATCCTTTTAAACCCTCCATTCATTTAATCAACTAAGGTTCCATACCCTTAATTATTCAAATGCTATTCATCATTCCTTTAATTTAATCAACTAAGGTCCCATATCCTTAATTAATAAAATGCTATTCACCATTCTATTCATTTAATCAACTAAGATCCCATACCCTTAATTAATCAAATGCTATTCAACATTCAATTCATTTAATCAACTAAGGTCCCATACCCTTAATTAATCAAATGCTATTCAACATTACATTCATTTTATGAACTAAGGTCCCATACCCTTAATTAATCAAATGTTATTCAACATTCCCTTCATTTAATCAAATAAGATCCCATACCCTTAATTAATCAAATGCTATTCAATTTTCATGCTATAGCTTCCTACAATTTTCCCAAAATTGTATAAATTTTCCTAAAACTATACTATAGTTTCCCACAATTTATTCCCCAAAATTTTACTATAGTTCTTTAAATTTAACTTTAAGGATGCGTGCAAAAATACCACCTATCCTTTTGATTTAACTTTAAGGTTACATGCAAAAATATCAAAAGGGATATTAATCCACTTAATCTCTAGCAAACTCAAGAGTGGAGATTTATCCATTTAATATCAATTATTAATCCATTTAATATTTAGTTACTCCCTAAAGGAAGAGATTAATTCATTTAATATTAATTAGTTTTAAAAGCATATATTGGCCCTTCTAAACTCTAAATACTCCAAAATTTTAATTAAAATGGGAGATTAATTATCTTAATCTCTTTATTATTTCCAATAGGAATTTCAAACCATTCAAAGGTTCATCAAATCAAATCAGGTTTAACCAATCAAGTCAAGCTTAGTCAAAAGGGGGAGATTAATTCTCTTCATATCTTTATTAGTTCCAATAGGAATTTCAAATCATTCAAAGGTTTATCAAATCGAAACAGGTTTAGCTAATCAAGTCAAGCTCAATCAATGCACCTAGCAAACGATGCCCTAGTATTATGACTAGGATGACCACCATCATGTGGTCAAGCACCGCCAACTAGTGCTAGTGACCGCCGTTCAGTGGCCACCATGACCATTGAGTGGTGGTCATCACATAAGGGGAGACTTTCCTCTTTTGTACCTCCCAATTGCACCCATGAAAGCAATATGGGATAAATTACTTCCCATACTTAATAAAAATGTTTGATTCAACCCTACTAACTGTAGGAAACATCGATCGCAAAGTGAAAATAGACCAACATGTGGTGACAATGCAAGCTAACACATGGTATGGTGAAACACGAGGTATCAATCTATCAACTAGCAACAATCAGAGTGATAATCCAACATCTAGCATCATAGAGACCGTTTATACGTGTTGCTAACTAGCATGATTGACCACCAAGTGGTTCAGTCCTCGATCACAACTTGGTGGTCAAATTTGTATGGGATCCTTGCTCCCTTTAAAGGCATAAATACCCTAAGAACATCCCATGTGGGACAATGCTCATGGTATCCTTTATATAGGCTTCTACCTGAGTGAGTTGAGCATGAGCCAAGCATGTCTACTCCTCAAGTAGTGATGCAGAAGGACCAAAACCTATCACAAGGAGTTTTTAGACTCCCATTACAAGATTTTAAACCTACAATTAATTGCCTAGGATCAATTCAATAGGTTCAAGTGTCGGTTTAATGCAGAGGAGTATGTCAAACTATAACAAGGCATAATGGAGCTCCTCTTAGATCGATTCTTGGATTTTTTGGAGGTAAAAATTATTGTTTAGGCATCAAGGAAGATCTATGGTCGAGGGCTCTGATATATTGCCTTTTGTGGGGTCTATACATACCTAGAGAAGGTATCTATTAGAACGATTGCAATATAAATTAGCTATCAAACTCACAGGGTAGGCCTGTGATAAGGCCTCCAATCTAAAGAAAAATACAAGCATCCATAACCAATCCGCATACAGTGCTAAAATAGGGCATCATGCTTTGATCATTAGGCATAAAATGATTATTTTAATACTGACTTGTAGGTGTTTACAATAGGCCATTGCGTTCAATAATAACAAGGACAAATCATGCTTCGAAAAAGTAATAACAAGGGCTCAATGTTCTAGTTTTCAATCATATTAAATCCATGGCTGTATCAGGCCCATGCAGGCATAACAACATATTTTTAAACTAATTTAAAAAGGGTTTTTACAAAGCCTACTAAACATTTGTCTTCTTGGGTTTTAACTCAATTTCATGAGTTTTAATTTAAGGCAGCAGAGGAATTCATAAGACATGCAAAGTTATAACCTTTAAACATGTAATCCAATTGAGCCTTAAAGACCAGCATATTCACCTTAAATATGCAAGTAAAATAGCACTTCAAAACATGTATAATTATTTTGAAATTTGTAGATAATTAGGTATTCACATCAAGCATTAAACATCTATGAATTGCAAGCCATCAAGGACTAAACAAAAGTTGATACTCCACCCTTGTTTTCTTGAAGGGCTAGGCTCCTTAAGCTCCTTGAAAACCATCGATTATCATCCTCCTTGCTTATCTAACAATAGCCTAATCCTTCCATTCTCTTTTTCTAAATATTAGCCCTCTTTTTATAAAATGTTTATCCTCCCTTATGCGAGCCCTCAAGTGGATCTTTTTTTTACTAATAAAAGATCATTTCTATATTTTTAGCATTTTACTAGCCACCTTTTAGGCCTTCCTCCTCCGTCCATTTAGAAGGGTCCAAATAAATTTGTCTTCTTCCCAATTTGGCCTTTTAACTAAATTTAAAAGGCCTACTATTTAAATAGTAAGATACCTTTATTAAACTAATTTAATATTACCACCTGCAAAGATGCCAATCCTCCTCCCTTCATTTGGAGGAGGGGTCAATTTGGAAAATTGTTATTTTATTCAAATGGGGAAGATGCTCTTTTTGGTCCAATCCTACTTGGACACCTAATTATATTTAATTAGGTTAATTAATCCTAATTAATTATTTGAATTACCCTAATTTAATCCTTCCTAAGGGTAATTAATATTTTTTTTGTAAAAGGATAACCCATCAATTAATATTTCCCAAAAGTATTAATTGACTTCACAAATATTGATAAAATCCACAAAACTTTAGAAAATATTACAAAACTAGGAATTAGGTTAAATAATAGATCCCTTTCAATTTGATTACATAAATATGCAATTAACTCATCATGATTAGAAACATTATGTATTTTTCTCCATAATTTCCTTCTTCCTTCTCCTTAGTGGTGACCCCCTCGCCATTTTATCCAATGGACACTTGCTCATGTATCCATGCAAACTAATGTAAACCATCAGTAGTATCACATATTGCAATTAATCCAAGATAATGTCTTTTAGTATACCTTCAAAACAACATAACAAGTCATTAGTCCATCATATGTAAAAGATTATCAAGGAAGGATCATGACATACTACCCCCTTAGAATAAACACAATCCTCTATGTTTTCCTACAATACAAAACATATATAAGCATAGGTTTTCATAACCTCATTATTTCATAAGTGGTACATTGTTCAACATTGTTTTGTTTTTCATAGAGATGATATTAAATCATTTTTCCTTATCATTTTAGACACAACAAGTATAAATACAACTAGATTTATCAAAATCTCTCATAAAGGAGTTCCAACCTAAAACTTGATGACTCTTATCATGAGTTAACCTCATAGAAATCAGGTGTCATCAAAGACAAAAACATAATGTCATAAATATTACTTTAATGTATATATCCATAAATTATTTTTGGCAAACATATTTGCCACCACCAGTACATCCTTGATTTCTCCCCTGGTTTACATCCTTCTTTTAGAAATTATGTTAAGTTCATACTTTAAGAGATACATATTCCAAGTGAGATCCTCAAAAGAGTCTAAGGTACACCGCTTAAGACCCATAAAAAGTGGAGGGTTCGCTTAGCTCTTCCCCTTGATTCACCAATGAATTCAATAGTGGGAGGAAAACACTTTATCATGAGTAGTCTCTGAGTGTAACTCATAAAATATCCTACGCAAGCCCATCTGTGTACGTATATTATGTTTTTTCTACAAATAAGTCTATCCATATCATCACTATTGATGAGCTAAACTTATCACCTTTAGTACAGTCAAAGATATACACACATCACCACACCATACACACGTTCATCTATGTAGGTATGCTATGTGTATTGTGAGTTAAGCTATCCATATCGTCTCCATGATGAGCTTTCTTAACTTAGATGTAATCAATTAATATGCCTAGTTTGCATCCTCCCTAAGGGGTCTCAATCCCTTAGGTCTTCCTAATTTCACCCTAAAAGGTCTCAATCTCTTAGGTTTATTCAAAGTTCACTTTAAAATTTTATTTTCTTAAGTTTATTTTATGTTTAGTAAGAAGACAAGTTTAACTTTAATTGTTTTTGCTATGAAAAGTGTACTATTATTCACCATGCAAGGTGTCATTCCATGAATATTATCATCCATTGATAATATCTTTAACCACACTTACTCCCTGTAAGGTGCCATTCCAAATTGTTGAGCAACAAAATCAATGACATACTTCTTCATAACTTCCTAGAAGAAGATCTTCTTATGCTCATACTCATATTAACCCCTCAAAGATGAGTAAAATAGGGAACTATGTATTTCCTTTATAATAATTCTTTTAATTTTGGTATAAGTACCCAAATTTAAGATATAAGAATCCATATTTTAAGTCGAAATCCTTATCCTCTTTAGGATTTCTTTTATTTTGGTCCAAATTTTACTGCAATATTCTTCTTGAGATTGCATTCTCTTGCCCTAACTTGTTAAGTCAACATAACTATGGGTCAAATTGGTTATAAGCATTTTTTCAAGAACTTAAAATTATACAGGTTTATACCATTTTAGTCTTAGGATCTACTCCTAACTTGGACTTAAGTAATTTCCTTTGTTCATAACCCACATACTTTATCAACTTTAAAATAAAATTTTTATATAAGGATAGTCAAAGCTCAACTAAGAATATAATGTTCCATTACTATTCTTTCTCATGATCAAAACTTAACCAAGAATTAATTTACATATTTATTTATGCTTATTGGTTACATTTTTACAAAGTCTACTGTCATACACACCAGGGAATAAATTTTATGGTAGCTGCCTCTCAGTTCCTTCACCACTATGTGTTGGACCTACTCCTCTTGTTTGGGAGGCTGCCTATGAAGCTGTTGGAGAAGCTATTTGAAAAACTTCTTGTGTTATCCTTCCACGCCCACAATGTGCTTCGATATCTTGTTATGAGAGAATTATCATACCATGGCTCACCAATGCATAAAAGCACGATACCAAGAATGCAAACCTATAATATTCCCTTGCTCATTGTAGTTGTGCATTTTTTGTTTATAGTATTATCATTGTTGTTTCTCTCTAGTTATATCTTTGAGCTATCTCTAGATGGAGCCTATATCTCTCTGCTATAACGACATCTTTTCAGCCTCAAGCCTCAACTTCTCTTGTGCCCACAAGCCTTCTTGCTGTAAATTTTATGATTCTAATTGTTGGACTTGCTTCCTTAAATATTTTACCTCACACATTCCATCCATCATCAAATGCCAATCATCATCTTCTTGATAATTTGATGGACCTTCTTCTATTTCAACTCGACGATGTACATTTCATCTAGGAATTTCCTCTTCAATGTCAACAACCTCTACTGTATCTTCAGCTACTTTATTAGTTTCTTCTATATCTATGTCTTCCTCTATATCCTCCTCTTTTTACTATCCTTGAGTGGCCCACCATTTATCATACTCTAGGGTTGTACCCACATCATCATCATCTGGAACCTATATATCTTCATTTGGTTCTATGGTCAATGGTTCCATTCATGGTGGTACTATTATATTCCTCCCCTTCCTTATATAGATCATAGGTGGATCTGGTATTCTTTGTCTAATACTGAACTATCACAATACTTGAGTTTATTGAAAATACTCATAAAGTATGCTCTATCGTCAAATCAACCACCTTGCTCATCGTACATGAGCTATTTGTATTCCATCCTCAATCCACATTGGACATTTTCTCCATGGACGTTAGGTCACATATTGAGGTTGCAAACCTTCCAATGTAGAGTGATACTTCTCCTCGTTGCCTTCATAGGGTCTGTTAAACTTCATCTCTTTTCCCCTTTGACATCTTAATTCATAAGGTATCTCTGGCTCCACAAAATTGTGTGCATCATAAGGCAATCATTGGGGTATTTCCATAGTCAAACGTACCCAAATTTTTCATTCACACCTTGAATAACTCTATAAATTTGGGACAATAAGGCTAGTGCCCATGTAAACACAATAGAATTATCCACTAGATCTTGCACCACTCCTAATAGTTTCCAAGGAAATCGTGCACTAGGTGAATCAGGTAAAATAGTACCTGTTATGAACGCCATTACTAAAGCCTATCTATGTGTTAACTTTCCCATCACATAATGCATCTCATACATTATACTACCCTTATTAGTGGTTATATCTCTCCACTTAGATCCAAACACTCTTTTCAATAAGCATCCCTTCTCTGCTTCCTCAGTAATGATTATTGTACATCCCTCCATTGGTAATTTATATATCTAGTATACATATTCTAGAGTGGTGGTTATATCTCCAGTGGGTAACTAGAATGTTCCCCTATTAGGATCCTATATTTCAATCAAATTCGATAGATAACATCTATCTACATGCACTAGCTCTAGATGTGCAACTCCTTCCAATCCTATTGCTCTCAACCACCGCTAGTCATTGTCATTCAACATATCCCTCACACTTCAAAATATTTCTCTAAACATATGATATGGTCTTACAATATTGAATGGATTTATTTCTTTTGCATTACCCTCTTGACAAGATCCAACACCACCAGAAGCCATCTTCTCTTCAAAGTGTATGCACTAGTAGGTCAAAAAGCAGTAGCAATAGAATCATGAAGCATACTATAGGGTTTGCTCCAAATACATTCAAACTTAATAAGGATATCCCTAGAATAAGTATAACCTCATTATACTTCATGGTAATTGATAGGTATTTCTTTCCTCCTTCAAATTTGGATAAAAATTAAAATCCAAGCTTCCATCTCAACCTTTGAAGTTATAGAGGTAATGATTTAAATTACTCCTTCAATCATTGCCAAGTGTCTAAACAATCAATGGTTTATGACACATCGATCATGTTCAACCATATATATGATTACATCTCAATCATTTCAAGACTCCATATTCATCCTCCGTGGATTGCGTCTCGATCATCTTGGGTCACCTTATTCTTCTTAAGATGCCCATCACCATTATCATATTAATTAATTAGGGATACATCACTTCTCTAAGCCACCTTAGCTATAATGTTTCCCACTATGAATGAGATCCTATTACGCATGTTCCACTTTTATAGCTTTAATTATGATCATTATCAGTCTGTCGATAATGATCTAGATTACACTCGTCTATCCATAAGGTGTCACCTCACAATGTTGTGAATCATTCACTAACGACTCAGATTACTCATTGTTGAGTTTAGTTATTTATAGTTAGTCCTTTATTTTTTTGGACTTAACTTATTTTATCATTGGTGTTTGTTTTTACACTCATTTCTCATGTGCGGATATTAATACCACATGCACCGTGTAGTGGGACTATCTCGTATTTTAATAGTGAATAAAACACTATTAAACTTGACCACCACCCGGGTGGTCGAGTGGCATACTATTCTGTGGTGACGATGTTACTTGGGAAGATTGATGATGATTCAGGTGGTGGGGACATGTTTTGGGTTTCCAATGGTTTCGTCCTTGTAATATTTTGCCATTGCTGAGATGTTCAACTCCTTGCTCTAGTCGATGGCCATATTTGTATTCAGAGATTGTTTAGTCTCTCCAATCCAATAATATAAAACATTCTTTTGTTTAAACACCTAATCATATTCCCACTATTACCTCTTCACAAGATTTTATCACAATTTTGTATCCAAATGGGTTTATTTTCTTACTCCCCATAACATCAATGTCCTTACCCCTTTATGCAATGTTCCATTTATAGTTGATCCTATAGCCATTAAACTTAGAATTTTAATAACTAACACATTGTTAGTTATTGTTTAACAACCATAGCTTAAATAGAGCATTCAATAATTTTGAACCAACCTATGGTTCTTCTTGCTCGTATATTTTACTAACCTAGACCTAACACTAGAATCCATTAGCTAGTCAGGGCTTTGATACCAATTGTAACAACCCCACTCATTGTTAATTGTAACAACCCCACTCGTATCTTTTACTAACCTAGACCTAACATTTTAATTGTTACTTATTCTCATTGATAGACTAGTAATTTTTTTTAATATAAGCACATACCGACAGGTACTTTCATATCCCTAACCAACATGTGCACTAGTCTAGTATTTAAGTTGATCGGATTTCTTATTCCCATATCTACTAAAGGATACACCCATCTCTATACCATACACAAGTCCATTTGTGTAGGTATACTATGTGCAACACAAATAAGCAATCCATATCATCTCCTCGATGAGCTAACTTATTCTCTTCTATCAATCGAAGGAATACACCCATATCTATACCATACACAAATCCATCTGTGTAGTTATACTAAAAATATTGCAAAATAAGCTATAAATATCATCATTCATGATGAGCTAACTTATTCCTTCCATAGATATCCAAGTTTGTTCATAACTATTTTGTTTTCCCTTTTAAGATTGTTCTAGGAGATCCTAATCCCCTAGGATCCTTTTAACATATAATTGATAAACATGTAGAATAGTAACTCAACCATCCATTCTAAGTATGGTATAGTATTTCGTTAATCATACCATAACTACAATATTCGATGGGCATTTTGGAATAAGCATTAACAAGTGGATATACATAATTTCTTCATACATTTTCAATTATATTTCCACCATAATTAAAATTATTGCATAATGTATTGCAAAATGAACATCTAAAGTATTTGGTATTCATCAAATACGAATTTATCCACATCATATAGCATTTTTAAATTCCCTACACAACATCCATTTCAACATTGGAATGTAAATAAACATCCACATAATTACAAACCATAAAATGATACATGTATCCTAGAAAAACTTGAAGGTAAAAACCTAGCCTCAATATATCCATTCCTTATATTATCATAAATATTCTCCTGTACAATCAATCTATGGAATTTCCACAATTCCTTTTTCCAAAGCATCAATATAATGTACAATAATTTCCACAATTCTTAATGAAAGAAATCACCATTATTTCCAAATATCTTTAGAAACAACTTATTTCATCAATCTAGGCATTATGCTACCAACATTCATATTGTATATAATAAATATCAAGGAGGGACCCCATAATCCCTCTACGTTTATCATATCGTATAAAACAGGTTCACAAAGAGACCTTATAATTCCTTCAAGAATTAACTCCACGTTCATTCTTTTCCAAAGATTGTTTTAACCAAAACTAGAACTTCCGTAGTTCTAGAATGAACTTTGCGTTCATATCATCGCTTTAGAACTTCCACAATTCTATCATCGGATAAGAACTTCCACAGTTCTCACATCCTTTTAAACCCTCCATTCATTTAATCAACTAAGGTTCCATACCCTTAATTATTCAAATGCTATTCATCATTCCTTTTATTTAATCAACTAAGGTCCCATTGTTGGTAATTTTCAGTAATTGTGTTGTCATTGATGTCAAAGGTTGATGTCATTATTTATCATTGATGCCAATGATAGTTTGGGATGGCAATAAGATAAGGGTTATAAGATGCAAGGCAAATTTCATTTCAAAGCAAAGAAATTGATAAAAATGAAAGGTTATAATATTTTATATTATACGTCAAAGAGGTTTGGGATAAAGTTCTAAATGATGGGTTAAAAGGTTGAAGGCCCAAGTTTTAAGCCCATGGTTTAAGAGAAAAGAAATAATATTTTAATATTATAATATTTAAGCCAAAAAGAGTTCATTAAAAGAGGATTGGAAGTGCATTGACAAAGGTCTCAAAAATAAATTAAATTAACGAAGGACGATAGGCAAAAATATTATTTAACACCAAGGTTAAATAATATTATAAATAAATATTTAACACCAAAGTTAAATATTATGGTAAAAATAAAAATTAAATTTGAATTTTCCAAAGGTGCCAAAATTCGAATTACAGGTGGAAAATAAAAGATGAGCCAACGTCATAGGAAAACCATGGAATGCATATTAAAGAAGGACAAAAATCATGTTTCAAAGTCTAAGAAAAGTGCACATTAATCGATTTTGTGGAGTGCAGCGCCATTTGTTGAAGGGGAAGACCAAGGAAATAGATAGTGCATGATTTTTGAGAAAGAGACGATGAATATAGGGAAAGCATTAGTTTTTGGTTTCAACCAAGGTTGGTAGCCCAAGTGATAGGTGGGTCCTACATAAGGCATGGCAGAAGATTGGTCATGATTTTGAATCCCTACATTAGTAAACTTTTGTGATTTGCTTTGGACGAACAGGAAGGCATAAAGGTTGCTTGGTGCATGTTTTTTTCCAATCGATGGGGCCAATCCATCTGGCAGTCTAGCTTGCGCTAGAGCATGGGCGTTGTGAGGTTAAGTGTTTGAATCCCGATGGCGGTGATGGCAGACATGGTAAGGGCATAAATTTTAATTTTAATGTTGACATATGCTTAGAACTTAACAAGGGAGGCATAAGGTTTTTATTTTGGAAATTAAAAGTGCTTAGTATATTGTTTAGGGAGACATAAGGACAATGATATGAATTTTAATATTTTGAGGACATTATGATATATTAAAATCAGGTTATGTTTTATAAAGTTGAAATATACTTTTAAAAGGAAAGGAGCAATAAGGTGTTTGAAAATAAATTGATGTATGACATAGGGTATTAAATTGTGATATTGCATTAGAAGTGGATGTTATAAGTAGGAGTGATAAGGTATTGTTATAGTTTAAATTTGTATGTGTAATTTTTTATAAAAGAGAAATATTAGAAGGTCTTGGTGATGGTCAAAATATTAAATATTTTTATGAGCAAATTTTGAGGAAAGATGTTATGGTTGGTTTGAAAAGTGTTATGATAAATAACCCTTGAAAGTGGCATAAGAAAGACATATTGAGACAGGTTTTTGAAGACATTTCTCCATAAGAGAAAATTAAGAGGTATGGGCACATCATTATTTATTTGAGGTATTTGTGTTGAGTAAATGTTTCTGAAATATAAGGTGGAGGTAAAAGGATTGTTTGGTAAGCATTGTTGAAAATATTTGAGTTAGGGATTGAGATCTACATGTGCATAAATTGTTGAGAGAAAGTGGAAACGATTGTATTAAGGATTGTACTTCATTGTTGAATGGTGTTGGAAATATTTTAGATAGAGTTTGAGAACAAGTGTGCATCCATTTTTGAAAGAGATTGAGATATTTGTGTTAGAGATTGTGAACTACTTGTATTAGGTTTAAAGACAAGTTTGTGAATCATTGTAAAACCTTTTGAGAATTGGTTGAGAGATATTGAAAGTAATTGTGAAAGTGTATGAGATAAATATTGTGAGGGAAATTTGTGCATTATTGAGGTTGATGTTTGAGAGGAAATTTGCAAGAAAGATAGATCAGTTTTATGAAGTACGCTATACATTGTCTTGATTTGATTTGAAAGGAATTTTGCAAGAGATAGAGATTGGATGTGAAGAACATATTGGGATTTTGATAGTGCATATCATTCTCTATATGTTCCAAAGGTTAAACGAATTCTGAGTAGAATATATCTGTTTGAATAAAGTATTTCTAAAAGAGATATAAGTATTTGTTTATATGCAATATTTGGAAATTTTTGAGCAAATTTTGTGAGCAGAATTGCAGGCAGATTTGAGCAAGTCTTTTGAGAAGGCTTAAAGACAAAATTGAGAGCAGATTTGAGATAGAATTAAGAGTAGGTTTAGTTGTTGATTTGATCAAGCTTTATGTTAAGGCTTGGGGCAGATTTGAGATAAAATTGAGAGCAATTTTAGTTGTTGATTTGATCAAGATTTGTGTTAAGTATTGTGGTAGATTTGAGATAGAATTGAGAGCAGGTTTAGTTGTTGATTTGATCAAGCTTTATGTTAAGGATTGGGGTAAATTTGAGCAGAGTTAGAGAAAATTTATGTTAGACTTGTGACAATATTTGGTGAAGATTTAAGATAGAGTTGAGAGCAAACTTTGGAGGTGATAGAGTAGAGAAGAAAAAGATCTCCAGTGGATAGAGGTCCATCAGCTATTATAGTTGGGACAAAGGTCTCCTGTGGAGAGAGATCCACAAGGCAAAGCAGTGGGGGTAGAAGTCTTCTAGAAGTTCACCAACCAAAGCAAAGAATATAGAGTTCTCCTATGGATAGATATCCACGAATCAAAGAAAAAGAAAAGAGTTTTCCTACAGATAAATATCCATGAACCAGGTCAAGAAGATAAAGTTCTCCTATGGAGAGAGATCCGTGAACCAGTTGAGAATATAGAGTTCTTCTATGGATAGAAATTCACAAACCAATTAAGGAGATAGAGTTCTCTAGTATCAAGTTCCACGAAAAAAAATATATAAAATTATTTACATTTATATTATTTTTAGTAAATATTAAGTCGAAATTATATAGGTGGTTTTCAAGTATACGATCTTGTTATTGTTGATCCGGGAATGAGGGGCTACTCCTAACAAGCCTATACGTTATTGTTGATCCTGCAACAAACCTATATGATTTCGTTATTGTTGATCTGGTGTGAGGGGTTGCTCCCAACAAGCCTATACAATATCATTATTATTGATCCGATGTGATGGAAACCATATGTTATTAGAGATTCATACCATTATTTGGTTCATATTCAAAGGATTCATAGTATAGTACTACCTTTACAATTGGCATGTCCTCGAAGTTTGAACTTAAGTCTCTTCTTAGTAAATGCTTGACCAAACAAACAATTATCAATTCACTAACCCTTAAAACTTTGCATCCTCCATCTTTAAAAAATATACATATAATAAGGCATACGGTGCCAACCAAAAGCGATAAGCACGTTCATCCCAACATACGGTGCCAACCAAAAACGATAAGCACGTTCATCCCAACAATATTGAAATATAATAAACAAATTATTATGAATATTAATAAATGTAATATATCAACGGCTATCCTTAGGAACCAAAAACGAGAAGCACCTTCATCTAAACAACATTAAAATATAATAAATAAATTGTTACATTAATAAATGTAATTTATTAATAGTTATCCTCAGACATCTCTCAATTTAAAAAAAAAAAAAAAAAAATGCTATATCATTAGTTGTCCTTCCACAAAAAGACATACCAACTCCAAATAGCTTTGAAAAGCTGCAGCTCAACTACTCTACCCAGAGAGATTGATTCTTGTGATTACTTTCCTACAACCTATTATAAACATAATTACAGAATACCCATTTCTTCTTCTTATGGGAGTAGGTGGTCTGCCGTTGAAAATGATATCACAGGTGCAATTTTCGTTCATAGATAATGCAATGAACGTCTGTTCCACCCACCTTATTCACAGTATTTTTTTACAATATTTAAGAGGTGTACAAATCACAGAGACTTTATGCGTCTGTAAATCAGGTGAACACATGCAAGTCAGATCAGATAATGTTGTGCACAGTGGATTGAGAAGGATTTAGTCCTTCACTCAACAATGTGGTGTTCGGTTTTAGGAATTGGTGAAACCAGAACGCGGAGAGCTTAGGATACCGCTCAAGGCCAGGCTGTTTAAAATCAACATAGAGTAAACCAAATCGAAGGGTAAAACCAGAATCGAATTCGAAATTGTCCAACAGGCTCCACATGAAATAGCCTTTCACATTTGCACCGTTCCTGTCACATATAATTATTATTTAGGTCATAACAAAACACATCATCTACTATGGATTATTACTGAAAATAAATTAGAGAGCTTACTGAATGGCCTCTAGCAAATTCGAGAGATAGTCGCGATGAAAGTTCACTCTGACTGTATCGTTGAGGCCTTCTTTCAGCGGACTATTTGCAGTGGCTACTCCTGCAAGAAAACCATTTATGTAGTTAGTATTGCCCAAGTTCAAATCAGTTGGGGTAAAAGTAGAATGAATAATTCCCAGTTGAATAAATCAGATATACCGTTTTCTAAGATGAAAAGTTGTGGGTTCTTATACCGCTGGCTTACATATTCCACTAAATACTTGATTCCCGCCGGAACAATGTAAAGGGTCATCACCTCTGTGTCGTACGCACTCTGGCAGAAAACTCATATTAACCTCCTAGACAAGCATTCTATACCATTATAGTAGTTCAAAACAGATAAAGTTGGTTGATAAAGATATATAAAAATATATAAATAATAGTTTAAAACAGATAAATTAGTTTAAAACAGATAAGTTGGTTGATAACTGTTGAATGTTTGTTAATGTACTGTTCAAATTTGAATGTTTGTTATAAAAAGTAATTCAAAAATGCTAATCTGGTTGATGGACTGTTCCAATTTGAATGTTTGTTATAAAAAGTAGTTCAAAAACCCTAATTTAGTTGATAGTGGTTGAATGTTTGTTAAAGCACTGCTTCAATTTGAATGTTTATTATAAAAAGTAGTTCAGAAGCTCTAATTTGATTTATAACTACTAAATATTTGTTAATAAACTGGTCCAATTTAAATATTTGTTATAAAAAACAATTAAAAAACGATAATTGATAGCCGCTAATGACATGATTCAATTTGGCTGCTAGAATTTGATTCCTAATAGATAGTTCCTATAAAATGAAAATAATCCGTACCTTTGGTCCGATCAAGACGCCATCTCTGACACCTGTGCGGCCATTATCTTTAGATTGGATAGGATAAGGACTTATCTATTTACCAAAAAGATAAGTATTTCATATAGCCGTGAATTCAATCGATATATAGCAGACTAAGACTAAAGTATTTATTTACCCGTTAACTTAACCGACATGTCATCGTAGTAATCCGTGACTGTAGATGATGAAGAATTCTTGGCGGCGACATAAAGCGAGGTATAATGATTGAGAGCTATGAAGTCTACGGATCCCTGGAGCATCTCAACCTCTTTTTTCGTAAATTTGGGTAAGCGAGGGCCCACTATCTTGCGCATGGAACGCGGATAATCACCATAAAATATGGGATCAAATATCCTGTACAGCATATATGGGATCACCAGGTCTAGTTCCAAAAACAGAAAAAAAAAAAAAAAGAGAACAACAAATCTTCCCTAAGATTCAAACGAAATGAATTGCACATACCATCCTACTGTAAAATCAAGTATTCTTGCTTGTGCCTCTAGATCTTCACTTGTGTTTGTAAGAGGTTCGTACCAGAATTGGTTAATTGGAAAGCCTATGGAACTATTTTTTGTTGCCTGCAAGATTGAGTTTGCAAAAATTTATCCTTAGTATCTTAACTACAGCAATTTTAAGTCAGCAGAGACTTTTCTTACAGGCAGATAATTAGCTTGCCTTGTTTTCCCTAAATATTGCAACGGCAGCGGCATGCGAGAGGAGTTGATAATGGGCAGCGATGTAGGGCTCAGTGCTGGAATTCCCTTCGCTGCAATTTCCAAAAGGAGAAGAACATCTGCCCGGAGGGAATATTCCAAGATCGTATCCTAAACTTGCCTGTAGGTTAGGCTCGTTTATGGTGACCCAATGCTTTACCTTATCCCCAAACAAGGTGAAGCACACGTTCAAATAATTCGCAAAATCATCTCTGGACGTTCAAGCACATAAAACAAAATTTCAATATTGAAAATAAACAGTTTGTATCCGAATATCATCACATTAATGGGTTAGAAAGCAAGAGGGCCAACTACCCTACACATACTGCGACTTCATGTTAATAGGGGTGAGGAGTCCCACATAAACGGTACAAAGGGCGTTCACCTTTAAACCTACTACCCCATTAACAAAAAGTTTGACAAAATTGGAACTCATAAAACACGCAATTCACCACTCTACAAAATGAAAGCAATATCCGATTGTAGAATTTGCTGCAGTTGGCCCTTACACAATGCGGCGGTTGAGCCACCCTCCATATTCGTCCTGCAATGCTTGTGGAATGTCGAAGTGGCTGAGAGTCAAGTATGGCTCAACGCCCGTTGCATCATACCATCTCTTCTTCATTAGAAAAATGTCTACTTAAAACATGGAATTTGAGAGGCAGACAGCGGCGGCTCAGCATTAGATTACCGCAGTCGAGGAGTTTAGTCAGTATAGTGTTGTAATGCTCCACCGCCAGTGGATTAACAGCTCCTCTCCCGTCTGCAATTTAATTTAACATATGTCAAGACCTATGACTCAATTCAAAAATTTATTTTTCACAATTATTGCACCCAGATGCACCCAGATGTTTTGCATACCAGGAATCAATCTAGACCAAGCAATTGACAAGCGATAGGCATCCAAACCCAGGGCCGCCATCATTTCGATATCTCCCTGCCCAAAATTTTTTTCTGGACATGATTAATAATGTTTGATTCGACTCGTTGTAGATAAGCATTTGTAGTAAACAGCAACAGAAAATATCTTGAAAAAAATAAAAGAGGGCTTACAGGATACAAGTCGTACTGATAAACGGTGACATTTGCATTGCTTCCGTCCACGGTATTTGCTTTAGAGCAGCATCGCCCACCCGCACAGAAAAAAAAGTTAATCTATATATTTTTTTTTATACACAACCTTACTCATACACATCATGCTTTAATTTAGGAGATCTCCTAACAGAGGGAAGGGCTATAAACTAACAAGATACAGAATAGTAAGTGTCGCATATGCTTGGCTTCCGTCCATCCTCAGCGACGGCTCCTTCATACTGACAAAACGCTCGATCAACGTTGAAATAGTGGAGTTAGTCTCGATTCTCAAACACACCCATCACGATCCCTAACTGCTTGAAGATAAGCATAGCCATGGCAGAAGAGATGATAATGCGAATACCTGGTATGCAGACGAACTTGTGCCAAACACGAATCCCTGAGGAAAGCTATTTCTAGTGAACACACCGTATTCTTCCACGCCCTCCCCCAATAAGAGCATCATTAAAACTAAGCTACCAACTGTGAATACCCTCCTTAATTTCCATGGGAATTCCATCCTCTGACAGAGTTCGGCACCTGCAGATGGAGACCCTTAATCTGAATGGTAATGACTAATGGCAACGATAGGATCGCAAGGGCTTAAGAGAGAGATTGGGTGAAGAGGAGAGTTGTCAAAATGGTGGAGACCCCTCACCTGCCCGCTTGTTGTGGACCGCGTGGGAAGTATGTCGATATTTGACGGTGACCCACTGCATTATCTCCACCAAACAGTCATCCCCTTAGTCCGAATAAGCCAGCCAAGGATATCATTGGTGAGCTGTTTGATTAGATCCGATTAAATATAATCAGTGGGAAAAAAACATATGAGAAGATGATTCGAGATGAGAATGTTCATGTCCTACAACAATTAAAATGGACAGCCAAACCCGATGTGAGACAATTATACTAACTTTATTATTTTTTGAGTAGGACGGCAACAAGTCATATTGGTCAATAGTTTTAGTTCTTTTCTTCATCTAATGTAATTATAATACTAATTATTACTAGTATTTTTCATGATATTTTGGTTTTCTAATTCTTCTATACTTGAAAATAACTATAGAGACAAGTTTAAAAGATGTCATAGCACATGTTATATTGGTTTTCTAACTCTTCCTAAACATTGAAAATAACTATAGAGGTAAGATTAAAAGACGTCATGACATATGTTTTTTAAAACATGTTTTCTAAAAATTAACGGTATCAAGATCATCATTTTAAGTGATGCTTGGTGGAATTTTAAGGTTTTTAATGCATAATTGTGATGCTAGTATGTTTTTACTTCTAAGGTTCGAAGGGTTCGAACAATGCATAGTTTGGATCAATGGTTATGATTTTATGACCCTAAAAAAATAGGAAATCATTAATTGGATCCAAAGGTAGAGTTATTTGCTACAAATACCTCTTTCACTTCCTTATTTTCTCACAATGTATTCAATAATCAACCATCCAACTCTCAAAAATTATAAAGTCACTTGATGATTACTATTGCTAATATTATTTTCAAGCTTCTTCCTCTATTGCTATTCCATCATGCAACCTATTTTATTTTCTCAATGGAATGGTCCTTGATGCCCTAGGTATCAAGTAACTATTTTTCATTTTCACTTCAATAAGATTAGCCTTAGCTTGTTAGTATTTTATGGATGATTTTAATGCATTTATTCTTGAATGCTTCAAATTTATGTATACTTGAATTAGGATAGATTTTGGGTATTTATTGTTAAATTATTGTTTTTATCATGACCCTCTCTAGTGGGCCTTTGGACATAGAAACGATGGGTTGCTTAAAAGTAACTTGTATAAATTTTTATTGCAAGAAAGTAGTTCTGCAATGTATATAATCAACCCTAAGGACTATTATATAGGTATAATAGTAGAATAAATTGGGTATTATAAATAAAATGTTTATTTATAATTAAGACTATTATATATTATAAATAAAAGAGGTTTATTTATAATTATAATAGGAGGACTATATATTATAAATAAAAAGAGGTTTATATATATATATAGTTGTAATATAGACCATTATACATTATAAATAAAAGAGGTTTATTTATAATTATGGAGTTGGGTGATTGTTCATCATTATCGATGAACATCTAAAGATACCATCCTTTTTGATGGTACACAGAGGTGGCTATTGTGAATCGGGGACAACTGTTCTCTAGTATTATCGGAAGGATCAGTGGATCTCATGCTATCGAGAGTAATGAACGATGGAATGGGATATTGTTCTAGGTTCTCATACAATATAGTATGTGAGGGTTCTCATAAACCATAACCAGTTGTGGAATTACCAACAAAACTCAAGATTAGGGAACTGGTCCACGGGGTTGGAAGATCCAGTGGTAGATGGTATGGGCAGCATTACTGTCAATTGGGATATGAACTGGGACACCTGGTCCGGATTCTAGAGTATTGGCAGACCTTGATAACACCTCAGTTGAAGGTCAATTATTAGGCACATACATAATACACTAACTCTAGCTTGGAATTAGATTAATATGAGGAGTACATATATTATAAATAAAAGAATTTTATTTATAATATGTATCATTTCAAATAAAAAAGATTAATTACCTTTGAAAAGGATTAATTAGGTCAATTATAATACAATTAGTAGATTTGGACCTTATATAGGTTGTCCAATTTTAATTGGACGAAAATGAGTACAAAATTTACTAAATAAAATAAGGATTATTTTATTATACATTCCTTCCCCATGGCCTTTGTAGATTGGTGGAAACTAAAGGAGATTCCTTTAATAAATTTAAAATTGGGCCTATCTTAGTGGAGGGGGCAAGGAATGAGATGTTGAGTCACCTTATATCCATTTATAATTTTAAATAATTATTATTAGTCCCTTCTTATCATGATTCGGCCTTGTTATTATTGAGTGCAGTGGCCTATTATAAACACCTACAAGTTGGTATTAAAACAATCATTTTATGCCTAATGATCAAAGCATGTACTATAACAACCCCACTTGTTAATTGTAACAAATCACTATTGTTACTTAATCTCATTGATAGACTAGTAATTTTTTTAAATATAAGCATATACTAATAGTGACTTTCATATCCCTAACCAACATATGCATTAGTCTAGTGTTTAATTTGATCGGCTTTCTTATTCCCATATCTACTAAAGGATACACCCATATCTATACCATACACAATTCCATTTGTGTAGGTATACTACACATAACACAAATAAACAATCCATCTCATCTTCTCGATGAGCTAACTTATTCCCTTCTGTCAATCAAAGGAATACGCCCATCTCTATACCATACACAAATCCATCTGTGTAGGTATACTACGTATATTGCAAAATAAGCTATCAATCTCATCATTCATGATGAGCTAACTTATTCCTTCCATAGATATCCAAGTTTTTTCATAATTGTTTTGTTTTCCCTTTTAAGATTGTTCTAAGAGATCATAATCCCCTAGGATCCTTTATAACACATAATTTATAAACATGTAGAATAGTAATTCAACCATCCATTCTAAGTATGGTATAGTATTTCGTTAATCATACCATAACTACAATATTAGGTGGATGTTTTGGAATAAGCATTAACAAGTGGATATACATCATTCCTTCATACACTTTCAATTATATTTCCATAATAATTAAAAGCATTGCATAATTCATTGCAAACTGAGCATCTAAAGTATTTGGCATCCATCAAATACAAATTTATCCACATCATATAGCATTTTTAAATTCCCTACACAACATCCATTTCAATATTGGAAAGTAGATAAACATCCACGTAATTGCAAATCTTAAAATGACACAACATGTATCCTGGGAAAATCCAAAGGTAAAAACCCAGCCTCAAATATATCCATTCCTTATATTACCATAAATATTCTCCAGTACAATCAATCTATGAAATTTCCACAATTCTTTTTTCCAAAGCATCAATATAATGCACAAGAATTTCCACAATTCTTAATGAAATAAATCACCATTCTTTCCAAATATCTTAAGCAACAACCTGTTTCATCAATCTAGGCATTATGCTACCAATATTCATATTGTATAGCATAAATATCAAGGAGGGACTCCATAATCCCTCTACGTTTATCATATCATTTTACATAGGTTCACAAAGAGGCCTTATAATTCCTTCAAGAATGAACTCCATGTTCATTATTTTCCAAAGATTGTTTTAACCAAAACTAGAAATTCCATAGTTCTAGAATGAACTCCACGTTCATCTCATCGCTTTAGAAATTCCAAAGTTTTATCATCAGATTAGAACTTCCATAGTTATCACATCCTTTTAAACCCTCCATTCATTTAATCAACTAAGGTTCCATACCCTTAATTATTCAAATGCTATTCATCATTCCTTTAATTTAATCAACTAAGGTCCCATATCCTTAATTAATAAAATGCTATTCACCATTCTATTCATTTAATCAACTAAGATCCCATACCCTTAATTAATCAAATGCTATTCAACATTCAATTCATTTAATCAACTAAGGTCCCATACCCTTAATTAATCAAATGATATTCAACATTACATTCATTTTATGAACTAAGGTCCCATACCCTTAATTAATCAAATGTTATTCAACATTCCCTTCATTTAATCAAATAAGATCCCATACCCTTAATTAATCAAATGCTATTCAATTTTCATGCTATAGCTTCCTACAATTTTCCCAAAATTGTATAAATTTTCCTAAAACTCTACTATAGTTTCCCACAATTTATTCCCCAAAATTTTACTATAGTTCTTTAAATTTAACTTTAAGGATGCGTGCAAAAATACCACCTATCCTTTTGATTTAACTTTAAGGTTACATGCAAAAATATCAAAAGGGATATTAATCCACTTAATCTCTAGCAAACTCAAGAGTGGAGATTTATCCATTTAATCTCAATTATTAATCCATTTAATATTTAGTTACTCCCTAAAGGAAGAGATTAATTCATTTAATCTTAATTAGTTTTAAAAGAAGATATTCGCCCTTCTAAACTCTAAATACTCCAAAATATTAATTAAAATGGGAGATTAATTATCTTAATCTCTTTATTATTTCCAATAGGAATTTCAAACCATTCAAAGGTTCATCAAATCAAATCAGGTTTAGCCAATCAAGTCAAGCTTAGTCAAAAGGGGGAGATTAATTCTCTTCATATCTTTATTAGTTCCAATAGGAATTTCAAATCATTCAAAGGTTTATCAAATCAAAACAGGTTTAGCTAATCAAGTCAAGCTCAATCAATGCACCTAGCAAATGATGCCCTAGTATTATGACTAGGATGACCACCATCATGTGGTCAAGCACCGCCAACTAGTGCTAGTGACCGCTGTTCAATGGCCACCATGACCATTGAGTGGTGGTCATCACATAAGGGGATATTTTCCTCTTTTGTACCTCCCAATTGCACCCATGAAAGCAATATGGGATAAATTACTTCCCATACTTAATAAAAATGTTTGATTCAACCCTACTAACTGTAGGAAACATCGATCGTGAAGTGAAAATAGACCAACATGTGGTGACAATGCAAGCTAACACATGGTATGGTGAAACACGAGGTATCAATCTATAAACTAGCAACCATCAGAGTGATAATCCAACATCTGGCATCATAGAGACCATTTATACGTGTTGCTAACTAGCATGATCGACCACCAAGTGGTTCAGTCCTCGATCACAACTTGGTGGTCAAATTTGTATGGGATCCTTGCTCCCTTTAAAGGCATAAATACCCTAAGAACATCCCATGTGGGACAATGCTCATGGTATCCTTTATATAGGATTCTACCTGAGTGAGTTGAGCATGAGCCAAGCATGTCTACTCCTTAAGTAGTGATGCAGAAGGACCAAAACATATCACAAGGAGTTTTTAGACTCCCATTACAAGATTTTAAACCAGCAATTAATTGCCTAGGATCAATTCAATAGGTTCGAGTGTCGGTTTAATGCAGAGGAGTATGTCAAACTATAACAAGGCATAATGGAGCTCCTCTTAGATCAATTCTTGGCTTTTTTGGAGGTAAAAATTATTGTTTAGGCATCAAGGAAGAGCTATGGTCGAGGGCTCTAATATATTGCCTTTTGTGGGGTCTATACATACCTGGAGAAGGTATCTATTAGAATGATTGCAATATAAAATAGCTATCAAACTCACAGGGTAGGCCTGTGATAAGGCCTCCAATCTAAAGAAAAATACAAGCATCCATAACCAATCTGCATACAGTGCTAAAATAGGGCATCATGCTTTGATCATTAGGCATAAAATGATTATTTTAATACTGAATTGTAGGTGTTTACAATAGGCCATTGCGTTCAATAATAACAAGGCCAAATCATGCTTCGAAAAAGTAATAACAAGGGCTCAATGTTCTAGTTTTCAATCATATTAAATCCATGGCTGTATCAGGCCCATGCAGGCATAACAACATATTTTTAAACTAATTTAAAAAGGGTTTTTACAAAGCCTACTAAACATTTGTCTTCTTGGGGTTTAACTCAATTTCATGAGTTTTAATTTAAGGCAGCAGAGGAATTCATAAGACATGTAAAGTTCTAACATTTAAACATGTAATCCAATTGAGCCTTAAAGACTAGCATATTCACCTTAAATATGCAAGTAAAATAGCACTTCAAAACATGTATAATGATTTTGAAATTTGCAGATAATTAGGTATTCACATCAAGCATTAAACATCTATGAATTGCAAGCCATCAAGGACTAAACAAAAGTTGATACTCCACCCTTGTTTTCTTGAAGGGCTAGGCTCCTTAAGCTCCTTGAAAACCATCGATTACTGTCCTCCTTTATTATCTAAGAATAGCCTACTCCTTCCATTCTCTTTTTCTAAATCTTAGCCTTCTTTTTATAAAATGTTTATCCTCCCTTATGCGAGCCCTCAAGTGGATCTTTTTTTTACTAATAAAAGATAATTTCTATATTTTTAGCATTTTACTAGCCACCTTTTAGGCCTTCCTCCTCCGTCCATTTAGAGGGGTCCAAATAAATTTGTCTTCTTCCCAATTTGGCCTTTTAACTAAATGTAAAAGGCCTACTATTTAAATAATAAGATACCTTTATTAAACTAATTTAATATTACCACCTGCAAAGATGCCAATCCTCCTCCCTTCATTTTGGGGAGGGGTCAATTTGGAAAATTGTTATTTTCTTCAAATGGGGAAGATGCTCTTTTTGGTCCAATCCTACTTGGACACCTAACAATATTTAATTAGGTTAATTAATCCAAATTAATTATTTGAATTACCCTAATTTAATCCTTCCTAAGGGTAATTAATATTTTTTTTGTAAAAGGATAACCCATCAATTAATCTTTCCCAAAAGTATTAATTGACTTCACAAATATTGATAAAATCCACAAAACTTTAGAAAATATTATAAAACTAGGAATTAGGCTAAATAATAAATCCCTATCAATTTAATTACATAAATATGCAATTAACTCATCATGATTAGGACCATTATGGATTTTTATCCATCATTTCCTTCTTCCTTCTCCTTAGTGGTGACTCCCTCGTCCATTTTATCCAATGGATACTTGCTCATGTATCCATGCAAACTAATGTAAACCATCAGTAGTATCACATATTGCAATTAATCCAAGATAATGTCTTTTAGTATACCTTCAAAACAACATAACAAGTCATTAGTCCATCATATGTAAAATATTATCAAGGAATGACCATGACATACTACCCCCTTATAATAAACACAATCCTCTATGTTTTCCTGCAATACAAAACATATATAAGCATAGGTTTTCATAACCTCATTATTTGATAAGTGGTACATTGTTCAACATTGTTTTTTTTTCATAGAGATGATATTAAATCATTTTTCCATATCATTTTAGACACAACAAGTATAAATACAACTAGATTTATCAAAATCTCTCATAAAGGAATTCCAACCTAAAACTTGATGACTCTTATCATGAGTTAACCTCATAGAAATCAGGTGTCATCAAAGACAAAAACATAATGTCATAAATCTTACTTTAATGTATATATCCATAAATTATTTTTGGCAAACATATTTGCCACCACCAGTATGTCATCCTTGATTTCTCCCCTGGTTTACATCCTTCTTTTAGAAATTATGTTAATTTCATACTTCAAGAGATACATATTCCAAATGATATCCTCAAAATAGTCTAAGGTACACCGCTTAAGACCCATAAAAAGTGGAGGGTTCGCTTAGCTCTTCCACTTGATTCACCAATGAATTCAATAGTGGGAGGAAAACACTTTATCATAAGTAGTCTCTAAGTGTAACTCATAAAATATCCTACACAAGCCCATCTGTGTAAGTATATTATGTTTTTTCTGCAAATAAGTCTATCCATATCATCACTATTGATGAGCTAAACTTATCATCTTTAGTACAGTCAAAGGTATACACACATCACCACACCATACACACGTTCATTTGTGTAGGTATGTTATGCGTATTGTGAGTTAAACTATCCATCTCGTCTCCATGATGAGCTTTCTTAACTTAGATGTAATCAATTAATATGCTTAGTTTGCATCCTCCCTAAGGGGTCTCAATCCCTTAGGTCTTCCTAATTTCACCCTAAAAGTTCTCAATCTCTTAGGTTTGTTCAAAGTTCACTTTAAAATTTTATTTTCTTAAGTTTATTTTATGTTTAGTAAGAAGACAAGTTTAACTTTAATTTTTTTTGCTATGAAAAGTGTACTATTATTCACCATGCAAGGTGTCATTCCATGAATATTATCATCCATTGATAATATCTTTAACCGCACTTACTCCCTGTAAGGTGTCATTCCAAATTGTTGAGCAACAAAATCAATGACATACTTCTTCATAACTTCCTAGAAGATCTTCTTATGCTCATACTCATATTAACCCCTCAAAGATGAGTAAAATAGGGAACTATGTATTTCCTTTATAATCATTCCTTTAATTTTGGTATAAGTACCCAAATTTAAGATATAAGAATCCATATTTTAAGTCGAAATCCTTATCCTCTTTAGGATTTCTTTTATTTTGGTCCAAATTTTACTGTAATATTCTTCCTGAGATTGCATTCTCTTGCCCTAACTTGTTAAGTCAACATACCTATGGTTCAAATTGGTTATAAGCTCTTTTTCAAGAACTTATAATTGTACAGGTTTATACCATTTTAGTCGTAAAATCTACTCCTAACTTGGACTAAAGAACTTTCCTTTGTTCATAACCCACATACTTTATCAACTTTAAAATAAAAATTTTATTTAAGTATAGTCAAATCTCAACTAAGAATATAATTTTCCATTTCTATTCTTTCTCATGATCAAAACTCAACCAAGAATTAATTTACATATTTATTCATGCTTATTGGTTACATTTTTACAAAGTCTACTGTCATACACACCAGGGAATAAATTTTATGGTAGCTGCCTCTCGGTTCCTTCACCACTATGTGTTGGACCTACTCCTCCTGTTTGGGAGGCTGCCTATGAAGCTATTGGAGAAGCTATTTGAGAATCTATTTGAAAAACTGCTTGGGTTGTACTCTATGACATTGCTCGACTTTCTTGTGTTATCCTTCCACGCCCACTATGTGCTTCGATATCTGGTTATGAGAGAATTATCATACCATGGCTCACCAATGCATAAAAGCACGATACCAAGAATGCAAACCTATAATATTCCCTTGCTCATTGTAGTTATGCATTTTTTGCTTGTAGGATTATCATTGTTGTTGCTCTCTAGTTATCTCTTTGAGCTATCTCTAGATGGAGCCTATCTCTCTTTGCTATAACGACATCTTTTCATCCTCAAGCCTCAACTTATCTTGTTCCCACAAGCCTTCTTGCTCTAAATTTTATGATTCTAATTGTTGGACTTGCTTCCTTAAATATTTTACCTCACACATTCCATCCATCATCAAATGCCAATCATCATCTTCTTGATAATTTGATGGACTTTCTTCTATTTCAACTCGACGATGTACATGTCATCTAGAAATTTCCTCTTCAATATCAACAACCTCTACTATATCTTTAGCTTCTTCATTATTTTCTTCTATATCTATGTCTTCCTCTATATCCTCCTCTTTTTACTATCCTTGAGTGGCCCACCATTTATCATACTCTAGGGTCGTACCCACATCATCATCATCTGGAACCTATATATCTTCATTTGGTTCTATGGTCAATGGTTCCATTCATGGTGGTACTATTATATTCCTCCCCTTCCTTATATAGATCATAGGTGGATCTGGTATTATGTGTCTAATACCGAACTATCACAATACTCGAGTATATTGAAAATACTCATAAAGTATGCTCTATCGTCAAATCAACCACCTTGCTCATCGTACACGAGCTAGTTGTATTCCACCCTCAATCCACATTGGACCTTTTCTCCATGGACGTTAGGTCACATATTGAGGTTGCAAACCTTCCAATGTAGAGTGATACTTCTCCCCGTTGCCTTCATAGGGTCTGTTAAACTTCATCTCTTTTCCCCTTTGATATCTTAATTCATAAGGCTCCACAAAATTATGGGCATCATAAGGCAATCATTTGGGTCTTTCCATAGTCAAACATACCCAAATTTGTCATTCACACCTTGAATAACTCTATAAATTTGGGACAATAAGGCTAGTGCCCATGTAAACACAATAGAATTATCCACTAGATCTTGCACCACTCCTAATAGGTTCCAAGGAAATCGTGCACTAGGTGAATTAGGTAAAATAGCACCTGTTATGAGTGCCATTACTAAAGCCTATCTATGTGTTAAATTTCCCATCACATAATGCATCTCATACATTATACTACCCTTATTAGTGTTCATATCTCTCCACTTAGATCCAAACACTCTTTTCAATAAGCATCCCTTCTCTGCTTCCTCAATAACGATTATTGTACATCCCTCTACTGGTAATTGATATATCTAGTATACATATTCTAGAGTGATGGTTAACTCTCCAGTGGGTAACTAGAATGTTCCCCTATTAGGATCCTATATTTTAATCAAAGTCGATAGATAACATCTATCTACATGCACTAGCTCTAGATGTGCAACTCCTTCCAATCCTATTGCTATCAACCACCGCTAGTCATTGTCATTCAACATATCCCTCACACTTCAAAATATTTCTCTAAACATATGATATGGTCTTACAATATTTAATGGATTTATTTCTTTTGCATTATCCCCTTGACAAGATCCAATACCACCAAAAGCCATCTTCTCTTCAAAGTGTATACACTAGTAGGTCAAAAAGCAGTAGCAATAGAATCACGAAGCATACTATAGGGTTTGCTCCAAATACATTCAAACTTAATAAGGATATCCCTAGAATAAGTATAACCTCATTATACTTCATGGTAATTGATAGGTATTTCTTTCCTCCTTCAAATTTGGATAAAAATTAAAATCCAAGCTTCCATCTCAACCTTTGAAGTTATAGAGGTAATGATTTAAATTACTTCTTCAATCATTGCCAAGTGTCTAAACAATCAATGGTTTATGACACATCGATCATGTTCAACCATCTATATATGATCACATCTCAATCATTTCAAGACTCCATATTCATCCTCTGTGGATTGCGTCTTGATCATCTTGGGTCACCTTATTCTTCTTAAGATGCCCATCACCATTCTTATATTAATTAATTAGGGATACATCACTTCTCTAAGCCAGCTTGGCTATAATGTTTCCCACTATGAATGAGATCCTATTATGCATGTTCCACTTTTATAGATTTAATTATGATCATTATCACTCTATCGATAATGATCTATATTACACTTGTCTATCCATAAGGTGTCACCTCACAGTGTTGTGAATCATTCACTAACGAGTCAGATTACTTATTGTTGAGTTTAGTTATTTATAGTTAGTCCTTTTTTTTTGGACTTAACTTATTTTATCATTGGTGTTTGTTTCGACACTCATTTATCATGTGCGGATATTAATACCACATGCACCGTGTAGTGGGACTATCTCGTATTTTAATAGTGAATAAAACACTATTAAACTTGACCACCACCCGGGTGTTCGGGTGGCATACTATTCTATGGTGACGATATTACTTGGGAAGATTGATGATGATTCAGGTGGTGGGAACATGTGTTGGGTTTCCAATGGTTTCGTCCTTGTAATATTTTGCCATTGCTGAGATGTTCAACTCCTTGCTCTAGTCGATGGCCATATTTGTATTCAGAGATTGTTTAGTCTCTCCAATACAATAATATAAAACATTCTTTTGTTTAAACACCTAATCATATTCCCACTATTACCTCTTCACAAGATTTTATCACAATTTTGTATCCAAATGGGTTTATTTTCTTACTCCCCATAACATCAATGTCCTTACCCCTTTATGCAATGTTCCATTTCTAGTTGATTCTATAGCCATTCAACTTAGAATTTTAATAACTGACACATTGTTAGTTATGGTTTAACAACCATAGCTTAAATAGAGCATTCAATAATTTTGAACCAACCTATGGTTCTTCTTGCTCGTATCTTTTACTAACCTAGACCTAACACTAGAATCCATTAGCTAGTCAGGGCTTTGATACCAATTGTAACAACCCCACTCATTGTTAATTTTAACAACCCCACTCGTATCTTTTACTAGCCTAGACCTAACATTTTAATTATTACTTATTCTCATTGATAGACTAGTATTTTTTTTTAATATAAACACATACCGACAGGTACTTTCATATCCCTAACCAACATGTGCACTAGTCTAGTATTTAAGTTGATTGGATTTCTTATTCCCATATCTACTAAAGGATACACCCATATCTATACCATACACAAGTCCATCTGTGTAGGTATACTATGTGCAACGCAAATAAGCAATCCATATCATCTTCTCGATGAGCTAACTTATTCTCTTTTATCAATCGAAGGAATACATCCATCTCTATACCATACACAAATCCATATGTGTAGGTATACTAAACATATTGTAAAATAAGCTATAAATATCATCATTCATGATGGGCTAACTTATTCCTTCCATAGATATCCAAGTTTGTTCACAACTGTTTTGTTTTCCCTTTTAAGATTGTTCTAGGAGATCCTAATCCCCTAGGATCCTTTTAACATATAATTGATAAACATGTAGAATAGTAACTCAACCATCCATTCTAAGTATGGTATAGTATTTCGTTAATCATACCATAACTACAATATTTGATGGGCATTTTGGAATAAGCATTAACAAGTGGATATACATCATTTCTTCATATATTTTCAATTATATTTCCACCATAATTAAAAGTATTGCATAATGTATTGCAAAATTAACATCTAAAGTATTTGGTATTCATCAAATACGAATTTATCCACATCATATAGCATTTTTAAATTCCCTACACAACATCCATTTCAACATTGGAAAGTAAATAAACATCCACATAATTGCAAACCATAAAATGACACAACATGTATCCTAGAAAAACCTGAAGGTAAAAACCCAACCTCAAATATATCCATTCCTTATATTATCATAAATATTCTCCAATACAATCAATCTATGGAATTTCCACAATTCATTTTTCCAAAGCATCAATATAATGTACAATAATTTCCACAATTCTTAATGAAAGAAATCACCATTCTTTCCAAATATATTTAGAAACAACTTATTTCATCAATCTAGGCATTATGCTACCAATATTCATATTGTATATAATAAATATCAAGGAGGGACCCCATAATCCCTCTACGTTTATCATATTGTATAAAATAGGTTCACAAAGAGACCTTATAATTCCTTCAAGAATTAACTCCACGTTCATTCTTTTCCAAAGATTGTTTTAACCAAAACTAGAACTTCCATAGTTATAGAATGAACTTTGCGTTCATCTCATCGCTTTAGAACTTCCACAGTTCTATCATCAGATAAGAACTTCCACAGTTCTCACATCCTTTTAAACCCTCCATTCATTTAATCAACTAAGGTTCCATACCCTTAATTATTCAAATGCTATTCATCATTCCTTTTATTTAATCAACTAAGGTCCCATTGTTGGTAATTTTGAGTAATTGTGTTGTCATTGATGTCAAAGGTTGACGTCATTATTTATCATTGATGCTAATGATAGTTTGGTATGGCAATAAGATAAGGGTTATAATATGCAAGACAAATTTAATTTCAAAGCAAGGAAATTGATAAAAAGGAAAGGTTATAATATTTTATATTATACGTCAAAGAGGTTTGGGAAAAAGTTCTAAATGATGGGTTAAAAGGTTGAAGGCCCAAGTTTTAAGCCCATGGTTTAAGAGAAAAGAAATAATATTTTAATATTATAATATTTAAGCTAAAAAGAGTTCATTAAAAGAGGATTGGAAGTGCATTGACAAAGGTCTCAAAAATAAATTAAATTAACGAAGGACGATAGGCGTTTAAAAGAAAAGGAGCAATAAGGTGTTTGAAAATAAATTGATGTATGACATAGGGTATTAAATTGTGATATTGCATTATAAGTGGATGTTATAAGTAGGAGTGATAAGGTATTGTTATGGTTTAAATTTGTGTGTGTAATTTTTGATAAAAGAGAAATATTAAGAGGGCTTGGTTATGGTCAAAACTTTGTCTTGATATTAAATATTTTTATGAGCAAATTTTGAGGAAAGATGTTATGGTTGGTTTGAAAAGTGTTATGATAACTAACCCTTGAAAGTGGCATAAGAAAGACATCTTGAGACAGGTTTTTGAAGATATATCTCCATAAGAGAAAATTAAGAGGTATGGGCACATCATTCTTTATTTGAGGTGTTTTTGTTGAGTAAATGTTTCTGAAACATAAGGTGGAGATAAAAGGGTTGTTTGGTAAGCATTGTTGAAAATATTTGAGTTAGGGTTTGAGATCTACATGTGCATCAATTGTTGAGAGAAAGTGGAAACAATTGTATTAGGGCTTGTACTTCATTGTTGAATGGTGTTGGAAATATTTGAGATAGAGTTTGAGAACAAGTGTGCTTCCATTGTTGAAAGAGATTGAGACATTTGTGCTAGAGATTGTGAACTACTTGTACTAGGTTTGAAGACAAGTTTGTGAATCATTGTGAAACCTTTTGAGCATTGGTTGAGAGATATTGAAAGCAATTGTGAAAGTGTTTGAGATCAATCTTGTGAGGGAAATTTGTGCATTATTGAGGTTGATGTTTGAGAGCAAATTTGCAAGAAAGATAGATCAGTTTTGTGAAGCAAGTTATACATTGTTTTGATTTGATTTGAAAGGGATTTTGCAAGAGATAGAGATTGGATTAGTGGAATGCAATATTTGTGAATGTGAAGAACATATTGGGATTTTGATAGTGCATATCATTCTCTATATGTTCCAGAGGTTAAACGAATTCTGAGTAGAATATATCTATTTGAAGAAAGTATTTTTGAAAGAGATATAAGCATTTGTTTGTATGCAAGATTTGGAAATATTTGAGCAGGTTTTGTGAGCAGCTTTGAAGGCAGATTTGAGCAAGTCTTTTGAGAAGGCTTGAAGATAGAATTGAGAGTAGGTTTGGTTGTTGATTTGAGCAAGATTTGTGTTAAGGCTTGAAGGTAGATTTGAGATAGAATTGAGAGTAGGTTTAGTTGTTGATTTGATCAAGCTTTGTGTTAAGGCTTGGGGTATATTTGAGATAGAATTGAGAGTAGGTTTAGTTGTTGATTTGATCAAGCTTTGTGTTAAGGCTTGGGGTAGATTTGAGTAGAGTTAGAGAAGATTTGTGCTAGACTTGTGATAGGGTTTGGTGCAGATTTGAGATAGATTTGAGAGTAAACTTTGGAGGTGATAGAGTAGAGAGGATAGAGGTCTCCAGTGGATAGAGGTCCATCAGCTAGTGTAGTGGGGATATAGGTCTCCTGTGGAGAGAGATCCATAAGCTAGAGTAGTGGGGATAGAAGTCTTCTAGAAGTTCACCAACCAAAGCAAAGAGGATAGAGTTATCCTATGGAGAGAGATCCATAAATCAGAGCAAAGGGGAAAGAGTTCTCCTATGGATAGATATCCATGAACCAGAGCAAGGGGATAGATTTCTCTTATGGAGAGAGATCCATGAACCAAATGGGAAGATAGAGTTATCCTATGGATAGAGATCCACAAACTAGAGTAAGGAGATAGAGTTCTCCTATGGAGAGAGATCCACGAACCAGAGCAAGGGGATAGAGTTCTCCTGTGGAGAGAGATCCACAAATTAGAGCATAGGGGATTGGTGTCTCCTTTGGATAGAGGTCCATAAACATTGTAATAGGGAATTGATTCCCAAGAGATTTGTTGAGAAAATTTAGAAGAAATATTTTCTCTATGGATGTAACCCACATTGGGTGAACCATGTTAAATTTGTGTCTCTCATGTGTGTGATGATTTATGCATTGCTTTGATTACTGCTATTGATATTGCCATTGATAATATTGGATAATATTGTTTGGGAAAGAAAAGTAAAAGTTGATCTTATATTGTTCACCCCCTCTCAGTATAAGCTTGTGTTCTTCAATTGGTATCAGAGCGGGTTCCTTCAAAAATTCTAACAGCTTGAAGGAAGATATTACAAGAACATAGATGGCATCTCAGAATGGATCCTCATCAAATAAGGCACCATTGTTCGATGGGAATAATTATGCTTTTTGGAGTATAAGAATGAAGACTTACTTGATGGCACAAGGATATGAGACATGGTAATCAGTTGAGGATGGATTCACACCTACAACTACTCCTCCCATAGATAAATATGGTAAGTTGTTACATGTGAATAATGCCAAGGCTATGAATGGAATCTTAAGTGGATTACGTGAAGCAGAATTTGTGAAAGTTATGCACTACAAATCAGCAAAAGAGATATGGGACAAATTGAAGCAAACATATGAAGGAGATAAAAAGGTCAAAATGGCAAAACTACAAAACCACAAGAAAAGGTTTGAAGATTTGAAGATGGAAGATGAGGAAGATATTGCTACATACTTACTTCATGTGGATGAGGTTGTTAATACCATGCGTGGACTTGGATTTGAAATTGAAGACTCCAGTGTTGCTCATAAAGTATTAAGATCACTCCCTATGAGGTATGATGGAAAAGTTTCAGCTATAGAAGAGATGAGAGATATTGATCAGTTGACTATGGATGAGTTACATGGAATTCTCATAGCTTATGAGATGAGAATAGTAAAGGATCCCAACTCCAAGAGAGAGGCAACTTTCAAAGCTTCAAAGAAGACAAAATATAAGAAACCAGAATCAAGTGGTGAGTCAAGCAATGATGAAGAAGCTAACTATGGAAGAAGAAACAAGGACTCAAGAAAGCACAAAGGTATGAAGACTATGAAATATTTTAATTATGGTAATTTTGGTCACTATGCATCTAATTGTCCAGAAGCTGAAAGTAGTAGCAGTGAAGAGAAATAGGATCATAAGAAAAAGGAAGGAGGAAAATCCAAGCATGAAAAGAAAAATAGGTATGGTCAAAGCAAGCATGAAAAGAAGTTCTTTCAAAGGCACAAGAAGAGTTTCTATGTTAACAAGGCAAGCAAGGCTTCAAGTGATAGTGATGAAAGACTCTCAGATAGTGAAGAAGAAGAGATTCTATTTTTAGCAATAGAAGAGGAAGAAGATGCTCCTATTGAAGATAAAGTTGAAAAGTATGAAGATGCTCTTGGAGACCAAGAAGTAGAAAAATATTCAGAAAATGAAGAGGAAGGCACAGTTGATCTAGAAGCAGAACTTATTGTTGCTCTCAGAGAATTGAAAAAGGTTAGAAAGCAGAATTCAAGACTAAAGGCTCAAGTTCAAGAACATGAGGAAGAAAAAGAAAAGCTTCTACAAGACCTAACAAATTCAAAAGCTAAGGCAAGGAGAGTTAAAGAGGTCATGGTTGAAAAGTTAGAGGTAAAAGAGTTAGAATGTGAAAGATTAGAACATGAGGTAGTTTCACTAAGGATGGAAGTGAAATATTCTAAGGACAAGCTACACAGGTTTGGGAAAAGTTCAAAGACTTTGGATAAAATTATCAATGCACAAAGATCTTCATCTATCAAAATAGGACTTGGTTTTGAAGAAGGACAAGGGAAACAAGAAGAAGGGTCAAGCTCAAGCTCAAAAGAAGAGGAAGTTTCAGAGGAAGAGAGTGAAGAAGAAATTAAGACTTATGAGGATAAGTTGAAGAATAGAAGCTTCACTAAGAAAGGAAACAATGCACAAACAAGAAATAGGGATCATCACAGAGAAGGCAAAGAAAGGACTAAGAGACCAGAGGGTTCAAGACAATATTTCTTCAAAGGACGTTGTTTTTCATGTAATCGGTTTGGTCACAAGGCTATGCATTGCAGGACTCATGGAAAGGAGTATGGTCTCACTAAAAGGAATGTCAACTCATTCAAAGATGGATATTTCTTTCAAGGGTATTGCTACTCTTGTAATCACTTTGGTCATAAAGCAATCCATTGCAGGGTTCATGACAGAAATGAGTATGGCTTCACCAAGAGGAACTTCAAGATATTTGCACCTTCCAAGAACTACAACATTAAGTGTTACAAGTGCAATAATCTTGGGCATAAGGCCAAGTGGTGTAGAACAGAGTTTCCAGAACTTCCAGAGACAAGCAAGAATAGGGACACTCAAAAGGATCAAAAGGGTATGTTGAAAAAGAAGGTTGACAAAGAAAAAGAGCATTGTATGCTAGGAGTAGAGATACTCCCACCCAAAAATTTAATCACCTCAAGGAGAGGAGGTGGGGAGGGGGCTGAGCTAAGAGTCTTATATTTAGCCCCAAAGGAGTCCCTTTGCCATTGATGTCAAAGGGGGAGATATTTGAGTAAGGGGGAGAGCATTCAGATAGGGGGAGCAAATTTGAAATCCAGTAGTGGAAAAGAAGTTTTTAGAAAGGGTTGCCATCAATGACAAAGGGGGATATTGTTGGAAATTTTGAGTAATTGTGTTGTCATTGATGTCAAAGGTTGATGTCATTAATTGTCATTGATGCCAAAGATAGTTTGGTATGGCAATAAGATAAGGTTTATAAGATGCAAGGCAAAGTTCATCCCAATGCAAGGAAATTGATAAAAAGGAAAGGTTATAATATTTTATATTATAAGCCAAAGAGGTTTGGGACAAAGTTCTAAATGATGGGTTAAAAGGTTGAAGGCCCAAGTTTTAAGCCCATGGTTTAAGAGAAAAGAAATAATATTATAATATTTTAATATTATAATATTTAGGCCAAAAAGAATTTATTAAAAGGAGGATTGGAAGTGCATTGGACAAAGGTCTCAAAAATAAATTAAATTGATGAAGGACGATAGGCAAAAATATTATTTAACACCAAGGTTAAATAATATAATAAATAAATATTTAACACCAAGGTTAAATATTATGGTAAAAATAAAAATTAAATTTGAATTTTCCAAAGGCACCAAAATTCGAATTAAAGGTGGCAAATAAAAGATGAGCCGACATCATAGAAAAACCATGGAATGCATATTAAAGGAGGACAAAAATCATGTTTCAAAGTCTAAGAGAGAGCACATTGATTGATTTCATGGAGTGCAGTGCCATTCGTTGAAGGGGAAGACCAAGGAAATAGATAGTGCATGATTTTTGAGAAAGAGACGATGAATATAAGGGAAAGCACCGGTTTTTGGTTTCAGCCAGGGCTGGTAGCCCAAGCGATAGGTGGGTCCTGCATAAGGTGTGGCAGAGGATAGGTCATGGTTTCAAATCCCCATGGTAGTGAAGTTTTGTGATTTGCTTTGGATGGAGAGGAAGGCATAAAGGTTTCTTGGTGCACATTTTGTTCCAACTGATGGGGCCAGCCCAGTTGGCACTCTAGCTCATGCTAGAGCATGGGCACCGTGAGGTTGAGTGTTCGAATCCCGATGGTGGTGGTGGCAGACATGGGTAAGGGCATAAATTTTAATTTTAATGTTGAGGTATGCTTAGCGCTTAACAAGGGAGGCATAAGGTTTTTATTTTGGTAATTAAAAGTGCTTATTATATAGTTTAGGGAGACATAAGGGCAATGGTTTGAATTTTAATATTTTGAGGACATGATGATATGTTAGAATCAGGTTATGTTTTATAAAGTTGAAATATATTTTTAAAAGGAAAGGAGCAATAAGGTGTTTGAAAATAAATTGATGTATGGCATAGGGTATTAAATTGTGATATTGCATTATAAGTGGATGTTATAAGTAGGAGTGATAAGGTATTGTTATGGTTTAAATTTGTGTGTGAATTTTTGATAAAAAAGAAATATTAAGAGGGCTTGGTGATGGTCAAAATATTAAATATTTTTATGAGCAAATTTTGAGGAAATATGTTATGGTTGGTTTGAAAAGTGTTATGATAACTAACCCTTGAAAGTGGCATAAGAAAGACATCTTGAGATAGGTTTTTGAAGACATATCTCCATAAGAGCAAATTAAGAGGTATGGGCACATCATTCTTTATTTGAGGTATTTTTGTTGAGTAAATATTTCTGAAACATAAGGTGGAGATAAAAGGGTTGTTTGGTAAGCATTGTTGAAAATATTTGAGTTAGAGTTTGAGATCTACATGTGCATCAATTGTTGAGATAAAGTTGAAACAATTGTATTAGGGCTTGTACTTCATTGTTGAATGGTTTTGGAAATATTTGAGATAGAGTTTGAGAACAAGTGTGCTTCCATTGTTGAAAGAGATTGAGACATTTGTGCTAGAAATTGTGAACTACTTGTGTTAGGTTTGAAGACAAGTTTGTGAATCATTGTGAAACCTTTTGAGCATTGGTTGAGAGATATTGAAAGCAATTGTGAAAGTGTTTGAGATCAATATTGTGAGGGAAATTTGTGCATTATTGAGGTTGATGTTTGAGAGTAAATTTGCAAGAAAGATAGATCAATTTTGTGAAGCAAGTTATACATTGTTTTGATTTGATTTGAAAGGGATTTTGCAAGAGATAGAGATTGGATGTGAAGAACATATTGGAATTTTGATAGTGCATATCATTCTCTATATGTTCCAGAGGTTAAATGAATTCTAGGTAGAATATGTCTGAATTTAGTTGAAGAAAGTATTTCTAAAAGAGATATAAGCATTTGTTTGTATGCAATATTTGGAAATATTTGAGCAGGTTTTGTGAGAAACATTGAAGGTAGATTTGAGCAAGTCTTTTGAGAAGGCTTGAAGATATATTTGAGAGCAAATTTGAGATAGAATTGAGAGAAGGTTTAATTGTTGATTTGATCAAGCTTTGTGTTAAGGCTTGGGATAGATTTGAGATAGAATTGAGAGCAGGTTTAGTTGTTGATTTGATCAAGATTTGTGTTAAGGCTTGGGGTATATTTGAGATATAATTGAGAGTAGGTTTAGTTGTTGATTTGATTAAGCTTTGTGTTATATCTTGGGGTATATTTGAGTAGATTTAGAGCATATTTGTGCTAGAATTATGATAGGGTTTGGTGTATATTTGAGATAGATTTGAGAGTAAGATTTGGAGGTGATAAGAGTAGAGAGGATAGATGTCTCTAGTGGATAGAGGTCCATCAACCAGTGTAGTGGGGATAGAGGTCTCCTATGGAGAGAGATCCACAAGCTAGAGTAGTGGGAGAAAAAGTCTTCTAGAAGTTCACCATCCAAAGCATAGGGGATAGAGTTCTCCTGTGGAGAGAGATCCACAAACCAGAGCAAAGGGAAAAGAGTTCTCCTATGGAGAGAGATCCACAAACCAGAGCAAAGGGGAAAGAGTTCTCCTATGGAGAGAGATCCATGAACCAGAGCAAGGGGATAGAGTTCTCCTATGGAGAGAGATCCACAAACCAATTGAGGAGATAGAGTTCTCCTAGGATCAAGTTCCATGAACCAGAGCAAGGGGATAGAGTTCTCCTATGGAGAGAGATCCACAAATTAGAGCATAGGGGATTGGTGTCTCCTTTGGACAGAGGTCCATAAACATTGTAATAGGGAATTGATTCCCAAGAGATTTGTTGAGAAAATTTAGAAGAAATATTTTCTCCATGGATGTAACCCACATTGGGTGAACCACGTTAAATTTGTGTCTCTCATGTGTGTGATGATTTGTGCATTGCTTTGATTACTGCTATTGATATTGCCATTGATAATATTGGATAATATTGTTTGGGAAAGAAAAGTAAAAGTTGATCTTATACTGTTCACCCCCCTCTTCGTATAAGCCTGTGTTCTTCACCCATACCCTTAATTAATCAAATGTTATTAAATATTCCATTAATTTAATCAACTAAGGTCCCATAACCTTAATTAATAAAATGTTATTCAAAATTCTATTCATTTAATCAACTAAGTTCCCATACCCTTAATTAATCAAATGTTATTAAATATTCCATTAATTTAATCAACTAAGGTCCCATAACCTTAATTAATAAAATGTTATTCAAAATTCTATTCATTTAATCAACTAAGTTCCCATACCCTTAATTAATCAAATGTTATTCAACATTTCATTCATTTAATCAACTAAGATTCCATACCCTTAATTAATCAAATTCTATTCAAAATTCCCTTCATTTAATCAACTAAGTTCCCATACCCTTAATTAATCAAATGCTATTCAAATTTTATGCTATAGTTTTCTACAATTTTTCCAAAATTGTACTATAGTTCTTCTATAATTTTTCCTAAAAAGCTACTATAGTTTCCCACAATTTATTCCCTAAAATAGTACTATAGTTCTTAAATTTTAACTTTAAGGATGCATGCAAAAATAACTCCTATCCTTTTAATTTAACTTGAAGGTTGCATGCAAAAATACCAAAAGGGAGATTAATCCACTTAATCTCTACCAAACTCAAGAGGGGAGATTTATCCATTTAATCTCAGTTATTAATCCATTTAATATTTAGTTGCTTCCTAAAGGAGGAGATTAATTCATTTACTCTTAAATACTTTTAAAAGAAGAGATTATCCCTTTCAAACTCTAACTACTCCAAAATATTAATTAGAAGGGGAGATTAATTCTCTTAATCTCATTTTTAGTTCCAATAGGAATTTCAAACCATTCAAATATTTATCAAATGAAATCAGGTTTAGCTAATCAAATCAAGCTCAATCAACATGCCTAGCAATCGAAACCCTAGTCTTATGACTAGGCTAACCACCATCACGTTGTAAAGCACCACCAATTGGTGCTAGTGACCATCACTCAGTGGCCACCATGACCACTGAGTGGTGATCACCATATAAGGGGATACTTTCCTTTTGTACCTCCCAATTGCAACCACAAGAGCAATGTGGGATAAATTACTTCCCATAATTAATAAAAATATTTGATTCACCTATCCCATAATTATATAGGATAATTAGTATGGGATCCTTGCTCCCTTTAAAGGTATAAATACCTTGAGCACATCCCATTAGGGATAATGCTCGGGGTAGCCTTTGTACAGGATTTCACCTGAGCAAGCTAGGCATGAGCCAAATGCATCTGCTCCTCAAGTGGTGATGTAGAAGGACCAAAACTTATCACAAAGAGGTTCTAAAATCCCATTACAAGATTTAAAATCCAGAATCAATCACCTAAGATCAATTCAATAGGTTATAGTGTTGGTTTAATGTAGAGAAGTACATTAGATTGTAACAGGTTATAATGGATCTCATCTCATATCGATCCCTATATTTTTATAAGGTAAACATTATTTTTTAGGCATTAAGGAAGGTCTATGGTCAAGGGTTCTAGTATATTTCTTGATTTGTAATCTGTGTACCTTGAGAGGGCGTCTATTCAAATGATTGAAACATAAATTAGCCATAAAACTCATAGGGTAGGCCTATGATAAGGCAACCAATCTAAGTTAAAATACAGGCATCTATAACCTGTCCACATGTTATGAATTATGTGGTTTAAAGGTGAATTGACTCTCATTAAGAGTCGACCATATTTTATGGTCAAGATCTAAACTTTGGGGGTTGCCCATGCACTGGTTGTAGCACCTATTTCGAACATGTGGATGTAATGTTAACCATTTGGCCACTTAGATTGACTCAGATGGACCAGTTGACTTACCTTACCCTCCCACGTGGAGACACATGATTCATTCAAGTATTTGTATAATTTAATGATACCGCCCAGTTGTATTGGTGCAATCATTTATTTTAATGATTATATGTGTTGTAGCATGATATAGGGACTATTGAGGGAATTATGAGGGGTAAATATATAAGATAATCCATGGTGTTAATTAGGAAACTATAGTATGCATTCTTATAATAAATTTAGAATGGAAAGTTATCTAGTTACAAATTTGATTAATGAGATTATGATTTTTCTATGGGATATATAGACAATGGGTATAGAGAATGATTATATCTATAGACCAAATGCTAGTAAATTTTTTATGGTTGTTGATTTAGTCGTTTGTGAGGCAATTGAAACAAATTTTTCATAGATTAAAGGTGATTGTTTTGTGAAGCAAATGATTCTTTTATGACATAAACTATGCATTAGATGGTTAGAAAATTGATTGAATTTGTATAGTGGCAATTTGGCAGTTTAAATAATATAAGATATGGACTATGTTAGAAGGAAATAAACATTGGTTTGAATAATGAAATTATGTTTCATTATTTTTTTTATATTATAAAATGGTAGGTTATGTTAATGGGATTTTAACATAGTTTTATATTTTTAAATGGTTAATGTATTACTTTATTATTTAGAGGAATGAGACTCTTTATAGTGAAAGTAAATGGTTTATGTATTACTTTATTATTTATAGGAATAGGACTATTTATAGTGAAAGTAAATGGTTTATGTATTATTTTATTATTTAGAGGAATGAGACTCTTTATAGTGAAAACTGGTTTATGTATTACTTTATTATTTAGAGGAATGGGACTTATTACAGTAAAAGTAAATGGTTTATGTGTTAGTTTATTATTTAGAGGAATGAGACTCTTTATAGTGAAATTAAATGGTTTATGTATTACTTTATTATTTAGAGGAATGGGACTCTTTATAGTGAAAGTAAATGGTTTATGTATTACTTTATTATTTAGAGGAATGTGACTCTTTATAGTGAAAGTAAATGATTTATGTATTATTTTATTATTTAGAGGAATGGGACTCTTTGTAGTGAAAGTAAATGATTTATGTATTACTTTATTATTTAGAGGAATGAGACTCTTTATAGTGAAAGTGAATGATTTATGTTTTATCTTTATTAAGTAGAGATGTGAGACTCTACTTAGTGAAAGTAAAGGGATTTAGATCATTTTTATAAATGGTACTTAATTTAAAGAGGTAATGAAAGGAAATATTTATGCTTTAATTAGTGTGCTTAAAAGAGATAGCATGGATTCAAGTTGCATATATATTATGTATAGTTGGTTAACATGATTTATATGAAAGAGAAAATATAGATTATGTTATAGTTGGTTAACATGATTTATATGAAAGAGAAGATATAGATTATGTTATAGTTGGTTAACATGGTTTATATGAAAAAGGAAATATGATTATGTTATAAAGGTAATTTAACATAGTTTGTATTTAGGATCCATTGATTATATTATAAATATAAATTAACATAGTTTGTATTTGGGATCCATTGATTATGTTATAAAGGTAATTTTACATGGATCATATTTGGGATCCATGGATTATGTTATAAAAGTTAATTTAACATGGATCATATTTGGGATCCATTGATTATGTTATAAAGGTAATTTAACATGGATCATATTTGGGATCCATTGATTATGTTATAAAGGTAATTTAACATAGATCATATTTGGAATCCATTGATTATGTTATAAAGGTAATTTAACATGGATCATATTTGGAATCCATAGATTATGTTATAGAATGAATAACATAGTTGTATATAAAGAGTGAATTATGTTATAGAATGAATAGCATAGTTTGAATTGAGAATGCATCATGTTATAGAATGATAACATAGTTGTGCATGAAAGAATAGATTATGTTATAATATGGTATAACATAGCTAGTATTGCAAATATGGATTATGTTAGAATGTGATTAACATAGTTTATATTGCAAAGTTATTAATTATGCTCAGCATGTTAGTATAGTTAGTAATAAAAAGGAAAGTTATTAATTATGCTAAAGTATGTTAATATAGTTAGTAATGAAAGGAAAGTTATGATTATGCTAAGTATGTTAGTATAGTGTGGTAAATGGAATGTGGATTATTAAATTAGCTAAAGGTATAATACTTTAGTTAGTTTGGTAAATGGAATGTGGATTATTAAATTAGCTAAAGGTATGGGACTTTAGTTAGTTTGGTAAATGGAATGTGGATTATTGAATTAGCTAAAGGTATGGGTCTTTAGTTAGTTTGGTAATGGAATTGGATTATTGGATTAACTAAAGTATGGGACTTTAGTTAATCAAGGAATGATGTGGATTAAAGGAGCAATTCACGGTAAAGTCATGGGAACTGTGAGTTCCTATGCATTGTATTGGCATACATTTGGGAGAAAGGGATTATGGATCCTTGTATTTGTAAAAGATCAAAATTATGCAATATATGGAACGTATTTGAGGTTGGGTTTTTTTTTTTAAGCGAAAAACACCTTGCGGGGCCACCTTGGTCTGAGAGACCATGAATAGGGGGTTCTACACCATCAAATTCACCCGGGAGTTGCACCCGACCCTACCCGCACCAATATTATCAATTGGATTTTGTATACCCAATTCAGCTTTTTGGTAGGGTGGATATTTGAACCTGGGACCTCTCTTGGAGGATTTCCCTCTCCTCTCCAACTCACCTACAACACCTGGGTATGTTGGGTTTTCAAAGGGTTTTCCCCATGATATATAATGTGTTATGGGTATTGAGTCTCTTTTTATTTGCTTAATGTATCTCTTTATTATTGTTTCCCTTATTTGCTTTTTAATGTATCTTTTATTTGCGGATTTCCATGTTCGATTTGAATAGATGTTTTATTAGATATTGTTTTTTGTTTTTGCTAAAGTAGATAAGCTTTGTGGTTGTTGTATGTATTAGTGTTTTTTTTGTTAGTTTCATTTAAAAAAATATAGTAGTAAATAGTGGCATCCCTCAACTGGTTGGGTTTTGGGGTTGTTACAGGTTTGGTATCTTAGTTTTAGTATATTGGTTTATCTAGTATTAACTTGAATAATTATATTAGATATCCCATTTTCCTATAAATATTTTGATGAACTTGATGTGAATCTGCCTTCTAATGTATTTATTTTTATTTTTAGCATTTAAGGTTTAGTAGGTTAGATATCGTATTATTTGTGTTGGCTGCCACTTTTTGTTGTATGTTGAATAAAAAATGCTGTAGTTTTCCTCATCCTATTAGGGATTTTCAAAGACTCTAATTTAATTTGTTGTAAGGGTTTTGGTGGTTTATTTTTTTAAGGCAAGAACATTATGATAAAATTCTAGTTAATCTTAAGTAGGTTTTTTTCTTACCCTTATGGCTCCTTCAACTTCTTTTAAGGATATTAGAATGACTACTAGGTCTAAGAAGAAATGAGTCCCAAAATCTATAGAAATAGAAGAAGATATTTGTTCTATGTGTTCCAAATTACATAAATTATCCCCCTTTGATAACTCATGATGATGAACTTATGATTAAGGATAGGTATAGTAAGTATTCTTATTGAGAATAAAAAACTATAATATTGACTTTGATGAATCATATAGGTCTGACATAGGGTCCTAAAGAGCTATGAAAACTTTGGTATTGGGAAACACAGATGATAATCATGGTGAATCTGAACCACCCTTTAATGAGTCATTCATGGCATGACCATGATTTTCCCCAAAATGATACATTTGCAATAATACCATAGTTGCCCCAACATGCAATGATCATGACAAGACAAACATGAATACAAACAACATAGGCCAAATGCTAGTCCCCAAGACCTGACACTCATTTTAAGATTAATGATGAAAAGCTAGTTGTGTACATCACAACCCTTAGAGAATATTTAGATTACCAACTAAATAGTAATAAGCATGATACTAAAAAATAATGAAAGAGTTAGAGGCCTCTAGGAGGAAAACAACCAAAAAAATATAGAATTTCATAACCAATATGACTCAAATATTTAGTGCCAATAGAAAAATTATGGTACAAGCTATTATTCCTCCCTTAATTATGAACCCTAATGCTACTTCTCCTCAAAATAACCCTATGGAGGATTTACTTGTATCAATTGATACAACTTTGAAAATTTATAAAAATCAATCCCTAGCCCTTGATGTGGAAGCAATTTACCTATCTAGGCACGTGCTTAAGTTATTTTATGATAGGACTAATAAAGCCAAAACATTTATAATAGGGACTAAATTCACAATGAGAAAAATTTATTGAAATTAATGTCTAGGTCTTTGGTAGAAAATTATCTTGACTATTTTGCCTCCTTACCTAAGAATTCCATTGATTCCTTATTTTTTTGTTAAGAAATTAACACAAGAGTTTGATTATGATATGACTCTTCTAAAAGCAATGGATGTTTTTAAAAACACAAAGCAAGGCCATAATGGGTTTATTACTATTTCCACAAAATGTGGGAAAGACTCAAAATTCATGCAAATATAAATTTAATTGAAGAGGTTGCTACTAGTATGTTTATAAATAAGCTTAAACCCTCTATTCAATATATGATCCAAAAACATCACCCTTTCATTTTACCTTCCTTTGAAAAAGTTATATATCTAAAATCCTTGAACAATAGGAATAGAAGGATGGAAAAAAATCTTTGAAACCTAAAACTCCTAATAAAATGCTATAGGGGAATGGGGTTTTCAATATAGATGTCCAAGATACCTCACATAAATTAGAGATAGTTGGAGCTTCTGTCCACATGATAACTAAATCTAGGGGTGGTCCTAAACCTGAGAATATGATTCTTCAATGAACACGTGAAGATATTCTCAAAATTTACCACCTCTTAAGCTAAAAACTATTACATAAATGATAGGTTTAAAGCTCCTATGTGGCATGATGTCAACAAGTTTTTCTTTTGATATGGAACATATGCTCATGATAATTCCATTTGCATTGATTTGTGAAAGTTTTAATTTAGAAAACCCTTTGGTCCTAATTTCAACATTTATCAAGTGAACAATGATAGGATTGCTTTATTCCATGAAAATAAAAAGAATCTCTAGAAGAGGTTTAATCACCCTATTAGGATATACTTCATAAAATGCTTCCTCATTTCATAAAAGTACTTAATTATTGTAATTTTTCTCCTCCATCTCTTTCATATCATATTACATTAAAATGTTGGGGATGTCACATAAATGTAATAATTTCATTTAGTTAGAAGTTTCCATTATCCTGTTATTTTAATGGTTTATACGAGATTCTTTCCTTATGGGACATATATAAAAATATTATATACTTGTAATTATAAGACAATAATATATAAGCTTGAGATTAGTAAAAATATATTTATATGTTTCACTCTATTCCAACACACCCTCACAATCAAATATTAGGAATATATAACACCCCATACCCCAACCATGAACAACAAGATCCAAACCAAAAAGGAGTGAATCACAACTAGATTCAATGGTTTAATCAAGGTGGACAACAAAATTATCAAAACAAAGGATACCATTCTAATCAAGGGAACCAAGTAGGCTGTCAAAATTATCAAAATAAAATAGGTAATTACTCCCAAAATCAAAACCCTGGAGCTATAATTTCTGAAAATTCTTCTCAAATTAACTATGTCTTTGTCCAACCTAGCCCAAATAGAGAATATATTTGTAGTAAACCAAATGTGTCTTAATATGTAGACATTTGAAAAAAAAAAATCACTTCTTTGGAACAACAAACTATTGTTTTTACTAAGATTACACCTCAATAAAAAAGTAAGTCACCTTCTAAGGAAGAAATATAAAATAGGGATAAAGGAAAGGAAGCTACTTAAGTAATGGTCAATATTGCTATTATTGATAAAATTCCAAACCCTCCCTTAGTCATCCTAGAACCTATTACAAACACAAAACATCTAGAAGTGTAGAAAATATTCTTGAAAAGACCTCAACCTAGTTTACAAAACCTATCATTTTAGATTATAGTGAATGACTATGACCATCGCTTAAAGCAACAATATTAGAACCCATTGCATAAATATGACAAGATATCACCCAACCCAAAGAATAACTATTGAAATTTTTTATGAGTAAAACAAAAGAGTCCAAAGAATCACTACTGAAAGCAATCATGAACAAAACAAAAGAGTAGGATATTGTTTAAGAGTTGCATATAACTCCTTTTAAGGTCCCATACTTAGAATTGCTTAGGACATCTCCCTTTATAAGAAAAAGGTTAAGTGGCCTACTAGATGATATGGATTATTCCTACTATTCTAGGATATTATAAAGTGTAGTACATTCAATCATATAGAGAAAGCCTTTATATTAATGTACATACTGGCCCTAATTTGGTTATCAAATTTTGATGCAGGAGCATCCAGCAGCATCTGATGCAGAGGCATCAAGATTCGAGAAATTCATTGCTGAAGAGTCGAAAGAAGAGAAAGTAGAAGGCAAGAAGGGAGTTCACAGCAGAAATAGTTTTTCGAAGAGAGAAAATGCCGCAGAAGGGGGCGCGATTTTGCGACATGTCGCAAAATCGCGACCGTCGCGAAATCGCGACTGCAGCAGCGAAGTGGAGGTAGACGTCAGGAGCAGTAGCGAAATCGCGACGTCGCAAAATCGCGACAGATTTCGAAAGAGAATGCGGAGGAGCTAGAAGGTCGTGATTTCGTGACATGTCACGAAATCACGACTATCATGAAATCGCGATGAAGAAGTGCAGCGGGCGAGGAGGCAGAAAGGTGTAGCGAAATCGTGACGTCACAATTTCGTGACAGCAAGGCAGCAGCAGGAGAAAACAGTTTAGTCATCACGATTTCGTGACATGTCGCAAAATTGCGATAGTCACGAAATCACGACCAGGGCAGGCGAAAAAGGGGTAGTCGGAGGCAGAGGTCGCGATATCGCGACCTATCGTGATATCGCGATGAAAATCAGAAATGCAGGCGCGGAGGCAAAATGGTCGCGATATCGCGACATGTCACGATATCACGACCAAAATGGGCAGAGAGTGCAAGGAGGCAAAAACGTCACGATATCACGATGGAGAGAGAAAAATGCGCGAGAAGAGGAAAAGATGGTGGGAACGACATTTTTGAGGACCGTTCAAAGACGACACATGGCAAAAGCTGAAGCTAAAGCAGGGGATTCTAGGAGCGCGGGAGACGAAGAGGATGGGTCGCGCAGAGAATCTGACAAGGATCAACAGTAATAGGACCGTGCGGAGTGCAGGAATTTAATTGGGTTGGTGAACCCATTTACGCATGAATTGATGTTTAAGAGGGTCAGGGCCTCTATAAAAACCTAGTATTTTGTATTTTTAGGGATGGTGGATCGGGAGAATGCACGCATAAGTATGAGAGTGGAAGAACCGAGCCGACCTGCCGATTAATGTAAGCCTGCGGGCTGTATGCTTGTATATTTTTTAGATTTGTTAATGAAAAATAGGGTTTGAAGAAGCGTGTGTTCTTCGGTCCCCCGTCAGTGGTATCAAAGCGAGAGCTCCTAAGCATGTAACAGATTGCCGGACGTGAGGCAGTTACACCAGGATCTGCGAGAGGGTTCTGAGAGAGAGTGAGTTCAGATCCTGGCGTGTTAGTAGATCGCTAGACGTGAGGCAGCTACATCGGATCGTTAAAGCTTGTGAGAAAAGCAAAGAAAAAAAATTCATTCCTGAAGAAGACAGGACAGCAAGGAAGATATGGTGTCGGAGGAAGAATTTTTAGCTTTACAAAAATAGTTAAAAGCCCTACAAAAGGAATGGCTCGGGATAAAATTACGGGAGCAAGAAGAGCGACAAAGAAGGCGAGAAGAAAGAAAGAGGAAGAAAGAAGATGGATCGCTTTTGAAGTTGAAGCTGAAAAAGACTGCATGTGAGGAAGAGCGCAGCGGTACCGGGACCTACTTGAAAGAAGGCACAGATTTTTCTGTGCAAGAGGAGGAGTTGAAGCAGGCTACAAAAGAAATTTGTAGCAATGAGAAAATCTGTCCGGTAGAAGACAGAAGTATGGACCGAGAGCCGGGGTTGAAGCAGACTACTGAGGCAGAGAAGGGTTTGGAAGTGTTGCAGGAGGCAGCAACCAGACCCAGTAGAAGTGAAGATCACTTCTCCACGTACCCCGGGTGTCTGATGTAGGAGCATCTAGCAGCATCTGATACAGAGGCATCAAGATTCAAGAAAGTCATTGCTGAAGAGTCGAAAGAAGAGAAAGCAGAAGGCAAGAAGGGAGTTCACAGCAGAAACAATTTTTCAAAGAGAGAAAATGTCACAGAAGGGGTCATGATTTCGTGACATGTCACGAAATCATGACTGTAGCAGCGAAGCAGAGGTAGAGGTCAGGAGCAGTGAGTGAAATCGCGACGTCACGATTTCGCGACGTCGCAAAATCGTGATAGATTTCGAAAGCGAAGGCGGAGGAGCTGGAAGGTCTTGATTTTGCAACATGTCGTGAAATCGTGACTGTCGTGAAATCACGACGGAGAAGTGCAACGGGCGAGGAGGCAAAAAAGTGTAGTGAAATCACGACATCGCGACGTCGCGAAATCACGACAGCAAGGCAGCAGCAGGAGAAAGCAGTTTAGTCGTCGCAATTTCGTGACATGTCACGAAATCGTGACTAGGGCAGGCGAAAAAGGGGCAGTCAGAGGCAGAGGTCGCGATATCGCGACCTATCACGATATTGCGACAAAAATCAAAAATGCAGGCGCGGAGGCAAAATGGTCGCGATATCGCGACATGTCATGATATCGCGACCAAAATGGGTAGAGAGTGCAGGGAGGCAAAAACGTCGTGATATCGCGACATGTCACGATATCGCGACAAAGAGAGAAAAAGGCCCAGGAAGAGGAAAAGATGGCGGGAACAGCATTTTTGAGGACCGTTCAAAGACGACACATGGCAAAAGCTGAAGCTAAAGCAGGGGATTCTAGGAGCATGGGAGACAAAGAGGATGGGTCACGCAGAGAATCTGACAGGGATCAGCAGTAACAGGACCGTGCGGAGTGCAAGAATTTAATCGGGTTGGTGAACCCGTTTATGCGTGAATTGATGTTTAAGAGGGTCGGGGCCTCTATAAAAACCCATTATTTTGTATTTGTAGGGACGGTGGATCGGGAGAATGCACGCATAAGTGTGAGAGTGTAAGAACCGAGCTGAGCTGCCAGTAAATGTAAGCCTGCAGGCTGTATGCTTGTATATTTTTCAGATTTGTTAATGAAAAATAGGGTTTGAAGAAGCGTGTGTTCTTCGGTCCCCCATCAAATTTCCCTTGAATTGTTGTTGATTATTAAGGGTTGATGACATACTATTGATGATAATATTTACTTATAACAATATGGTAGTTCATAGGGATTTGGTTGATGAGGGAAGTGGTACATGTGTCATGCTATTATCCTTGATAGATAAACTAGATATCCCTAGAGAAAATATATTTTCTACTATAAGTCATTGCTATGCTTATAATGGTAAACCTCAAGATCTTGTGGGTTGTATTTGGTTGCCAATTTTAGTTGGATTTAAATAAATAAGAGTAAATTTCATGATATTTTATTTTTATACCAACTATAACATGTTATTAGGTAGACCTTTGACTAGTAATATAAGAGCCATAGATTCCTCTACTTGCCAAGTAGTTAAGTATGCCTACGATGATAAAATTCTCACCATATAAGGAGATGTAAAATCTTAAGGGCCTCTTCCTCCAAGCCATTGTAACTACTTTATTCCTTCTATGGATGAAATAAATAAATTTCCTATTTATGAACATGAGCCTTAGTGGAATTCTAGAAGAAATTTATACAAGGGGCATATTGAATTTTACTTAAAATGCATGGTGTAAATCTAGTTGCAAGAGGTCAGAACAAGAACCTCGAATCACATAAAACTATGATGAAAAGAAACGAAGCAAAAAAAAATCCCAGTCACATAAAAGCTACAATAGATGGGAATAAACAAATAAATACTTTATTTTCTCATTCTTGTATTTCACCCCCTTTTACAATGCGATACCAAGGGAATATATATATCCCAAAAGAAACCCTAAAATAAACCCTAAATCTTAAAGCCCTAAAGATAAGAAATTACAATATTTTTTTATTTTTCAAGCAATTTTATCTTTTAGTGCCAACCAAAAAAATCTCGGATAGCCCCCTAAATTAACACACACCATTGTATCATCTATATTAAACCTCCTATAAAATCTCAATAGCTATTCATGCCTAAATAAGAAATTCCAAATATGTTTTCTTCTAGATTTTCAAAAAAACACTAAATCCCATTTTTGAGGTGCAAGATGAAGAAATTAGGGCCCGATAACACAATGTTATAATAATCCCACCTATACAAAGTGTACAATGGCCTATGTGTCTATACAAATGAATAGAATAAAAACTTCTGCCATGGCCTCAAGTGAATATTAAGACCACATATTCAATTACTTTCCATATACAAGAAGAATTATTCTTCTTCTCTCCTTAGATTAGCTCTTCTCCTAATCAGGAGCTCTTACCTCAAGGCTAATTTGGCTAGGTTCCTCATCAAACAAGAAGGTTCAAAGGAAAGAAAGGATATTCAAGTGCTCAAAGATTCCAATAATATTAAGCATATTCATCAAGCACACAAGGTTTGTACTTTATCTCCTCTTTTCTCTTTATTTCTTGTACTTTGCTTGCATTCTTGCACTTTATTAGATATGGTCAATTGCTTGTTGCATATTGATTTTACTAGTTAAACTCTTCATATATTTTCTCTCTATTCTATTATACCTCTATTCCTATCTATATCCCCCCTAGGAAATACTTGCATACTAGAATCTAACCTGACCTTCCCCAGTATCCCATTTTTTCTATAGAGTTTTACTTAGTTTTGGCTTGACCTTAGATTACCTTTTCCTATAGGATGAAGTGACATGGTTTTAATATGATATTGCTCTTATTTATATTCATTATTTGACTTGTAAAATTTAAAATAATCTCCAAACTTAAATCACCTAAGTATAAACAAATGAAAAATTGATCTTATGTTTCTTATATGAAGTCACCTTGATTTACATTTTTTTATTCATACTCATTTTTAAAAATTGGCTACATGGGATTGAAATGGACCCCATCCATATTATAGTATGATCACAATGGTATTATAATAGGCAAAAATAATGTATTTTTCACTTAGAAACTTGGGTCTCCTTAAAATTTGAGGAATTTAACTAGTTGAGATAATGTTTTTTTTTTTAATTTACATGGTGGAATCGGTAGCCGCCACAAATCCGGGTAGGATGTCCAGATTTTATGTCTGCCATAGTATTCTAGGTTGTCCACCCTAGAAGCTGCCACATAGATCTTCACGCAGTCTTCCCCTATAACCACCATGCCATAATAATTTTAAACCTTTTATGCCGCTGAAAGCACCAGGAAAGGGACAAGCATTAAGTTTGGCGAAGCCCGAGATTTGAACCTTGGAACTAGTTGAGATAATGTTATTTGATGATTTATACTCATTTTTTTCTATTTGGTTAGTGTGAGAAAATCCTATGACCAATTCTTAGGGCTAGGTATCCCAATCCCACATGACCTCTCATAAGGGGGAGAGTTGATCTTATCAATAGGGAATTTAACACACAACAACATACACACATACATGCCACGGTTTGAACTTTGGACCTCTTGAAGAAGATCCAAAGCCTGAACCATTGTGTTGTCCACCCTAGGATGTGATTCATACTCATTTTGAATTACATACATAATTTTTCTTTACATATGATCTCGATGACCTTTATGTCCCTATTTGCACTTGATTGTATTTTGTAATTTTGATTTTATTGGTTTATACATCTTCCCAAGGCACTCTATTTTAACTTCACTTAATGGAGAAATGGGTATATTATGGGGGAAATATGTATACTAGGGAAATAAATTAATTAATTAAGTATACTTAAGTAGGATTATTTTGCTTCTTGGTTTATTATTTCCTAGGAAAAGGCACATATTTCTTTATGTACATAAGCCTTAAATAGCCTTTAGAATTTCCTTCCTCTAACAAAATCATGGGTTAGAAATCTTCTAATTTTTCCAACTAGAACCCTACATAGGGATATAGGAACCTTATAAGATATTTAAGATTAATTTTACACCTTCGGTTTCATTAGATTTAGCTATTTTGACTATGCAATGGTCATTCTAGCTAGTGCACTATAAATAATAATGTGTTGATTGACTATACCCATTTCTAACACAGTGTCATACTCTATATCTAAAAGTGTTACACTAACTAAAATCATGACAAAACCTCAATTTGATTTCAAATCTAGCCTTTACACACTCATTCAATCCCATCATAATCTTATTAGGTTCATTTGAATTTAGGCCAACTAATGTGCTACACATTGGTCGACACACTGGTTGAGATGATCTCGTACACTCATTCTAAGAAAATTTCCAATAATGAAAACAACGTGAAGTAGATAGAAGGTTTACAATGGGTAAATTATTCTTCTTCCCAAAATCCCCTTCTAGTCAAATTGTAGACACCTAAAATGCATCATGTTTATGAGACTACCCATATGGACACATTCGGAGACCATATGAATCATCTTGGACCTCTCCAAAAGCTAGCAGTGGTCCTAACCAGTCAAAAAGGGCATTTTTAGCCCATCCAAGCTTAGTCACTCTCAGGCATAGCAACTACTGCATCTGGCCGTTGAAGTTGATAGCAGCCACACCTATCCGTTGCTATGAATAGTGGCTAGCACCATGTACATTCTGGACATTAATACGAGCCCAAATCACACCGTATGACTACACCTTGCATTGCTTATGGGCAGATTTTGGTGAGGAACTCCCAGAATTCCTCCTAACTATCCCTTCAATGCAAATTTTTGACTAATGCTTTTCTCAGGATTATCAGTTGCATGCAATTTGTATTTTGGATTCTATAGGAAGCCAATATCCTAACCTAGATCTGAAACAGAGAGAGGTCTACATATGGACTCTCCTAAAGCAAAGAAAAAATATCCACAAATATTAAAATCTTATGCAACAAAGCCCTAGCCGATCAGAGAATGAATTCATACCCCTTCGAGGAGCAGCGAAGCACTATTCGACTGAGCTACATCTACACACCTACTTTCATATCCATTTATTTTTCACCACCCATAAATGTACCAGACACAACAGGTTATCCTTGAACATCAATTGAAGTAAGAAAGATAGTACTACAGTCCCTGGTCCACGAGGATAAGAGCTTCATTTCGTAACCGCTATCTTGGATAGTGGCCCGTAGACATATCTTAGGGTATTAGACATTAGTTTCCTTTGTTCTAGCTTAGATATATTACTACTTTTATTTATTAATTAGTTATAGCATAGATCTGATTTCATTAGCGCATTTACATCGTATTTTTGAGTTTTCTATGTATTTACTGCTTAGTTTATGTTTGCATTTTAATATTATCACATGTATTTATCTTGTTTATCAGATCTACTAATAAGAGCCTATTTTGGAGAGGTGTCCCGTACTACTGATAGTGTTCAGTTGTTTCTATACATGCAGGTTACAAGTTTATAGGACCGATTCAAGGCATCCAGTGTGTAAGATCCCTCCAAGGCGAGAGAAGGAGAAGGAGGCATCTGTAATCCCTCATACAAGTTCATGTGCAATATTGGGAGGCCTGTAGAAGCGTACCACCCCTCTGCAAGGGGATATTATTCTTCTACACCATTATTTCCACTTGTAATCTATTGTATCAAAATTGGGTATCCCTTAGAGAGACTAATATGTAACCAGGATTTGCCAAAGATATTATTAATAAAAGATCTTTATTTATTTTGTCATTTTCGTATTATCTATTGCATTTTGTTCTTTAATTTTGATATAATATCACAAGTAGAGTAGAATAATAGTAGCATAAGTGTGGTGCGCACTTCCTGAGATTGCATAGATGCCGATCATGGTGGGACCCCCACCAAGTTTTTATTTTTGACCATTTTACTAATGTTTCAAGATTTTTTTTGTGTGCAAGTTTGGCCACTTTGGTTGACAATGACCAACATGGCTTAGCTTCTCCTACAGTTAGTGGCAAACAGAAGCCACTCTGGTCGACAGTGGCTAGAATAAAAAGTACAGTAGAGGGCAGCCTTTTCATCATCCGACGAGGATTTGAGGTTGGTAGCATTCTCTGATTTTCTTTCTCTATCTGCAACTTTTTTCTAGAAAATAGCAACTTAAATCATATTTTTATTAAGGAAATATAAGAAAATATGGAAAAATAAAATGTATTTGATGCTTCTTAGAGTTTTTTTAGCTTTCCTCTAGGCTCTTCTAGGAATAGCGGGCCTCTGTTTTCAAGGTTTGCACTAGTCCCCATCATGCTAGGATTTTGTGTGATTAAGCTTTCTTGCATGTGGCCCAGCTAGATGCCGTTACATCATAAAGTAGAAATTGCATCAAAGTAATTTATATCAGTTAGAGATACATTTTCTAAAATAAAATTTTCTTTTTAGGCATGTAGGGAAATATTCATGAGTGCTCTTTGTTGCATCGCTTTCCATTTTAAAAATCTAAAAAGAACCCCACACACCATGTATCACTTTAACGCTAGTGATTTGGAGGTCATGACCAACCACTGGTAGAGATTAGCGAGGTGGATTTCATCTCCATACACTATCTCAAATCCCATGTACCCATTATTATTGGGCAATATCGGTTCCAAGATCTATCATAACCCATGGAAAATTTACACGTATCTCTCTTTGGATAGGTATATCGCTGAATGTGGGTGAACTAGGTGGGGATAGAGAGTACATGTGCTCCCTAACAGTGTGTGGACTTCATTACCAAACATTATAGGTTGGATTACATGACCTGGAATTCATCACTAGGTTGTTGAGCTACGAGTATATAGGTGAAATCCACTTAAACACAAGAATACCATCCAACAAATTGCAAAACATGTGACACAAGGTCTTCTTTACTTACAACACATAAAAACACAAAAAATAGCTTAGGGAACACAAATTAATACTTAAATGAGATAAACATTTGTTTGCCTTGCTTGTGTGGTTTGAAATTGATATAATAAGATAATGAATAGTTCATTATGGTATACACACGGAGCAACCACCCTCGGTCCAATACTGAGGTGAGAATTGATGCTTCACACATTCACCCTAATAGTGGCATTGAGCTACCCACCCACAGTGTCGTTGGATGAATTTTAGAAATTCTTAGGGATGATAACTCAACCCTTGGGGGGACTCCTCAAGAAACCCCAACGAGAGAGCCATATCTAGGTTCCTCTCATGATAAACATGTAGAGGCCTCAAGGCCTTCATCATCATATAGATATGAGGAGGCCTCAAGGCCTTCATCATCACACAGACATGAGGAGGCTTCAAGGCCTCCCTCATCACATAGACATGCAAAGGCCTCAAGGCCTCCATTAGTACACAAACATGTAGAGGCCTCAAGGCCTCCATCAGTACACAGGCATGTGGAGGTCTTAAGGCTTCCATCAGCACATAGGAATGTGGAGGCCTCAAGGCCTCCATCATCACATAGACATGAGGAGGCATCAAGGCCTCCATCATCACATAGGCATGCAAGGGCTGCAAGGCCCCAAACTTCACATGATACACTTAGGATATATCAGCCTAATAAGAGGTAATACATTAGGGCTATGCCCATTCATAAGCCCAAGACATCCTATAGCCTCCCTACATATGGGATAATACGCCTATATTATGAGCTTATTGGTGCTAATGGAACTCCATGAGATCAGACATGGAGAACTAGATAGCTTGATGAGGTGGATTGAGTTCTCTTGAGACCAGCTCCAAGAAGCATTGCTACCACACATTCTACTTTAGGAATTTTATGTAGCATAACTACTAGGCACACCAATGAACCATATGAAGCTTCAAAGTAGCCCCATATCACATACACTACTTTCGACCATGGGGGTACACAACACAGATCATAGTGCATTGAGAAAATCACCCTGGTAGACAAGGGCAAGAACATATCAGGAGCCTCTTCGAGAGGTCTATCCATTAGAACTCCTCGTACAGAGTTAGAGAGACATGAACCTTCAGTAGAAGGTCAGTTGGACCGCATATGTAAGTTAGAATAAGTGTTGTGCATTGAGTGAGATCGTGTGGAAACTCTCGAGCAAGAAGAATGAAGGAAAAGGTTCCTGCACCTACATGAGTAATGCTTGAGAGAAGAAAGGGCCAAGCATGAAGAGTAAGCTGACAGGCTAGCTTGGGCTTACTTACATATAGGTGGTGAGCAATAACAACATGATAGATGTATCAATTCTTAGCATGAGAGACACATTAGACACATAGAAAAACACACTCACCGTGGCTTGCAACATCAACAATACTTGGATCCTAAATAGACATAACTTAATGAGGAACATGTAGGGATGGAATGTCAGGATTAGACATATTCTAAACCTCCATCTATGGTCATGGGGGATGAGTACAGATGCCCAAATTGGGCAAACACAGGATTATCTCCTTTACCACTATGAGTAAACCTTCAAGAACAGGAGATTATTTTCTTGAAGGTATATCAAATACTTGCCAAGAGATTCAAATCTCTTGAAAAGTAGGACATGGTTGGACAAAATTTGGCTTTGATAAAAATACACAACCAACCTCTATGCCCCTCAATACCAAGTCCTGCATACCCTAGGCACTTTGAGATGTCTAGGCTAGATAATTTTAAAGGAGAGGAAGATGTGCAAAAACACGTTACAAATTTCATGAATGCATGCTTCCAACTTGAGTAGAATGACACCCTAATGCTAAGAACGTTCATCATAACATTATCGGGTGCAACAACTCAATGGTTCAATCAACTACCCAAGAACATCATCATCAAATTTGAGCAATTGGTGAATGCTTTCCTTAAACGCTTCTCATTCGGTGTCAAGAAGAAGGTGAACTTCTTTGATCTAGTGAACTTAAAGCAATATGGCGATGATCTAGTTATGGACTATGGGAATATATGGAGGAAAATCATGGTGAAACTACCATTCTTTATTCCCACTAAAGATCTCACCTGAATTTTCATAAATATCTATGCAATTACATCTTGTTGCTATTGCAACTATAGTAGTATGAATCGTTCAAATAAGACATATAATACATAAAGGTTGATGAAGAAGACCTCAATATTTGGAACAAGGAGTGGAATAATGCCAACTATAACAAGAATCAACAGAAGTAGTTCAATCCTGCTCAAGTCAACCAGGTCATTTTAAGCACACCAAAGGGAGGCAATGGCCATCAACCATAGAACTATTAGGTTCATCTTCCATCAATCAATTATGACCCAAAGAACAACTAGGGTCAAAATAAGGAGCGTCGTCCACCTCACTATTTCACACCTCTATCTGAATCGATGCAATCAATATTTAATTAGTTGAGTGAGGCACAAAGAATTAGATTTCTAGATGCACAAATTCTTGACCCTAATCATACCAAGCCCAAGGGATATAGGGAAGATCAATACTACCTATATCATAGAATACAGGGGCATGACGTCGATACATGTATCAGATTCAAGAATATTGTGCAAAACATGATTGAGAAGGGTGAGCTAAAATTTGACAACCCATTAGCACTCAATAATAGAGACATGGGTATATTTAGGAACCCATTTCCAAATCATGACGCCCCTAGAGATTAGGGTACCCAAGTCAACCAAGTCTGGTTCAAGCCGTCCACTCATGGATACATCATAATGGTTGAGATAGTCAATGTGGCAACTAGGAGTCGATGATATGGTCAACCAGAGCCTCCAAAAGCTCTTATTCATATCTCAGTTGCACCTTGGTAGAGACAGGTGCAAAATAATCCTCCACGTCTATCAACGTAACTTGTGGTAACTGTCTGGAGTAGACTAGAACAAAATCTACAAATGATTCTGGCCAAGTTATCAATTTATGAGCTCATACAACAATCTTCTAGGCACAGGGAGACTTTGATGGATATTTGGAGATCGATCAAGCTCCAGCCCCATAATCCAGATGCATTCACACATTTTGTGGGACAAGTGTAGTAGTGCCAAGAGCCTATGATCCGTTTCTATGATCACAAAATCAAGGTAGTGCCTACTACAATAGTTTACCCACCTTTGCATATCATCATGTCAATCAATGACATGCCCTTCAAGAGGGTTCTAATCTACATGGGCTAGTTGATCAACATTATCACAACAAAGGCTATAGGGCATCTAAATATCCCTAGGTCCAACATTGTCCTGACCTCCTACACGTTAAGGGCTTTTAATGATGCACTATGCTCCATAGTGTGTATAATCATTCTACCTATTTAGGTAGGGAAAAATACCATCCTTGTGATGTGTCACGTGTTGGAGGGGGTAATGTAGTACAACATCCTCCTAGGGTGTCCTTGGATAAGGGACATGTAGTGTGTTCCTTCAATATTGTACCAATGCATCAAGTATATGCATGAGGGACAAGTTCATGTGGTTCCATTCGATGAATATCAGTTTAAATAGGTACATCAGGTTGACTTGTCGGGAGACTTTTTCCTTTTGTCAACACATCAAAAAATAAGGCCTTCATCCATAACCATGTAGCCAAAAAAAATCAAATTAGTGCAAGGTGACCCATCCACATCGGCACCACCTCATGCATCTAATACTACTGGCACTTCTTAGAGGTCTTCAACATCTAAAGAAAAAGATAATCATAATCTAAAAGCACCCCTAGTGTAGGAAGAACATAAGGAAGTTCTAACTATAGCAGCTACAAAAATTCCAAATCCCATGGAGGAGGAATATTACCATGACATAGCCAAGGAGGTACCTCAACCTACCTCGCATACTTCAACAATAGCATCATATGCATCGTAGGTGACAGTTCACTTGGCCAACATAGGGTTAGGTGAATATCTTGTATAGAATGTGACTTTCACACCTATTATTGAGTCTATGCAAGACATGGGATGGCCAAGAGTCCCAAATTTTCTAGTAGGGATAGTAGTTCCATTAGGGGTTCCCCCTAACCAAACCAACTTCATATACGTTGGTTTGGATTGTGCCCATACTTCTTCTGATAGTGAAGAGGATGATGATGAACCATTCACAATGAATGTTCATTAATTTTCAAATCTTGAGTTCACTCTAAGGTACTTTGAGCAATGCCATTGGCATGGCTATGGCTTAGGCCTGTATGAACAAGGGCGTCAGCTTCCATACCAATCGTAGTATCAATTGCATACTGACAGGTGCGTTCTAGGGTATCAAACACATAGTCACGATGATTCTTTGGTAGTAGTCCTAGATAGGTTAAGCTTGGGTTTTGAGGAAGACATTGATTGGAATCCCTATCAACCCCCTAGAAAAAACTACTTGGGTGATGGATGGGTGTCTATGGTCAATTTTGAACCATCCAATGAGTATCACTCTGATTCCTCTCTTGAAGTGCACCCATCAAGAGCCATCCTATGGGAGGACGAGCCAATCCATGGATATGAGTGAGAGGAATATGAATATGTCTCAAGAGAGGATGAAGATGAAACCGGCTTGGCCCATCATGGGCCTCAATATTTGCAAAATCTTACCTAGTCTAGCCACACAAAGAGTGGATACATATCATACGAGAGTGGCTATGAGTCAGAGGACTCAACTAAAATGGCCTTCATAAGACATACATACCAAATCATAGGGCCAACAGTAAATTCCAATTGATTCTTCATGAGTGATGATGATTATGAAGATGAGACTGAGATGGCCTATCTTAGGCATCAATAGGTAAGTTACCACGCTATCCCAATGGGTAGGAATGAGGGTTTCTCTATAAGCGATGACGAATTTGAGAATGAAGCTAATATGGCTTACCTTAAGTGTCACTTATGTCAATTCAATATGCTTGTTGAAAGAGAAGCACTACTTCACACCATAGATCATGATCTTCGCTTACTGGGGAGACCGGTAAATCTAGACGTCATTCATTGCATGGTCAATCCTAATCCACCTATATTTAGAGATTTTTTTGAGCCTAACGATCTTGTCAACTTGTTTATCCATAGATAAAATCTTGAGATCTCTATGCGCCCAGAGCCTCATTGCAAGTATGGAGAGCAAACCATTGATGAAGAGTTTCATCCATGTGGTCTTGGAGATTTCATCCCATCCATCAACATGATCTTCATTGATTTGACCACTCCACTTCACAACCCAGCAGATCCTTCCAGACCATTGTGTCTTAACTTAGATGCTATTGATTAGGATCACACTGACTCACCCTTAGAGCCTAAATATTTCTTCCCTAATGAAGAGATGCTACAATCGTTCCATTTACACTAGGCTGTGCACATGATGTCTATCATGTTGGTCTTGATTCTAATTTAGTTGGACCTATAAATCCAGTAGATGACATCCATTTAATCCCCACTTCTCACCAGCTTGAGGAGGGGTCACATATGGTAATAGAGGAGACTTTTGAGGTGGAAATCAGCGATGACCCTTCTAATCCAAATAAATTCAAGTTCGAAGAAATCTTATCTCCAGAAGAATAGGCCATCATTATTCCCCTATTGAGAGAGAGACCAAGTCTCTTTGCTTGGACCTATAAATATATGATGGGACTAGATCCGAAGTTGGTTGTCCACAACCTTTTTCTAGACCCCGCAAAGACACCAATCAAGCAAAATCTTAGAAAGATGCATCCAACCATCGCTTTGATGGTAAAGAGTGAGTTGCAAAAACTATTGGATGTAGTCTTTATTATTCCCATCGACTATCCAGAATGGATATCAAACATGGTGTTCGTAGGAAAACCTGATGTCTTAAGAAAAAGTAATATATATTTTGAGTGAAGGGCTATATACTAACAAGATACAACATAGTAAGTGTCGCATATGCTTGGCTCCCATCCATCCTCAACGACGGATCCTTCATACCGAAAAATGCTCTATCAACGTTGAAATAGTGGAGTTAGTGTCAATTCTCAAACACATAATCACAATTCTTAACTCCTTGAAGATAACCATAGCCATGGAAAAACAAATGATAATATGAGTGGAACAAGCGAATACCTACTATGCATATGAACTTATGCCAAATACGAATCCCTGAGGAAAATTATTTCTAGTGAACACATATTATTCTTTCACACCCTCCCCCAATAACAACATCATTAAAACTAAGCTACCAACTATTAAAACCCTCATTAATTTCCATGAGAATCCCATCCTCTGATAGATTTTAACACCTGCAAATGGAGACACCTAATCTGAATACTAATGGCAGCGCTAGGATCACAAGTCCTTAAGAGAGATATTGGATGAAGACCATAGTTGTTTAAATGGTGGAGACCCCTCATCTGCCCACTTGTTGTGGACCACGTGGGAAGTATGTCAATATTTGGTGGTGATCCACTACATTATCCCCATCAAACAATAATCCCCTTAGTCTGAATAATCCAGCCAAGGATATCATTCATGATTTGTTTTATTAAACCTAATTAAATATAAGTTGTGGGAAAAAAACATACGAGAATATGATTCGAGATGAGAAATGTCCATGTCCTACAACAACTAAAATCGACAGCCAAACCCGATGTGAGATAATTATACTAACTTTAATATTTTTTTAGTTGGATGACAACAAGTCATATTGGTCAATAGTTTTACTTATTTTTCTTCGTCTAATTATGATAGTAATTATTATTATTATTTTACTATTTTTCATGATATTTTGGTCTTCTAAATTTTCTTAAACTTGAAAATAACTATAGAGGCAAGATTAAAGGGTGTCATAATATATACTATTTTTGTTTTCTAACTCTTCTTAAACTTGAAAATAACTATAGAGGTAAGATTAAAGGACGTCATGACACATGTTCCATAAAGCATACCTCCTAAAAATTAATGGTGCCAAGATCATCACTTTAAGTGATGCTTGTGGTCATTGGTGGAATTTTAGGGTTTTTAATGCATAATTGTGATGCTAGTATGTTTTTACCATTAGGGTTCGAACAATGCATAGTTTGGACCAATGGTTATGATTTCATGACCCTAAAAAAGTAGGAAATCATTTGTTGGATTCAAAGGTAGAGTCATTTGCTACAAATATCCCTTTCACTTCCTTATTTTCTCACAATGTATTCAATAACCAACCATCCAACTCTCAAAAATTATAAATTCACTTGATGATTACTATTGCTAATATTGTTTTTAAGCTTCTTCCTCTATTGCTATTGCATAATGCAATCTATTTTGCTTTCTCTTGCTCTCCCTTATCCTTGCAAGTACAACCAAAGTCATCGACCATTAGTTCATTACATTTGACAAGGGGAGATAGGATTCTTGATTAAGACTTGTAGCCAAAGGTCATTGATTGTTATTCGAGCACTAGTTTCCATGTTAAGTCAAACCCTCCATAAATATCCCAGGTGTGATCTCTCCTTAATATGGTGATGTTGCAAGTAGGATAGGGTAGGAACGAGCTTCTTTATTTTAAAAATGGAATGATCCTTGATGCCCTAGGCATCAAGTAACTATGTTGCACTTCATTAAGATTAGCCTTAGCTTGTTAGCATTTTATGGATGATTTTAATGCAGTTATTCTTGAATGCTTCAAATTAATGTATGCTTGAATTAGGATAGCTTTTGGGTATTTAATGTTAAATTATTATTTTTCTATATTAGTTTTAGTATATTGGTTTATCTAGTATTAATTTGAATAATTATATTAGATATCCCCTTTTCCTATAAATATTTTGATGAACCTGATGTGAATCTTCCTTCTAAAGTATTTATTTTTATTTCCAGCCTCTAAGGTTTGGTAGGTTAGCTATTGTAGGGTTTGTGTTGGCCACCACATTTTACTGTGTGTTGAATAAAAATTGTTGTAGTTTTTCTCATTCTCTTAGGGAATTTCTAAAACTCTAATTTTACTTGTTATAAGGGTTTTGGTGGTTTATTTGTTTAAGGCATGAACATTTTGGTAAAACCCTAGTTGCTTTCAAGTAGATTTTTTGCTTACCCTTATGGCTCCTTCAACTTCTTTTAAGAACACCAGAATTACTACTAGATCTAAGAAGAAGCGAATCCCCAAATCTATAGAAATAGAAGAGGATCTTCCTTCCATGTGTTCCAAATTACATAAACCATCCTCCTTTGATTACTCATGATGATGAACTTAGGATTAAGAATTAGTCTAATAAGGATTCTTATTTAGAAGAAAAAATACCCTAATATTAACTTTGATTAATCATATATTTCTAACATAGGATCCGAAAGAGCTATGGGAACTTTGGCATTAGGCAACAAAGATGAGAATCATGTCAAATACAAACCACCCCTTAATGAGGTATTCATGGCATGACCATGATTTCTCCAAAATGAGGCATTTGCAATGCGACCATAGTCATCCCAACATGTGAAAATCATGGCGAGACAAACATGCACACAAATGATGTAGGCCAAATGCTAGTCCCCAAAACCCAACATTCATCCTAAGATTAATGATGAAAATCTAGTTGCATACATCACAACCCTTAGAGAATATTTATCTTACCAACTAAATAATAATAGGCACGATACTAAAAAATAATGAGAGAGATGGAGGCTTCTAGGAGTGGATCAACCAAACAAATGTAGGATTTCATAACCGATGACTTAAATATTGAGTGTCAAAAGAAACCCTATGGTACAAGCCATTATTCCTCCCTCAATCATGAAATTTAATACTCTCATCCTCCTACAAATAATCCTAGGGAGGATTTACTTATATCAATTAATCCAACTTTGAGAAAATTATAAAAATTAATTTGTAGCCCCTGATGTGGAAGCAATTGACCTATATAGACATGTGCTTGAGTTATTTTATGATAGGACTTGTAAAGCCCAAATATTTATAGACAAGTTCATGACATACTATAGGGACTAACTCCACAATGAGAAAGCTTTACTGAAATTAATGACTAGATCTTTGATAGAAAATGCTCTTGACTAGTTTACCTCCTTACGTAAGCATTCCATTGATTCCTTATTTACTTTTTTAAAGAAATTATCACAAGATTTTGATTATGATATGACTCTTATGGAAGAAATGGATGTGTTTGTAAATACAAAACAAGACCATAATGAGTTTGTTACTATTTCCACAAAATATGGAAAAGACTCAAAAGTCATGCAAATATGAATTTAATTGAAGGGACTACTACTATTATATTTATAAATAGGTTTAAACCCTCTATTCAAGCTATGATCCAAAAAAATATCCCTTGTAGTTTACCTTTCTTTGACAAAGTTATATATATTTTTTAAATCCTTGAACAGGACAAAAATCTTTGAAACCTAAAAATCCTAGTAAAATGCTATAGGGGATGGGGTTTGCAAGGTAGATGTCCAAGATACCTCACATTAACTAGAGATATTTGGAGCTTTTTTCCATATGCTAACTAAATATGAGGGTGGTCCTAAACTTAATAATATGATGCTTCAATAAACACATGAAGATATTCTCAAAATCTACCACCTCTTAAGCTAAAATACTATCACATCAATGATAGGTTTAAAGCTCCTATATGACATGACGTTAACAAGCTTTGCTTTTGAGATAGAACATATGGTTATGATAATTCCACTTGCATAGATTTGTAAAAAATTTAACCTAGGAAACCCTTTTGTCCTAATTTAATCATTGATCAAGTGAACAAAGATAGGATTACTTTATTCCATGAAAAGAAAAAGAATCTCTAGAAGAGGTTTATTCACCATATTAGGATATAGTTCATAAAATACTTCCTCATTTTATACAAGTACTTCATTATTGTAAATTTTCTCCTCTATCTCTTTCATATCATATTACATTAAAATGTTGGGGATGTCACATAAATGTAATGAGTTAATTTAGTTAGAAGTTTCCATTATCTTGTTACTTTAATGGTTTATACAATATTCTTTCCTTATGGGACATATGTAAAAATATTAGAGACTTGTAATTGTAAAATAATAATATATAAGCTTGAGATTAATTAAAATATTTTAATATGTTTCACTCTTCCAACACACTCTCACAATCAAAGGTTAGAAATCTATAACACCCCATTTCCCAACCATGAACAACAAGCTCCAAACCAACAAGGAGTGAATCAAAACTAGAGTCAAGGGTTTAATCAAGGTGGACAACAAAACTATCAAAATAAAAGATACCATTCTAATCAAGGGAACCAAGTAGGGAGTCAAAATTATCAAAAGCAAAATGGTAATTACTTCCAAAATCAAAATATTGGAGCTAGCACTTCTTAAAATGCTTATCAAGTTAACTAGGTCTTTGCCCAACCTCACCCAAATTAGCTTGCTTGCAAAAGAAGAGGAAGAATGTGAGATCACTTTAGAGATTTTTGTGCAATTAGACCACTTGTAATTGTAAATATTACTTCGTGAGAATAGTCACTTCTAAGTAGAAAGAAGATTTTAAACCCTCCTTTTTAGTGGATTTGAAAGTGGAATGGATGGGAAAACTAAGAACAACCACGCCAAAACATGCCAACTTTGAAAATTAGGATTTCCTTAAGGAAAAATCCTAAAATACGAAATCGCACCTCGCAAAGATCGATCGCGATTTGGCAATGTGAAATCATGCCCCTCAAAAGTGGATTGCGATTTTGCAACTGCTAGACTCTCGTGCAATTTTAATACATTTTTGAGGATCAAACACAATTAGAATGGGATAAATCATATACCATTTGAAAGCTCTTTTCAAACCCAATCAAACGATATAATATTTGAGGGAAAAGAAGTAGATTTGGTAGGGGAAATTTAGGTCAAATATGACCCTTCTTTTCCAAGGAGAAAACAAGGGATCTAGGGCAAATTGCTCACCTTAGTGGGTCAATTTTTCGTGTCTATAACTTTTCACTGTAATAATCATGTTTGTGGTTATAAAAAGAAACCATTGTGAATTTTATATTTAATTATCTTATTAGCCTTTCTATTTATCTATATCATTTTCATTCCAACATATTCAAATTGTAATGATTTATGGTTCAAATAAAGAACCTTTGCCTCATAGCTCTACTATTTCAATATGGAATTGTATCTTAAATGAACAATGTCTACATATTTTTAATTTAATATTTTGTTCTACTAAATAATTAGATCAATATGGGAGGCATGATATGCTTATACATTTGTTTTTAATTTCATTATTTAAGAATTTGTGGCTAAATACAATTAATATATTCCTATGGTGTGTTTTGATCCCTTTGGTGCCTTGTTTTCCAATCAACTAGCAATTTTTAATTTTAGATTACAAGACATTAAACTTAATTATTTATACTCATCATTCACTTTAAAGTGAAGTTTTCTACACTCATGTAACTTCTTCATAGAGTTTAAGTGCTTGCATTTATCATTAAAATATAATAACAATGAAAACATTTATTTATTATCACTATATAGTATGTGTAAATTCTAATTCAATGTCAATATAGGAGAAACAAGTGATCAATATCAATTTAAACTAGTCCCGGGAGGACAACGCAATGATTCGGGATTTGGCTCTTCTTCGGGAGATCTAAGATTCAAACCGCGGTGTGGACGAGGGTGTGAGGAGGTGAGTGTGTATATGGTTGTGTTTATCCCTTATTGATAAGCTTAGCTCTTAGCATTATGAAGGGTCATGGTTGGGATGGGAATGCCCAAAGCCCTAAGCATCAATTTAAACTAAAATAATAATAAAAACCCACAAAGCTCTTGGCATTATGACGGGTCATGGTTGGGATGGGAATGCCCAAAGCCCTAAGCATCAATTTAAACTAAAATAAAATAAACCTACAATGTACCAATTTTTTATTTGAGTTTTAGTTTAAATTGATTGAACAATCAACCTAAGCAAGGAGAAACTAATCTCCCAGTTTACTATTATACTTTTAGTTTAAATTGATTGAACAATCAACCCAAGCAAGGAGAAACTAATCTCCCAGTTTACTCTTATGCTCCATAGCATTGATGTGTTTCATTCTTATCACTTTATAATTATTATAAAATATATATATATATTAGAATAATTCATTCTGTTTCAAATTAAAATGATAGCATGTTAAGCATTTATTTAGTTTTTATAGGATAGGACAATGGTTAAGGTCTTGGATTCTCTTTTTAAAGACCTAAATACAAACTAGGATAAAGTGTAAATAAACTTGTTAAAAAAAATTAAAAATATATTTTTAAAATTCTTATTATTTCCTTTAAATTTGTAGTGGATGCACTACTTTAAATATGAGGTGTGGATACTTTAATAATTATGAATTTAAACATCATCTTAAGTAGGCCTATTGAAAATACAAGCAAACAAGAAAGGTAGTTAATGATTCATTTGAGTAGTTGAAAGTTGAAAGGCAATATCATGAAAATTACTAAAGGAATGTATAGCGTAGTTTCCAGCTACATTACTCCTTTTCAATCATTCTAAATATTCTTTGATGGTTGGGATTTGCTAGATTTTATATGGAAGGCAGTTTCATTCTTGTTCTATTCAAATAGAACATTATAAATACAAATATATTCAAAAACCCTATTATTAATGTGTTAATGAAAGACACTCACTTAATAATATATGATAATATCAATAGTTGTATTTTCAATTTGGATCTCAATTATTGGGAAATAATCTAAATAAAATAAAATAAGAACTTTTCACAACTAAATTTGATATTTTGATACTGAAATCTAAAAGCCACAACGTGTATCAAGAAACCTGATACATACATATTTGCTTGATATAAATTTCATGGATGAATGTGAGAGTAAAGCACATCTGAAAGATTTTTATTATTAATTAATATAAAATTTTGCTACTTCTTTTGATGCATACTTTGGATGATTTATGATGATTTACCCAAAAATGATTTTTTAAATCAATTCATGTAAGTAAATATATAAAATTTTATTATTAAGCACTAGGTTATTTATTTTAAATCATATTTACAAAATATATATGCTTTTATTTGTTTGTCCTTAAATTTGTTGTTGGTGTCTTTGCAAGGAAACTCCAACAATATGTCATTGTTGTTTCATCTCCATGACCTCAATTTGAATCGCGAAAAAATAGGATTTTTATTTCTATGTCCCAGGAATGTGACCCCAATCATGCCACCCATTATACTATTTCAAATATTATTATAAATTCGTCACATTTTTATAATTTTTGGTGGAAAAAAATAAAGATAATTTGCCATGTCTTCTACATGATTTTGGGGACACTATTTTCTTGGATTTCAAAACTGATTCCTCCTATTTTTATAAATACATTTCGAGGTCGATCCCTTATGCATAACCCTGATTTATAGGATTGATGAATTGTGTCTTGCATATGTATTTGGATAAGTGTGTCATAGTTTTCTTAGATGATATCTTGATATATTCTAAAATAGTGAAGAAATATGAAGAACATTTGATATTGGTACTGTGTTATTTATATGAAAAGAAGTTGTATGCAAAAAATTTGAAGTGCTCATTCTTTTAGTCAAATCTACAATACCTAAAATATTTTTATTTTGGGAAAGGGAATTTTTTAGTGGATCCAAAGGAATTCAAGGTTGTAATAGAATGGTCAACCCTAAAAATGTGTCATAGATGAAAATTTGTATAGGACTTGTTGGATATTATTGGATATTTGTACAAAAAAATCAAGGTTCGTTAATCCTATTAAATCATTGCAATGCAAAGGTAAGAAATTTATTTGGCCTGATAAATATAAATTAGTTTTCAAGAACTAAAAGTGTTCTTAAAGAGTGATCCCACATTGGTGATTTTTGAATCAAACAAACCCTATGTAGTATGCACATATGCTTCTATTTAGGGGTTAAGTGGCATTTTGATGCAAGAAGGAAGAGTAATTGCTTATGAATCATATAAGCTCAAGTACCATTAGCTCAATTATCCAATTCATAATTTGGAGATGGTTGTTATTATCCATGCCTTGATGAGGAGGAGGTACTACTTGTTAGGAAATAATTTTAAGTTTAAAATGTGACATCATAGTTTAAGGTATCAGGTCACATAGCCAAATTTGAATGGTTATAAATGCAAATGGATGGATTTTTTATGTGAGTATGATTTTGAAGTTATGTATATCAAAGGCAATAAAATTAAGATGGTTGATGCATGCCACAATAGAAGGCATAAAAAAATTTTAAGGAAAGACTAATAGGTGATGAATTGCTTTAAAAGGTGAGTCTTGCATGTCAAAGTATAGATCTAGTAGGATCCAAGTACGAAGGTTATTTCATTGATTCAAAGAGTTGCTTATATTTTATAATGTTATATATAGCCTAAAATAGAAAAATTAAGGACATTGATATTGACCAAAGTGCATAAGGCACCCTATATTGCCAATCCTAAAGCCAAAAATATGTATGTTGATCTAAGAAGATCATATTTCTAGCTAGGTATGAAGAAGGATATTGTTAAATATGTGAGTATATAATTGAAGTTTCAAAGGGTTTGGTTAAACATAAACACCCAACAAGACTATTACATCCTCAAGAGATCCTAGATGAAAATGGGATGTTGTTTCTATGGATTTTATCATGGTACTAACTTTAACTGAATGAAGGCACAACGTGATTTGGTGGTAATTGAAAAGTGAAAAAAAGTCACACATTTCATGCCTACGAAGGATACCTATGAGGTGACAAATATGGCTCAGTTGTATGTAAATTAGGTTTTGAAGCTACATGGAGTTCCCAAGAAAACTATTTTGGACTGGGATTCTTTATTTACTTCTAAGTTTTGGAAGATATTTCAGTATGCTCTGGGCACTCAATTGAGCTTTAGTATTGCATAATATCCTAATATTGATGGTCAAATTTAAAGAGAATAATATGTTGAATGATATGTTAAATATGTATGTTATGAATCAACAAAAATCAATAGGAGAAATATGTGACTTTGGTTGAATTTGCATACATTAATACTTTTCATAGCTCGATTGCCATGGCACCATATGAATCCCTTTATGGTTGACCTTGTAAGACTCCTTTGAGTTAGAATTGGCTTGAGGGTTGGGTTGTTATTAGCCTTGAAATATCTCAATACATGGAAGAACACATGACCATAATCAAACAATGCTTGAAATAGGTATGGGATAGACAAATTATGTTGATGCTCACAAGGCTAAAAGGGAATTCATCATTTTTATCGAGGTGCAACCATATAAAAGCTCATTCAATTTTGAGAAAGGGTCCAACCTTGCCCCTCAATGTGTTGGTCCTTTCGAAGTTTTAAAAAGAACTAGACCAATTGTTTATTGACTAACTCCATTGCCTTGTTTATCTCACATACATATTGTATTTCATGTATCACTTCTAAAAAACATATGATCCTTCACATGTAGTACACTAGAACATTTTGGAGATTGATGTGGATGGAGACACCAACATAGAACATTATCATTTCCTAAACCAAAGGAAAAAGCAGTTGCAAGATAAGCAAGTTGATCGAGTTCTTGTCCAATTTGATCATTACAATAAGAACTATACCACTTCGAAAAATGTTGAAGAGATGAAAACCTTATATATTTAGGATCATCCTTGTGGGACTCTGTAAGGGTATGGATTTGGGCTCCCATGTTCAAACCATGGTGGGGTGTATATGAGTATGTATACAAAAAAACTTCTAATATCAAATTTAAAATTACCTACTTATTAAAAAATAATAATAATTTAAATTACGATGTAATGTTCATTCTTTGGTGGCCTAGACAATCTTATTCTTCTTAAATTTTTTTGTCAAGAAATTTTGTTTGCTTGATATGATATTACTTTATTTAATTTTAATGATTAATTAAAAAAATTAGTTATGAATTTTAATTAGTGGGCTAAATAAGTTTTCTAATTATTTTTTATGGTATTTTATAATGTCATAAGTATTATTTAATGTGAAGAAAAAAAAAGGTTAATATACTTAATTTAATGTTTAAAAGATTTAAACCCCTAACAATTTAAATTTGGTATGAGTGCAACTTGTAGAAAATAAATAAAATGGAATATTTTTTTTAAATAATAATAATTAAAAGTAAAAAAAAAAAATTGAATATCCACAAGGCCATAAGTCATATAAGATGATATGGTTATTCAAATGTTTATTCATTAGTATGGTATATGATCCTACCCTTATTGGAGTTCAAACCTTGAACCTCGTATCAAAAGTTCTAAAGTTAACCCCACTCAAGTTGTACAAAAGGTAAAATTTTAAGTTTCAACCAGAGATCAAGAACCTCACAAACCTAAAAATACTCTTAAAAAATGCCCTAAAATTTTATAAAGAAAATATTAAATTATTCCAAAATATTTTTTTGTATAATTATTATAATAAATGTTGTTTAAGTTTCAAACAGAGATCAAAAACCTCACAAACCTAAAAATACTCTTAAAAAATACCCTAAAATTTTATAAAGAAAATATTAAATTATTCCAAAATATTTTTTTTATAATTATTATAATAAATGTTGTTTGTCTTCTCTAAATGAAACTTTATAAAAAGGAACATTGGTCAGATGTTAAAGAAAGACAACTTTAAGCAAATTTCAAAAGCAAGAATTTACTACTCATCAAATAAAATGTTATGAATTTAAAATAATGTTTCTAGGTCTAGTTGTTGGTAGACATATTAGTGTTAGCTTCAAGTTTAATAGCAACTACCTAAGGAATGGACCAAGTATAATAGATGCATTTTAAAAGTCAAGGTCTAAGAGAATAAAAAAAAAAATTATTTGATTTTTTATTTATTATAACTTTTGATTTTATATTTACAAATATTTTTATTAATTTATATTAATATAAATAAATAATAGTAATAATCACATTCACTACCTATCAAGGATTTGATATTATAAAAGAGTGAAAGGATGAACTATATTAAATATTTTGAATATTTTTCCTGAAGATGATATTATATCATATATTATGAAAGAAGGCATAGCTGATATATACCAATAAAATGTTTAATTGTTTTTCTCATTTGTACTGAATTAATTCAATACTATTATTTTCTAATAAAACTGCTTATTAAAAAAAAAAACTCCTAAAATGAGAAATGCAAAGAATATTAAAAAAAAAAAAAAAATTATTACTTCTGATTTAACCTTGTATTTATATTTTAATTTCATTCCTATGAACCAACATCATTGAGTACACGGTTTCAATTGATCTTATGGGATCTGCTGCTCAACTTAGTTATGAACAAATGTTTGTGGCTCTTACCGGACAAATCTTTAACACGGTAGGGAGTTTACTAGATGTTCCAACAAGACCAAGAGTTTGTATATTTCCTTTTTTACTCATTGGTACCCGTACACATTTTCTCTACCTTGACAATCACTACCTTGACAATCAAGATTCTCTGTAAACAAATGTGCCTTAAAAGTGTAGTTAAATAAATTGATTTTAATAGCAACTATGTCTCGGCCTGTAGGTCAAGACATGATTCTTTTCATTCTAATGGATTTAATCTATGATCAAAGAATTCTAACAGTCTTATCTTAGATAATGTTTCATATTACATTTCAATATTCTTCTTGTCAAATGACTATTATTTTTCTATTCATTTTTCTATTCAGGGAATATATGTGCTTTGTGATATTGTCCTACCTCCTATGCACTTCAAGTAGTTACCTGTTGGCCTAATAGTTCTCTTTTAACAAATGACCTTCCCAAATGATGAGCTCTTGGTTTATAATTGTTTTTAATATTGATTTTCCCCATAAAGCTTCTAAAAGGATATAATGGTTGTTGTCACATGCCCATTAATTCCCATCTCTAGTAATGTTACGCCGTTTCTACTTTGATGCATTTCTCCACATATTATATTTACTCTCTGGTTTGCAAATGCATTTGGTCCACTGATTAATGGAGTTGTCCCTTCAGTCTTGGTGAGACTTTGAAATAACAAGATTTTGGTGTGATCTTTCATACATCATTACGAGGAAAAAAAATTGAATGTATTTCGATGTTGATTGTTGTAGATTGAATTTTAATATATTTTTATTGTTTTTGTCCCTTCATTTATAAATATTTGTTACAGTGTCAAATCCTTGAGAAGTTATCGTCGATCACATATTGAATTCTTAGAGCTGCCATTATAATCCCTACCTAGCTTTAGTAAACGCAAACTCAACCCGAAGCTCAGAGTTAATATTCAACTTTTTGGTAAACGCCCAAAACTTACCAATCCACTTAGCCCTTGGGACTAATTGAGTCTTAATATATTATTATAAATATAGATTGGCTGTAATAAATTTTACATTGATGTGATAATAGTGTATATATATATATAATCAAGTGGCATTAGCTCAACTGGTTATATTCCTCAACATTTCAAGGAGGAGATTCAGGTTCGAATCTTGTCAAACGATACATGGATAATATCCAAGCTTTGTTGTAATACTACTATGTGGTGATGATGTAATACGAGTGGGATCCGTTCCAATCCCATATAACCCCTTTATATATATATATATATATATATATATATATATATATATATATATATATATATAATAAAAACAAATGCAAAGATATTCAATCATAACTTTCTTACAACTACCTGAACCATTTACATTATTTTTAAAACAATTCCCTTTATTACATCAATGCTCAACAAGAAATATTCAAACTTATATGTGCAAGAGACTTTGTGAAAATGTTTACACATTGATCTATAGTAGGACAAAATTGAAGTTGTATGTTATGTTCTTGAACATGTTCGTGAATGAAATGGCATTGAACCTTAATGTAATTTCATGCGCTTATGAAAAATAGATTGTGAGCAAGTTTCAGAACTCCTTGATTGTCACTCATTCTCAGCAAGATGTGACATAATCATATCACCTCATAGACAACTCCTACAGTATAATATTCTACCTCATTAGAAAATCAACCAACAGCATGTTATTTTTTACTTCCCCAAGAAATCAAACCAGATACCAAAAAGAATACATATCTAAACATCGATCTCCTATCATCAATGGATCCTGCATAGTCTGCATCTTTGAATCGTAACAAAAAGAATTGATTATTCTTCTCATACTCAAAATCATACTCAATTGTACCATTGATATACATGAGTACTCATTTTGTTGTTTTCTAGAGACACACCCTTGGTTCTTACATGAACCATAAAATATAGCTAACAACATAGCTAATATCTAGTCTAGTGTAGGCTAGATAAATGAGACTCCTAATCAACTAACAATATAGAGTTACATTTACCTATGGGGATGAATTAGTTTGGTATAGATGCAACCTTGTTTCCATTGGAGTAGGCATGGATTTGCATTATGCTATATGAAAATTCTCAAACCATGTCTTGGCATACTTTATTTGTGAAATGAAAACATGATTCTTTGTCTACTACACATCCAAGACAAGACAATACTACATAAGCCCAAGATCTATCATGTTGAAAGACTTTTTTAACTCTCTTGGTTCTTTCAATCAACTTATCTTAACTTCCAATGATGACCAAGTCATCGACATACACAATTATGATTGTGACCTTTCCTCCTTGTTGCTTTAAGTATAGGTTTGGCTCATATGAATTATGATAAAATCAATGTTGAACAAGATGCTCATTGATCTTCACATACCAAGCTTTGGGAGCCTACTTCAACCCATAGAGAGACTTGATGAGCCTATATACCTTCCTTTCCTAACCAAGTATGATAAATCCCTCTAGTTACATCATATATACTTCTTTAGTGAAGTCACCATTAAGGAATGCACTCTTTATTTACATCTGATATAACTTCCATCCGAATTGAGCTACCATTGTAGATACCATCTAAATGGTCTTGATATTTGTTGTTGGTTGAAATTTATCATCATTGTCAATTCCTCCTTTTGTGCATAGCCCTTCACATCAAGCCTTGCCTTGTACCTATCAATACTCGCATTAGCTTTGTATTTGATTTTGAGTATCCAGTTACAACCAATGGGTTTCTTTCCAAGAATAAAAATCAACAAGTCATCACGTCTTTTTTTCATCAATGTTTGACAATTGACATCCATGGCATTCTTTCGCTATTTTGATGCAAGTGTTTTTTAAACCATTGATGGTTCAAAGTTTTGCACAACTATGCTCATAAGGCTAAGTTGACCTAATTATGAACTTTGTTGCTAATTTTTTGCGCTAAATTTGATGTGTATAGGACACCATCTAATTTTACACCATGGACTATATTGAGATACCACTTGGGCATGTGAGTCGTGCTCAAAAAACGGTTCAAATGATCTTTGGTTCTTCAACTCCATAAGGATCATCTCTATTGTCATCTTTAAATTCGTCATCCTCTCTTAGAAGCTTTATCATCATACAAAAGAAGAGGTGCTTCATTTAAAACTCATGGCTTAGAAGAAGAGTTACACTCGTTCTTCTTGTCAAGCATGACATCATGACTAATATACAACTTCTTGGTGTCAAGATCCATAAGTCAATATGCCTTCTACTTGTCACTATATCCAATGAAGATACATCTCTCGGATTTTTCATCCAACTTCATCTACTTTTGCTTCAAAATGTGCATGAATGTTGTGCATCCAAACACTTAAATATGTGATATAGTGGTCCTGATACTCGTCCATGCTTCCTCTAATATGCCATGATTCAATACAATTGTGGGTGTGTGGTTCGACAAATAAACTGTCATACGAATAATTTTTTCCAAGAGTAATGGCTCCAACTTAGCATCGCTTAACATGCTTTGCACCATTTCTCAATAGTGTGATTATGTCTCTTTGCAACACCATTCTATTGAGGTGTATAGACAATTGTCAACTATCGGTTAATGTCATTTTGTTGCAATAAAGAAAAAAACACATTATTGATGCACTCCCCCTCAATATGAGTGGAATTAGATTTGATGACATAAAATTTTCCACATGAGCTTTAAATTTGTCATGTATGATTATCAATAAACAATTGAAAATATCTACAAGCACTGAAACTCAGATCCATGAGTGCACAAAATAATGTGCACTAGGTCAAGTGGAACAATCACTTAATGACTACTTGAGTCAAATGGGGCTTGATATTGCTTTTTTGTCAAATAAATCATACAAATGTCATTGGTATTTTTCAATGAGAGAAGACTTCTCGCCATAGCATGCTTGTAGAGTGTTTTCAGGTAGCCAAAACTGAGATGTTCAAATAATTTGTACCGAAGTGTGACAACATCCTCCTTTGTTGCCAAAGCTTGGTTGTCTCACAATACAATTGCAAGCTAAAACATCTTGCTCGTGCCTCTAACATGAGCAACAATTGTCAAACCTCTAGATTTGTCTTGAATGAGACAAAGTGTCTTATCATTTGGTCTATCAAATTCAACTCTCGAATTGTGATCAAGCAGTTGACTCATAGACAATAAGTTCTTCATGAGGTCAAGCACATAAAAGAACTTCAGTCAAGTGATGTGAAACAAGATGCAAAAAGACATCACAGATACTAGAAACAGTGTATGTCAAATTGTCATCAAAAGTAACATGTTCATGATAAGAAGAATGATAAGAGTGTCACAAATAATTGCTTCGAGCATATCATGCATTTGGTAGCCCCAAAAAATACATACCATATTAGACTAGGTTTTAAGACTGCATCAAGGGCTTATGTGAAATGGATTGTCTTCACCTCCTTCAAAATTAGTATCCTTTGTTACCTTGTCATGGTGGCATTGAGGAGAATTTTGCCTTGGACATTGAGGACCCTTTTGCTTGCCTCCTAATGTGAAATTTTGGTTCTTACTATAAGAACCTTGTGGGAAAGTGTTGTACTTACATTATTTAAGTACATGCCTTGGTTTCCCACAAATATAGCATGTGACATTAGAACATAAAAAGTTCCATTGTCCTTATTGCAATTGTTGATTGTGCCTTTTCCCTTTATGTTGTTGTTGGCATTTCTTTGGGCCCCAACACCTTTCTTTGCCTACATAACCTCTTGCCTTTTTGGTGTATGACTAGAGCATGTTCATCTTCTAACTTTGTTCCGCAAATGGATTCCTCATGTTAAAGCAAATTCACAAGTCTTGAAAATTACACTTTAACTTGTTACATTTAGAGTTGTCACCAAAACACTAAACACTGGTGCCACTGATTGTAATACAATTGGGACAAACACGTCATCACTACAATTTCGCCCAATACTTAAAGTGAGGCCCTTAACTTTGCAATTCTTTGTAGAAAATCCTCCAATTTTTCACCACTCTTCATCTTCAAACAATGCAATTGACTCTACATGTGTAAAATTTGATTTTGATTTTTAGATTCAAGCATCATGTTGAGTTTTTATTAAATAAAAAATATATGGCTGAATCTCGTTGGATATGTTGAACATTATGATCAAACAAGCTTTTTGGTCTGCTTTGTCAAAAACCTTCTTCGTTCATCAAGGTCTATGTTATGATGTTGTGCCTTACCTAAGACCACTCCCCCCAAATCATCGAAATCAAGGTGAATTTTCAACTTCTTTTTCTATGTAAAAATAGTTGCCACTTTTCAACAACTACAATTGGGCAATAAAAAAACCTTCTCGATAAGTATATACTTCCACATGAAAAAAAACAAATGTATCAACCAAAACTTGTATTTAAGTTGTTCTCATTCCTCCAAAAACACGCCTCAAATTCAATTCCTAGGATTCAAAGCATCGTTAAAAACGATTTTAGATACATCCCACTGCGTATGTGCGATAAAACTTATATTTTTTATTTTATTAAAAATAAATTACATCGTCTTCCTTACTCCAAAAAGAGTACAAACAAACCATTCCCACTCACTTCACTTACGAACAATAGAGAAAGAAAAATAACATCTAAAGTGACAAGAGTTCATTGCCAACGCGTGTGGAATGATGTCACTATTTTGCCTTCAAAACAACATTTCCTGTTAGTGTATGTCAAACTTGATTTTTAAAAAGATTTTTACTCCAATCTTCCAATGATGCCCAATTCCTCTTGCAGTATCGATTAAATTCTTCAAAATTTGTACAGCACCCACATTGACCACACCTTAGAAAGAAACCGTTTTTTAATTTATATTTATTTTTCCTCGGGTTTGTTCCACAATCATATGGCAAATGAAACAAACTTTATCGTTGATCTAGTTGATCCAATGGGTGATGTCAAATATAAATTAGGTTTTTATAGGGTTTACAGCTTTTTTTCAACTTCTGACAACGCTCTGAAACCTGGCTTTACCTCCTTTCTTCCTGCAGCATACAACTTCCAGCTTTGCTTGCGTCTTTAATTGGGCCGAGTGTGGACTCGCCTCCAATGATGCAATATTTCACCTTTGTCATTTCACGCATCTGAAAGTGTCTCAAGCCTTCCACCTTTCCACTTCTGATATTTTCTGTCCCATGCATATGCAATTACACTCACAACCAGTTTAAAAGAAATTTATATTAAATTATATCCAGTTCACCTGAAAAGGATCATTTCTGATACAAAGAGAATGAAACATAAGATGAATTGAGAAGTGATCCAACATCTTTAAGCACTTCAAGGGAAATGTGAACATGAGTACATCGATGTACCTCGAGGCACTAAAGTCTTACTAATATTACTTAAAAAATCCAAAAGAAAACGAGTGTAGTTATTATCTTACCATCCGGCCCAAATAGTATCCGTCCACATGGATATTTTTTATTAAACAACACATCTAGCTTTTGAAAAGGCCAATTAACACTCCACTTGTTTAAAGAGATATTGAAATAACTCCATCATGTTTGTTGGATAGATCAAAAGGTTTGGAATACATCAACATTCTCTATTTAGCTTGAAAATTTTATAAACATAAATATTCCAACTAATATATGGCAAAATGTTTTAGATCCTCAAATTTAATGATTTGAGCCCTTAATATTTTAATACTAATTAAATTAGAAAAGGCTTTTTATTCGAATAATAAAAATCTCTCCTCTATTCCAGTCTTATTCTGCCTTGTAGCATTGTCGAATAATTCTGGTTATGAAGGAATCTGTATGTGCACATGGGCTTGTGTGAACGCATCCTTTACCGATTGGTGCACACAATTAATAGACTTCAGATCTCAAAATGCATAATTAATAATAGATGAAGAAAGAGACAAGTCTATTAACATCTTGACCCAAAGGACTTTGAGATTGTTGATAGCATTTTAGTGAATCAGATAAATGTTTACATTCTCAGGAAAGATTTTGTTGGTTTTAATTATTTTTTCAAACACTTATTTTTCATAGTATAGATCCATAACATTGACTAGAGACAAAATTTTGATATGTTACTATCATCTTCACATCGATGGAAACACTGTTCAATTCTATATATAACATTCTAACATAGGAGTAAATTAGTGTCGTCAAAATATAGTTTTTTTTTTAAGACCCCAGAATGTTAGAAAAAAATATCATATGGCATTAGCTCAACCAGTTGTTCTCCTCAACTTTCAAGGAGGAAACACACAGTTCAAATCTTGCCAAGCAATATATCCATAATTGTCAAGCTGTCATAATACCACCATGTGGTCATGATGTAATACAGGTGGAGACCGTTTCAACCCCACATAACCAGTTCAAAAAAAAAAAGGTTACAATAGATGAAATGGGTCCCACCCGTATTACATTATTACCACATAGTGGTATACACAACAACTTGTATATGATCCATGCATCGCTTGGCAAGATTCAAAACTGGGTCTCCTCCTTGCCGTTTGATACAATAGATACCAATTTTAAGAGTAGAATGAAACCTCTTTTAGTGTACCAACTACCAAGCACTTATCTTCTCACATTTGACATTTTAAACCCAAAAATAAAAAAGTATTAAGCCTTTGATTTGACAAATTCAGTGATACATCTGAATACTTTCGGCTTAAGTGCATAAAAACACAAATAAACTCCTGCTTTCAAGATAAATTATTCATTATAAAACATTTCCCTACAAATTGCTATGGTAAGTACACCCCATCTTCCTCTCATGCATGACCATAGTATCCATGCAGGCAAATCAAAGACACTCATGATTTGACCCTGAAGCAAAGCACATACTTCGTTATTGAATCACACACATTCATGAATTGACCCTGAACCAAAGCACATACTTGAAATCAAATAACATTATCAAAATTGTCTGTTTCATTCAATGCACATTTGCAAAAATGGAAAACTCAGTTGTATCCTTACTGAATAGCCTCTTTTCTAACAAAAATCATTAACAAGTCCTTCAGCATCCATAAGGAAGCTGCAAAATGACCAGCCTCTCCTGCAAGAGTGAGATCTTGCTAAACCTGGCTTATTCGAGGAGAATCCCACCTTTGGAGACCAAATTTCCCTTCAAAAGAGAATACTTTGGACAAATATAAGAAAAATTGCAATTTTTTGGTGTCATAATGTAACTTTAAATCAGCTTAACACCAAATCTATTGTTTCACATATGAAACAAATTTTCCAGTTCCCTTTAAACTCTCCTTACAGCAGCATTGTCATAGGGTCCTCAATGTATCCTTTAAATGCACCAAGCCATTGAGCACCAATCGCACCTGATAAAAGCATTTTATTTTTAAAATGTAAAAAAAATTGATAAAAGATACTCAACATGTCGCATAATACAAAGGAAAGCACTGAGATGCAAATAAGAATACAAAAAAAATGACTACTATTCTATCTAAGCTTTGCTCGATTGTTAGTGTCTGTTTCAAAATTTGCATTACATTTGTTTCCACCCAGCCCATTGCTTGTTTAACATTTTATAGCCTTTTGTATCACTGTAAAGCCAAGGTGAAAACATGTATACGATTAAGTACTACATATACATTTCAAATACACTTACCATCAATGACTCGGTGATCACAGCTAAGTGAAACTGACATGAATGAACCCACATCAAATTGTTCATCAACTGCTCCTGGTATAACTCGCTTTTCAGCTATTCAAACATATAGAGTTAGATTAGCCATCTTTAACATCACACAAAATTTAACATAAAAATTTTGTACATTCACCTCATCTTTACACAACAAGAGATCTCATTTTCCATCATTATGTGACATTCTACTTTTAGCAATTGAGAAGGCGCTAAAAATAATCTTACCTGAACCTACAGCAAGAATTCCTGCCTGTGGGGGATTGATGATAGCACAAAACTGTTTTACTCCAAATGGACCTCCCAAATTTGACACCGTGAATGTGCCACCCTGCATGATCAAAATTATGAGCCATACACACCCCATGTCCAGATCTAGATCATTGTTCCCGAGAAATTGTTCATGTATTCTTTTTAAGCTCACTTGGAAAACACTACCTCATAATCAGCTGGCTTCAAAGTACCCTCTTTTGCTTTCTGTGCCAGATTTTTCACATCCTCTGCAATGACTGACAACCCCTTTTTATCTGCATCCTGTAAATGAAATCTCATTAAGCATCCCATGAAATAGATTGTTGTCTCAATTAACAGATGTAAAATCTTGGGAATGTATAGCGTTCATGTGAGAGAAATAACCATTAAATTGAAACTGGAGTATAATGGGACACTAGATGTCACGTACTTTAACAACTGGGACAAATAAACCATTGTCGGTTTGTACTGCAACACTGATGTTTACATTATGATACCTACAATCAAACATGCGAATGTCAATTAGAAGTAGGCATTTTATGTGCTAAGCAAGAACAAAAGATAATATCAAAGAATACTTACTGTCGAATAAATTCATCTGTCCATGAGCTGTTGCATTGAGGAACCTTACGAAGGGCTAGCGCTGCAGCCTGTAAAATGCATTTCTTTTATTAACCAACCCTAAACCCACCATATAGTACATGTCAATATTTCACATTATTACAATCTAGTAAAGCATTGGGGACAAAATGGACATTTTTTTTAATGAATGAAACAACTAAATCAATTACACTATGTTGTTCCATGTTAAGGAGGGAATCTAATATTTCAAAGCATAAATTTAGTATGTGAACTCAACTGCATCGAGCCACACAAAACAGAATTGTTCCTTAGCAAGGTTGAGCTATAAGATAAGAACTGACTCATTTCCTACATTAATTACCAGTTGAACCGTAAGAGTAGCACTTCTTGACTATGCATGAATTTAACTGGAAAAAAGTAAAGTAGCACCATACCCAGCAAGATTGGCATGACTTAATAGTTTCCATATTATTGCATTATTTGGTCAAAAAACAAGCTATTAACACAACATGATAATAGGAAATAAGAACTCTACTAAATGTGTTGTTTCTCAGGTTTAACATATTTTCAGAAGATAATACACTTATAAAAGTTTGACTAAGCACATCATAATCTGTCTTAGTGTATCAATCATAATGTCAAAACTCAGACTCGTCTCAAACTCAGCAAGCCTGTATTTTTCAACCTAGATTCGGGCTCGGCTCAAAACCCAGGGGAAACTCAATAAGACTTGACAAATAGGAAAAACATATAAGATGCACTATATTTTATAGAGAGAGACTCGCCCAAGGTCACTTGACTTGCAGACTCTTGAGTTTTAGCAGTCTCAAGGAAAGTCTGAACACTATGGTATCAATTATTTATTGGTGTGGCTATAATATAATTATATAACATGCAACTCATGTCCCATATTCAGAGATTTAACTTTCACAACAATGATACAAAGGATTAAATGTGTTTGGAATGAATGGTTTAAACTTTAAGAAAATCATGACAAGTAATAATTCTTTTCAATATGCTAATAATTTTTTTCACTATTTTCTCTATGCCTGCCTCTCTCACTCTGTTTCCCAACTTGATGTCAAAGGTGAGATCCAAGTTAGACTAATGTTTCAACAGGTCCACCCTAAACACAAAAAAAGAGTTTTAAATAAACTGGAGGGCCAAAGGATTGTGCTCTAACTGCAGTCAACAAATTTTATCCTTGGAAATTTCATGTCACCCACAATCCTAGGAGGGAACTATGTCCAAAACTGTTGATGGAAAAGTGCATCCATGATTGTTCAGAATAGTCTTGAAAAGTTGTAGGGGGCATTCCAGGATGGTTTGAGGTTGTTGAAACAATCCTGGGTATGTTTTAAAAAATGCTGAGAATGCATTTGAGGAAAGCAGGTCATTTTACCACACAAGTTGCCAAGGTGGAGTTCAGACTACCCAAAGAAAAAGTGAACAACTGTAGCAGATATTAATAATCTGTGCTGCTGAAACACCAGATGTGAAAGGAAAACCAAATTTGAATTGAAGAAAATAGAGACAAGGAATCAGGTTATCAACAGTAAAGAAACAAAACCAAAAGAACACTCTCAGAAACAAAATTTTGAAAGCCATCAAACTATCTTTTCAATAGGCATAGGTAAATCAGGACTAGAAAACTCTTGAGAGCAGAATGGTTGCTACCCACAGCCACAAAATAGTCTTCAACACGCTACCTACAGATAATCCCTCTGACCAAAACAACCTGCTCTTAAGCCTCAAAGGCCATTTTATAGTTCCTTTCCTGTCAAGTGATTCCTCCCTTAGGCACGTGGCATAAGCATGTAATGACTTTATATGTAACTTAACTTTATTAATCTTTCATTCTAATTCTAATCTCTAAGTTCTGATCCTCTAAGACACTTCTAATGCTGTCCTATTTTATATATAAAGATCTGATAATACAATGCTCTCCCTTTGGTTGAGTGCAGAAATTATGTGTCACTTGGTTGAATGCCTCGCCTAAATCAAAGGTAAGTTTTCCTCGTACCACTCTATTCATTTCTAGCATTTTTATTTGTAAATTTTCCAAACCCTAGATAACTGCTGTCCTATGTTATTTTAAAATAAATCAGATCTGAGAATAATTTATTCAAACATGCAACAGTCACACGGATGGCTGGAAAAAATAAACAGCGTGAACAGCAGAAGGTAAATATATTTCTGAACCTGAAATATTACAAATAAGAGGCTACAGCTACAGCAGAACACTTCTGCTCTCTTGCTGCTTTTCTAGCCAGCAAGCACTATTCTTCTCCTCCTAAGCTTGTATTTTTCCTTCAACAATCTATTCTCCTCCCATTCTTTTCTGTGTCTTTGTCTGTGTATCTAAAACACTCTTGATCTTCTCCTTTTATCCTTGAAAAAGGTAACCCTAATCTCTCTAACCCTAAGATTAGATCTCATCTCATCTTGAGATGTAAGGTTAAAAATAGAAAATCACTTAAGTGAATTTCAAAATAGAATCACTTACGTGAATTACAAAATAGAATCACTTAAGTGAACTTAAAAATAGAAAATCACTTAAGTGAAATTCAAAATAGAATTAGAAATGTCTCGAACCACTTCTAGCACGTTCATACTGAAGCCTGTGCAAGAAGTTTCTCTCCGAGCTACATTTCTCAACACTCCCTCTTAGCGAGGAAGGAATTCTAAACCAATCCAAGTTTGTCTCTGAATGCTTCAAACTTCCCTTTCACTACGGGCTTGGTCAAAATATCAGCTACTTGCTGATCTGTGGGAATATACTGGAGCTTTACGGCTCCCTTTTGAATCTGCCATCCCATAGATGAAGCTAAAGACATAACTGCTCTAATGGAAGTGTATCTGGCGACTGGAGCAAAAGTCTCCTCATAGTCCACTCCCTCTTTCTGGGAGAACCCTCTCGCCACAAACCTTACCTTGAACTTCTCGATGCTGCCATCTGTAGCATGCTTAATTTTGTAGAGCCACTTGGAACTCACAGCTGACTTCCCCTCCGGTCTTGGCACTATGTCCCAAACATCATTCTTCATGATGGAGGTGTACTCCTCCACCATGGCATCCCGCCAAACCTGTTGGTCTGTTGCCTCCTGAAAACTGGTAGGCTCTGAATTTATGATGTTACTCATCAATGCCATGTAGCTTGAAAACTTCCTTGGAGGTCTGCTCTCCCTAATCATCTTGCTAGGAGCCTCAACATACTCCTCAGCATCCCTCAATGTCTATGTAAGCCATTGAGGTCTCCTGATAGAACTAGAAGGGGCTAATGTCTCCACCTCCTCACCTGAAGGTTGTTGTTCTGAACTGGAAACCAATGGTGTCTTTGGTGACCCTGGCTCAACCTTCGGAGCTTCTTGCTCCTCATTCTCTATCACTGGAATAGGCTCATGGGACTTCCTGGATGCAACATCCTCCTCAAAATTTACATCCTTGCTCACTATTGTCTTCCTCTTCTCTGGAATATAAACCCTGTAAGCTTTTGAAGTCTCATTGTATCCTACAAATAAACCCTTCCTATTGGAGGGCTCCAACTTGGTCCTCTTCTCTACTGGAACATGGATATAAACTGGACATCCAAAGATGCGGAAATGACTCACCTCTGGTTTCACACCAGTGAATGCCTCCTCTGGTGTCTTGTCCTCCAAGATCCCGTGAGGACACCTGTTTTGGATGTAGACTGTTGTGTTGCATGCTTCTGCCCAAAGAAACATTGGCAAGCCCTGGTCATGAATCATGGCCCTAGCAGCCCCTATGATGGATCGATTCTTTCGCTCTGCAACCCCATTCTGTTGTGGGTTGTATGGAACAGTCAACTCCCTCTTGATTCCTGCCTGCTTGCAGAAACCATCAAACTCCTTGGAGGTATATTCACCCCCATTGTTTGATCTCAAGACCTTGATCTTCTTCTCTGTCTGGTTCTCAACTAGAGCTTTGAACTCCTGAAACCTGCTAAAGACTTCATCCTTGGTCTTTAAAAAATAGATCCATGTCTTGCGAGAGAAATCATCAATAAAGGAAACATAGTACATGCTACCTGAAATTGATGCTACTGACATCGGTCCACAAACATCCGAATGTACTAGATCTAGTATCTTCTTAGACCTATGCTCACTATTTGGGAAAACAGCCTTGGCGTGCTTGCCAAGCGTGCACCCTCTACATACTCCCTGTTGCTCAATGCTGAACTCTGGAAGACCTGTGACTATCTCCCTCAGAATAGGCAACACTCTATGATGCAGGTGCCCCATCCTCTTGTGCCACAAATCACACAAGTTATTACTGCTATGAACTAGGGCTCGAACAGGTTCACCCTGCAACTTGTATAAACTGCCTTCTCTAACCCCTATTACTTGTGTTGTTTCCGGGCTAGATTCTTTTGGTCTAATAAGGACATGTTGGTTCTTGAACTCCACTGCATAACCCTTATCCTCCATAACCGAAACTGAAAGCAAGTTCTTCCTAAGACCTGGAACAAACAAAACATCATCAAAGTCTAAGATTTCCCTGACTGGAGTCGAAAAGGAATGGTACCAATTCCTACAACTGGATATTTGGTATCATCACCAAGCTCAACCTGAACCCCTGAGTCTTGCTCTTGTAGACTGGTAAAACATTGTCGGGCTGATGTCATTTGCCGAGATGCCCCACTATCCACCTACCAAGCATTCCTTGGAACCGTGTTGGTAGAAAGGCAAGAGACCAATGAGAAATCCTTCTCGAATTTGGCAGCAAACTCACTCATTTGAGTTTCTGCAGAGGCCGCTACCTGCATCTGCTGCTTGCTTCCCTTTGCCCTTCTTGTCTGGACTCTGTGATGCATAATGGTCGTGCTTATGACAAATGAAGCACTTGATCTTGCTCAAGTCCTTCTTCCCTAACTGTGAGGTTGACTCCTCATTCTTTACCTCACCCTTGTTGGGTCCTTTACCTTTGCCCTTCTTGGTTTGCCCAAAAAGAGCTAGGTTATCGTCACCACCTTTCTTGTTGGCCTTTGACTCCATCCGAGTCTCCTCCTGGATGAAATCATCCCACGAGTTTCTCAAATTTGGGAAGGTTCTCACGAGCACAAATACCTTTGACAAATGGTTCCCATGAAGCTGAGAAACCATTAAGTGCCACGTTCACTAACTCTGTGTCTTCAACCCTCTCCCCTACTGCTGCCAATTGATCACGAATCTGTGTGATCTTCATTAGGTAACTGATAACGGTGTCAGATTTGGTCATCTCCATAGATCTGAATTTGTTCCGCAATATCATCTTCTTGTTTATGTTCTCGCTCTGGTAGAGGCTAACTAGGGCATCGAACATCTCCTTTGCCTTAGTCTTCTCGGATATGTGAGGAATCAGGTGATCCTTCACTGCATCCAAGATCATCCGCTTGGCCTTCACTTCCTTCTTTTTGTGAGCTGCCAATTCCTGCGGATCTATAGGCAAAGTCACATCAGCCTTGACAATATCCCAGAGATCATTCTCTTCCAATAAGAACATTACCCTAACTTTCCAGGGCAAAAAATTTGGAGGCACCTTCCAATCTATCCTCAAATCTGAGGCTAGCTGCTGCCATTTCTGAGATCTGCTGAAATATTAATGATTGAAAAAACACAGTCCTGCAAATAAGCTTAGTCCTTCAAGCCAAAAAATATATGAAACCCTAACTGTTTTTTTTTGTTATTTGCTTGAAACCCTAACTGTTTTTTTTTTATTTGCTTGAAACCCTAACTGCTGAAATATTAATGACTCAAAAAAAAAGTCCTGCAAATAAGCTTAGTCCTTCAAGCCAAAAAAAAAATGAAACCCTAACTGCTGTTTTTTTTTCGCTTGAAACCCTAACTGCTGTTTTTTTTTCGCTTGAAACCCTAACTATTGTTTTTTTTTCTTAATATCCAGCAGTGATCTACTGTTGTAAACCCTTGAGGATCTCAATCACAGAACCTAGCTCTGATACCATGTAAATTTTCCAAACCCTAGATAATTGTTGTCCTATGTTATTTTAAAATAAATCAGATCTGAGAACAATTTATTCAAACATGCAACAGTCACACGGATGGCTGGAAAAAATAAACAGCGTGAACAGCAGAAGGTAAATATATTTCTGAACCTGAAATATTACAAATAAAAGAGGCTACAGCTACAGCAGAACACTTATGCTCTCTTGCTGCTTTTCTAGCCAGCAAGCACTATTCTTCTCCTCCTAAGCTTGTATTTTTCCTTCAACAATCTGTTCTCCTCCCATTCTTTTCTGTGTCTTTGTCTGTGTATCTAAAACACTCTTGATCTTCTCCTTTTATCCTTGAAAAAGGTAACCCTAATCTCTCTAACCCTAATATTAGATCTCATCTCATCTTGAGATGTAAGGTTAAAAATAGAAAATCATTTAAATGAATTTCAAAATAGAATCACTTAAGTGAACTTAAAAATAGAAAATCACTTAAGTGAAATTCAAAATACTTCGAGCACGTTCATACCGAAGCCTGTGCAAGAAGTTTTTGTCCGAGCTACATTTCTCTGGGTAGAGAATGTACACAATCTTCAAATATTAAAGCAAACAGGTGCACCTGAAAAGATGCAAAACTGAATAAATGATTCATGGAAGTTATGATAAAAAATTTACCAATCTCAAGGAGTCCATTCACAAAAACAGTGTTTTCTTTTCCTTGTCAAGGACAAAGTTCGTACAACACTGGCAAGAGGAGAGACGGACAGAAAGACTCAGACATATCTAACTGGCTGGTTAGAAATGAATAGAGAATAGCCTCTAGAAATGACTGTCAACTATCCATTTTTGTTCCAAGTTGTCTGCTCCTCTATATATAAGCTGAAACACATGGCGAATTAGATACACAAGGCCAAAATTTTGGCATACTTAAACAGCAGCCTATGGCTTCTTCAATAGAGGACACCAAATTATATGCAAGAATTTGCAGCTTATTAGAAGTGGATAAAAATGCACACAGCAAAGAACATTGTTGACCCTCTAGAGACAATCACATGAGACTATTAAATTTTATTCAATTGCAAGTGTCAATAATGCAATAATGAGATACAACTCACTCAATACACGTCACTGAAATTTGGCAGACACGCTGATGCACATGATATCACTCCTGTGATAAACTGTTGTGTGTCTAGTGTTGAGATATTTATTGATTTTCCTCATTGTGGACTGTCTCTATGATACCAGAATACACTTTTATTTTCATTAATCAATGTTCTAACATATATATGACATGGCAAAGGCCATATTTGCCATTTCAAAGAACATCTACAATCTGTAATCACGCAACTTGCTTAATGCTTTTTGTGTAATGATGTGTTACTATTCCTTTCCTTTGCATTTTTTCTGATTTTCTTATATAAACTAAATAATATTTCTGTCTTGCTCCTTTCTTTAATGTTTCCCTCTTTCATATTGTTTCCTATAGACTTCAATCAATGCTTCCAACCAGTAATAAAGCCTACCCATTCTTATTATAGCAGCTCTATTTCCTTCCAAGATTGAATTCTTGGTGAAACATATGTTCAGACCCAGAACAAAAATATATCAAACTAATGAAATGCTAACCATATCTAACCTTTATAACAAAATCATTGACAGAAATCCTTTTACCACCAGACACCTCCTGAGCAGCATTTAGGCGGCTTCGTAACCTGACATAATTCCACAACATAGTAAATATCTTCAGAGGCAAAAGAAACACAAATTTTCTTATAATCAGAAAAACACCTGACTCACAAATGTATAAAGACTACTTAATTTATTAATATGTGTATATATTTATATATAGACTAAAAAAAGTCCAATGTCCTTACTCCATAAGCTTGTCAACACGCGTATCAACTGTCAAATAGTAGTGAGGAATTGTCTGTTTAGAAAGGAGAAGGCGTGAAGCAGTGACCTGAAGAAATAAAACATATTGTTTGTCATCAACTATGAATTCAGAGATCAAAGACACCTCCAAAAGTCAAATTCATGAAAGTCCGGATTTCATCATCCCTTTTCTTTGGCTGAAGTGATACTTGGCTTAAATAAAATCAAAGCCATCAATTCTATTTTTATTCTCACCTTCCGTATTTGTGACAATGGTATATCTGCATACTCGAGTGTTGTAGTAGGAGTCACAGAAGGTTTTGCAGGCTTTGCAGTTGAAGCTGCATTATTAAGAATTATGTAGGAAACAACTTTAACACAAATTTTAAACAGACTAAGAGAAACTACAGAAATAATAATTGACACATTTTCAACTAATAAGACTATTATCCACTTCAACAATAATTTGCAAACACTGATGGATGTAGTTGCTCTAGAAAAGTTGAAATACTCTTGACAATTGTAATGCCAGGTTCAACATATTTACAATGCAGTCCCAACATGCAAGCAATAGAAAAACCAACACCTCACCTAAATAATCCTCTATGTCAGCCTTCACAATTCGTCCATTAGGGCCAGTACCTTTTATGCTTGAAATAGGCACCTAACAATGGCATCAAGTAGAATAGGTTCATTGTGAAGAAAACTGGATATAGTATCACATGCTGCTACCAGTAAATCATTAAAATTACAAGTAAATACATACAGCATGAAAGAAAACTAACCTTATGATCCTCTGCCATCTTCCTTGCAATAGGGCTAGCAAATATGCGATCTTCTGGCTGAGAAGCAGCTGCAACCTTCTCTGTTTTAGGAGATTCCACAGGGCTTGGAGTTTCTTCTTGTGGCGGAGGTGGTGGAGGGCTTGAAGCAGATTTTACTTGTGCTTCTTCCTTTGGAGCACCCTGTCCTGAAGGTGTGTAATCTTTAAACTTTGCGATATCTCCCTCCTCTTCCACCATGATTGCTATCAACTGATTAAGAAAGAGTGTTAAATCTTTGCTGACCTCGAGTAACTCAATTACTTTGCTATACATATATTGATAAATATTCCAAATCAACACACTGGCACGTACACGTGATCTAAGAGATGAAGAAAAAACTACAGATTGAGAAGAATTTTTAACTGTCACGAGTGTACCTCACCAACTTTGATTTCCTTTGCTCCATCACCTCGAAGAATCTTTGCCACATACCCTTCCTCCATAGTCTCCATGTCAAGTGTTGCTTTATCCTAAAAGCATTTCTTTACTATGAGCATCCCTTAGAAAATTTACAAAATAAGAAAAAAAATCAGATGGCATTTAGAATAAGCCTAACAATGTACATGAAAAAGTTGAAAAAGACGCTTACAGTCTCAATTTCACAGAGTACATCCCCAGCGGAAACTTTATCTCCTTCTTTAACACGCCACTTTGCAATGTTTCCCTAAAAAAACAACATAATCAATAGTCTATGAGACAATTTATGGATAACTATAAATTATCCAACTTCATGATTGCCTATTGATATGGAAGAACACTAACAATCTTATTATTATGATGGAACTGTCAGAGATAACATGAAAACTACCTCTGTCATTGTTGGGGAAAGTGAAGGCATTCCAATCTCCTGATGCGGAGGAAGCCCTGCAACAATAGTTTTAAGCATGCTCTCTAAGACTAATGAACATGACAATTAACAAAATAACCCAGTAATATTTGACACCATCTATCAATAATTACTAGCTACGATATAAAGACCTTTATAGCCATATTATATAAAAGTAGAAAGGGCACTTTTACCACCAGCGAAGGCATATGCATAATTCAGAAGATTTAGAAACTTGCAAACAAGTGATACACAACTCCAGGAAATGCAATGTGTCTCAGCTTTTATAATTTCTTTAACATACTGGCTACATTAAATCTGTGAAAAAAATAAATCTACTATACAAGGCAAAGTGTTTGTGTGCTATGAACACATTTCACTGAATAACAGAGCATCTTAAATACTGACAAGAAAGATTAGAGGAAGATTAGCAAAGCAGAGACCATGGTAACTCTCTGAATGCAAACTAATGTTTCTCAGCTGTATACATTACATAATTCATCATCTCAAATCTGTCAACAGAACATCTCTCTGTACTATTAAATGGTTGCCATAGTTAAAGGAAAGGAAAGCAGTTCAGAGGTAATGAAAAGGAAGATATGTTTAACCATAGAGGAATCTAAACCAACCCTCTCAACTCACCCAGTCCCTAATCTGGAAGCAGAGAGCCTTGATAGATGGAGTCAAGTCATTAAATGGAATTATGATGTCGGGTACAAGAGAAGCACAAAGAAGGCAAAGAATATAAAGTGGAAACCACTAGATGTGGAGTGGGTTAAATTGAATTTTGATGGAGCCTCTAAAGGAAATCCAAGACCAGCAGGAGAAGGAGGAATAATTAGAAATAATAGAAGAGAGATTTTGTCTCATTATGCTTTCAATAGTGGATTTAAGACAAATAATGAAGCTTGGGCGGCTTTAGAAGGGTTAAAAATATGCAAACAAATGAAATGGAACAGAATATGGATGGAAGGTGATTCTCTCATAGTAATAAATGCAATTTTGAGGAAAGCTAAGGCTCCATGGAACATACAAGAGATAATTGTGGAAATTCAAGATCTTGCCAAAGAGTTTGAAGAAATCAGGTTTACACATACATTAAGGGAAGGAAACAAATGTGTAGATAGGCTAGCCAATAGAGGGGTTTTGATTGAGGATCATGAAGTTATATTCTCCTTTCCATGGTTAGAGGAAGTAGTAAGTTTAGTTGAAGCTGACAAGAAAATGTTGATTGCCTGAATCAATTTATGATTAAGATTTACTTTAATGTTTTCCACTGGTAATATCTGCTTTATTTTGTAACAATGTTGTGTTTTAATATAAACTATTTATTATAATTTTTGTGGTTGCACTTGTGTTTCAAGAAGGAAACTAGCAATCCAGATTTGGTAAAGTGGACTCTGATAGTGCGATGTTTTGGAAATATTACTCTACTAAGAAGCAATGCATAGATAGTAGAAGTGAAGTTTTGTATTCTGAAGGCTGCTATAGGAAAATGTGAAAAAGGATGCTGAATTCTGGAATATTTGTATTCATACAGAAAATTGAAAAGATCCAAAAAATAAAAATCAAGAATTCAGACAGTTTATGTAAAATGATGTAGGTTTCTAGCTATAGCATCTCAATTGATATGAGAAGTGTATCTATTTGTAAACTCTAAAGCTCTAAAGAAGAAAGTTGTAATTTGTCAAGGGTGGGGGACCCGAGTACAACCCCTTATTACCCAGCCAAAAAAAATACTAACAAGGAAAAAGTAGCTGCAAGCTTACTGCAGTGGTAAGGGCTTTGGCCTCTCTTTGAGAGGTCCAAGGTTCAAACCCCACTCAGTATGAGGGGACCGGGACCCCTCATAAAAACCTGTGTAAACTCATTGAAAAAAAACACTAATAAGGAAATAAAGCTTCCAGGTTCATCAAGTATAAGGGCAGTCAAGTCAGGAAGCAATAAAACTTATGCCTCCTAATTTATGTCATGATAATTTTGAGAAGTGACACTCAATTCAATTGGAATTCAATGTACTCTTCCCTCTCCTACTATAAATGGGAGCTCTTCCCAACTTTTGTTTGGGTTGTCATGGGTTAGGCATTCATGGTCTGATTTTATAGAGGGGCAACAGGAAGAAGTTCTTACTTTCCCCTTCTCTGCAAAGGATTTCATTAAGGATTAAAGGAAAGAATACTGTGAATCTTCTAAATAATGAGGATCATGAATGTTAGTAGCTCTAAATCCATACAAGTGACAAATCCATTATTCTAGAATAGGTTACGGATACAAGGGTGATGAGAAGAGGTAAGAGACTAGAGAATGGAAAATTGGCCCTCTTCTCCTGATGATTCTTATGCTCTGCCAAATTCCAAGACACCACGGAAAGATACAAGATGTAACAATGGCAAAACAAAACGGTGATGGAATGTCTTGCCTTTGAAGAAGGGAAATCAATTAACAAATTGTGCAATCTTATGAACAAGTGGGACAGCATGGAAGATGACTTATTCCATATGGTTGATTACTTGACAAATAAGGTACAAATTCTAGAAAAGAATCAGATGTTACTAGCCAGCAAGCTTATGGTCAAATTAGCGCAGCTGGGTTCCTTTGGTTTCAATTGAAGCAAAACTGATTGTCATTTTTATTTGTCTTATGAAGTATACTGTTTACCTAGCTCAAATTTGATTGTTGTATTTTTGGCTCAAGCATCGTGTTTATCTTTTGAAGATTATCGGTTGGTACTGCTATATCAGGCTTTTGCTTTTTATAATGGGGAAATGTTATAACTAGTAAAATCTTTGTTTTTCCTGTCCATTGGGAGTATGAAGGGGGGCACTATAAGAAACAATTTTTATGTTGATAATTATACCAACTTTTGTCTTTCCAATGTTGGACCAAGAAATTCATTTTCTTTCAATGCACCAAACTATGCCACTTGATAAAAAGTAAGAACGTAAGAACTTCTTCCTGTTGCCACTCTATAAAATCAGACCATGAATGCCTAACCCATGACAACCCAAACAAGGACTCATGATGATTTTCCAAATGCTCACTTATTTAGATTGCAAACTTACCAAAGTGATATTTACTATTATTAAACACTGGAAGTTATTCAGCTAAAAGAAAATTCTCATACTATATGTCAACAGAATGTCAAGACGTACATTCTACATAATATATGGGCTATCCTTTACATGGGGAAGATTGCAATTTAAGATGTGCAATAGGAAATAACAAGAGGTTTCCTTTAAAAAAAATTGCAAAAAGAAAATTATCGCCTCAGGACTTCAATGGCCAACTATGACTAAAAATGGGTTGGCAAAAGTGATACTTGCCAAAGAATTGGCTGTCCAACAAGGGGAAAAAAAACTTTTGCCCTTGAAACCTATGCAGCCACAAAATTTATTTTTACTCGTGCAGATTAAAATTTGTAGGAATTTTTAAACACGTTATTTGAAATAGAAAGTGTTGATATATTTTGTTCACTCCAAAAACATTTAACTAAAAGGGAAAAAGTAAATGAATTGCTAGACAACTCTCCAATCAACAGGACAAAATACCTATTGAAAATTAAAAGCAATCACAACACATAATTTCACCAAGTCATTTTAAAAATGCTAAAATTAAATTAAGAACAAATATCCTAAATTCAATGCATGTTATTCCAAAAGAACTGTTTAGGCTGAGGCCACCAATAAAATAATGGGGACTACCATACAAAATATTTATAGCATAGTCAAGATTCTGAGGAAAAGTTTCAAATAGTACTTTAGGATTCTCATTTTCTTTTATTCATCAAAATTTATAAGAATTATTTCATAATTAACAAAACACAAAAGATGGCCCAACTCTAATTGGACAGAAGATTCTGAATGTTTGGAGGTGTTGTGCTTGAAAGGAAAGGGACTAACAGACAATAACAACTATCAAATCCAATATGCCTACACGGCACAAATCATTTGAAGTGGATATAACAATTTAGCCAAAAGGTCAATAAGGTGGAAGAGCTAATATAGTGGATGAATAATGAGTCCCCGAGGTCAATGCTAGACTGAATAAATACTGCAGATGGGATGGATTCTTGTTATAGTTATTACATTAGTTGAATGGTAGTTCAAGTAAAACTTGAGTTCATGTAGACTAGTATACAAGAAAGATCCTTTCCAATCCCCTTCAGGCAAATATATTAAATTCATTTAAAGATAAAGTTGACTTGTAATAGAGGAGGAAGCATGTCTGGCTGTAATGCTTTTTATCTCACAAATACTCTACTATTAATTTACACATGATGATTATACCTTTTATAATTTGCTAAATGGTCATTCAAGCTGTTTAATAAATATGTTTGAGATCTACAAGCAACTTATCTATGTTTTACAAAAACATGTGATTTTTGACATTCCAGTACTGAACATATTTAAGCGCCACCAATTCTCTTTTATCAATGTTTTGTGTTGACTTGAGCATAAAAAGAAAATATCAACCATTCATTATATATGATAGGAAAATTTTGACTTCCGCACATCAAAACTATACTATATACTCTTGAGGACAGAGCAGTAAAACTATTACACACAAGATGATAAGAAAAAAATTGAAATTTGCTTACCAGCATCACTTGCAAAGCCCCGCTTCAAATAAACAGTTGCACTGGCATAAGGACACAAATCCAACTTGTATAAGAAGTTAGTTAAGAAATCCAGAAACACAAAGGAACAAAATATATAGATATGTACTTAGAATCCAAAATGAGATAAGAAACCACTAAATAGATATTTGGTATATATTTTTAACAACAGGACAATAATGAATGTGAGCTTGCAACAATATTTAAAAAAAAAATTAGATTTGGTTGTCCTACCCTCATGGAATTGTATTAAGTTATCCATGTAAGGAACTCAATGTTGTAATCCTTTTTCACTATTCATCTTAATAATAGATAAGTAAGAGATGAAACATCAATTCAAAGTCTTACTTGTAATATACTTTTCTTTTCTTTTTTTTAATTAAAAATATTGTTGCAAGTTTATGACTGAAAATGAAGGCTGTTAACAAATATTACGTTCAAACAGACTATCATAAGACATAAACATTTGCAGGTGACTTGCAAGCCAGATTAGTCAAGTAAAATATAAAAAATGATCATCCTTAAAAGGTGATATTGTCGTTGATAATGAACTCTAAACGTGTTGGCCACATAACAATGTTAACCTTACCATATCCAAAAATTGGCATGAAGCTCACTGAGTTTCTAGCTATGATACTTGGAGTACATGAAAAGGGGATGGGGAAACATGGGGATGTGAAAAGGGGAAGGCTAGAAGACATCCCTAAACTTTGGCAAAAAGGGGTCACCAAAGGGAATGCTGTGTTAAAAGAACAAAAATTCAAAATCAAAAGATATAGAAATATAAAATTATTAAAAAAAAACATTGTAAAATGCACATATTTAAGTTAATCATTGGTCTTCTCATTGCTAATCAGCACTCATGAAAATACAATGATATATTATTTGGAGAATATGGTGACTGGTTCAATGTGATTGGGCCACTGGACAGCCAAGGATGTTCTTTAAAATATTGTGTTCAACTTCTCATTTTTTATGACTCAAATTTTTATTTTCTGTAGCTGTCCCAAAACATCCAACTAATTTTATGCTACAACATCATACATTCACTCTATGTACATAAATGGATTGCAGAGCATCTTTAATCATGCTAGAGTTAACTTTCAACAGAAGCTATGCAGGCACCTATATATTTACATTCTTGTCTCGCTACTAAAGAGTCTAAGTTTTGGAATGTTTGAGGAATTAAGTTTCCTGTTTATGTAGTCTGACAACTCAAATAACACTCCATACTTGTGTTGTGCAGACACCTATCCATTTTTATTATTATCTCTAATTTATCAGGTTTCCAGATTTAAGCTGCGAAACACTGTATCCCTCTTGTTATCAATGAGGGCAAGGGGGGGCGCAGAAAGGACGTACCCCAGCCTCGGTCCTGTCCCCATGGATATAAAACCTAGGGACTTATCCCCGTGTGCCAAAAAGTGTTTTTAGTTATTCGTAGGCAAAACTTTAAGTATCACATCTTGACTTCAAAGTTACATTAAATTCTAACATGCAGTTTAACATTTACATTTAAATAATCCATACTATATCAAGGTAATCAAAATGAATCCCTACCTCTTTGCTGATATTTTATCCACAACTTTCCGATGCCAGTGAATATGTCTCTGCCCAACGCTCCGTGGTCCAAACACGTAATAAGTGCCAATTACTGGCCTAGCCTGTGGCAATGTTTGTCTCTGCTTTATATATTTTGCATCCTGCATCAAGCACTATCAATGCTACTCAACAGATCTCTAACAGCACTACATAAAGAGAGAAATGCGATCCATGATTGCAAAAGACTACTTAATTTCAAGACCAGCTCTTGCTAGAAACAGATACATTGCATGCTCAAGATATGTAACATTGATATTGTGCATTTTAAATGTAATTGAATCCATTGGTATTGTGCAGTTCAAATGTAATATAATCCATTTCCGTGTCCCAACTGCCAGGGTTCACCTTAACTTGTTAAACCATGCACTAACCCTAAATCGATAAATACCTTCGATAAACTAGAATATTCCAACCCATTATTGAGACTGGAATGGGGTTCTTGCGGTTCCAAAGCTTGACACATGCTGGACTTAGCATCTCCTTTGGCGATTGCTCTTCTCTCTAAATCAGAAGCAGCTACGGTGGAGCATCCCCGCTCCAAACCTCTAAAAATGCCTGCAACAACATATGCAGGTATATATCATAACCTAACCTAGCACATGACCATTGCTCAAAGGTTGCCATATCAATCGTAAGCCTGCACGCCTGTGTAACGAATCATGTAATATCATTTCAAAGTATCGTCTCAATTAAAAATACATGGATCCGAGAAGGATATCGCTCGATTGAAACAATGTGTTATGGAAAAGATGGTCTATAATGCCATATTTCATAGTTTAGGACACATTAAGTGAGCTGCGCGATCGCATTTGACAAGATAAGTGTCGAAAACCCTACCGATCCCTTTCACGCTGAATTCGGGGCCATTTTTAAGCAGAAAAGAGTCGTTTTGACGGGCTTACCGTTTGCTTGCAGTTTCCTGGTGGATCTACGGGCCAAGGGCGCGATCATCTGCGCCATTGTTGCTCCCAAGCTGAGATCTTTCAGGGTATTCTTTAATTTATTTCCTCTTCAAAAACTTAGGAGAGAGTGTGACCTTCGATTCCAAACCAAGAGAACTCAAATACCAAATAATTTTGTTTAGCCCTTTAAATTTCCAGTTTCATTTTTTAACTGTGGTTGGTGGTTCGTTTTAGTTTGACTTGAGACTTGGAGGTGTGCCATCTAACTAGGGTTTCGGTGCCACCTACAGGTTCTTCCCTTTTTTGGGCACCAAACAATTTTAGTCAACTTTTTTTTTTTTTGTTTTTAAAGGTAGTTTAACAGCTTTACAATTCTGGTCTTGCACGTATGTGATTGGAATGCATTTAGGAACCTTGAGAGCTTCCAAAAGGCATGCTTTTCCCGGTAGGACAAGTCTTACTTAAAAAAATAAAATTTTAAGGTTGTGGAACGTCCAACATCGAAAAGCCAAAGCAAAGTCAATTATTCTTCTTTAGGTTTTTTTTAATAAAAATTTAAAGATTATTAAAAATATGTCTTTATCAAATGAGATTTGACCATATCAATAGGTTTAAAAAAAAAAATGGTTTAACATAAATTTACTAATTTATTATGTTATAAGAATGAAATGAGACAGGAAAATACAATTTAAGGAAAGGAAAGCTTTATGGAACATACAAAAAAATTATTGTAAAAATATGTGATCTTCTTATAAAATTTGAAAAAATCAAAGTTTACACATATGTTAAGGAAGGGAACAAATGTATAAATAGGCTAGCCAATAAAAGGGTTTTAATAGAAAGGATTGTGAAGTCTACTTAGAGAAAGTAGTAAGTTTAGTTTTTCTTGAGAAAAAATTGTTTTATTTTTTAAGATTTGGTTAGTGTGAAAAAATCAAGTTTATACATATGTTAAGGAAGGGAACAAATGTATAAATAAGCTAGCCAATAAAAAGGTTTGAATAGACGATTGTGAAGTTAATTTTTTTTTCTTGGTTAGAGAAAGTAGTAAGTTTAAAGTTTAGTTGAAACTGACAAAAAAAAATGTTTTGTTTTATTTTTTAAGATTTGGTTAGTGTGAAAAACCCTTACTATTGATGCTCATGGTTGGACATCTTCATCCCACCATGACCTTTTATAAGGGGAGTGTTGAGCTTATCAATAAAGGATTTAGCACACAGTCACACGCGTTGTGATTTGAACCTTGGATCTCCCAAAGAAGAGCTAAACCCTGAATTGTTGCATTGTCCTCTCGAAACAAATTTTTGGGTAGAAAGAAACCTCTAGAGCTACTCTTAGGTGGACGACAATGCCAGCCCATCTAGGTATATACCACTATTTAGAAGGAAGAAAGAAACCTCTAGAGCTGCTCTTAGGTGGTCGACAATACCATTCCATCTGGGTATATACCACTATTTAAAAGGAAGACACGTGAGGTTTTTGTATGTCCATAAAAACAAGACAGGAATGATTTGAACTCTGGAACTTTTGTTTATTAGTGTTAGGGCTATGTCTTGAAAACCAACTCTTCAAAGATGCATAGGGGTGGTTCAAACACTCTACCTCCCATTTATTAGTTTAGGAGTCATGTCCCAAAAATCAACTATGCTACAACGGTGGACCTCCCATTTATTAGTGTAGGGACCATGTCTAAAAAACCAACTATGCTACAACGATGGACCTCCCATTTATTAGTGTAGGGGTAATGTCCCAAAATCCAACTACACTACAACGGCAGACGCTAACAAGAAAATATTGACTGCATTTATTAGTGTCAGGACCATGTCTTAGAAATCAACTACGCTACAATGGTGAAGGCTAACAAGAAAATGCTACATAACAAATATATATATATATATATATATATATATATATATATATATATATATATATATATATATATATATAATTAATTAATTAATGTCTTGGGCGACAACTCTTCTTTGGGAGGTCCAAGGTTTCAAATCATGGTGTTTATGTGTGGTTGTATGTTAAATTCCTCGCTCAGTTCTCCCTTTATAAGAGGTTATGGTGGGATGCTCAGCATTAAGCATTGGTTGTGGGATTTTTCACACCAACCAAATCCTCTATATATATATATATATATATATATATATATATATATATATATATATATATATATATATATATATTAATATTTGTTATATTTAATAACAAATATTTTTATATAAATTATTTATTACAATTCTTGCAGTTGTATTTATGTCTCAGGAAAGAAACTAGTAATCCAAATTTGGTAGCATAAAGTTTAAGAAACATTATTCTACTAAAATAAGATGTGTAGACAACAAAGGTGAAGTTTTGATCTTGTGAAGGCTACTACAAGAAAATAATAGGAAAAATGATGTTAAATTTTGAAATATTTATAATTACAAAAAAAATTAAAGAAAAATGAAAATTAAAAATTGATTTTTTATTTTTTTGGTTACATAGGGGAGTTGGTTACAACCACTATTTTTAGTAACTCGCGAGTGTAGGGTTCAAACCATAGGGACTGCTCCCAACAGTCTATTTGTCTCATTGTTTTTGATCCGACGTGAGATGGAGACCACCAGTTGCTTGGGGTTTGTATCGTCATCGTCTAGCGCACACTTAGAGGATTTAGCACGAACTACTACCTTTGCTAAAGTTGGTAGCATGCCCTGTAGGTTTGAACCTAGGTCTCTTCTTAGCAAGTACTTGGTCAATCAAGCCTTTACCAATCCACATAACCCTTGGGAGAAAAACCTTATGCGCACTTAGAGGATTCAACACGGATTACTACCTTTGCTAAAGCTAGTAGCGTGCCCCAGAGGTTTGAACCTAGGTCTCTTCTTAGCAAGTACTTGGACAGTCAAACCTTTACCAATCCACCTAGCCCTTGGGAGCAAAACCTTATGTTAAGGAAAATTGTTCCCCATATCTCTTGGAGATCAAGACTTTCTGTTTCAGAGGCTTGTCTCATCCGGGTATACCCCTTAGGCTAGCCAAGGGTTCTTTTCTATCTAACGTAGGCTACCAAGCTTAAACCCTGGACCTCTTTTCGAAGATTGAGGGAATTTGTGAGTAAGGTACCTAATGCGGATTGACTTCTTATGAAAAAATATGTAGTACCTAACTATAACAACTCAACTGAAATAAGAATTGAATTTGTTTGTAAACTTTAATGCTCTAAAAGAGAGAGTTGTGTCAAAGCTTAAAGGGAGAGAGTTGTGATTTGTCAAAGATGGGGATCCAAATATAACATCTTTTCTTCATTAAAAAAACACATATAAGCTATGTCAACAAAAGCTTTGAGAGTATTTTTATCAAACAATAATATAAGTTAAATAGAGAAGAGTTATATATTCATGTGTTCATATTATACTTATATTTAATATAACTTTATATAAAAAATACAAGGTTTGAATCTCGAAAAGAGTAGGGTTTATATACCATATTACAGTTAATTGGAGTATAGTTAGATAACACCATATGTGAGTAAAAACAACATTTGTCTTGAGGATTATATCATCCCATATAATCTATGGCTTCGAAAATATTAAAAATTATTTTTTCTTTATTTTTTAATATTTTATGAAATTAAAAAAAAAAAAATATATATATATATATATATATATATATATATATATAAGTAAGAGAGTTGGCAACAACCACTATTTTTAGTAACAACCCAAGGGTACAGGGCTAAGAAATCTCCTCCTAACCATGACCCCTCCTAAAGTTGAGAGCTATACTTATCAATAGGGAATTTAACATAAAGCCACTACACACCCACCCCCTCACACTCACCAACTCCGCGGTTTGAATTTTATATGATAATATGATAATATGTTATATATTTATTTATTTATTTATTTACACCAACAAACCCACCGTCTCATTTATGGGTAACCTGGCGGTTGCTCAAGGTTATTTATATATATATATATTATCCACCGTCTCATTTCTGGGTAACCTGGCGGTCACCGTCTCATTTATGGGTAGCCTGGCGGTTGCTCAAGGTTATTTATATATATATATTACCCACCGTCTCATTTCTGGGTAACCTGGTGGTTGCTCAAGGTTATATATATATATATATATATATATATATATATATATTATTTATTTATTTATTTATTGCACATAGAAAAGTTGGCAACAACCACTAGTTAATTTTTCATAACTAGCTACCTTTTAATATTCCTCCCCAGGTCACTAAGGGTTATATATATATATATATATATATATATATATATATATATATATATATATATATATTTTCACATAGAAAAGTTGGCAACGACCATTAGTTATTATTTTTAGTAATTAGTTACTTTTTAATATTTTTTATGAAATTTAATATATATATATATATATATATATATTTGGGTACATAGGAGAGTTGGCAACAACCACTATTTTAGTAACTAGTTAGTGCAGGGTTCAAACCACAGGGATTGCACGAACAAACCCACTGTTTCGTTTTTGGGTAACCTAGCGTGAAATGGAGACTGTCAATCGCTCGGGGTTTGTAACGCACACTCAAAGGATTCGGATCGGACTATTACCTTTGCAAAGAATTGGCTTCCCCAAGGTTTGAACCCAAGTCTCTTCTTAGTAAGTACCCCTCTTCTTAGTAAGTGCCCAGCCACATCTCCACTTACCATTCCACCTAATCATTAGGGGTATGATATATATATATATATATATATATATATATATATAAATGGTGTCCTTCCCGACAATGTTAAATATTTTTAAAATGTTAAAAGCAAGTAGGTTTAATGTTGTCGTGGACTAAGTCATTGCCGTGATAGATGATCATTTAACATTAAATGATAGATCTTAGGTTGAGTCAATTGTTCATAGTCTTGAGCCATGGTTGTTTATAGTTGATTAGTTTGTGGATTCAAATGAGACTATTATCTTTACAAAGGGTTGGCTTCCCAAGGTTTGAACTTAGATCTCTTTTTGATAAATGTCCAGCCACACCTACACTTACCAATCCATCTAATCCAACTATTACCTTTGGAGAGGGTTGGCTTCCCAAAGGTTTGAAGCTATATTTCTTTGTCGTAAGTGCCCAGCCACACTTCCACTTACCAATCCACCTAGTAATTCTTAGGGATGTGTTTTATATATATCGTTACCTATGATATAAATAGTGTCCTTCTTAATAAACCACACATAAATAATGTTAACCATTGCTTCTATATAAAAAATAAAAAAATATGTAAAAAACAAATAAGTTTAATGTTGTCGTCGTTTGTTTGTTAGTCAATGTACAAAAGTGCATGGACATGACTAGTGACACCAATGCATTAAGTTAATGCTTTTAAATGATTTAGTCATATTATTGCTTGCCGATTTTTTTTTAAAGGTTAAAATATAAATAATTAATTTTATTTAATAAGTCAAAATAATTAATTATTATATGCATTCATGTTATTTTTTATATATTATTTATTTATGAATTTATATTATATTTATTTACGGTATAAAAGGTTTAAAATGATTGTGGCATTGATACCCTTTTCTTTGGGCCTTATCCGAAAGTGGCATCCCTTTTGGGATGTTTTCCGCAGATAAAAAAAAATGATTGTGGCATGGTGGTTATAAGGATGGACTGCATGAAGAACTATGTGATGGCTTTTGGAACAGATAACGCAAAGTACTATAGTGACCATAAAAGCCGAACAACCTGCCCAGATTCGTGACGGCTACCGATTCTACCATGTCAATTCAAAAAAATATATATATAGTCCTCATACCTCACATTAATTTTAAACATCTTTTAGGTATATGTTTTATTTTAATTGTATTAATATATATATATATATATATATACACTTAGCTCTCACCCTTATGAGAGGTCATGGTAGGATGGAGATGCCCAACCGTGAGCGTCGATCATAAAGGTTTCTCACACTTAAAATTAAGTGTGAGAAACCTTTATGATCGACGCTCACGGTTGGGCATCTCCATCCTACCATGACCTCTCATAAAAAATTAAGTGTGAGAAACCTTTATGATTGACGCTCACGGTTGGGCATCTCCATCCTACCATGACCTCTCATAAGGGTGAGAGCTAGGTGTATATATATTTAATATTTTGATTTGGTTAGTGTGAGAAACCTTTATGATCGACGCTTACGGTTGGGCATCTCCAGCCTACCATGACCTCTCATAAGGGTGAGAGCTAAGTGTATATATAAATTTTCTTAAGCCCAGATGGATATTGTCCTATGTTTTTTAACTTAAATAAATTCAATACATGCAACAATCGCACAATAGTTGGAAAATGAACAAGGAAAGCAAAATAAAATTTTGAACATACAAGTATTAAATAATAGATGAAGGTATAGCTACAATAGGATGGTTTGATCTATTTCTACCTTTCTTAGACAATAAATCACTTTCACTCTCCTCTTAACCTTGTAGTTCTCTTCAGCAATTTGTTCTTCTTCCTTGTCTAAGCACTCTTGTCCTTCTCCTTTTATGATTGAATAAGAGCCTTAATCTCTTTAGAAGTATGGTCAAGATTAAATCTTATCTCATCTTGAGATGTACAAACCAGATTAAATCTTAGTCTAAGTCAACTTTAAGATAAAAGACTTTCACCCCTTCTAAAGTGAATTACAAAATAGAATTAGTTTGTGTTGGAACAATTTCTTGCATCGATAGGGTTGAGTTGTCACGCTAAAAGAATTTATTTGAAACCAACGAGCTATTATAGGCTCTGGTCAACCTGCCTCTTTATTCTGGTATAATATGTATTGCTAAGATTTAAAGGGAACCAAAATGGGTAAGGAAACCCCAGTGATAAACTTAAGATATTACAAGTTTAAGCACTCCATATTTTAGTTATACACTACTTATATTAAAATTGACCAAGCATGAACAACTCTAATTATGCCTTATATGTAGACCGATGTCTAGATTCATTGGGCTGTTATAACAATTTTAACAACGCTTAGGGAAAAGAGAAATTAGCGCTATTAGACTCATTCGAATATCATAATAAATCCAATAGTTAACCAATAAGAGAAACATCCATAACATATTCAAATAATGTAATCTGCTATGAAGTCACACACAGAACTGAAGACAAAAAGTATGATAGAATCCAAAACCCATAATTGTATTAATCTTTCCAAATGAATTACATGTAAATTTGGTAGAATGTCATTAAACTCTGTTAAAATCTCTAATACAATGAGAAATCCTAGTTCAAATAATGTAACAGGACTTCATCAACTTTCCTTTTCCAATCTGGTAACAGGAAAAGCCTCTGGACCTCAGGTTCAAGCTTTGGAAAATTCCAGCTTCTTGAATTCTACTCTATCACACCTACATAGTAAAGGGGAAGAATAAGGGATGACGAAGAAAAAGACACACAGGGAATACAATAGTAAAACTACTAGGCTCTCAAGTATATATCTTAGCAATAATTTGTTATCTCTAAAGGTTGATGTAGATTCTAACCGCAACTGGTGTCTTTACAGCCCCAGGTTATTGAATATGTTATTTTTGGCATCATTTGGGCCTTACACTTATCATCTTCAGGATTGATCTTCCAAAAACTTGTACAGTTGTCCTCCACTACCCCCTTTCTCTTATATTGTACACTCTTCTAGGACTTTTTATTTCGACTGTTTAACCAATTATTTCAGTGCCTGACAAGTACTCTTTCTTTGTTCCTACTTCATCCTCTAGTTGACCCCCTTATTTTGAACTCTACCCTATTTTGATTTTTTATTTCTTCTCCTAGAGGGGTATTCAATTTTATCTACAGGCCATGCACTCTGGTTTCTTTCATATTTTTGATTTGTTGGAGCTTTTTGCTCTATTTTTCAAATAGCCTCCATGCCTTTGTATGAAAGGATACAACAAACCTTACTATGTTCATTTCTTGCAATATTATGCTCTTTTGTGCATTGATGAAAGCCTTATTCTTCTCATACATGGTGACCAGGGAATCCACAGTATTGACTAATAAGGTAGCTTGCCTGGCCATCTCTTTTTCATCATCTGATTGATAGTCAAACCCCTCTATTTTGTGTAGGATGAGGTCTTCGACGTCGATAGTTTCTAAGAACTCTTCAAGTGATAGCCCAATGTTTACCAACTTTCCTCTGATATCATCCAATAAGGAGCATACCCCTGTTGTATCATTGTACCATTTTCGTAAGTTTCCATTAAATAGTGACACCTTCATAAATTCAAAATTGTTTCTAATCTCAGTGCCATCACTCAAGATTACATATTTATCCTGCAACACTTCATAATAATCGGTCATCAATAAGAGAGTAGGATAAAAGACTTCCAAATCTTGTTCCTTTTGATACAACATAATTTCCATCTCATGGACAGTAAATTTGATCAATCCAATTTGTCTGAATATTTTTGTGATTCCTTCAATCTTGTCCTATATCTTCAAAAACTTTTCTTTTGTGACTTTAGAGAGGCACACTGCATAGTCTACCTCTTCCTTTGCCGTAGTAGGTGGTACCTATGTGGCCTTTACCCGAGACAATTGTTTTTGTAGGCTGTTAATAAAAGCTTACATTTCTGCCTTTTCCTTATCATTTATCTCTAATTGACTCCTCAAGTCTTTAGTCTGGTGTAGATGGTCTATAGTTTTTATATGCATTGCTTTATTCATTTTGGCCATGTCATCTTCCTCTCCTTTCATTTAAAATTCCCTGTATCATCATCAATTTCGAAGATAAAATTTTTCTACGGTGTAGGTATGAATATCTTCGCAACAGATGTTATGGACATGTCTTCCTTTGCTCCTATAATAGAAATTTCTTCCATGCCACTCATTCCTGCTATTATATGTAGTTCTTTCTCACTGGAAACACTAAAAACTATTTCTTCCTCTACCCTTTCTAGTGTAACTTTTGTTGAGGTTAGATCCAACTTAGACTTCTTTGCCTCAAGGGTAGAAACAACTTCTTGTCGTTTAACCCTGTGGTCTCTGAAGATGTCTCCAAAACCACCTGCTTTCCTCATATTCATTTGTATCACTGAAGGGATCTGTACTTCTATGTTGTTAATTTTCAAAGAATTGGGAATGGCCTTTAGGGCTAGCTTCCTTACACTAGTAAGGGCTAGTAGTTGATCAGAAATAGGGGCTATAACTTGCTTTTCCAAAATTTCAAGTTCCTAAGAAGATTTTGTGGCAATTTCCTTCCTTTTTTATGTATTAGGCCTTGTAGGATTTTCCAGTGAAGTGTTGGGTGCTACCTCTATTCTGAGGTGATGTCTCTTGGGGAATTGAATTTGGTGCTCCACTATATCTTTCGTACTCACTATAACCTTCATTTTTTCAATGCCCTACTCTTCTATAATTTCCAATATAAGATCTTCTCGGATTGCTTGAGTGGGAGTAGGGAAAATTGGGGTTGTTGAATCTACAAAAACCCTTCTTATTACATTCAACTCGAGGGGGTATTCATATGGTGTTTGAACTTGTGAATTACCTCTATGATCATAAGGGAATTCCTCCCATACTCTACGTAAATCTTTCCCCTTTTCTATGGATTCCAGGAGTTCTTCTTCGTATTGATCCTTCCTATGTTTGATCCAATCATATTTGTGGGCGATCATTTCTCTATATTTTCCAATAGGATCATAGGATCTCCGAGTTATTTCTTCAAAGTCCAAGCTTTCTAAATCATACATACCTTTGAACAGGGCTGGATACCCTGCGAATATGTAATATCCTAATTTGTAGGGAACATTGAGCTAGGGGACTCGACTATGCTTCTTTGCTTACCTTATTTTAACTTCTTCTACAACCTACCTTACCAGTTCCAGGGTAGCTAGGGAGAAAGGGCAATACATAGGTAACATATTAGGGAGAATTTTGGCCTCATAAAGCCTAATATACGTGAAGCCTTATGAGAAGAAGTAATCCCCTATATATTTTTCTTTGATGAACGCTTTTATCCCAGGACCTAATCTCTCAAGCAGTCACTTATCAAGATCCAGTGAATTTCCACCATGAAATTGTTGCAAAACCATCCTAAGTGAGTGCGTCCCTCATGTATCATCCAAAACCTATTCTGGACATATGGACTATCATTGGCCCCTAGCCTATTTTTACTTTCATCTCCTAATTGCCCAGCCAACAAGTGCATGAGAATCAAATAGTGAGAGAAATGGGGCATTTCTTTCCTCTACTCTAGGACTGCCTTTTTTAACTCTATCAACTGTGTGTGCATTTGATGACTCAACTCTTGTTCCTAGGCATAAATGGGGGGATTTATTTTCCTATTACTTTGTGTTACCAGGTACAAGATATCCCTCCATACCACACTGAGTTATTGTACTCCCAATAGAATATTAATCATGTCACAAAAATATTTGACCCAAGGTTTGAATGTAGTTTTTCTAATTGGGAATTCAGATTCTACCTTTACATATGTATAAAAAAGCTTTCTAAATGAGTCTAAATCAGTAAGTTGGAGAGACTGTCTTTCAATTGCCTGTTGAATGAGCTTTGTGTCTAAGGGCGTTAAGTTGAAGACTCTTTGAATGTACTTGGATGCGATGCTAAACATTGGTTGATCCTTGTTGTCTCGAAAGATCCTGGTATTCTTATCGTAGGCTACTGCCAACCATGCCATTAGGTTTGTTGAGTAATATACCTTGGGGTATATCAATTTCCCCACATTTTTGGTCCACCTATTGCTTTTGGGAGCATCTAGGTATTGCAACTTCTTCACTTTATGGAACAAATCAGCTAGCAACCATGGATAGCATTGTGAATTTTCCATGGTGGACTTGAAGCACCGAACATAAGTATTTTCAATCTCATACTGTTGGGTTGGCATGAGCTTCTTGTCTTTCCTAGACTATTTGGATAAATCATGCATTTCCATCGTGATAGCAACTTCCTCGGAGAGCTTAGCATATGATGTCTGGTCTGTGATGAATTTTACTACCTTTTGGGTGTCCTTAGGTGTGAAGGTAGCTTCCCAGGCGATCATTCTACTCACATAATTCACTTTAACTCACTGGTACACACTCTTTTGAGTTCTCTCTAACTCGTCGCTCGTCCATAATAATTCTTCACTCTGATATAACCAGGGTGGTAGTGGTGTTCGATAGTGGGGTTTTAAGTAAGTGAGGGTGGAGTGGCTTCACTATCTTCGCACAAAGTGTCATCAATGCAGTGTCACCAACTACCTTTTGAATTCATCCAATGGATGCCTGCCATCACACTATTTCTAAAATCGGGCAGTTATGGTATATGATCTTCCTCGACCTGTACATTTGTGATGAACTTTAAATTGTGCACTTCTAATCATTTATAGGGCTCTCATTGGTCGTTGGGTTGTGCCACTGTCTTAAAACACGATGGTAGTAGCCTTCCTAGAAAATTCTTCATAAAAATTTTGCCACCTTGGTCTTTTGAAAGAGTTAGCTCAAAAAGATATACTATTAAAGAGCGATCATATTTTTGACGCTAATCATTGGATCTGATCATGCACGTGCGCATCCGTTGAGATTCACCAACCTGCAAATTGATTAGTCTATAAGAAGAATATATAGAGTTGGGTTATCTTAGCCTAAGTACAATTATTATAATTAATCAGAGTTTAATTGTTACTTAAGACACCTTATCCGTAATACTTACCCTTTAAAAGTCAGTTCATTGATCATAATACTCATCGTTAGATCTAATCCACTTCGAGTGTCGTCGTTGATGTCTTAGAACCTACATAACTATTAATCTAATGACATAATAAGTGTATGCTAAATTAATCATATGCGTAAGGTCAAAAAAACCATGGTTAGCAGCCATTTAATTAGAAATACTTAGGCCAAAAATTAATAATCATTGTGTTCATTAATCAAGTGTTAAACCTGCACATAATCCCGATTTATTTAGATTGATCAGAGATTAAAAAATTTAATAGTTTTCGATTAAAACATTAGAATTTATAATCAAACCATCTTCTTGTGCGCCCACCATTAGATCTAGTTTCCCCAAGCGCTGTTGTTGATATCTAGGAACCTAAAGGGTTGTTAGTCCAATTATGTATAAACGCATGCTAAATCAGCTTGATTAACCTTGAACACCTTAGGTTAGCAATAATTTGATCTAAACACTTAACCCTAAGCTTAAAGAACCTTATACATATTGGTGCAACATTATTAATTAGCGCATTAACATCTCTCGTAATCTGGGTTTAGTAAGCTTAGTTGACAAATTAAAACTTTAATAATTTTCCATTAAAACATAGGTATTTAACAACCGATTATTTCCCTATGCGCTCACTGTTGGATCAAATAACGGTTGTGCGCACCAGTTCGATATTTCAAATATACACAAAGGTTAGTAGGACGAAATGGGGGAGGGTCAACAACGTATTATACCCTCACTAATCATGATTATTCATTGATATTAGTCTTAATAATACCTTCAATTCATCTATCGAAAACCTGATGTGAATTAATCTTTGATCACTTTGAGAAAGCGTTGTCGTCAGATTTGGGCAGGATCGAGCGCTACCGTCGAATCTGATGAAGATGCACACTTCATATTCCAAGGGAGAACTTTAATTTGTGCTTTAGACTCTCACTAATCATGATTAGCTTTGCTTTAATTATGCTTTGATCTTGCTTTACCTGATGAAACCTTGACTTTCGTTAATGCTTGATCACTTTGGAAAAGCTATGTCGTTAGATCTTATTTGGAGCGTGTGTCACCGTCGAATTTTGTGAATATGTAAGTCTTTTTATCCACCACTTAAATGGATGCTTTAATTAGAGTTCAACTTCTTGTATGCATGGCCGTTGGATCTTCTTAGGATTGGGTGTGGTCATCGATATTTTTAGATCTGCACAAACTTTAAACAATGGGCGCATACCCTTAGTTTCAAATAATCTTTGATTAAACGAAGGGGGATAGATTAGCAACGTATTAAGACCCTCGCTAATCATGATTATTCATTGCTAATGCAGTTTTAATTTAATATTTGGGTGCTCAAACCCTCCAATGTTAAGGCTTTGTTACTTTGAGTGGCGTGCGACCATCAAATCTCATCAAGATTAAGCATAGCCGCTTAGATCTAGGAAGGTGCACACTTTTTAGTTATCAAATTTTAATGATGTAGCTTAGATTTAAATCCAAGTCTAATCAAGATTATAAACATGGTTATTATAATTAATCCTTGGATTAAGCTTTTATAAAGTTCGCAATTAACTTTGATCACCCTTGGTGAGCGTGCGTCCGTTGGATCGAGATGGAGTGAGCGCTGCTGTTAGATATTTTGGAGTTGCTCGATGCTTAATCAAATGGGTGCATGACTTATATTATGACTAGTGTTGACCTTTCAGATTTAATAATTTGACACTTCGGAGAGTGCGCATCTGTTGGATTAGCCATAGATCAAGCATAGCTATCCAAATCTACCAACTTGTTTGATATTTAACCAAAGAGGGTGCATGACCGTTACTTGGTTTTAATCAATTAACTTATTTCAGATTTTAGGTTATACGACTTTGACCATGGTCTCCCTTGACTTAACCTTTGGGCTTCTTATGTGATTTAATTGAACCTTAGGTTTATTTATTTCTATTTAGGCCCGAATGTTTTGATCAATCTTATTAGAGACCTAAGGATTTAGGGGATTACCTTTAGCAAAAATTTCATTTCTTTCAAAATTTCTTACCCCTTTTAATAGTCGGATAAATTTCAACGATCAAGGGGGATCTCTTTAGTGAATGTTTGATTTCTTTGAATTTAGTAAGCTCTTTGATTATCAGATAAGGTTAACAGTCACAAAAAGGTAATTTTATCAACAGTTAAGACCACAAATTTAGACCTTATTAAAATGAACACTTTTATAGCTATTTTTAATAATCAAACAATAGAAAACCAATTCTTCAAAAGTGAATGCAACAGAGACCAACAACATTTGGTGAACTTATTGAAGCCAAAAAGTTTAAAATTAGGCGTATTTGATGTTGAGTCAAATTTGGCTTCAACATAGGCTCTAACTAGGACAATGTGCTAAAAATCTAAGGCACTTGAGAATTCTAGAATATCCCAGTTTCATTGCAATATTTGGACATAATCATAGACCATCAAACCTGATTAGAAAATCAAAAAAATAAAAATAAAACATAAACAAAGAAAACTTAAAACTAAAAAGATACAATAAAGCAACAACAAACATGATATCAAAGCAATAGAGTATCCCAAACTATAATTTTCCTTAATCAATTTAAATCAAAGGATCAAAATTTTAAGATCAGATGAGCTTTTAAATATATTGTTATGATTGTTTAGCAAGGTCCTAGGATATGATTACACATAATTTATCAAAGTTGGTTGTTCCATCATGCCTTGGCCTAAGTGTGTGTTAGTGAATTCATTTTTTATTCCTAGGTCTTACAAAACTTAATCATGGAAAGTGGTCAAGCCTAATAAAATTTTACTCCTTAATATTTTTATCATTTATAGGGCTCCACTTCCAGTCAAGCATCTATAGCTGTAGTGGAGATGCTACTAATCCCATATGGTTTTAATCTACTGCCAGTCAAGTGTCTATAGCCCCGTTAGTGGTTTTCCAAGATATCTTAAACATTGACTCAATATGCATTATTTTGATTTTATTTCTTTTTTGAAGAAATATTTGGATATAAGTAAATTGTGCAATGAGTCTGCCTGATTTGAGGATTAATTTTAGGCTAAAGGATAGAGTGTAATGATTTTTGTCTTCATCCACTTTACCAAAGATAATTTTGTCGCTTGGACCCTGGAATCTCTTTTAGTATCTTTTGTAATGCGAGACTTTGTCATGATGGACCAACAACTTTGATTGTACTCTATTTTTGTCTCATACCCTATGATAATTGCATAAACATTCAAATTTGAAAATTGTAAGCATCATCAATATCTAAAATAAATTTTCTCTTCTCTTATTTATCTTTAGAGAAATAAACAGTAAGGAATACTCTTTTACCTTATGATAATCATGAAAAACAACACCACTAAATGAAGAACACAAGATTATACTAAGAGGGAGGGGTTGGTAGGAACCTAGGGTTCCTAGCACAAAAAATTGATAAATAAATAAATAAACCTAAATCTAAAAGAATCGCTTTTGAATTGTCGGGAAGTCCCTTCAATGATTTAATAAATCATATATTATATATTTCATGGATATCCCAAAAGTTATGATTGTATAATATCTTATACCCCTTTTAGGTTATGAGTGAAGAGTCACAACCCTAATGTTAAAATAATATAATAATTAATATATAATTAATTATTATATTATTTTATATTTTAACCATAAAATATACAATTTATATTATTATTATTATTATTATAAATGTATGTTAGGATAGGATCCTAACATTCCACCCCTCTTGAAAAATGACTTTGTCCTCAAAGCGATGGAAAGATTTTCGCCAACTTCGTCTCATAATAATCGTTGCGAGTGGATTATCTTTGAATGGAGCATTTGCCTCCCAAAATTTTGAGTCTTCTCTAATTCAAGTTAGTGCTGGTATGCATAATATGCCTTCATTTCATAAGTCCGTAGTGCTTGTAGTATGTAGCTTGTAGCTTATGATATGGCTAGAGACTCAATGTGTCTCCAATATGTATAAGAGGTCTTTAATGCAAATATTAATAATTATCTTCTCCAACATTGATGCTTTGAGACGTAATGTTCTTCTCTAGTCTTCAAACAAGTTGCAATTAGGTTAATGGTGGTGGCACCTTTTGTTGCAACGTTCAAGGTGCGATGATGAAGATGACATTACGTCTTAGCATGCATCCCTTTGCTAATGCTCTAATATGGGCTAGGCAAACAACATGACGTGAGGAATAGTGGTATCATGGTGGTCATAAACCACATACTGGGCGAACAGATTAGGTCTTAGACTTCGGCTTATGAATCTGGTCACATTTGCGCTCGCAGACGCATCCAGTTTGAAGAATTTTCAGGACACTCTCTACGCCAATTATGAACGCCAATTTTACAGGGAGTGTCATTTTATGGCAGATGTTTCTTCATCACATAATGTTGGACCAAGTGTAAAGGATGGATCTTCTGAACCTCCAGGTCCTTCTCTATCAAAGGATGACCATGCACAACATATTACACTTGTGGATTGTATTCGTACCAGTTGGCCTAGAGCTGTATGTAATTGGGTTGGAGATCCTCCCAGTATTGTTTGACAAGTGGTCTTATGCATGCATTGAAAGAAGGATTGAAAAGAAACTGTCGGTATTTTCTGTTGTTTATTTTAAAAGGGGCAGATTTAAGAGGCTTGCATCTCTCGTCCCTCTCTGTCTGCAATTTTAGTTTGTATATGAATTTTTCAATGATTTGAGCTTTGTACATATGTCTATGAGTTTTGAAAGATCATTTGTTCATGATTACGACTTTGTAAACTTCCCAGTGTTTGGATTGAAGGCTTGGAAATAGAGATTTTACTTCGACTGCAGCATGACATACGTGGAAGCGGGGATGACCTGTCCACATATCGTCAATATATCCATGCTCTTAGGAGGGATCCTTTCGTGGGGTATTATGTGGCCTCTTGTTAGAAAACATAACGGATATTGGTATCCCTGTGAATGTGTTTTCCTGGGATCATCCACGAATACAAAATTTTAGACTCGAGACTCAAGACAATGCTTCTGGTAGTTCTGAAACTAAACAGGTGGTAGGCTCGAGGGCTTCGCTTGGGAGAGATCCGATAACAATAGGTCTGAAATGTTTTGTTGAAGGTCACTTTGGCTACATGAACATAAGTTGGCAGGCGGTGCATTTTTGTGAAGTCAGCCCAATAATTGTTTGTAACACCGGTGCTTAAAAAAATGGTATGGAAGTTCTTTTGATTTTTCCAATGATGATGAAACCTCTGGAATTGTTTTCCTGCTGCCAATTGTTTCCTACGAACTTTCGATGGAATTCTGGCCCGAAGCGCAACAAATCAATCTTCTGTGCATTGGGATATGATTCAATGAGTCCACTTAATATACTGTTGTTGTGTTGTCACCAATACCATTTAACAAGGACTCCTGGTGCAGGATTTAATCTCGAAAACTCACGATTTTTCCGATTTGCCATCATGAAATTATTCAGGCACCGTAAAATATTTTATCCTTATAATATAATGTTTTTAGTTTTAATCAATTTCTGCTGTTAATTCTTGTCCTCGCCGGAGTTTCCCTGGGATGTCGTTGTTTATGAATTCTTTCACGAATTTTAATTTCTTTTGAATCTGGTTTTATGTCCTCGGTGACAGATTCTTTATTTTATTTCTTTTGTTTAATGCTGGTGAATTACATCCTCCTGACTGTGTGCTGGTGCTATCGTTGTACAAAGATTCAACTTCATATTCTTCAAGATGTCCTCGACGTCAAAAGCAATATCGTGAACACTCTAAATCCATTCTTTCACATACTCATCCAGAGTACTCAGTTCATGTTTGGAGGTGGCCATGGAGGCGGCCTCATAGAAGGAGAATTTCATTTTTCAAAAATTGGTGGTGGCCATGGTGGAGGGCGATTGTCTGAGATCAATCTAGTGTCCAACATATCCTGATAATCAAAACCCATTTTTTGGTGGATTACATTTTTTGAAATTTACAAAAACTTTTGTGTCTTCCTCTGTTTTAATGAGATTTTTCAAAAAAGCATTGTAAACATCCTTGGAGATACCTATTTTCCTTGCACTTATCTTCTGATTTAGTTTATAATGACTGCTTTGATTTTTTTCCTTCATCTTCTCAACGTTTGCAGTTGGGCTAGCCTTGGCGCTAGTGTTTATCTTCTCGTTCATAAAATGTCACCCAAGGTACTTCTGTACTGATGATAAATCCGGTCGTCTGTGTTTGCATATAGTCTCCATATATGGTGTTTATTATTTGTATACCACAGGTAACTATGGGGTTTTATACTTGTGCACCACTTGCAAATTTGAGGTATCTTATTTCTATACCATTTTGAATTTGGGATTTTTATTTTTATACAGTGGGCTATAAATTTTGAAAATCTGATCCATCATGAAACCAGGCACAGAAATTGATCGGATGCAACTCAAACTTGTGGAGGGGTATACAAAGAGCAGCCAAGAGAAATGCCAAGATCTACAAGCAATCCAATTGAAAAGACCACTAAATGGAAGTCTTTAAATAGAATTTTCCACTTCAATTTCACCAATCCTTTCAATATGAATAGATAATATCCTCATTCTTGGTTAAGATGTTAGCATCCGACTTGAGGAAAACTGATAAAATTCTTGATCCTCTTCCAATTGACAGCCCCTGGAATAATTCTAAAATTTATTCAGAATTCATCAGTCACAAAATTTTCTATTGAAAACCAAACTTTTCATGTTCTGTACCAATCCTCCATTTCTCCTGAGGTTTACATCCTGATGCTAGATAGGCGACAAGATCTTGTTTTGTTAGTGGTTCTATCATGACTGCAACATCTTCTGTTGGAGGACTCACAACAACAACAATTAGTTTTCTCCTTCTTCCTCGGTTAGAATTCTCATCTAAACAAGTTTGTCGATTCATTCCATAATGCAGAAGAACAATATTATTGTCATTCATTGACAGGAGCTTTTGTCATGTTGTTAGAGGAGGTGGCCATGGTGGAGGCCGAACGGAGGATAGCTGTGCTGGAAAAATGTCTTGGAGAAAAATATTTTTATTATCATAAATTGATTTGATGAGGATGTCCATCAGCCTTGAAACCTTATTGGAATTTTTTCTTCTTCCTTTATATGCGGTCATCAACCTTGCTGCGTAACAATTTTGGTAGGAAACAACATTCCTTTCAACATCACAAGCATACCTAATAAACTTCATTTTTATTGAAATTTGTGTGAGCACTTTATTTTTCCTTTGTTTTCTTCGAGAGCTCCTGTGTTTTACATTATTGACGAAGGTCCTTTTTTGCACATATATAGTTTTAGGGTTTGCATAAAAATTTTCTTCTTTTTCTTTCGAAAGTACATTATCTACTTTTTGAAAATTTATGGCTTCGGGTTCTTCCGTAAATTTTTTTCTAGGTTTTTCATTTTCTTCATTCTTGGAAGATGCAATGGATACCACCTGAGATTCGTCGGCTATGGGTTCTTCCTCCTCTTGCATTTCCATTAAATATTGTATAATACGATCAGAACGTTCCATTTGTTTATTTTGTTTTCGTTCAATCATTCTTCTAATTTTTGCAATGTCATTTTTTATTCTTTTGATATTTATGTCCCATATGGTTGGATCCATATGACTCTGATACTGGATGGTAGGAACCTAGGGTTCCTAGCACATAAAATGATAAATAAATAATAACCTAAATCTAAAAGAATCTCTTTTGAATTGTCGGAAGTCCCTTCAATGATTTAATAAATCATATATTATATATTTCATGGATATCCCAAAAGTTATGATTGTATAATATCTTATACCCCTTTTAGGTTATGAGTGAAGAGTCACAACCCTAATGTTAAAATAATATAATAATTAATATATAATTAATTATTATATTATTTTATATTTTAACCATAAAATATACAATTTATGTTATTATTATTATTATTATAAATGTATGTTAGGATAGGATCCTAACGAGGGTGAATAGTATAAGACCACTTTTTACTTTTCTTTCCCAATCAATATTATGCAATGTATAGATAGCAATATCAACAATAGTAATCAAAGCAATGCACAAATCACCACACACAATAGAGACACCAATTTTATGTGGTTCACCCAATGTGGGCTACTCCATGGAGAAAATATTTTACTAAAATTTCCTCAATCAATCTCTTGGGAATCCTTTCCCTATTACAATGTTTATGGACCTCTGTCCAAAGGAGACACCAATCCCCTAATCAAGTTCATGGATCTCTATCCATAGGAGAACTCCTTTCTCCTCTTGCTCTAGTTGGTGATCTTCTAGAAGAACTATTGTCCCCACTACTCTAGCTAATGGATCTCTATCCACTGAAGACACCTATCCTCACTACCCTGGCTAATGGATCTCTATCCACTGGAGACTATCATCCTCTATACTCTATCACCTTCAAAGCTCTATCTCAAATCTGCACTAAACATAGTCCTTCGATCTAGCACAAATCTACTCAATATCTATCTTTGGTCAGCATAAACCTATCCTCAAATCTGCACCAAAATCTATCCTCAAATCTGTACTAAACATAGTCCTTCGATCTAGCACAAATCTATCCTCAATATCTATCCTTTGATCTGCACTAAACATAGTCCTTTGGTCTAGCACAAATCTATCCTCAATATCTATCCTCTGATTTGCACTAAACATAGTCCTTCAGTCTAGCACAAATATGTACTCAATATCTATCCTCAAGCCTTAACACAAAGCTTGATCCAATCACAAATCAAATTACTAGATCTACCCCAAACCTTCACTCAAGGTTTGAACAAATCAATCAATCAATTATGCTCACAAGTCTTCTCAAAGACTTATCTCAAATCTGCCTTGTAAGCTTCCACAAAATCTCACACTAATCTATCCACAAGTCCTCTCTAGAACTTGTCCAATCTGCTCTCAACAAGTCCTCACTAGAACTTGTCCAAATATGCTCTCAATCTGTATTGTAAGCTTTCACAAAAGCTCACACAAATCTTTCCACAAGTCTTCTCTAAGACTTACCTCAAATATGCTCAACAAGTCCACACTAGAACTTGTCCAATCTCATGGAAACATAAAGAGAATTGTTAGAGACTCAATATGCTTCACATTCATCACAATGCTCAATCACTTTCAATCACTCTTTTAGAAACATATAGAGAATTGTTAGAGACTCAATATGCTTCACATTCACCTCAATGCTCAATCACTTTCACTCACTCCTTTTAGAAACATATAGAGAATTGTTAGAGACTCAATATGCTTCACACTCACAAACTCTCAATCACTTTCAATATTTATTTTATTATAAAAACATATAGATAATTTTTAGAGACTCAATATGTTTCACACTCATCAACACTCAACCTCTTTCTCAAATCAATTTAGAATATAGAACAATTTGTTTCATAGAACTTGAACTATCACTTCACACATCCACTTGACTAGGCTCAACCAACTCTACTCAACCAATCACTCAATGAAATAATCCTTGCTCACAAACCCTAGTCCAAGCATATGAACACTCACTCAAATATTTCCAACAATGCTCATCAACCAATCTCACATAACAATGATACTCATGATCTTTGCAAACCCTAGTTCAAGTTCTTCACTCAATCAATCACTTCAACAACAATGCTTATAAAACAAGGTTTTATCAACAACTCTCAATTTCAGAAAACCTTGAAGCATTAATTCAAAACACACTCAACAATGCTTACCAAACAATCCTTTTCACTCCAAATTTGCATTCACAACTTTCAACAATCACTCACTAGGAAGAATATGCCCATACCTTTTATTTGATGTAGAAGTGACCTTGGAAAACCTGTCTCAATCACAATTTTCTCTTTTGCCAATCTCAATAGTTAGATGATAAAATATCACACTAACTTTCTCACAAAATAATTCTCAATTACAAAAATAATCAAACTTAATTACACCTTATTTCTCCTTCTTAAAATAATATCCAACAACACAAATCTTCAATCAAAACACTTCTTCCAAAACTCTAACTCATCAAAAGAACCTCTTAACATTTTAATTTCATCATAACCCTTTTCAGAAATATATCTAAAAAATAATCCAAACTCTACTTATGACTCCCTACTTAATATTGCATTAATTAAATAAATCACTTTATAAAATAATGCAATAAATCAATTTCCAAATTTTCTAAGGTAAAACAAATTTACCCTAGCCAAAATAACCTTTCAACACTTAGGTTAATATCATAACCTAACTTCCACCTTATTCCTCCTAAGACCTTAGCAATATGCAAATATAATTTCTAACTTTCACCTTATTCCTCCTAAGACCTTAGCACATGCAAATTAAAATAATTTCAAAAACTTTATTACCCTTTTTGCAATCCATGGGGCTCGAACTTGCACCACTCTCTCCATAACGCCTTGGTCGTGGCTTCCACGTCGTGTGAGCCACATGCTCCTTTGATGCCTTAAAGCGCAATATGCACTTTGACCTCCTCACGACCCTCAAGAGCCTTTGGCTCTTCCTTCGATGCGACATCCGCTACCACACTTGCAATTCGGAGGCGCTTGATTAAATTTCGCATGAGCTTCAAATATTTTGGATGCACACCTTTTTAATCGAATGCCAAACTTTGGTTTGGCTAAGGTATAAATACCTTATGCCCTCTTTACCATGCACGTCGATGGAGGATAATGCGTTGGGAGTCGGCGCTAACATTTGCCTTGTTAATATTTTAATTTATAATTATTTAAATTCAATAGAATTTAAATATTATAAATTTAATATTTTACATCCTCTTTGGGCTTTATTAAAAATTAAAGCCTCCTTAGGTTTTTAGAAAAACCTTTTTAATTTTCCCACCTATGGTTTTAATAAAACCTTTTATTTTGCCCAACCATGGTTTTAATAAAAACCTTTTACATAATATTTAAAAATAAATATTATGAAGCTTATTTTGCCATCAACCTTTTGCATTACTCCTTTTGACCTTTTGACATCAATGATAATTTATCCTTGACATCAATGACAACTTTGACTCAAAATGTCCAACAATCTCCCCCTTTGTCATTGATGGCAACCCAATAACTTTTTACCATTTTCTTGACCTTTTCATTTTGCTCCCCTTGGGAAACTGCTCCCCCTGACTGAATGCTTTCCTTCAAACATAGATCTCTCCCCCTTGACATCAATGGCAAAGGGTCACCTTTGGGGCTCGGGGCTAAGAATGAGTCTCTTAGCTTAGCCCCTCCCCCACCTCCTCTTGAGGTGGTTAATTCTAGGGTGGGAGTATTTCTACTCCCAACAAGCATTGGTCTTTACCTTTGTCCTTTTTCCTTCTCATTTGATCCTTCTGATTCCTTTGACTGTTCCTGTTCATGTTCCTGTTTATGTCCATATTCCTATTCTTGTTCATATTTTTGTTCCTATTCATGCTTGATTCTGGAATGTCTGCTCTACACCACTTTGTTGTATGTCCTTCATTATTGCACTTATAACACTTAATGTTATTATTCCTTGGAGGTGCAAATATCTTGGGATTTCTCCTTGTGAAGCCATATCCTTTTCTATCATGAACCCTGCAATTCATTGCCTTGTGACCAAACTGATTACATGAGTAGCAATACCCATGAAAAAGTTGCCTGCTTCTGAAGTTCCCATATTCCTGTCTTTCATGTGTCCTGCATTCTGAAGCCTTGTGCCCAAATATGTGACATGAGAAACATCTTCCATTGAAGTTTCCTTGTCTTGACCTCATTGGTCTCTTAGTCTCTCTTAACCTATTCTGATTGTTGTTCCATCCATTTCTTCTTTGTGCATTGTTCCTTTCCTTGTTGAACTTTCTGTTGTTCAACTCATCCTCAGAAGCCTCACTTTCTCTTACACTATCTTCTTCTGAAGTTTCTTCTTCTTCAAAACTTGAGGTTGACTCTTCTTCTTGTTTCTTTTGAGCCTGTTCAAAACCAAGACCTATTTTTTTTGTTGACCTTCTTTGTACCTTGATCATCTTATCCAAATTCTTTGAACTCTTTCCAAACTTGTGTAGCTTATCCTTGGACTTTTCTAACTCTTCCCTTAGTAGAGCTACTTCTTGTTCTAACTTTTCACATTCTAAGACCTTTGCTTCTAGCTTATCCTTGAACTTCTTTGTCTTAGCCATTGACTTGTTTAGATCCTCTATAAGATTTCCTCTTTCTTCATCACATTCTTGAAACTGAATCTCAAGTTGGGAGTTTTGCTTTCTTACCTTCTTTAAAGTTTTAAGAGCATAAATAAGTTCTCCCTCAAGATCAACTCCTCCTTTTTCTGATTCTTCCTCTATTTTTTTGCCTTTGTCAGCATCTTCATTTTATTTTGACTTGTCTTCTATAGGATCATCTTCTTCTTCTTCTAGTGCCATTAGAATATTCTCTTCTGGTCCTTCAAGTGCATCCTCATATTCATCATCACTGAAACTGAAACCATTCCTTGTACAACTATCTTCAAGATGTCCAAAATTACCACATCTAAAACACTTGAGAATTATTGGTGACCTTTTCTTGACTTCTTCTTTTTCTTCAATCAGAAATAGGACTTCATCTTTATCATTATCTGAAAAACTATTATCACTATCACTTGAGTACTTACTTGCCTTGTCTGCATAGTAGCTCCTCTTTTGTCTTTGAAAGAACTTCTTTCCTTGTCTACCTTGTCCATCCTTACCTTTCTTTTGGTACCTGTATTTTTTGATTCCCTGTTCCTGTGATCCTATTTTTCTTCATCATTGTTATTTTTAGCTTCTTGAAAATCAGTTGCATAGTGACCATACTTTCCACAATTGAAACATCTAATAGATTTTGCATCTTTAAATCTTCTTGAATCCTTATTCCTTCTGCCATAATTAGCTTCTTCATCATTGGATGACTCATTGCTCGATTCTGACTTCTTACCCTTTGTCTTCTTAATTGCTTTGAAGGTTGCTTCCTTCTGAATATTAGGTTCCTCTTTTGTTCTTAACTCAAAGGCTGTGAGAATACCAAGTAACATATCTCTTGTCAAAGAATCACCATCTTTTGATTCTTCTATAGCAGAAATATTTTCACTAAATATTTTTGGAAGAGATCTTAAGACCTTATCACAAACATCTGATTCTTCAACATTAAGTCCAAGTCCTTGCATGGCATTAACAACCTCATCTACCCAAAGTAGATAAGTACTAATATTTTCCTCATCCTTCATTCTTAATTCTTCAAATTGCCCTTTGAGATTTTGTATCTTTGCCTTTTTGACACTTTTATCTCCTTCATATATGCTTTGCAACTTATCCCATATTCCTTTTGCATCTTTACAATGCATAAATTTTATTGATTATGTTCTATGCAAACCTCTCAAAATTGCATTCATTGCTTTTGAATTGTAATGTTGTAGAAGCTTACCTTCCTTATCTGTAGGTGGATCAACTGGTGGTATGTATCCATTTTCAACTGCTTCCCAAATTTCATTGCCAAGTGCCATCAGGTGAATCTTCATTCTCATACTCCAAAATATATAATCACTTCCATCAAATATTGGTGTTGAATTATCTGAGGACACATTCTTAGAATCCATTGTGTTCTTGAAAGCTTTTCCTTCAAGTTGTTAAACTCTTCCGAAGGAACCCGCTTGATACCAATTGAAGAACACAAGCTTATACTAGAGAGGGGGGTGAACAAGTATAAGACCACTTTTTACTTTTCTTTCCCAATCAATATTATGCAATGTATAGATAGCAATATCAACAATAGTAATCAAAGCAATGCACAAATCACCACACACAATAGAGACACCAATTTTACATGGTTCACCCAATGTGGGCTACTCCATGGAGAAAATATTTTACTAAAATTTCCTCAATCAATCTCTTGGGAATCCTTTCCCTATTACAATGTTTATGGACCTCTATCCAAAGGAGACACCAATCCCCTAATCAAGTTCATGGATCTCTATCCATAGGAGAACTCCTTTCTCCTCTTGCTCTAGCTGGTGATCTTCTAGAAGAACTGTTGTCCCCACTACTATGGCTAATGGATCTCTATCCACTGAAGACACCTATCCTCACTACCCTGGCTTATGGATCTCTATCCACTAGAGACTATCATCCTCTATACTCTATCACCTTCAAATATCTATCTCAAATCTATACTAAACATAGTCCTTCGGTCTAGCACAAATCTTCTCAATCTCTATCTCTGGTCTGGCATAAACCTATCCTTAAATATACACCAAACTTATCCTCAAATCTGTACTAAACATTTCAAAAAAATTATCCTCAATACTATCCTCTGATCTACACTAAACATAGTCCTTTGGTCTAGCACAAATCTATCCTCAATATCTATCCTCTGATCTACACTAAACATAGTCCTTCGATCTAGCACAAATTTATCCTCAAGCCTTAACACAAAGCTTGATCCAATCACAAATCAATACTACTAGATCTACCCCAAACCTTCACTCAAGGTTTGAACAAATCAATCAATCAATTCTGCTCACAAGTCTTCTCAAAGACTTATCTCAAATCTACCTTGTAAGCTTCCACAAAATCTCACACTAATCTATCCACAAGTCCTCTCTAGAACTTGTCCAATCTGCTCTCAACAAGTCCTCACTAGAACTTGTCCAAATCTACTCTCAATATGTATTGTAAGCTTCAAAAAGCTCACACAAATCTATCCACAAGTCTTCTCTAAGACTTACCTCAAATCTGCTCAACAAGTCCACACTAGAACTTGTCCAATCTCATGGAAACATAAAGAGAATTGTTAGAGACTCAATATGCTTCACATTCATCACAATGCTCAATCACTTTCAATCACTCTTTTAGAAACATATAGAGAATTTTTAGAGACTCAATATGCTTCACATTCACCTCAATGCTCAATCACTTTCACTCACTCCTTTTAGAAACATATAGAGAATTGTTAGAGACTCAATATGCTTCACACTTACAAACTCTCAATCACTTTCAATATTTATTTTATTATATAAACATATAGATAATTGTTAGAGACTCAATATGTTTCACACTCATCAACACTCAACCTCTTTCTCAAATCAATTTATAATATAGAATAATTTGTTTCATAGAACTTGAACTATCACTTTACACATCCACTTGACTAGGCTCAACCAACTCTACTCAACCAATCACTCAATGAAATAATCCTTGCTCACAAACCCTAGTCCAAGCATATGAACACTCACTCAAATATTTCCAACAATGCTCATCAACCAATCTCACATAACAATGATACTCATGATCTTTGCAAACCCTAGTTCAAGTTCTTCACTCAATCATTCACTTCAACAACAATGCTTATAAAACAATCTTCACATAACAATGATACTCATGATCTTTGCAAACCCTAGTTCAAGTTCTTCACTCAATCAATCACTTCAACAACAATGCTTATAAAACAAGGTTTTATCAACAACTCTCAATTTCAGAAAACCTTGAAGCATTAATTCAAAACACACTCAACAATGCTTACCAAACAATCCTTTTCACTCCAACTTTGCATTCACAACTTTCAACAATCACTCACTAGGAAGAATATGCCCATACCTTTATTTGATGTAGAAGTGACCTTGGAAAACCTGTCTCAATCACAATTTTCTCTTTTGCCAATCTCAATAGTTAGATGATAAAATATCACACTAACTTTCTCACAAAATAATTCTCAATTACAAAAATAATCAAACTTAATTACACCTTATTTCTCCTTCTTAAAATAATATCCAACAACACAAATCTTCAATCAAAACACTTCTTCCAAAACTCTAACTCATCAAAAGAACCTCTTAACATTTTAATTTCATCATAACCCTTTTCATAAATATATCTAAAAAATAATCCAAACTCTACTTATGACTCCCTACTTAATATTGCATTAATTAAATAAATCACTTTATAAAATAATGCAATAAATCAATTTCCAATTTTTCTAAGGTAAAACAAATTTACCCTAGCCAAAATAACCTTTCAACACTTAGGTTAATATCATAACCTAACTTCCACCTTATTCCTCCTAAGACCTTAGCAATATGCAAATATAATTTCTAACTTTCACCTTATTCCTCCTAAGACCTTAGCACATGCAAATTAAAATAATTTCAAAAACTTTATTACCCTTTTTGCAATCCATGGGGCTCAAACTTGCACCACTCTCTCCACAGCGCCTTGGTCGCGACTTCCACGTCGTGTGAGCCACGTGCTCCTTTGATGCCTTAAAGCGCAATATGCGCTTTGACCTCCTCACGACCCTCAAGAGCCTTTGGCTCTTCCTTCAATGCGATGTCCACTACCACACTTGCAATTCGGAGGCGCTTGATTAAATTTCGCACGAGCTTCGAATATTTTGGATGCACACCTTTTTAATCGAATGCCAAACTTTGGTTTGGCTAAGGTATAAATACCTTATGCCCTCTTTACCATGCACGTCGATGGAGGATAATGCGTTGGGAGTCGACGCTAACATTTGCCTTGTTAATATTTTAATTTATAATTATTTAAATTCAATAGAATTTAAATATTATAAATTTAATATTTTACATCCTCTTTGGGATTTATTAAAAATTAAAGCCTCCTTAGGTTTTTAGAAAAACCTTTTTAATTTTCCCACCTATGGTTTTAATAAAACCTTTTATTTTGCCCAACCATGGTTTTAATAAAAACCTTTTATTTTGCCCAACCATGGTTTTAATAAAAACCTTTTACATAATATTTAAAAATAAATATTATGAAGCTTATTTTGCCATCAACCTTTTGCATTACTCCTTTTGACCTTTTGACATCAATGACAATTTATCCTTGACATCAATGACAACTTTGACTCAAAATGTCCAACACTAAAACCACACAAAGAAAACAAAACAAAACAACAATAAGAAAATCACTTGACTGACAAAAACAAACTAATAGGAATAACACTCTATTTTTAGATTATATATATATATATATATATATATATATATATATATATATATATATATATATAAAAATTATATTTTTTGTTTATTTTAGGGTTTTTACTCCCTATTGACCCCATAACAAGGGTTGTAAATCTTGAGATGTATACCATTTATGGGGTTTTTCATCAGTTCTCCCTCTAAGGTTTACAACTTGTAAGTGTTTTGATCGACAACTTGAGCTATTTGGTAAGGGCCAAGCCACTTGGGTTCAAATTTTCCTTTCTCACCATGTTTATCATTTTTAGGATCCCAGTAGATTACTACATCACCTTCAAAGAAGGGAGTACCCTTTGCTTTCTTATTAAATGATTTTATAGTTTTCTAAGTTTGTTCAATTACTCTGTTAAGAGTTTCTCTTCTTTGTTCTTGCAACAGGATAATTTGGTCTAACCTCCTCTACAAGGCATTAGGGTTCTCATGATCTTGTAATAGCAGGGAAAGTGATAATTTCTCTATTCTAGGGGGTGGAGATTTGAACCTGGGACCTCCCTTGGAGGATTGCCCTCTCCCCTCCAACTCACCTACAACACCTGGGTTATGGTAATTAAGTTTTTATTTGATGACTCAGCTAGACCATTTCCTTGAGGGTAATAATTTGCAGAGTGGGAAAATTCTATTCCATACTTAGCACAAAATTCTACCATCTCAAATGATACGAAATATTTTCCATTATCTGTTACTAATTTTTGAGGAACCCCAAATCTGGTTAGAATACTTTATTCTAAGAAATTTATGATAGTTTGTGTTGTAGAACTTCTTAGAGGAGCAGCTTCTACCCATTTTGTAAAGTAATTTGTTGCATTTATGATCCATCTATGTCTACGTGATGAGTTCAGATTAATCTCTCCGATCAGATCAATGCCCCATTGTGTGAAATATGCTTCTATAACCACTGGTTTGAGAGGCATAGCAACCAAGTGCTTCTTACTTGCAAAAACTTGACAATTGTGGCAATTTATTACATATTGATATGCATCTTTGAAAAGGGAGGGCCAATAATAACTCGCTCTCATGATTTTATTAGCAGTAGCTTTTGGAGCAAAATGTCTTCCACAAAAACCACCATGGAATTATTTAATCATTTCTGGGACTTAATACAAATAGAATAATAACACACCATTAGGGTGTCTCCAGTAAAGCACACCATCCCGCACATAGTATTTCTATGTTTGCAATTTTACCGATCTCATCTTGTTAGTTGGCATGTCTTTTGGGAAAGATAAATTTTGTAAGTATGCTAATATTTCATCATACCATTTACATTCAACATTATTAACCCTTCTGATGTCATGCATCTCATCTACTATAATTATGTTATTATAATCCTCTTCTTTATATGCTAAATATTTTGCTATGTCCTGCCCTCTTACTATTTTGACTATTTTAAATTCAACATCATATTGCAATAATTTCACCATCCACCTTGCGGGCCTTCCTAGTGGTTTAGATTGAGTAAAGATATCTTTTATTGCTATGAATGGGATACAACAGTAAACCTTATTGGAACCAAATATAACCTTGAAATGTTCTAAAGATTGAATCACTACGTAGGCATATTTTTGTAATAGGGTATACTTAAGATGTGCTCCTTTTAATCCTGAACTCATGAATCCTATTGGCCTTTCATTATTTTCATCATCCTTCTAGCAAAGGACTGCAACAATGGAATGCTCAGATGCGAACGAATAGACATTAAAATTCTTTGAGTAATAAGGGCAGGTTAAGACTGGGGCAGTAGAAATGACTTCTTTTATATTTCTAAAAGCTTCCATGTTTTATGTTGTCCATTTTATTTCTCCAGTCTTTTTAATCATGTCATTTATAGGTTTGGTCATTTCTACAAATTTGGGAATGAATCTTCTAACAAAATTAATTTTGCCAAAGAATGACTTGACTCCTTTTATGTCTTTAGGGGGGAATTTTTGAGATAGCTTTTGTAGATTAAAGATACAACGCCAAACAGAAATAAAGAAATCACAATAAAGGAATGCATAACAGTTGTACAAAATGAATGATTTTTATTAATCAATGGAGTTTAGAAACTCCTTTTAAGTACAACAGGGCCTGTAACCCTTTTCGTGATACAAAGTTACAATTTGTGCTAGGGTTCTCCGAAACCCTAGGCGGCACAATGTGGTGGCGTCTCCGAAGATGTATCCTTAACCTCAACGAGAATGAGTGGGCTTCGTTGTATCCTTTGGCTCGGACCACTCCAGCTTAAGCAGCTGCTATCAACAAATCAGATCTACCATTAGAATCCTGCACACATTAAAATTACCAAAGAGTTAGAAACTAATAAGAGGGCTCCACTGTGTGAGCCCTCAGAAATAGTCTAAAACCCTAGATTTATGAAATGAAATAAAATAGAATGCAGAATTTAACAGCAGATTAATACATAAAGAAATATTACTTGCTTTAGACGAATCTATACCTTTTCCTGTTAACGCGGCGAGACCAGGCGGCACTTGGAAGTGATGTGACTGTCAGATCGGCTACAGAAGGCGCCTCGGTGCGATCTCGAGGAATCCGTTGAGCGCCCGCGTGCTTCTGGATCGGGGTTGCAGACGCCGGTCTACGTCTGCGGCTGCGGGTAAACGCCCGACAGCGCTGGCGACAAGGATGAGGGATTCTGCAGAAAGAGTGCTGCAGAAGGGATGGCGACGAAGTTGGCGACAGATGCGACGATGGATACGACAAAAAGGGACGGTGATGGATGCGGCGAAAGGGTTTAGTTTCTGACTTAGGGCCGTAGAAGACTCAGAAGACTCAGGATTAACAGCAATAGCAAACTCCAAACTTAGATAGGGAAGATAAGTAGGTTTAGCAAAAGAGATAGGGTTTGAGCCATCAAGGTGACTCAATTTATAATCTACTCTTAGGGCACACTTTAGGGTTTTAACGACACTTTGAACGTGTGGCTAAGATTAAAGTGGATCCAAGGGTAGAGAATAAATCTAGGTTGTGAAACGGATTAAGATGGATGGACGGATGAGATTAAATGAAGGATGGACGGCTCAAATTAAATCACTTAAACTATATTTATATATATATATTAAAATATTAAAAAATATATATAAATATTAATTTAAATAAATTTGGGGATGAAAAATGGCGGGAAAGGTGAAATTGGGCCAAATAATGGTGGGAAAGTGTGGATTTGGGCCAAATAATGGCGGGAAGGATGGATGAGCGACACGTGGGTGACGAGGAAGGTATAGATGACTTACAAGTGGCTGGATTTTGGTGTCTACGAGATGCCCCTTTTTGAGCTGCTTTGTGTGAAGACACAATGCAACACAAAAACTTAAGACACCTGAAAAGCTGGATCAGACACAACTCTCTCTCAAGACTAAAGCACAACTTTGAAGACCAAAGAATAAAAGAATATTTAAAAATTTTCAGCTTACCCCCTCAATTGGCGAGCGAGAATGGTTCTCACAAGCCAATTGGAAGAAATCGAAAGAAAATGAACCGTTTTTGCCCCAACGGTGAAAAAAAGGGGTTGGTGTATGAACCATCTGTTTATGTCCCAACGAGAAAAGGGGTTGGTGTACAAACCGAGAAAAGAATATGATTGAAGACGATATGAGTGATGTGAAAGATGGACCGTTTTCTCGCCCCAACGGTTATAAAGGGATTTTTGCCAAACTGTAAATTCCATGATCATGTAAGATGAATTCCACTATAGGAAAATTAGAAATTGATAACGGATGCCCCAACTCCTGTGTGTGAATCCATATTGTTGATGAAATTGCCTTGTTGGCGCCATTGATATGCAGAGATGAAAGATGCATGAAAGAGTCCAGAACTCAGAGATGCTCCTAGTGACTGTATGGATAATTCCTCGGGTCGGAACCAATCAACCTAGGTAGCCACAATCTCTAGCAAGACTTAAAATAATGACGATATGAAAGATTGTCCATGTTTAAGGCCCCATGAACTAGGCCATCAATGACAACTGTTGAGCAAATTAATCTTGGTATGAGGTCACTTGAAAAGTAGAATACCCAAAATTGATTTCCAATTTTCAAACAGTGAAATAATTGATGATGATAAATGGTAAGTGTCCTTATGGTGGTTTAATCCTCTTACCGAATTGCATGGATGCAAATCGCTGCAATCGCCAAGGTGATAGAATATACCACTAGATACGAGGTTTACTTTAATTTGATTTGGCAAAAATATGCATGATGAAAGAAGAATGAAATTGACGATAGATCAGAAGAATTGATGAATGTGGTTAATTTTGTGAAGGTTTTGAATATTTTTAACCCAATTTGTAAAACAATGATGAATGATGCGCTTTTTGAGCGAAATGACAAAATTTGTGTCCAAAAATGTTGTAACCTTCACAAAATGTTTTATTATGATAAGAAGAATGGATGAATGCAATTTGATGAAATTTGGAGGAGGTAAGCTTCAATTTTGTAGGTTTTGTTCCTTTATTCAATACTGACACCAAACGTCGGTCTGCGTTTGTGGTTGGCAGAGACGCCCGTCGGTGTTTAGGCACTCTGCAGATGCAGGACTGCGTCTGAATCCACCATGAAACGCCCAACTGCATTTCAGGGCACCAAAATCAGCTATTTAAACAGTTTCAGCGAGAATTTCGCTCATTTGTGCGTTCGAGCTTGAGAGAAGTGCGTCTGAGGGAGTGGAGTGAAGTGGAGTGAAAGGTTGTGTGGGAGAGTGAAGCACGCGGGAGCTATGGCGGAGATGGGAGCGGACGCGCCAGTGCAGCCAGATGAGGTATTTGTTCATTTAAGCAAGTACTTATTATGTGTTTTTTTTTTTTTTTCGAAAAAATTTGTAACAAATTTTTGTTTTGTTGTTTTGCAGCTTAGGGTGTTAGAGGCACGACACCGATTCTCCCCTATCATTCCGGGGATGAGGAGGTCGTTGTCCCAGGAAGAGCGGGAGATATTGGAGGCAGTGGGGCTAGCGGAGGCAGCCCGGTTGGAGGTAGTTCGGGCGGATGAGGGGTACCTCTCGGCTTTGGCCGAGAGGTGGGATCCAGATCGGGGGACGTTCCAGCTCCCGACTAGAGAGATGACGGTGACGCTTGAGGATGTATACCGCATCCTCAAGGTTCCCGTGGAGGGGGCACGGGTGGAGGTTGGATGAGATAGGGCCACAGAGATGGCCAAGGTGTTTGGGGATGACTGGAGGGAGATCCGAACGGAGAGCGGGGGGATCCCATACTTGGCCATGTATACGGCCAAGGAGTTGGGAGCGGTGGAGGCTCTGACGATGTTCGTGTTGGCCAACATTGTGGCCCCGAACAGCACCGGGTGCAGGTTCCCATGGAACCTGATGGGTGTAGTGAGCGAGATGCTCACTAATAGGGTAGTGTATGCCTAGGCGCCCGCTTTATTGGCGCAGGTGTACCGGGAGTTGTATGAGGTTCGAAGACGGGGCCGAAAGGGCCTGGGTTGTAGTGTGGTGCTCCAGTGCTGGGGCTGGGAGCACTTCAGAGTGGCCCGACCGGAGGGGTTGCCATGGGCTCACTGGGACGTGAGCCAGGCTTATGGTAGGAGATGGCCAGTGGCGGAGGAGAGACAGTCGAGCCGCCCCGTGAGATCGGGGCAATGGTATAGGAGACTATGGGCAGACTTGACAGATGCCCAAGTCATTTGGAGGCCCTGGTGGGAGGCAAGGTGGATCGAGGATGGAGAGCACCTGAGACGGGTGCGACAGGCCAGATGGGTAGTGGGGCGAAGCCATGGCGAGGCAGAGTACATACAGATGTCTCGAGTACTCCGCCAGGTCATATTGAGGCAGGATGTCCCCGGTGAGCCAGTGCGCTATCGGAGGCACAAATCGGAGGGGGATTTGCCATGTGACGAGCCGTGGAGGGAGGCGACAGAGGACGATGAGGACATGGAGATCCCCGACGTGGACGACGTCGGGGTGACAGCTGAGTATGCAGCATGGATGGCCGCAGAGCCGAGGTGGGAGCCACCATTGGTGGTTGGTGGAGCCGGAGAGCCCGAGGTTGGGGTTGGAGAGGGCGAGGGAACCATGGAGGTTCCCAAGCGCAGGGAGGGTCCCCGCCTTCGATCTGAAAGTCGAAGGCGAAAGGGGAAGATGGCACGACAGGCTCCGGGGAGCGGAGATGACGAGGAGGATGGCGGAGAGGGCCTAGGAGAGGCCGTAGGAGAGGCTAGGGAGGTACCCCCTAGCGGGCACGAGAATGAGCTGGCGCAGCTACAGCAGCAGATAGCGGAGCGCGATGCTATGCTAGCTGCCCGGGATGAGAGGATAGCTCGATTGGAGCAGCAAGCGGCAAAGCGGGATGCCCTGTTAGGCTGCTCGAGGAGGAGAGGATGGCCCGGCTGCAAGCGGACTTGGATGGAGCGACCAGGGTGCCCCAGGATGACGAGGGTGACGAGACTCCAGGCGAGCTAGCGGAGCGAGAGCGACGGCACGGGATAGACATAGCTAGGCTTAGGTCTAGGACTCGTTACATTGAGGCTCTAGAGGACACATTGTTTAGGCATCACATTGTGTTGCCTGATCCTCCATCCTCCTCTGTCTCTAGGCGTAGTGAGTCTAGGCACACCACTAGGTCTAGGGCTCCTACTAGGTCTCAGGGGTCCTCTTTTGATGGTTAGCTTAGTGCTTAGATGCACTCTTTATGAGCCTTGGTGCTCTATTGTATATTGTAGCCTTTTGGCATTCATTGTAGAGTTTGACCTTTATACATATATATATAACATGGCTTTTATTTATTTGGTGTTTTACTCTCTTTTGTGTGAATGCCTATGTTTTTGTGATGCATGTTTTTATATGTTTTAATGTTTTTGATGCATATGTGATGGAATGGAATGCAAACTTATAGATGATTAATGCGAGACTAAGTATATAACATGCAAATCTATGGATGATTAATGCAAGACTAAGTAAATGAAATATGCACTAAGAAGCACTCATACTTTTAGATAGTTAGATTTAGCCAACTGTTATCATAATTGTTTAATCAGGGGCACCGAACTTGGTGGCTTGTGAATGGATGACGTATGGAATGACATGAATATGGAAGAAGATATGGAGGGTGATATGGAAGAAGATATGGAGGAAGATATGGAAGACTGTTTTACAAAGACTCAAACATGCTAGTGGTATCAAACAAACTTACTAACACTGCCTAATTCAACTAGGACCAAATGTGTGTGCATGCGAGTTCATTAACCAAATCAGAAGCATGGTAGTGACTCTAGGCAATCAAAAACCTATGTGTGTGCAAGTGTGTTCATTAACCTCATCTTGCATAAATTAGGTAACCCTGTTATGGAGAAGACCCCGAAGCTAGTTTGTCCGTATGAGCATTCAGAGGTCTCTTTTTGAGGAGAGACATGTCGCCACGCAATGAGTATACTCCACTTGCCAGTCAAGCGTCTATAGCCCCGGTGAAGGTTAACTCCATAGTCCATGTTGTTTTTGACCTTTGTAAGCCTTGGGGATGACTACCTATCCGTCCGATTGGACAAGTAGTACGATCCTTACAACTTATTTGGGATCTGTGGTGTGTGAAAAATGTTCATTTCCTTAGAGCTTTGGGGAATCGGATTCTCAACCGAAGTATGATGAGAATTTTACCCTATCCTTACTACTCTGTTTATATTTATATTTTGTGATTGCTTGTGATAGTGGTAAGAACCACTGTTTTATGGACTATGTTTGCATGATAGGACAAACGAGGATTACCCTTTTCACTTCAAGGCACAACCCAAGGATGGTGTTATCTCTCTTTGACACAAGATGTTTTTAAGATGTGAAAATGTGATAGGTTCAAGACCGCTTTTGAAATCATTTCCCAATACTCAAGATTTTATTTAGTGTAATTTGTGATATGGCCCTAGAGAACTTTGACATGCATTTCGAAGTTTGCTTAAAACACTAGGAATGGTTGAGTGATCGAAAACATTTTGGCAATGTAAATATGTGCAAATGGAAAATGGGTGTACGAATGACAATTCGGTTTGATGGATTTTATGAAGGTGCCCCTGATTAAGGCAACATGACTTTTGCTTGACCAAATTTTATATCCAAAAGATAGAATGGTCTCTAACATGATATGCAACTATGGCTGAAAATGAAATGTTATGGTTTTCAATGAGATGTATGCACATGAAATGCAATGTTTTTGAATGAGATGTATGCAACTAACAATGAAATGCAAATTCTTTTTATTTTATTTGTTTTTTATTTCTTTTTTTTGTTTGACACTTTTTACATTGTTTAACATATTTGCAACAATCTTGTTCCATAGTGGGCCAATAACACCCCATACGTAAAATATGCTTCGTAATGGCCATTCCACTAAAATGACCACCACAAGTACCATCATGGGCTTCAGCAATAGCTCTATGTGTTTCACCTGCTTCTAGACAGTGGAGGAGTACTCCATCATATCCACGTTTATACAACACATCCCCCAAAAGAACAAAATGAGCTGCCTTTTGCTTAAAAAAGTGGGCAATTCGAGACAAACAGATGGGAGTGTTCCAAACTTGAGGAAGGCTACTATCTCACTAGACCAAGGCTCATATGGATCCGAATGGATAAAGCAAACATCTTTTTCATCCTTAGACTCAGCACGGACAATTGCAGACTTAGAGATTATGGAAATGATTAGGGGTTGTACCTCTCCAAGGGAGTCCTTTGGAATCAATGATCCAAGAGAGGCCATGGCATCCGCAAATCTATTAGTCGAACGAGGCAAACTAGTGATCTCATACCAATCAAACTTAGAGAGCAACTTCATTGCTACATCATGATAAAGCTTAATGGTAGGTTCTTTGGCTTGGTATTCTCCTATAATTTGTTTAACCACGAGTTGAGAATCCCCAAATATCCGAATACGCTTAATGCTCATAGCTATGGCTGATTGAAGACCTAAAATTAAGGCTTCATACTCTGTTGTATTATTGGTGCATTGGAAGTCTAGTTTGAATGATAAAGGGATGGGAATCCCTTGAGGTGTATGAAACACAACTCCGAGCACCTTGACCTTTCGCGCACTTAGAGCCATCAAAGAATAGCGTGATGTCAACATCTTCCTCCGGAATGATGTCCTCTTCTTGTTCAGTGATAGCAAATACCGAATCATCTGGGAGCTCAATAATCAAAGGATGATCACTAGGTAGTGGAGCTTCCGCAAGTTGATCGGCTATAACTTGACCTTTAACATATTTTTGGCTAATGAATTCAAGATCGAATTCGGTAAGCAACATTATCCATTTAGCGGTACGAGTGTTATTATAAGTGCGAGACATCATATAACGCAGAGGGTTTTCTCTAGCTATGACATATGTTGTATGGCTAAGCATATAATGACGAAGTTTCTTAGTGGCAAAAACCACTGCTAAGCACAACTTTTCCACATAAGCATATCGGGTTTCATAGCTTACCAATGTTCGACTAATATAATAGACAGCTTGCTCACGATTTTGTTCATTCTTTTGTGCAAGCATTGTCCCTAAGGCAAAGTCCGTTGCTGAGATATAAAGATTGAAAGGGACCCCTGGACGAGGCGGAGCTAAGACTGGCGGAGATGCTAAGTACTGCTTGATGTCATCAAAGGCTTTCTGACACTCATCTGTCCATGAAAATTGTACCCCCTTTTGTAGTAGGTGGCAAAATGGCCTACATTTATCAGAAAGTTGTGCAATAAAGCGACGGATTGAATTAATATTTCCTTGCAAACTACGCAACTCCTTCAAATTAGTTGGGGGACACATTTCCATAATGGCTTTGACCTTGTTTGGGTCCACCTCAATACCTCGTTTAGAGATAATAAAACCTAGGAGTTTGCATGAGGTAACACCAAAGACACATTTCTTAGGGTTCAACCTTACTTTATGCTCTAGAAGTCTATCAAAAACTTTTTCCAATACATCAAAATGCTCTTGTCGAGTTTTAGATTTTGCCAATAAATCATCCACATAATCTTCGATAATCTTATGCATATAATCGTGGAAAATATAAGTCATGGCTCGTTGATAGGTTGCACCTGCGTTCTTAAGGCCAAAGGGCATCACCCTATAACAAAAAGTTCCCCAAGGTGTGGTAAATGTTGTTTTGTGTTGATCTTCAGGGTTTATTCGAATCTGGTTTGTATCCTGAAAATCCATCCATGAACGAAAGCATTTCATGACCAGCGCAGGTGTCGACAAGAGTATCAATGTTTGGAAGAGGAAAGTCATCCTTAGGACACGCTTTATTTAGATCTCAAAAATCGGTGCAAACACGTATCCCCCGTTAGGCTTGCGAACGGGTACCATGTTAGAAAGCCACTCAGGATAATCAATCGGGACGACAAATTTAACATCCAAAAGTTTTTGAATCTCCGATTTAACTATGAGGGCCACGGTAGGATGCATTTTCCTAAGTTTTTTTTTGACAGGTTTAGCATCTTTTTGTAAGGTGAGGTTATGGACAACCAAATTAGGGTCTAGGCCTGGCATGTCTTTGTAAGACCATGCAAATATCTCCTTCTTCCGCTTGAGTAGAGCAATCATTTGCTCTTGTTCCTCCGATGATAGACTTTTAGCCAGTTTCACAATTTGGGTGCCATCTTGGTCTGGACTAAGGTCTACATCGATAGTTTCTTCAATAGACATGTGGGAACCTTCCTCAAGCTGATGGGGAGTAGGGATCAGATTTATGTCATCTAAAATGTCATCAAGCTCCTGTGCCTTGCTCTCGTCTATGTCTGCCTGGAAGACCTCTGGCTTAGAAGATGAAGGTGAATGTGGAGGTGAAGGAGGAATGTAGTTGGCGGAAGCCCTTAACAATTCCTCGAAAAGGATGAACTCTGAAATAGATGGAGGGGATGAAATCCGATCCATGTCAATCAAGCTTGGGTTGATCGGGATTGGCTTATCCGGATCATATGGATTATGGAGCGGGGTGAATAAGTCTTCAAAATTCATTGTCGACTTATGGAAGAAAGGATGGGCGGAATGGAAGGGAAAACCGGTGAAGACCTCGGAAGACCTGAAATGCAAAACAACATAGTTTTTCAGTTTTTTTTTTTTTTGTAGTTTGAGTTTTTTTTTTTTTTTGTAGTGGTGAAAACCACTATTACACACATACATAAAGCAATAAAGTATTTTTATATATTTTGATATTTTTTTTTTTTTTTGGGAATTTTCTGATTTTTTTTTTTTTTTGGTAGTGGTGAAAACCACTATTTTAGTATATACATATAATACAGGTTTGGATTATGGCTTATGGATGTGGCGGAGGGGGTGGTTCACCTCGTTCTTGTGGAAGAAGCAAGCGAAAGATGGCCTCTTGGAGAGGGAACAATTGGAGATAAAACTCGTCTTGTTCGGTGAGGGGAACAATGGGCGCCGACTCTTCTTCAGATTCATCACCATTTGACATGACGTCAAATTCTTCATAGGCTTCATCTTCGGATTCGTCGGGGTGGAGGATTTCTTCTTCTGAATTAAGATTAATGCTTTGAAAAGCTTGTTCAAAAGAAGAAAGGGATGGAAGTGGTTGGTAGCCCAGACCAAAACGCTCAGTGGGTCTTTGGTATGGCATATCGATGCGTTCAGTTACCCCTTGCTCGTATCGACCTAGGCCAAATTGCTGCCAATTATGTCTGTGGAAATAGCGAGAGGGAAAACCCTCCATCCTTTCGATATTGGCGAGGATCTGGATGCTTGGGTTCTAGTATGGTGGTAGGACTAGAAGATGACTCTATTCCCCCATATACAAAATTAATGGAATTTGGCATAGAACCCATGTTATAAACCGATCCAATGGATAAATGTTGGTCATGTGGACGACCAAAATCTTTAACTGTTTGCACATTGAACGGTGTGATGTGGACATCTTGGATGGCATACTCACCAATACCTGCATCGGTGAGATGGACCTTGACTTGGGAGGGAGATGGACTAGATGATGGAATAGAAGAATGTGGGATAGAAGAATTGGAAGGATTTGGTTGGGTTGATGCTTCGCTGACTTGTGAAACATCAGCTGGTGATGGTTGGGAAGATGGAGGAATAATAGGTGATGTTGAAGAAGGTGTAGAAGAAGGGGGTAATGACGTGGAAAGAGATGATTGGTCATGGCCACATGTGCATGTGGTCATTGATGAAGAAGAAGGAAGATTAGGAGATGAAGAAAGTGGTGAATGAGATGGAATAGCGGAAGAGGAAGATGGTTGCGATATGATGGGTAGCTCCTCAGGAATGGGAGCTTTAGAAGAAGATGGTATAGAAGAAGTAGATGGGGTCAAGAAAAGATGAGTGGATGGCAACACAATCTCATAAGGATTTGAGACATAGTTGCAATGTTTGAAGGGTTCAGTGTCAGCAGGTACACAATGAACCTGTCCCTCATATACATACTTCAGACATTGATGCAGTATAGAAGGGACACATCTCATCTCCCTAAGCCAAGGCCGTCCAAGCAATACATTGTATGCCATGGACCCTTCCAAGATGTGAAACAAGGTATGCAAAGTTCGGGCCCCTACCTCAATGGGCAAGATAACCGTGCCAACCATGGAAGATAAAGCATCATTGAATGCTTTAAGAGTAAAAGTCGACTTGGTGATAAGGGATGGCGACAACTCTAGATGACTCAACGCCGATGTTGTAATGATATTGATTGAGGAACCGGTGTCAATTAAGACTCTCTTGAATGGCTTGTGATCGATCTTGGCCATGATATGCAGTGGAGGATCTATACTTTCTGTTGACAAAGGTTTGATTTCAAAATCATAGAAAGTGATGGAGGGCTCCATGCATGTTTGAATACTCCCCACAAAGTTGTTGAAGGCATTAGTATCTTGAGTTTGAAGCTCGATTGACTTTAAGATTTCCATTAATGCCTCTCTATGCGGGGGAGATTGTTGAATGAGGTCATAGATCGATAACTTGGCGAAGCCATTTTTAAAGCTGGTAGTTAACTCGGCTACTCAATGACATGATGGGTCGTTGGCGTTGAGTAGAATGATTTAGCGGTTGTTGAGAAGTACTAGCACGTCGTTGGGTCACTTGTTACCGAGGTGGACTGGGGGTTTGTACAGGTGGTTGTGGTTCGGCCTGATTTGGTTGGTTCGCCCTTTGACCCCGGGTTACTACGTTAATAGTACCCACAAAACCTTGGTATTGTTGTACATGGTTGACTTGATTAGGAGGAGTTACCTGAGTTACTCCCCCCGAAGTTGTTGGAGCTTCCTCCCGATGTGGAAGGGGTGTTTGAAATACACCAAGATTTTGATTTTGTTGGGCTAAGGGGCTATCCAATTTAATGGCTCCAATCTCAATAAGATCTTGGATCACATGTTTGAAATCTGTACAATTATTGATATCGTGCCCATTTTGCCTATGATAAGGACAAAATAGGTACTCCTTGTAATACTTCCCCCTTCTAGATGGTTCTAAAGGTTTAAACTCGGGTAAAGTTAAGCGATTTGTGCTATATAACTTGTTGAATATGACCGCATATGGTTCATCTAAAGGTGTGAACTGTCGCTTGGGACGATTTTTTTGCCAAGGTCGAGTTTCCATGGTTGGCTCAGTATTGTGAGCTGGTTGAGGAGGGCGTGGGTACCGCATGATAAGCAATTGGTTGCGGTTGACTTTGCATTACTTGTTGTTGTTGAGCCATTACGGGCTGGCTCGCCACCACTTGATTAACTTGGTTAACATTTGAGGTTGTACTAGCCTGTGCTTGTTTGTTTTGGCCATAATTATTATTTCGTTGTTGGCCCTTTTGTTGCCATTCTTTTCTACGGGGTTTTAAAACACCCTCTTGGACTTTAATGTCTTCTATGATACTTGCTTGGGCCAAAGCCTCTTCAAAAGTCCTGTATTGTTGTAATTGGAGTAACCAAGAGATAGGTTTTAGACAACTCTGGGTGAACATTTTGGTTAACTCCTCCATTGGTAGGGAGAATGGCAATTTATTAATGATAGCCCTCCAACGGTTTCCAAAGTCATAAAAAGTCTCATCGTCATGTTGCTTGAGCTTGTATAAGTCGGACAATGAGACTTTCCTTTGTACATTTAGGGAGAATCGTTCTAAAAACAGATTAATCAATTGCTCGTAAGCATAAATGCTATGGTGAGCTAAATGATTGTACCATTGTACAGCATCTCCCCCTAATGTCTGAGGAAAAGTTCTGAGCATAAGAGCGTCATTATTTTGGATTCTAAAGCAGGCATGCATGAATGAGCTCACATGTTCATGAGGATCCTCAGTTCCTCGAAATTTGTCAAACTTCGGTAATGTGAAATCAGTCGGATATGGCGGTGAAGGTACCGAAGGATGAATTGGTTGATTGATCAACGACCTTAGCGTAGGTTTCGACTAGATGAGCCGGGCATGTTGAGCATAAGGTTGTCAATCTGTTGTTGCATAGCATGGAGTCGAGAATCTTCATGAAAATTTTGATTCGTTTGATGATTATGATGATGCAATGGAGGAGTGGAAAAATGATGAGATGGGATGAAATTGCCTGGATTAGGCGGTGTGGAATGGACAGGTTGTTGGTATGGATGATACCGGAAAGAAGGTGATTGGGGTGGATGATGAACTGGATTGGGTTGGGAGAAAGGTGGGGTAGGAATGGACACCACCGAAGATTGGGGTACCCAGGTGGGGCTCGAGCTAAGAAAAGTCGGTCTGGGTAGAAATTGGTTGGGGTGTAGGATTTACTACGACGGGTGGTTGGGCATTTTGTTGTTGTTGTTGTTGAAGCAACTTGTCGAGGTACTCCCTAACCTTATTAATCTCTAACCCAAGGGAGGTGGGATGATTGGATGAAGGTGGAGGGCAGGCTGCCATGGTAGTCACAGGAGACTACATAGCAGGGGCAATGAAGGTGGTTGAAGTAGGCGGTACCTGGGAAGAAACAGTAAACTGTGCCCCAGGTAGGGTGAAACCATAAATGGTTTGGGAAGAAGAGGGTTGAAATTGGTCATGGCTAGAGGAGGTTCCACCAGCCTCATAGAGAGAATTGGTGTACACCCGGGTAAATGGAGGAGAAAGTGGTCGGGAAGACACTACATTTGTCTCCAAAGGAGGACAATTGAGCATCTGGGAAGATGTTGGAGATGAAGCCGACCGAGCAGATACAACATTAGCCTCAAAGATGGGGCTAGTGTAGACCTGAGTGAAACCAGCGGGTAGGGTTGATGCAATATCCTGCTGAAAAATAGAATCTTGCATAGGGGAATCTTGGATTGGCTCAAGGACATAGCCAGTGCCATCTCTTAAGTGAGTTTGCACTTGGGCCATATCAATGTGGGTAATATGAGAGGAATTGTCTTCCTCCATGGGCATGGCCATGCGGTAGGTGGCAGAAGGACGTGAAAGACCTGCAGGCGAACCTGCCTGAAATTCACTAGGATAAGTGGCCATGTTGGTGGTGGGGATGTTCTATGAATTATTCATTTGATTATTTAGATTTAACATTTTAGATTGATTCCTTGTTAAGACCATAAAGCAATAAATCTAAACAAATTCAGAAAAGAAGAATGCAAAACTTGAATGATAAATTTACACTAAAGAAATTATCAGAAAACAGTCACAACCTAGGTTTCAACCAATGTGTCTTACCTGCGGTTAATTAATTATTTTCTGATCTTAATCGTAGTAAATTTTAAGTGTCCGGTTTATGAGTTTTGCATGTGATCTAATCTTGAATTATTCACAAAAAAAGGTAAAAACTATGGCTAGGAAAGGACAACGAGATTCTTACTGGTGATGAAATCCGAGCAAGTTTGCTCGGGGGTGACCTATGGTGTCTAAGGCGGAAGTTTAATGGATGGAGATGAATTCCACCGTCACTAAACTTCATGCAATATCTCGGTGATGAAATCCGGATATTACTTGTTTTAAATGCAATATGAAATGCAGTGAATTTTATTTTAAGTGTTTTAGTTGTCTAATGTATACATACAAAGCTATAAATCAAAAGTTCTAATGATCTAAGCAAGAGGCTACTGAAAACATGCCATTTCCTCTGAAGAAGTGGAGTACACCGTTCAAGACCCCCTGCCTACCAATGATATCAGATATCAAAGGAGCAACCGGAAGGTTCGTCCACTTCTCTGCCCGGAATCACCCAATGGCAGGAGTACTATTGACATCCAATCAATAGTCCTACTTAGATAACTAAAAAAGATAATTCGTAGCTATTCTAATATGCAGCTAGGTATGCAATTTTTTTTTTTTTATGCAAGCAACAACCAATAATGCAATGCAGAAAAACCAAAAACGTAAAAAGTACAGTTTAACAAAGAAAAAAAAAACGCACTTACTCGGAAGCCTACGCTTTTTCTGTAAAACTACCTTCAAACGCCCAAGGGAGTCTGCGCAGGCTGAAATGCACCTCTGCGTTTCGGATCGGACTTCCAGACGCCGCTCTGCGTCTGCTGCGTTTTCTGCAAACTCCTCAGAAACCCTAGTTCGCTGGAACAACGAATTTCGCGATTTCTGGAACCTGCAAAATAAAATAGAAAACAGGAATAGATCAGTAAAGCAAGTATTAAAAACATGAAACCCTAGGGGGTCCCACCGTGATCGCCATTTGTAGATTAAAGATACAACGCCAAACAGAAATAAAGAAATCACAATAAAGGAATGCAAAACAGTTGTACAAAATGAATGATTTTTATTAATCAATGGAGTTTAGAAACTCCTTTTAAGTACAACAGGGCCTGTAACCCTTTTCGTGATACAAAGTTACAATTTGTGCTAGGGTTCTCCGAAACCCTAGCTGGCACAATGTGGTGGCATCTCCGAAGATGTATCCTTAACCTCAACAGAATGAGTGGGCTTCGTTGTATCCTTTGGCTCGGACCACTCCAGCTTAAGCAGCTGCTATCAACAAATCAGATCTACCATTAGAATCCTGCACACATTAAAATTACCAAAGAGTTAGAAACTAATAAGAGGGCTCCACTGTGTGAGCCCTCAGAAACAGTCTAAAACCCTAGATTTATGAAATGAAATAAAATGGAATGCAGAATTTAACAATAGATTAATACATAAAGAAAGATTACTTGCTTTAGACGAATCTATACCTTTTCCTGTTAACGCGGCGAGACCAGGCGGCACCTAGAAGTGATGTGACTGTCAGATCGGCTGCAGAAGGCGCCTCGGTGCGATCTCGAGGAATCCGTTGAGCGCCCGCGTGCTTCTGGATCGGGGTTGCAGACGCCGGTCTGCGTCTGCGGCTGCGGGTAAACGCCCGACGACGCTGGCGACAAGGATGAGGGATTCTGCAAAAAGAGTGCTGCAGAAGGGATGGCGGCGAAGTTGGCGATGGATGCGGCGATGGATGCGGTGAAAAGGGACGGCGATGGATGCGGCGAAAGGGTTTAGTTCAGACTTAGGGCCGCAGAAGACTCAGAAGACTCAGGATTAACAGCAATAGCAAACTCCAAACTTAGATAGGGAAGATAAGTAGGTTTAGCCGAAGAGATAGGGTTTGAGCCATCAAGGTGACTCAATTTATAATCTACTCTTAGGGCACACTTTAGGGTTTTAACGACACTTTGAACGTGTGGCTAAGATTAAAGTGGATCCAAGGGTAGAGAATAAATCTAGGTTGTGAAACGGATTAAGATGGATGGACGGATGAGATTAAATGAAGGATGGACGGCTCAGATTAAATCACTTAAACTATATTTATATATATATTAAAATATTAAAAAATATATATAAATATTAATTTAAATAAATTTGGGGATGAAAAATGGCGGGAAAGGTGAAATTGGGCCAAATAATGGTGGGAAAGTGTGGATTTGGGCCAAATAATGGCGGGAAGGATGGATGACTGACACGTGGCTGAAAGGAAGGTATAGATGACTTACAAGTGGCTAGATTTTGGTGTCTACAGCTTCTATTCTTTCTGGATCTATACTCACCTCTTTTTCTAACAAACTGTGTCCTAGTAATTTCCCCTGTGTTGTTCCAAATATGCACTTTTTAGGATTTAGGAAAATTACAAACTCTTTGCATCGGGCAAAGACTACAACAAGATTTTCCAAATGGTCCTCTGGATTTTTAGAAAACCCTATTATATCATCCAGATATACTACCACTATTTTGAACATTAATCTTTTGAAGGCAAAATCCATTGCTCTCTGAAAGGTAGCACCTGCATTCATCATACCAAAAGGTATTTTGAAATATTCAAAAGTACCCAAGGGTGTGGTGAATTTTATATTATGTCTATCTTCTAGATTAATCCGTATCTGATTATCCAGAAAATCCATCCAACGGGGACATACTGGATGAACCAACTACTGCTTGCAATAGTTTTTCCATATTTGGCAAAGAAAAATTGTCTTTTAGTGAGCTTTTATTCAAGTTTCTAAAGTCTACATAGAGTCTAATATCCCTATTTTTCTTCTTGACCGGTACCAAATAGGATATCCATGATGAAAATATTATCTTTTTGATAAATTTGGAATCCAATAATTTTTGTACCTCTTTTTGCATTATTGGGTGCAGAGTAGGGTTACACTTCCTCTGTTTTTATCAGAATGGCTTGGAATCTTCCTTCAGGGGTATTATGTGTGACATAACACTTGTTTTTAAGGTTTTAAGATCTTCATATGTCCAAGCAAAGTGTTCCCTATTTTTCTTTAAGAAACTGATATATCCAACTTTTTCCATTTTTGGTAAAGTTGTGTCTATTTTCACTATTTTAGGATCTTCAACTATACCAATGTTAACATCTTCAGATATAGTTTCTTTCAAAAGTGGTCTGAATGCCTTATCAAAATCGTCAAACAAACTTTCCAGGGATACTAATCCTTTTGGTATTCTATTTGTTTTTAATTGGATTACTTCCACTGGTTCTCCTATCTAATATTTTAGCTTTTCTTCATCCTTTTCATCACAGATTATGTTAGCATATTTATTTTGTTAGGTCATGAAGTCTTTTATGTCCATATCATCTTGGAAGACCCGAAAGTAAACAATGTTATCTAGTACAGAAGGCTTATATATTGATATGGTTGAGAACCTATCCATATACTCTGTGGTAATTTTTGGATGGTCCAGGCCTGATGCATTTACAACTAAGAGGTCGGCAACATGATTCAGTTCTCTAGAATATATGAAATATTGAAAGCCAAAAATTTTCAATCTCTTCCAATATTGCAATTTTGTATTGTTTTAACTTAGGATGTTTGGTTTGATACTTTTATCTTATCTATTGGATAATTAATTATGCATCCCTAGTTATAGTAAGGTATTTTATACCCAAATCATTGGCTTTTCTGAGTCCTAGCAACAAAGCTTCATACTTGGCTATGTTGTTAGTGCAAGGAAATTCTAGTCTGTAAGGAATACCAAGGTAATTTACTTTTATATCAGTTAAAATGACTCTTGTGCCTACTCCAGATCGAGATTTGGCTCCATCAAAAGTCATGGTCCACATTTCTTGTGTTAACACTCTATCTGATTCAGCATCAACCATTTTCATAACTTTTGGATCTATGTTTTTGACTTCTGGTACTTCTAAAAGGAAAGGGTTATGCCAAATTGAATATACTCCCATTCCTTTTTCTTCCGTTGAATTTACTAAATTTATCATGGTATCATCTACCTTAATCAACTCTACATAATATTTGTTAAAAGGTTCTCTTTGAAAAGTTACATTTTCCTTATCTGACATTGGAATGGTAGCATATGACCAATCCAATTAAATAGATCCCCCCAATTTTTCTGCCCAATACTTGCTTAGTAGGAGTGAAAATAAAGGATCAACATCCACTACTACAACATCCATCACTATACCTTTCTTGGGGTGTTGGTCTAGATATACCAATAATCTAGTTATCACTCCAACACATGGTACTTGTCTATTGTCCATTACTGATACAAGGGTAGAGTCTCTTGTACAGATTAATCTCATTGGTCAATTATCATCTTGGGCATGATATTGTGTGAAGCTCCACTATCCAACATACAATTATGGATTACATACCTCTCTCCTTCATCTGAATTATATCTTAATTACACATAGAAGGATCTAACAGAGGATGGAGACCTTGTATCTTGCTGATTTAGTCTAGCAGTGTAGCAAGACAAATCTTATTTTTGTTCAATAAGTCCAAATGCCCTACAGACCTGTTCTCTGTATTATTGAACTTTCATGAGTTCACCAAATGTGATATTTATCTTTTGTTTTCTAATTTTTGACCCAACATCAAATTCTATCATTTTCACATCAAGTGGTTTGTTGCATTCTTCTTTAGGTGTTTCTTCTTCTAACTCTACTAGCTTAGGGATTACTTTTTTGGTGGTTCTATCAATTTTTTATTTACTAATATTTTGTTTGTTAAGGACTGCTTTCTTGTTTCACTAATGGAAGTCTTCTTTGTTCTGTTAGGAACTATTCTATTTTTTAAATTTAGAGTATGGGTGGCTTCTAACTCCTCCACTTCTTTAGCAGTTAAGATTAATTTCCCCTGCTTCATTTTATCATATCTTGACTCATGTGGTCTTTGCAATATTTTGGAACCTTTAGCTACTAATATCTGGGGATGATGATTTGATGCATATATATCCATGTTTTCTTCAAAGAGTATTTCTCTTGATTCATATTCTAAAGACCAACATGCATTAATCCTTATATCTTCTTATGAATCATCATTAAGATTTATATTGCATTGTGTACTTAAGTAAATACCACATTGTTCTGGGTTATGGGGAGCATAACAGGCTGAGCAAAAATAGGGAAAATGCTCTATGAGATTAGCAGATGGCATGGGGTTTGGAACATTATTCTGATTTCTATCATTTTCTCTTTTATTCCAATTATTGTTCCCATTGTTCCTATTTCTGTTTTATTCATTAGAGCCATTGTTGTTTTCCCAATTCCTATTGAAATTTTTCTTGAAGGGGGACAATTATAAACATGTGGTCTCTCTGGTTGTGATGACTCACCATTATTACCATTATTTCTTTCTATCCTTGCTAGCCTGTTGTTCATTGTATTAAACATCTCTATCACTTGGTTGGTCAATTTTTCCATTGGATCTACTTCAGATCTTCTCTGCAAATCAAAATTCACCCTTTTTGGTTTTCTATCAGGTTGGTTTATCTCTAGAGAATAAGGTTTCATTTTACCACTATCTAGCATGTTTCTTTCAATATCTATTGCTTTATCCATACATTCATCAATAGTGGTGGCTTTCTCTTGCATTAACTCATTATTGAATTCCCCTTGGAAAGCATTTTATAGAAACAAATTGACTGGATGTCACTAGGCCCGAGGTTAACAGGGATTTTGTTCCTAGTTTTGGAAAACCTTCTATTAAAATCACTGAAAACTTCATTTTCCTTTTTCTTCATAGTGGTCAACTCAGTTAGTAGAGATTGTTAGTTTTTCCTCCCTCCAATTTTTTTTAGGAACACAGTTTACATTTTAGCAAAATTTGAAATGTCATTGGCTGGGATGGTGTTAAACCATTCTCTGGAATCATTTTATAAAGTTTACAAAAATAGACTTAGGACTTCATCTTCATGTTTAACCTCTAGACTATTCATTACGTATAGGAAAATTTTAACATGGTCTTTTCCAGTTACTACATTATTTCCTTGAAACTTGGGAAGATACTTATGGGTTTTTTTCAGTAGAGTATTTAAATTTGTAGGTAAGGCAAAATGTCTATACCTATTTGTTGAGCCATTGAAACTATAGGGGTAATAGGATTTGGATTCACAATAGTACTGCCTACAGGGATGGTTGGATGAGAAACTTCTATAAAATCTAATGGATTATTAACTATAGTATTACAATCTACAAGGGTATAAGACTAAGATGAATTAGATGTATTTTCTACAGCAAAATTAAAAACCTCATTTACAATAATATCAACAACAATAATATTCTGATTTTTTTTCTTTATGTACTTTTTACTACTAAAGTAAGACCTATTCTCGTAAAAAACACTCTTTATAATTAAGATATTTTTATTGTGGGTAAATACCTCAGGGTTCTTGAATTCTAGAAATAGCTCCTTATCGCTTCTCCTCGTGTGCGCTAGCACGTTCTCCTCCTTTCTTAATTTTTGATTTTTTGGTTTGATCAGACAGAGTTGCCAGCATAGGTAGTGCAAAAAGTGTAGACACTAAAATATGGTCAATCTTATTAGGCATCCATGAACAATGACTAAATTGACATCCCATAGCCCCTAGGGCAGACCTTAGAGGTCATACAGTGGTTCTAGCCACTTTCAACAAGGTTTTGGAAGGTTTCGATCAATTTTGGGACCTTTTGGCTCCTTGTTCCTATTCATCCCACCTTGGTATGAATAGCAGCATTCATCCCAGGGTGTGATGAATAGCAAGTTTGACCCCCAAAAAGTTAAATTTTGGACAAATGGTGCCCATAAACTGCCATTTTCCCCACTTAGCCTAGCATGCAGGTCAGAGCATGCAACAAACATATGATATGCTTCATAATGGAGGCCAATTTGGGAGATTCCCTTCCCCCTCCAATGCATGCCACCCTAGTGGCCAAGTGGCACCTCTTGCCATGCATGCCCTTGCATGCCCTTTTGCACATGAGCCTCCTTGGGCTATAAAGTGGATCTCATTTCCACACAAAAAAAGAGGAGAAGAGTTCAAGAATTTGCAACATAGTGCTGCCAAGATTCCCCCTCACCCTTTTGTGTTTCCTCTCATCCATAATCTCTTCTTAGCAAGGAGGTTATCGGGTGGTCTAAGGAGGCACAATATGTTCCAAAAAACCAATCAATCGAGTGAATACCAATCTCAAATTTGATGAAAATACCCCCCAAAGTGTTTTGCATCAATCCTCAATGGAATTGGTGGTAAAATTTAGGCAGAATTGGTGGGCGTCCCACCCTCGGGTGCCCCCCAATTTGTGACAGTCCTATTTGTCCCACCCTATGATGAATAGAAATTTGTCAATAATTTTCTAACTATTTTTAATTATTTATTTTCTACATGTTTATATTATGCTACAGTTCAAATTTTAGGTTATTCTGAGTTATATTGGCCGAGGTATCACAATTTTAGTGTTTTGTAGGGTCTCACGCAGGTCTACAATGGTCATTTGGAGAAATGCCTAAACTGCTACTTATTTTGTAGATATGATCATATGGGTTTTATTAACATGTTATTTTATGCTTCCTATCCAATTTTCATGTGTTTTGGATATCTATAGGGGCAAAAATTGTTTGCTTAAGGTTTTGTAGGTTACGAACGATCATTACAATTACGAGGCACCAACGAACTCAATTTTGGTGTAATTTTTGGTGATGTCCTCCCAAAACCTTGTATTTTACATCCCTTTACAATTTAATATCATTTATAATTGATTTTATACAATATCTATGCATGTGCTCACTACTAGTCTTTTAGTGCCTGTGGGGATTGCATGTTTTTCATCATACACACTTGCTATTTGATATTTCTAGTTTCCTTGTGTATAGGTGTATATTTCTACAGTGCATTAGGAAGGAGCATAGGACATCAATATCTAAGATACAAGCGATGACAACCTTGGCCCACCCACTTTGATTGTGGGTACGAGGAAAGACATTGGATGTGCACCCGAGTTACTTGAAGGATTTTGATCCTTGGGCACCCAATTTGTAACAATTGTATCATATTTGAGCCCTCAAGGGGACTGTTATGTAACCTTGGATTGGATCCACCAAATTAATAAGAAATCAACTCTCTTTTGCTTCATTTCTTGCTATTTGGTATCTCTTCCATTTTACTTGCATGCTTTTTTTTTATGCTCATTAGACATAGGGGATAGATACATATATTGTTCATCATCATTAGGTGCACCGTTTTTCCCTACTTTAGAAATAACAAAAATTATGATCAATATTGCTTGATATTTTCACTCTTAGCCTCATAGGAGATGGTTCTTGGGAAAATTTCAAGAAAATCAAGAAACATCAAGAACACTTCAAAAGACAATTGAAAATCATAGGCAAAAGAAATAAAGAATGATAAAGACATAAAAATCAAAATGCAGGTTCTTTATTGTGATTGGCCGCCTATTGATTAAAATCTAGTCATTGGAAGAAATTTTTAAAAATATAAAAATCTATTTTAACAAGTCCTACCCGACAACGATGCCAAAATGTTGTTAGAATAATTTCTTGCATCCATAGGGTTGAGCTGTCATGCTACAAGAATTTGTTTGAAACCAATGAGCTATTACAGGCTCTGGTCAACCTACCTCTTTATTCTAGTATAATATGTATTGCTAATATTTAAAGGGAACCAAAATGAGTAAGGAAACCCCAATGATAAAATTAAGATATTACAAGTTTATTCACACCATATTTTAGCTATACACTACTTATATTAAAATTGACCAAACATGGACAACAAATCTAATTATGCCTTATATGTATATCGGTGCCTAGATTCATTGGGCTATTATAGCAATTTTAACAATGCTTATCAAATGAACAGAGAGAATGGGGAAAAGAGAAATTTGCGCTATTAGACTCATTCGAATATCGTAATAAATCTAATAGTTAACCAACGAGAGAAACTTCCATAACACATTCAAATAATGTAAAATGCTATGAAGTCACACACAAAACTAAAGACAAAAAGTATGATAGAATTCAAAACCCAAAATTGTATTAATATTTCCAAATGAATTACATGCAAAGTTGGCAGAATACCATTAAACTCTGTTAAAAGCTCTAATACAATGAGAAATCCTAGTTCAAATAATGTAACATGACTTCATCAACTTTCCCATTCCAATATGGTAATAGGAAAAGCCTCTGGACCTTAGGTTCAAGCTCTGGAAAATTCTAGCTTCTTGAATTCTACTCTATCACACCTGCATAGTAAAGGGGAAGAATAAGGGATGAGAAAGAAAAAGATACACAGGGAATACAACATCAAAACTACTAGGCACTTAAGTATACCTCTTAGCAAGAATATGCCATCTCTAAAGCTTGACGCAGATTTTGACCGCAGTTAGTCTCTTTATAGCCCTAATTTCTTGAATATGTTATTTTTGGCCTCATCTGGGCCTTACACTTGTCATCCTTAGGATTGATCTTCCAAAAACTTGTACAATTGTCCTCCATTACCCCCTTTCTCTTATATTGTACACTTTTCTAAGACATTTTAATTTGATTATTTAATCGATTATTTTAGTGCTTGATGAGTACTCTTCCTCTGTTCCTACTTTGTCCTCTGGTCGACCCCCTACTTTTGAACTCTACCCTATTTTGGTGTTCTTTATTTCTTCTCCTAGAAGGGTATTCAATTTTATCAGTAGGCCATGCGCTCTAGTTTCTTTCATATTTTTGATTTGTTGGAGCTTTTTGATCTATTTTTCAATTAGCCTCCATGCCTCTATACAAAAGGATACAACAAACCTTACCATGTTCATTTCTTGCAGGATTTTGCTCTTTTGTGTGTTGATAAAAACCTTATTCTTTTCATACATGGTGACCAAGGAATCCACAGTATTGACTAAGAAGGTAGCTTGCCTAGCCATCTCTTTTTTATTATATGGCTGACAATCAAACCCCTTTATTTTATGTAGGATGAGGTATTTAACGTCGGTAGTTTCTAAGAACTCTTCAAGTGATAGCCCAATTTCTGTCGACTTTCCTTTGATATCATCCAATAAGGAGCACACCTTTGCTATATCATTGTACCATTTCCCTAAGTTTCCATCAAATAGTGACACCTTCATAAATTCAAAACTATTTCTAATCTCAGTGCCATCACCTAGGACTACGTCTTTATCCTTCAACTCTTCATAATAATCGACCATTAGTAAGAGAGTAGGATAAATGACTTCTAAATCTTGTTCCTTTTGATACAATAGGATTTCCATCTCATGGACAATAAATCTGATCAATCCGATTTGTCTGAATATTTATGTGATTCCTTCAATCATGTCATGTATCTTCAAAAAGTTTTCTTTTGTGACTTTAAATAGGCACACTACATAGTCTCCCTCTTCCTTTGCCACAGTAGGTGGTACCTGTGTGGCCTTTACCTGAGACAACTGTTCTTGTAGGCTTTTGATCAAAGCTTGCATTTCTACCTTTTCCTTATCCCTTGTCTCCAATTGACTCCTCAAGTCTTTAGTCTTCTGGTGCAGATGGTCTAAAGTTTTTATATGCATTACTTTATTTATTCTGACCATGTCATATTCCTTCCCTTTTATTGAAATTTCCCCTGTATCATCATCAATTCTGAAGACAAAAGTTTTCTACGATGTAGGTATGGATATCTTTGCAACAAATATTTTGGACATGTCTTCCTCTGCTCTTATAGCCGAACTTTCTTCCATGCCACCCATTCCTGCTATTATGTGTAGTTCTTTCTCACTGGCAACACTAAAAATTGTTTCTTCCTCTACCCTTTCTAGTGTAAATTTTGTTGCGGTTAGAGCCATATTAGACTTCTTTGCATTAGGGGTAGACACAACTTCTTATTGTTTAACCCTGTGGTCTCTAAAGATGTCTCCAAAACCACCCACTTTCTTCATATTCATTTGTATCACTAAAGGGATGTGTACTTCTATGTTGTTAATTTTTAGATAACTAAGAATGGCCTTTGGGGCTAGCTTCCTTACACTAGTAAGGGCTAGTGGCTAATCAGAAACAAGGGCTATAACTTGCTTTTCCAAAATTTCAAGTTCTTGAGAAGATTTTGTGGAAATTTATTTCCCTTTTTCTGTATCAAGCCTTGTAGGATTTTCCAGTGAAGTGTTGGGCACTGCCTCTATTTTGAGGTGATGGCTCTCAGGAACTTGAATTTAGTGCTCCATTATATCTTTCATACTCACTGTAACCTCGAATTGTTCAATGCCCTGCTCTTCTATAATTTCCAATATAGGATCTTCTTGGATTGCTTGAGTGGGAGTAGGGAAAATTGGGGCTGCTAAATCTACAAAAATCCTTCTTATTGCATTTGACTCTGGGGGGTATTCATATGGTGTTTGAACTTATGAATTACCTCTATGATCATATAAGGGAATTCCTCCCATACTATATGTAAATATTCCCCCTTTTCTATGGCTTCTAGGAGTGCTTCTTCATATCGGTCCTTCCTATGTTCGACCCAAGCATATTTGCGGGTAATCATTTCTCTGTATTTTCCAACAGGATCATAGGGTCTCCGAGTTATATCTTCAAAGTCCAAGTTTTCTAAATCATACATACCTTTGAATAGGGATGGATACCCTATGAATATGTAATATCTAAATTTTAAGGGAACCTTGAGCTAGGGGACTTGACCATGCTTCTTTGATTGCCCTATTTTAACTTCTTCTGCAACCTGCCTTACCAGTTCCAGGGCAGCTAGGGAGAAAGGACAGTACATAGGTAACATCTTAGGGAAAATTTTGGCCTCATAAAGCCTAATATATGTGAAGCATTCTGAGAAGAAGTAATCCCCTATATATTTTTCTTTTATAAAATCTTTTATCCCAGGCCCTAATCTCTCAGGCATTTCACCTGTCAGGATCCAGTGAATTTCCACCATGAAATTATTGCAAAACCATCCTAAGTGAGTGTGCCCCTCATGTATCCTCAAAAAACTCATGTATCCTCCAGTGAATTTCCACCATGAAATTATTGCAAAACCATCCTAAGTGAGTGCACCCCTCATGTATCCTCCAAAACCTATTCTGGATATATGGACTATCGTTGGACCCTAGCCTATTTTTAATTTTATCTCCTAATTGCCCAAACAACAAGTGCATGAGAATCAAATAGTGAGAGAAACGAGACATTTCTTTCCTCTGCTCTAGGACTGCATTTTTTAATTCTATCAATTATCTGTGCATTTGACGACTCAACTCTTGTTCCTAGGAATAAATGGAGGGATTTATTTTTCTATTACTTTGTGTTACCAGGTACAAGACATCCCTCCATACCACACTGAGTTCTTGTACTCCCAACAAGATATTAATCATGTCACAAAAATCTTTGACCCAAGGTTTGATGCAATTTTTCTAATTGGGAATTCAAATTCTACCTTTGCATGTGTCAAAAAGCATTTTGAATAAGTCTAAATTAGTAATTTGGTGAGACTACCTTTCAATTACCTAGCGAATGAGCTTTGTTTCTGAGGGCATTAAGTTGAAGACTTTTTGGATGTACTTGGGCGTGATGCTAAACACTGGATGGTCCTTATTGTCTCAGATGGTCCTGGTATTCTCATCGTAGGCTACTACCAACCATACCATCAAGTCTATAGAGTAATATACCTTGGGGTATATCATTTTCCCCACATTACTGGTCCACCTATTGCTTCTAGGAGCATCCAGGTATTACGACTTCTTCACTTTGTGGACCATATCAGCTAGCAGTCATGGATAGCGTTGTGAATTTTCCATGGTAGACTCGAAGTATCAAATACAAGTGTTTTCAATCTCATACTGTTGGGTTGGCGTGAGATTCTTGTCTTTTCAAGACTGTCTGGAGAAATCATACATTTCTATCATGAAAACAACTTCCTCAGAGAGCTCGACATATGATGTCTGGTTTGTGATGAATTTTACTACCTCTTGGGTGTCCTTAGGTGTGAAGGTAGCTCCCCAGGTGGCCATTTTGCTCACAAAATTCACTTTAATTCATTGGAACACACTCTTTTGAGTTCTCTCTAACTTGTCGCTCATCCACAACAATTCTTTGCTTTGAGATAACCAGGGTGGTAGTGGTGTTCGATAGTGGGGGTTTAAGTGAGGGTGGAGTTGCTTCACTGTGTTCACACAAAGTGTCATTAATGCAGTGTCACCAACTGCCTTTTGAATATAACCAATGGACACCTACCATCATACCATTTCTAAAATTAGGCAGTTATGGTATATGATCTTCCTCGACCTGTACATTTACGATGAAATTTGAATTGTGCACTTCTAATCATTTACAATGCTCTCATTGGTAATTGGGTTGTGCCACTATCTGATGTGGTATTTAAAACATGGTGGTGGTAGCCTTCTTGGAAAATTCCTCGTAAACATTCCACCAACTTGGTATTTTGAAAGAGTTGGCTCGAAAAGATATACTTTTAAAGAGTGATCATCTTTTTGAGCACTGATCATTGGATCTAATCATGGAAGCGCGCGCTCGTTGAGATTCACCAACCTACATATTGATTAGTCCATAGGAAGAATATATCGTAATTGGATTATCTTAGCCTAAGTACAATTATTAGAATTAATCAGAGTTTAATCAATACTTAAGACACCTTATCCATAATACTTACCCTTTAAAAGTCAGTTCATCGATCATAATACTCACCGTTAGATCTAATCTGCTTCTAGCACCATCGTTGATGTCTTATAACCTTCATAATTGTTAATATAATGACATAATAAATGTATACTAAGCTACTCAAATGCATAAGGTAAAAAAAACCATGGTTAGCAGCCATTTAATTAGAAATACTTAGGCCAAAAATTAATAATCATTGTGTTCATTAATCAAGTGTTAAACCTGCACATAATACCGATTTATTTAGATTGATCAGAGATTTAAAACTTTAATAGTTTTTTATTAAAACATTAGAATTTATAATTAGACCATCTTCTTGTGCGCCCACCATTAGATCTGGTTTGCCCTAAGCGCTGTCATTGATATCTAGGAACCTGTAGGGTCGTTAGTCCAATCATGTATAAACGCATGCTAAATTAGCTTGATTAACCCTAAACACCTTGGGTTAGAACTAATTTGATCTAAGCACTTAACCCTAAGCTTAAAGAACCTTATACTTACTAGTGTGGCATTATTAATTAGTGCATTAACATCTCTCGTAATCTAGGTTTATTGAGCTTAATTGAAAAATTAGAACTTTAATAATTTTCCATTAAAACATAGGTATTTAACAATCGATTATTTTTCCATGCGCTCACCGTTAGATCAAATAATGGTTGTGCGTGCTTGTCCAATATTTCATATATACATAAAGGTTAGCAGGAGGAAATGGGGGAGGCTTAAAAACATATTATACCCTCATTAATTGTGATTATTCATTGAGCTTAGTCTTACTTATACCTTCAATTAATCATCGATCGAAAACCTGACGTGAATTAACCTTCGATCACTTTGAGAAAGTGCCATCGTCGAATTTGGGCAGGATCGAGCATTGCCATCAGATTTGATGAAGATGCATGTTTCATACTCCAAGGGGAGAACTTTAATATGTGCTTTAGACTCTTGCTAATCATGATTAGCTTTGCTTTAATCATGCTTTGATGTTGCTTTATCTATGAAACCTTGACTTTCGTTAATGCCTGATCACTTCGAGAAAGCACTATTGTTAGATCTTATTTGGAGCATGTACCACCATCGAATCTCGTGAAGATGCAAGCCTTTTTATCCATCATTTAAATGGATGCTTTAATTGTAGGTCAACTTCCTGTACGCATGACCATTAGATCTTCTTAGGATTGGGCATGACCGTTGATATTTTTAGATCTACACAAACTTTAAACAATGGGTGCATACCCTTAGTTTCAAATAATATTTGATTAAATGAAGGGGGATAGATTAGCAATATATTAAGACCCTCTCTAATCATGATTATTCATTGCTAATGTGATTTTAATTTAATCTTTGGGCGTTCAAACCATCCAATGTTAAGGCTCTATTACTCTGAGTGGCATGCGACCGTCGGATCTCATCGAGATTAAGCATAGCCGCTCAGATCTAGGAAGGTGCGCACTTTTTAGTTATCAAATTTTAATGATGTGGCTTAGCTTTAAACCCAAATCTAATAAAGCTTATCAACGTGGTTTAATTATAATTAATCCTTGAATTAAGCTTTGATAAAGTTTGCAGTTAGCTTTGATCACCCTTGGTGAGTGCGCGTCCGTTGGATCAAGATAGAGTGAGCATTATCATTAGATCTTTTAGAGTTGCTCAACACTTAATCAAATGGGTGCATGACTTATATTATGACCAATTTTGACCTTTCATATTTAATAATTTGACACTTTAGAGAGTGCGCATATGTTGGATTAGCCATAGATCAAGCACATCCATCCAAATTTACCAACTTGTTTGATATTTAACCAAAGGGGGCGAAAAATCCTTACTTGGTTTTAATCTGTTAACTTGTTTCAAACTTTAGGTTATATGAATTTGAACATGGTATCCCTTGACTTGACCTTTGGGCTGCTTATGTGATTTAATTAAACTTTAGTTTTATTTTATTTTCATTTAGGCTCAATTTTTTTGATCAATCTTATTAGAGACCTAAGGACTTAGGGGATTGCCTTTAGCGAAACTTTCATTTCTTTAAAATTTTATTACCCCTTTTAATAATCGAAAAAATTTCAACGGTCAAGGGGGATCTCTTTAGTAAATGTTTCATTTATTTGAATTTAATAAGCTCTTTTATTATCTGATAAGGTTAACGATCACAAATATGTAATTTTATCAACTGTTAAGGCCACGACTTTAGACTTGATTAAGATGAACATTTTTATAGCTATTTTTAATAATGAAACAATAGAAAACCAATTCTTCAAAAGTGAATGCAACAAAGACCAACAACATTTGGTGAATTTATTGAAGCCAAAAGTTTGAAATTAGGGGTATCTGATGTTGAGTCAAATTTGGCTCCAACAATTCCCACTTTTCTAAGTGGTCACTTTACAAATAATGAGAAGAAATTAAATAATAGAAAATTTAAACCTAAGACACAACTTGACTTTCTCCATGAGGGACTTCTTTTAAATTGATCCACCAAGTGCCGTGTAGATTCTCCCACTCTTTGTTGTGGGTCCCACTATGCCATATCATCCTTTCCAACATCCTTAAAATATCGTAAACCACTTCTAGCACGTTCATATTGAAGCCTATGCAAGAAGTTCATGTTCGAGCTACATTTCTCAACACTCCTTAGCAAGGACGGAATTATACACCAATCCAAGTCTAGTTTTGAATGCTTCAAACTTCCATTTCACTAAGGGTTTAGTTAGAATATCAACTACCTATTGATTTGTAGGAATATACTGGAGCTTTACTGTTCCCTTCTCAATCATGTCTTGTATGAAGTGATATTTGATCTCTATGTGTTTGGACTTGTCATGAAATACTAGATTATTAGAGACTTTGATACAACTCTAATTATCAAAGTATATCATGATGGGATCCAACTTCTAATCAATCAATATTGTAAGCAACTTGTGAAGCTATATGGCCTCACAACTAGCAGTACTAGCTATTATGTATTCAAAATTTATTGAGCTAAGTACCATGGAAATCTACTTCTTGCTAAACTAGAATATCATGCCTAATCCCAAGCTAAAGCAACACCCTAAGGTGCTCTTCCTGTCTGTTACATTGCTTGCCCAATCTGAGTCTGTATACCCCTACAACCTCACTTCACCATCTTCAAGATATCTCAGACCATACTCCACTATGTCCCTCAAGTATCTGAGCACATGTTTTTTTGCTAACAAATACTCTTGGCTTAGCTCCACCATGAACTGACTCAAGGTGTTCACTATAAAACATATATCTGGTCTAGCATTGACCAAATTCATCAAGTATCCTATCAATTGCCTGTACAACGTAGGGTCCACCGACTCTAAATCTGAAGTTGCCACCTTTAGATTAGTGATCATGGGTGTAGCCATAGGTTTGCAGTCCTCCATATAAAACCTCTTCAAGATCTCAACTACATGCTTACCTTATCCAAGGAATACAACCCCTAGTCTCTACTAAGCCTCCAAACCCAAGAAGTAATGCATCATGTTGATGTCATTCATCTCAAACTTAGTTTTTATATCTACTTTGCACCTTATATTGAACTTATATGCACTTGTAAGAAATAAGTCATCTACATATAGCACCAAAATGAGCAAATCAATCCCAAAAAATATGTAATATAGATTAGGACTTGCATCACTTTTGGCAAATCCCACACTCTACAAATATCCATCTATTTTGGAATACCATTCTCTCAGTGCTTATTTGAGTCCATATAAGACTTTCTTAAGCCTACAAACATAGTACTCCTTCCCATTTACTTCAAATACCTGAGGCTTCTCTATGTATACTTCTTCCTTGATGACCCTGTTAAGAAAAGTTATCTTCACATCTATTTGATGAATCTGCCATCCCATAAATGAAGCCAAATATATAACTTCTCTAATGGAAGTGTATTTGGTGACTAGAGCAAACGTCTCCTCATAGTCCACTCTCTCTTTCTAAGAGAACACTCTTACACAAACCTTACCTTAAACTTCTTAATGCGACCATATGCAATATGCTTAATTTTGTAGAGCCACTTAGAACTCACAATTGACTTTCCCCTCGATATTGGTAGTATATCCAAAACATCATTCTTCATGATGGAGGTGTACTCCTCCACCATGACATCCTACCAAACTTGTTGGTCTGTTGCCTCTTAAAAACTAGAAGGCTATAAATTTATGATGTTGCTCATAAATTCTATGTAGTTTGGAAACTTCCTTGAAGGTCTACTCTCCCTAATCATGTTGCTAGAAGCCTCAACATACTCTTGAGCATCCCTCAATGTTTATGTGAGCCATCAAGGTATCTTGATAGAAATAGAAAGGGATAATATCTTATCCTCTTCACTTGAAGGTTGTCCTTAATTGAAAACTATTAGTGTCTTTGGTGACCCTGGCTCACTTCACCATCTTCAAGATATATCAAACCATACTCCACTATGTCCCTCAAGTATCTGAGCACATGTTTTGTTGCTAAAAAATACTCCTGGCTCAACTCCACCATGAACTGACTCAAGGTGTTCACTATAAAACATATATCTGGTCTAGCATTGACCAAATTTATCAAGTATCCTATCAATTGCCTATACAACATAGGGTCCATCGACTCTGAATCTAAAGTTTCCACCTTTAGATTAGTGATCATGGGTGTAGCCATAGGTTTGTAGTCCTCCATCTAAAACATCTTCAAGATCTCAACTACATGCTTACCTTATCTAAGGAATATAACCCCTGGTCTCTACTAAGCCTCCAAACCCAAGAAGTAATGCATCATGTTGATGTCATTCATCTCAAACTCAGTTGTTATATCTACTTTGCACCTTATAATGAACTTCTATGCACTTGTAAGAAATAAGTCATCTACATATAGCACCAAAATGAGCAAATCAATCCCAAAAAATATGTAATATAGATTAGGACTTGCATCATTTTTGGTAAATCCCACTCTCTACAAATATCCATCTATCTTGGAATACCATTCTCTCAGTGATTATTTGAGTCCATATAAGACTTTCTTAAGCCTACAAACATAGTACTCCTTCTTATTTACTTCAAATCCCTGAGGCTTCTCTATGCACACTTCTTCCTCGATGATCCTGTTAAGAAAAGTTATCTTCACATCTATTTGATGAATCTGCCATCCCATAAATGAAGCAAAATATATAAATTCTCTAATGGAAGTGTATTTGGTGACTAGAGCAAACATCTCCTCATAGTCCACTCTCTCTTTCTAAGAGAACACTCTTACACAAACCTTACCTTGAACTTCTTAATGCGACCATATGCAATATGCTTAATTTTGTAGAGCCACTTAGAACTCACAACTGACTTTCCCATCGATATTGGCAGTATATCCAAAATATCATTCTTCATGATGGAGGTGTACTCCTCCACCATGACATCCTACCAAACTTGTTGGTCTGTTGCCTCTTAAAAACTAGAAGGCTATAAATTTATGATGTTGCTCATAAATTCTATGTAGTTTGGAAACTTCCTTGAAGGTCTACTCTCCCTAATCATGTTGCTAGAAGCCTCAACATACTCTTGAGAATCCATCAATGTTTATGTGATCCATCAAGGTATTCTGATAGAAATAGAAAGGGATAATGTCTTATCCTATTCACTTGAAGGTTGTCCTTAATTGAAAACTATTAGTGTCTTTGGTGACCCTGGCTCACTTCACCATCTTCAAGATATATCAGACCATACTCCACTATGTCCCTCAAGTATCTGAGCACATGTTTTGTTGCTAAAAAATACTCCTGGCTCAACTCCACCATGAACTGATTCAAGGTGTTCACTATAAAACATATATCTAGTCTAGCATTGACCAAATTTATCAAGTATCCTATCAATTGCCTATACAACATAGGGTCCACCAAATCTGAATCTAAAGCTGCCACCTTTAGATTAGTGATCATGGGTGTAGCCATAGGTTTGTAGTCCTCCATCTAAAACATCTTCAAGATCTCAACTACATGCTTACCTTATCTAAGGAATATAACCCCTGGTCTCTACTAAGCCTCCAAACCCAAGAAGTAATGCATCATGTTGATGTCATTCATATCAAACTCAGTTGTTATATCTAATTTGCACCTTATAATGAACTTCTATGCACTTGTAAGAAATAAGTCATCTACATATAGCACCAAAATGAGCAAATCAATCCCAACAAATATGTAATATAGATTAGGACTTGCATCATTTTTGGTAAATCCCACACTCTACAAATATCCATCTATCTTGGAATACCATTCTCTCAGTGCTTATTTGAGTCCATATAAGACTTTCTTAAGCCTACAAACATAGTACTCCTTCCCATTTACTTCAAATCCTTGAGGCTTCTCTATGCACACTTCTTCCTCGATGATCCTGTTAAGAAAAGTTATCTTCACATCTATTTGATGAATCTGCCATCCCATAAATGAAGCCAAATATATAACTTCTCTAATGGAAGTGTATTTGGTGACTAGAGCAAACGTCTCCTCATAGTCCACTCTCTCTTTCTAAGAGAACACTCTTACACAAACCTTACCTTGAACTTCTTAATGCGACCATATGCAATATGCTTAATTTTGTAGAGCCACTTAGAACTCACAACTGACTTTCCCCTCGATATTGGTAGTATATCCAAAACATCATTCTTCATGATGGAGGTGTACTCCTCCACCATGACATCCTACCAAACTTGTTGGTTTGTTGCCTCTTAAAAACTAGAAGGCTATAAATTTATGATGTTGCTCATAAATTCTATGTATTTTGGAAACTTCCTTGAAGGTCTACTCTCCCTAATCATGTTGCTAGAAGCCTCAACATACTCTTGAGCATCCCTCAATGTTTATGTGAGCCATCAAGGTATCCTGATAGAAATAGAAAGGGATAATGTCTTATCCTCTTCACTTGAAGGTTGTCCTTAACTGAAAACTATTAGTGTCTTTGGTGACCCTGGATCACTTCACCATCTTCAAGATATATCAGACCATACTCCACTATGTCCCTCAAGTATCTGAGCACATGTTTTGTTGCTAAAAAATACTCCTGGCTCAACTCCACCATGAACTGACTCAAGGTGTTCACTATAAAACATATATCTGGTCTAGAATTGACCAAATTTATCAAGTATCCTATCAATTGCCTATACAACATAGGGTCCACCGAATCTGAATCTAAAGTTGCCACCTTTAGATTAGTGATCATGGGTGTAGCCATAGGTTTGTAGTCCTCCATCTAAAACCTCTTCAAGATCTCAACTACATGCTTACCTTATCCAAGGAATATAACCCTTGGTCTCTACTAAGCCTCCAAAACCAAGAAGTAATGCATCATGTTGATGTCATTCATATCAAACTCAATTGTTATATCTACTTTGTACCTTATAATGAACTTCTATGCACTTGTAAGAAATAAGTCATCTACATATAACACCAAAATGAGAAAATCAATCCCAACAAATATGTAATATAGATTAGGACTTGCATCATTTTTGGTAAATCCCACACTCTACAAATATCCATCTATCTTGGAATACCATTCTCTCAATGCTTATTTGAGTCCATATACGACTTTCTTAAGCCTACAAACATAGTACTCCTTCCCATTTACTTCAAATCCCTAAGGCTTCTCTATGCACACTTCTTCCTCGATGATCCTGTTAAGAAAAGTTATCTTCACATCTATTTGATGAATCTGCCATCCCATAAATGAAGCCAAATATATAACTTCTCTAATGGAAGTGTATTTGGTGACTAGAGCAAACGTCTCCTCATAGTCCACTCTCTCTTTCTAAGAGAAAACTCTTACACAAACCTTACCTTGAACTTCTTAATGCGACCATATTCAATATGCTTAATTTTGTAGAGCCACTTAGAACTCACAACTGACTTTCCCCTCGATATTGGCACTATATCCAAAACATCATTCTTCATGATGGAGGTGTACTCCTCCACCATGACGTCCTACCAAACTTGTTGGTCTGTTGCCTCTTAAAAACTAGAAGGCTCTAAATTTATGATGTTGCTCATCAATTATATGTAGTTTGGAAACTTCCTCGAAGGTCTACTCTCCCTAATCATATTTCTAGGAGCCTCAACATACTCTTGAGCATCCCTCAATGTTTATGTGAGCCATCAAGATCTCTTGATAGAAATGGAAGGGGATAATATCTTATCCTCTTCACTTGAAGGTTGTCTGTAACTGAAAACTATTAGTGTCTTTGGTGACCCTGGCTCAACCTTTGGAGCTTCCTACTCTTCATTCTCTATCACTAAAATAGGCTTATGGGACTTCTTAGATGCAATGCCCTCCTCAAAATTTACATCCCTTCTCACTATTGTATTCCTCTACTATGGAATATAAATCACACAAGCTTTTGAAGTCTCACTGTAACCTACAAATAAATCCTTCCTACTAGAGGGATCCAACTTGGTCCTCTTATCTACCAAAACATGGATATAAATTGGGCATCCAGAGATGCAAAAATGATTCACCTTTAGCTTCACACCAGTGAATGCTTCCTCTAGTGTCTTATCCTCCAATATCCTGTGAGGGCACCTATTCTATATGTAGACCATTGTGTTGTGCTTTTTCCTAAAGAAACATCAACAAGCCCTGGTCATGAATCATGGCCCTAACAATCCATATGATTATTTCTCTCCACAACCCCATTATGTTGTGAGTTTTATGGAAAAATCAACTCCCTCTTGATTCCTACCTACTTGTAGACACCATCAAACTCCTTGGAGGTATACTCACCCCCATTGTCTAATATTAATACCTTGATCTTATTTCCTATCTAATTCTCAACTAGAGCTTTGAACTCCTAAAACCTACTAAAGACTTCATCCTTAGTATTTAAGAAGTAGATCCATTCATTGCAAGAGAAAACATCAGTAAAGGAAACATAGTACATGCTACCTAAAATTGATGCTATTGGCATCGATCCATAAACATTTGAATGTACTAGATCTAGTATCTCCTTAGACCTATGTTCGATGTTTGGAAAAGTAGCCTTGGCATGCTTGTCAAATGTGCAACCTCTGCATACTCTATGCTACTCAATGCTAAACTTTAGAAGACCTATGACTATCTCCCTTAGAATAGGGAACACTCTATGATGCAGGTGCCCCATCCTCTTGTGCCACAACTCACACAAGTTGTTATTGCTATGAACTAGGGCTAGAATAGGTTCACCCTATAAGTATAGACTACCTTCCCTAACCTCTATCACTTTTATTTATTTATTTTTGGGCTAGATTATTTCAGTATAATAAGGACATGTTGGTTCTTGAACTCTACTACATAAACCTTATCCTCTATAACTAAAATAGAAAGCAAGTTCTTCCTAAGGCCTGGAATAAACAAAACATCATCAAAGTATAAAGAGTTCCTTGACTGGAGTAAAAAAGGAATGATACCAATTCCTTCAATTGGATACTTAGAATCATCACCAAGCTCAACCTAAACCCCTAAGTCCTACTCTTATAGACTAGTAAAATATTGTCGAGTTGATATCATGTGTTGAGATACCAAACATCCCTCAAAATCATACTGGTATAAAGGCAAGATACCATTGAGAAATACTTATTGAATTTGACAATAAACTTGCTAATCTAGGTTTCTACGAAGGTTGTTACCTACATCTATTGTTGCTTCCCTTTGTCCTTCTTATTTGGATACTATGATGCATAATGGTCGTGCTTATGACAAATAAAGTACTTGATCTTTTCAAGTCCTTCTTCCTTGACTATGAGGGTGAATCCTCACTCTTTACCTTATCCTTGTTGGGTCCTTTACCTTTACCCTTCTTGGTTTACCCAAAGAGGACTAGGTTATCATCACCACCCTTCTTGTTGATTTTTGACTCCATCCGAGTCTTCTCTAGATAAAATTATTCCATTGTTTCTCAAAGGTGGGAAGGTGCTGATGAGCACATATACCTTTGAAAAATGGTTCCCATGAAGTTAAAAAACCATTTAATGCTACGTTCACCAACTTTGTGTCTTCAACCTTCTTCCCAACTATTTCTAATTGATCACAAATCTACGTGATCTTCATCAGGTAACTAGCAACGATGTCATATTTGGTCATCTCTATAGATATGAGTTTGTTTTATAATATCATCTTCCTATTTATTTTCTTGCTCTAGTAGAGGCTAACCAGGGCATCAAACATCTCCTTTGTTGTAGTCTTCTCGTATATGTGAGCAATAAGGTGATCCTTCATTATATCTAAGATCATCTGCTTGGTCTTCACTTCCTTATTTCTATGAGTTACCAACTATTGTGTATCTAAAGGTGAAGTTACAACATCCTTGAAAATATCCCAAAGATCATTCTCTTCCAATAAGAACATTACCCTAAATTTCCAAGGTAATTGGAGGCACCTTCCAATCTATCCTCAAATCTGTGTCTGGTTGATGCCATATTTGAGATCTGTTGCACAAAATTTTAGATCTAATGTGAAAGACTCAAAAATTTGTCTTAAAAATAAGCTTAGTCCTTCAAGAAAAAGTATGAAACCCTTTAACTGTTGGTTCTTTCTATCCATCAATGATCTACTATTGTAAATCCTTGAGGATATCAATCACAATTAGGCTTTCATACCATATAATTTTCCTAAGCCTAGATGATTGTTGTCCTATGTTTTTGAACTTAAATAAATTCAATACATGCAACAATCACACAATAGCTGGAAAATGAACAGCGGAAGCAAAATAAATTTCTAAACATACAAGTATTACACAATAGATGAGGGTACAATCACAATAGGATGGTTTGCTTTATGTTTACCTTTCTTAGACAACAAATAACTCTTCCTCTCCTATTAACCTTGTAGTTCTCTTTAGCAATTTGTTCTCCTTCTTCTTCCTTATCTAAGCACTCTTGCCCTTTTCCTTTTATACTTGAATAAAATCCTAATCTCTTAAGATGTAATCTCTTAAGATGTATGGTCAAGACTAGATATTATCTCATCTTGATATGTACGAGAAAAATTAAATCCTAGTCTAAGTCAACTTCAAGATAAAATAATTTCACCCCTTCTAAAGTGAATTACAAAAAGAATTCGTTTTCAATTTTCCTAAGTGGTCACTTTAAAAATAATGAGTAGAAATGAAACAATAGGAAATCTAAACCTAAGACACAACTTGAATTTTTCCATGAGGTACTTCTCCTAAACTAACCAACCAAGTTCCATGTAGATTCTCCCACTCTCCGTTGTGGGTCCCACTATGCCATATCATCCTCTACATCATCCTCTAAATATCTCGAACCACTTCTATCACATTCATACTAAAGCCTGGGCAAGAAGTTCTTATTCAAGCAAGAAATCCCTATGACCAATACTTAGGTCTAGGCATCCCCATCCCACCATGACCTCTCATAAGGGTGAGAGCTAAGATTATCAATAGGGACCAAACACACACTCACCCCTTAAACACTCACCCACACTGTGGTTTGAACCTTGGACCTATTGAAGAAGAGCCAAAGCCCAAACCATTGTGTTGTCCCCTTGGGAAATTAAAAATTAATATTTATAAACCATTTATTTAATATGAAAAATAGGTGTGACTAATAAGAATTTAACAATCAAATGGTTTATCTTAATTGATTATATTTTTCAACTTTCAAGGAGGTGACTAGGTTAAAAATTTACCAAGCAATACATGCATAGTTATCATTTTTTTTGGATACATAGAGGAATTGGTAACACCTTTGGGTAAAGCATGGATTTTTTGAAAGGGGTCCTAGACCCCTTGTATTGAGGTTTGAACTTGGGTCTCTTAGATAAAAAACCAAAGACACACTACTATGATATCCCTCACGAGAGCAAAAATGTTAGGGTAAAGCACAAGTTTTTATGAGGGGTCCCAATCCCCTCGTACCAAGGTTTGAACTTGGGTCTCCTAGATGAAAATCCAATAATTGACCACTACAATCTCTCCCCAAAAAATGTTAGGGTAAAGCATGGATTTTTATGAGGGGTCACGATCCCCTCATACTAAGGTTTGAACTTGGATCTCTTGGATGAAAACCTAAGGACTTACCACTATGTTATTCTTTTGAGGTCTAAGAAAGTTAGGGTAAAGTGTAGGTTGAGGGACATCGATCCCTTTGTATCGGGGTTTGAACTTGGGTCTCTTATATGAAAACTTGAGGACTTACCACTATGGTATCCCTCTTGGGGTAAAAAAATGTTAGGGTGAAGCACCATTTTTTTATGGGTTCCAGTCCCCTTGTACTAGAGTTTGAACTGCATAATTGTCATGTTTTCTCTTTTTAATCAAGCAATTATGAATTGGTATAGCTAGGGCAATTTTTTTTCTAAAAATAACTCATATTTCAAGAGCCATATATTTGCATAGAGTTGTTTGATTCAAACAATTCTTGTGTCATTTTGTGCAATATTTAAAGATATTTGAAATGAGTGGTCATACAAAGGAACCTAAATAGTATTGAGGGAGATATGACCATGTGAAGATAGTCATTCAGAACAAGGACAACATTAGCATAATTTTTTCCAAAAAAATATCTCATCTTTGAGGAGTCATATCTTTGTGAAGCGTTATCTTATTCAGATGATTCTTAGACTAATTTGTGAGGAACTTGAAGAGCTTTAAAATGAGTGGTTATATGAAGAAATTTGAGTAGTATTGAGGGAAATACAATCTTGTGAAGTCAACCATCCATAACAAAGGCAGTGATGATTTTTTAAGTCATAAAAAATGAAATTACAAATATCTATCAGCAGGGTTTGGATTATGGCAAGAGAAATTGAGAGCTAGGGCATCATCGAGGAAAGACATTTTGTTTAAGCATAGAAAGTTTTAGCTAAGTTTCATTTATCCCTTCATTATATTAAAAGTTATGCATTTAAATTATTGTAGGCTTATTTTCAAATAAGAGAATCACTATTATGAGAGTATGCATCGGTTTAATTTTTTTGCTCTTAGGTTCTGGCCTGTCTAGTTGTTGATCTATGTATAGTTGTTGTTGGTCATCAAATCCGCACAGGAAAGGAATTTTGGTGGGTTTGCGCACCTTGGACCTGCGACCAACATTGAAAGGCTGAGGGGAAGAGATGCCCATCGTGCCAATATCCAGAGAAATGCTGACTCCTAAACTAATATACTTTTGGGGTTTGAGATAAGAGTGCAGGAAAGAGATAAAAGGAGTTCAGGTTAGAGAAAGAAATAAAAAGGATAAGGGTTAGAGATTGATGATTCGAGGTGGGGAAGAACAGGAAGCACGATCACTCACTAATAACTTGAATAGTAGCAAATAACACCAAGAACAGACAGAAGAAACGTGATACTCGCTTTCCTATGTATCCTCTGGACGAGTTCACAAGGTTCTCCTTTCTCTCTCGCTAGAATTTAGGGTTCAGAGTAGCAGCGATTAAGGCAAGGGAATAACAGAAACCATGACCCACCAAGCAACATAAAAGAAATCTTGTACAATGTTTTTCCTCTCCTATGTATCCTCCAAGGTGAATTTCAAGGTACAGTCCCCAATCGCACACCGGATTCAGGATTCAGAGTCTCTATATACGAGTGCAGACAGACAAAATAATTAAACATAGAAGGCAGCATAAAAGAGAGAAATAGAGTACAAAAATATTTAGTATTAGACGCAGGACATCAAGTTACAACAAATTTCTAGTAGAAAGTTCCCCCCCTTTTACATTGCAAAGCCTAGGTTTTTATAGAGGACCCGGCCCTCTGGATCATTATTACAAAAATGATGGAGTACACTCTCGGGCCCTGAGAAATTGGCTCCTCGTCGCTTGTTGTGGATGATCTCTCAAATCGGCTACCAAAACTGGTAATGGTGACCGAGTCAGCCAGGGAAAGATGCATTAAATGAGCCACCTAGGTGTCCTTGGATTGCATGTGTGGTGCTCGAGTGGCGGCCATGCTTGCCAGGCCCTTCTTCTCAGGTTGATACTTCGCATCCAATTGCCAAAAATGTGCAGCGGGCTTATTGGGCAAAAAAATATGCATTTATGAGGCTTTTTGATTGCCTCAGGAAAATACCCAACTTGGGAAGCATTCTTGGGAAGTGCCTCACTGATTTTCGCTTCGTAAGACTACTTCGAGGGCATGGAGTGCCAAAGCCAATCCTCCTCTATCCTTCGTTGCTTCGCTGGCAAAACTGCTTCGCTGATGGGTTGGGACAAACGCTTTGGGTCGATCTTCTTTTGAAACGGTGGTTCGGGGGAGTTTTGGTCGAAGCACTTTCTCGACCTCTACTGCTTCGGGTGAAATCTGGCTGAAGTGGTTTTTAGAAATACTTCAGGCCCGAAGTAATTTCTTTGCCTTAGCCGATTTAGACTATCTTTTCTTCTTCGACGAACTTGCTTGGATGTCGCTTCAAAAACTCTTCACCCGAAGTAGTCACTGGGAATGCTTCGGGTGTGAAGTGTTTCCTTTGTCCCCTTTTCGACAAAGTTCCCACCCGAAGTGATGATTTGAAACACTTCGGGCCCGAAGCTCTTTTCTTTTCATTTTGTCCACCAGGGGGCGATAGGGAAAACCAAAATTGCTATAACTTATAAACAAAAGAAAAATTTCAACAAAACAAAACAAATATTATACAAAGTTTCAATTTTTTTGCCCCTTGGTGGAATGTGACAATATTTTCAACATTCTTGGCGGATCGCGGGGCAACAAGCTCCTCTCGGTGGTAGAACTCTAAGCTTTTATCCATTGGGCCAAAGTTACCTCCAGACCCTTCTCCTTATTCCTTTTTTGGGGGCGCTTCCACAACTTGTCCTCCCTCTTCCTCTTCTTTCTCCTCTTCTTCCGCTACTGCTTCTTCTTCTCCTATCACCATTGCTTCTGCTATGTCTTCAGATGTTGGCAGTGGGGCCAGGCAGATGCAGATATCTCTTAAGGTTCGGCGAACCTGAGACCAAACGCTTTTCGTGAATAGCTCTTGATCCTCTAGGGATTTGACCAAAGCACAAAATCTATTGATCTGCCTGATTTTTGCATGCTGAGACCTAGTCTACAGATCGTTTAGGGAAGCGATGATTCTACAATATTTCAATATGTAATCAACAACCTGCTTCTCTGTTATTGGTTCGGCCCACTCGTCTATCTTCAAAACGTTGCCTTCAAACTGTTGCCACTTCGGCATGATTTCTTCTTTGGCTAAGGGCTTCCCATCATTATCCATGAAGCTCGAGAAGCCTAAGGAGAAGAGGTCCTTGAAGTAGCCCATTGACGTGTGCCTCTCACTTTCAAATGTGTCCAGTAGGATTTTTGCCTTTTGATATTTCTTGGCTACGGAGAAAAAGGCACGAACTGTGGCCTGGGCCGTTGACCAATCCCTTGCTGTCTGAATCATTGCTGCGAGCTTCAAATATTGATACCTTGCACCCTAGACTTTGAGGGCTAGCTTAAGTCAGGCTCTGACATTCTGAATGACCTCTTCGATGATTGGCCCTCCTTTGGTGGTGGCAACATAGGCTTCTATGGTGTAAACTAAAACTGAAAGGGCATTGACAGCCCGAGACCTAAAATTCTTGAGCAGATATGAGCGAATCTCCTTGATTTTGCTCTTGTCAAATAGCCCTAGGCCTTCCTTCTTGTGCAACTGTATTTGAGATTGCAAGATCTTACTTTAAAGTTCCTTGCCCCTCAAATCATTTTTTGCCTGCCTTTGTGCTTGATTCTCAGCTGTGCACTCCAACTGTGCTATCCGTAGCTTTAGGGCATGTGCTTCTTTCTGCATCAGCTTGCATTGCTCCTCAGCCTATACCAATTTGGAGTGAGCCCTTGCTAGCTCCTCCTCCAGCTTGATGTTAGTGCTCTCGGTTTTGAACCTACACTTGTTGGCAATGTTGGCATGTGCCTTGAAGGTCTCGATTCCAATGTGCATAGAGGCGGACTCCTTGTCCACGTTCAAATGTTCCAAGTCCTTCTCTTTATCCTGATATTCATAGTCCACTGGAGTCATTTCATCCAGGGGCTTCTGGACTTTGGGTATCTTCTTTACTTTATGCAACTTTCTCGCCTCGAAATCGAAGACGACACATTTCTCAACTTGAGCAAGCGAGTGCCCTTTCCTCTTTCTTGCATCTTTTAACATTCTCTCTGTGTTCTGTCGGGCTTGGAGTATTTTATTGGCCAAGGGGGATTCTCGTATTGAGGACAACTCAGAGTCGAATGCGACTGGGTCTACAACCGAGGGATTGAACAAATATAAGGATTTGAAGGGGGTAGCCTCACCCGAAGGTTCAGTAGTAGAATGATAGGGGCTTCTACGAGGGGGAGCATGTTATGTACAACGAAGGAATGAGCCTCGGGGTTTGGCATTGGACTATTAGCTTTGCCCTGGTTGATGACTGAAGGGTTGGCAGTGTGGCTGGGTGAAGTAACTCTGACAGGTTTTTCCTAGTCGAAAGACTAGGGGGAGTAGTTAGGGACACGACGTAAGAAGGTGACTAACCTTGTGGGGGTAGGGTGGACAGGTGAGAGCTTTTAGCTAGGGTCAGGGTAGACTTATGAGCAACTAGAGCATAAGGTGAAGAAAACATATCTACATGCCCTCCTGACAGAGAGGCCATGGTGATCTCTTGGGTGATTGGCCCTTGCTCTTCCAGGGCCTCGGTACTCTCAGCTTCAATGACCTCCACTAGTTCCTCCACGTTGATGACATCTATGTTTGGGATTGTTTTGACACTTGGTGGAGTTCCTCCGTCATTTGCTTTGGCCAAGCCCGATACTGATCTTTCGGTAGGGGCACTTGGAGTGCCTGTACGTGATCGCTTTGGGAAGTTCGGGGGTGCCTATGTAGGTTCCCGCTCCTTTCTTTTCCTCCTCTTGAGGGGTTGCTCTGATTCCTCTATTGCTATCTCAAGATCTTCGGATGGACTCTGTAGTAAAGCTTTTGGTGCAGCCCTGCATGCTTTTTCCTTGGGGACATTATTAGTTCTCTCGGGGCCTTCGTATGAACTTGGGGTGGTCGGTGGAACAAAATCGGTGAAAGATAAGGGTTTCCAAGACCTAATATTGGTCTGATACACAATTGCAAATTCCCTGTCCATTGTTAGAAGCCCGTAAGAATTCATCTTTCAACGATGGACTCTCATAATCCACCATTCTCTTAACTGCTCCTCATCCCAGTATTTTAACTCCTCTTTTAAATTGTCCCTTGCTTTTTTCCAGAAAGTGGAGTCGAGAGTTGGGAATGGGTACTGGTCTGGGTCAAATTTGACCTCCATAGGATAGAAGTCATGCCAAGGAGGCAACGTCCTCATCTCCTCTAAGTGCCACTCTAGGTCCGTACCATTGGGGTTATTCCTCTGCTCCAAAATTTCGGGGCGAGGACAGAAATGGAAGTTTTTGCTTTTCAAATGGTCTCTCATCACCCCCAACGGGTCGTAGAGCCACCTCTGTGGTATTTGAAGCAGACCAAAATTGGTGAGCTTCTCCTCCAGGTATATGTTCTGCTTCAGGGCAAAGACTTCGATCACTCCCATATTGAAGGGGAAGTCGCAGGTGTGTGAAGCCAAAAAGGCAGATCACAAGCCCTCGTGTCAATTGAAACACATCCCATCTTCTCTCCAGTACCACTTTATCTCTAAGGTAGAGAGGCACTCGAGGGCTAGACTTTGTTAGAATGTGCATCGCAGGTCCCAAAAAATGCTGATTGAAAGGGTAATCGGACTCCGACCTCAGCAAGAGACGGGTCCATTGATATACAGGCAAAGGGATCCCATCCTTGTCGACTGGTGAAACATCACAATGGTGAAGGGATTTATGTACATGAAAGAAGAAAAGCCAAACCAAGAAGGAACAAGGCTAGAAGTGTGGCTCCTTGCTAGCATCCTTCATGGATGTCAACCACGTATGTAGATTTCGGGCCACCCATTCTGCCCAATTGAAGAAAACTGGGTTGGTGTTCGACCACGAAGCATCGAGGGTGTAGAACTCTCCTTTGGAAATGCATTCGACTAGCGACACCTGCCATGGGTATACCAAAGTATCGCTTGACAAGCCTCCCACCCATGCAATGATAGAGAATATATCTGTGTTCTTGAAGGCCTCCAAGGGCAGGGGCATCTGGGGTCGCTTGTCGGAAGAAAGTCCGCTTTTGAGGTTTTCATGCAAAAAATTCAAGATGAAGGGATTAGAAGTGAACTTATCCATTTGTTCGCTCAGGCTAACATTGCAAACGGTATAGCCTTTTGGTGGCCTTTGCTGTGGTGCGAATGCTCCCTGCACATCCTCCTTCAGAATGGAAAACAATTTTTGACCTGAGGCATCCAACACCTACCTGGTTTGTGGTTGATAGTTCTGAGCAATGGCGTATATGAGCTCGTGGTAGTGATGTGTAGGAGGGACTAGATACCAGTATATGTGGGAATAATATGCCGCGGCCCTCTTGTTCTCCATTGAGAGCTTGCTTTTCATGAAGTCGATGGTATACCGAAGCTCGACCACGATTCTTGAGAGTTCTGGGTCTGATTTTTACCCACTTATCGATAGGTGGTTCTATGCTGGGCTCGTCATTGGAGTCTTCCCTTCCTTCCATCACTTGTTTTCCTAGGCGTGGGGGAGGATTGACCCTCCTAGGTCTCTGTTTCTTTTCTTCCATGGCTTTTGCCTTCTCTAGAATTATCGTCTTTGGTTCTTTTCCTTTCTGAGCGGGGTTCTTCTTTCCCATTGTGAACGATCGTAGCAGAATAACTTGTGATGTAGAAGAGTTCAGCACCTCAAAACAGGGGATGGGATAATCATGGTGAACAACATAACCTTTGATGTAGAAGCTCTCTGAGGTGACAGAATGCAGACTCGACCCTCACACTTGCAATGGTTTGTTCTTAATGGGCATCTGCATTTTATAGCTTCGGAGGGCAACTTTCGGCATTTATGGCAACCACCGTAATTACTTCATGGGCCTGGATCAAAAGTATCGATGTGGCATCTGATTGGCCATATGGTGGTGTCGTACGCGGGGCCATGCAATTCGACGAATCGCTGCCACCTGGTACCCTAGTGTGGCTTTTCGATTAATGAACTGCCTTGGGATGAGTGCCATTTCTTTCATATTGAGTTCATCTGCTTCGGCCCCATTTTTAGGCTATTGTTGGCACATTCCCCGAGGCACATTTCAAATGTGTCCTCGTATGTAGGGTTCAACGATATGGGGTTGGCAAAGAAAATACTTTGCCGCGAAGTTCTTCAGGCTGATTTTCTTCATTTCGAGCCTAAAGTTTTCCTTCGCCATGCTGTTGCTCCGGTTCACGAATACCGCCGATTGAAACCCGTTTCATTGAGGAGGGCCTCACTAAGAATTTCTTTGGACAACGCCTTCAGCACATTTTTTTAGCAAAGCATTTTCCACATCCTTGATTTGCATGTGGTTTGGTTCTACAAGGATGAACCGCTTCGCGGTGAACTTCCCTTCGTCGGCTACTTCAGATCAAAACCCCTCGAAGGTGATTCTGATCGTGCTTTGTGAAGCCGAAGCCAGGAACCTAGATTTTATGGTCGAAGTGGTGCTTGCTCATCATAATATTTTGAACAGAGTACAAAAAAAGAATTGAAAACCCTATATACAAAAGTTTTTTTTTTTTGGAGTACAAAACTCAGCGATTGAAGGTCTTCAGGTGAAGACCATTGATGGAGATTGGTAAAACTTGGCCATTCGTATCTTTGAGGATGAAGGAATTGGCCGAATTCGCTTTTACTATTTCAAACGGTCTATCCCATAATGCATCCATTTTGTCATGATTCCCAGGCTTGGCCTTTCACGAATCCCACCTCCATACCAGGTCTCCTGCTTTGAATGTGCAATCAGATGATTTCATTTTGAACCATTCTCAGGTGACCTCAGCATTCCATGCAAAGTTCTGGTAGGCCTTTTCATGTTCCTCTTCTAGTTGTAGTAGCTAGACCAGGCGTTCCTCTATCGGGTTAGCTTCGTCTTCTTCTAGCAACTGTAATGCGGGGATCTCGATGTGAGTGGGCAGGATGGCCTCCTTGCCGTAGACCAGAGCATAAGGCGAAGTCTTGATTGACCTTTTTATAGAAACTCGATCGGCACACAAGGCTCGATCTAGAAGGAGGTGCCAAGTTTTTTTGTTTTGATCGATCAGCTTTCTCAGTATCCTCAACAAGGTTTTGTTGGTGTATTCTGCCAATCCATTGCCCTGGGGGTAATAGTTGGAAGACACCTTGTGATATATCCCATACTTATATAGGAACTCATTGATCTTTGCACCCGTGAAACCAGGACCGTTATCTGTAATAATTGCTTCAGGGATACCGAAGCATGTAATCAATCCTTCCAGGAAGGTGACAATAGTATCTTGATCGGCATGTTTTGTGGGGACTGCCTCGGCCCACCTGGTGAAGTAATCAGTCGCAGTCAGAATGAATTTGTGTCCAGCGAAGGAGTTTGGTGATATGGCCCCTACAAAATCCAGTCCCCATTGTTGAAAGGAGGCTTCCACTTGTATCGGTCGAAGTGGCATCGAAGCATTTCTGCTTCGATCGGCAAATCTTTGGCATTGCTCGCACCTTCGACAAATGGAGAAGGCGTCGACAAAGAGTGTGGGCCAATAGTAACCCGCCTTGATTATCTTTAGCACCATCGCTCTTCCAGCAAAGTGTCCTCTAGATAGTCCTGAATGAAATTCTCCCAGGATTCTCCTCTTATCATCATATTTTATGCATCTGAGGAGGACGCCATCAATGTTCCTGAAAAATAGGCCTTCTGGGCGCATAGCGTATCGGGCGAACCATATCCTGAAATGCCTTCGCTGCGAAGCATTCAAATGCAAGGGGCATTTTTCGGTGCTGAAATATTCCACTATTTCATTGACCCAATCTTTCTCAGCATCTTCCTAATTAGTGAGGCATTCTCCTATTGGCAAATCCTTCGACTGACAGTCTGTTATTTTGGCCATTGCGTTCTTCGCCAGCTCTTGACATAGTGCACGACCGTGAACTAGTTTGGTGGGTTTGATCTCAATATCAAACTCTTGGATTTTGCTTACCCAACCAACTCTCTTGCTTCCCAGTTCCCCTTCAATAATGAAACTACACACATCGGGGTGAATGACGAAGACTGTGGTTCAACTCTGAGAAATGAATTGTTTGAATTTCTTGAGAGACTTCATTATTGCATGCACTTGACGCTCGATGAAATTGTACTTTTCTTCATGGGGATTGATTATCTGGCTGAGGAATGCAATGGGAAGTTCCTCTCCATCTTCCCCCTTTTGTGTCAAGACCGCAACGTAGCTTTCAGGTTCTCCTATTACATACAGGATAAAATATTGACTGTAGTCGGGGTTGATCAAGACCGGTGCCTGAACAATTCGGGTCTTGATTTCTTTGAATGCTTTTCTCCTCTCTTCTATCCAGACAAAATCTACGCCCTTCTTTAAAAGCTTAGACATCGGCTTAATGACCTGGGCGAAGTCTAGGACAAACTTCCTTATGAAGTTAATATGACCGAAGAAATATTGAAGGCCCTTTTTATCCGCTAGGATTGGGAGTTTCATCAGAGCTTCGACTCTGTCAGGATCCACGGTGAGACCCTTTTCTAAAATTGCATGTCCCAACAACTTTCCTTTGCTGACTATGAAGATAGATTTTTTTGGATTGATTGAGATGCTAAACTCTCAGCATTTTTCAAAAAATTGTTGAAGATGTTATGGGTGGTTTTCTCTCCTTTGGGAGAATACGGTCATGTCATCTAAATAGATAACAATAACCTTGTTCAGAAGCTCGCCAAAAGCTAGATCCATCACCCTTTGAAAGGTAGCTCCCACATTTGATAGGCCAAAAGGCATTCGCTGGTAGGCGTATGTGCCCCACTTGGTTGTGAATGCGGTCTTATGCTGGTCTTCGTCCCTGACCCAGATTTGATTATATCCAGAGAAACCATCAAGCAGGGAGAATCGTTGAGCTCCAGCCATCGAATGCAAGATCTGATCGATCTACGGGAGAGGATAGTGGTCCTTGAGGGAAGCATGATTCAAGTTGCGAAAGTCCATGCATAACCGAATGTCTCCATTCTTTTTTTTTGACAGGGACCAAGTTTTCTACCCAGGAAGAATGCTTGATGGGATAAATGATCTTTGCTTCGAGCATTTTTAGCAGTTCGGCCTTCATCAGGACCTCGATCTTTGGATTAATCGGCCTTTGCTTCTATCGAAAAGTTTTGGCCCCTTCTTGTAATTCAATTATATGTTGGATCAGCTGCCAATAATATCCCTTGAGGTCGTGATAAGACCAAGCCACGATATCTGGGTACCTTTTACACAAACATCGGATTCGCTCTATTTCTTTCGAAGTACAATCGGTCTCGACCTTTATTACTTTCCCTGGTTCCAGTTCTAAATCTTGATATTGCTACACGCTGATCTAAATCCTATGGGAGAGCGATCGATCATTTTGATCGAAAAGGCTTTCAAGCATGATCAATCCTTTGGGAACGTGGTTGTTCTTCAACTGGACCAATCCTTCATATTCTTCTTCATCCGGGCTTCGGTCTTCGACTGTAGCGGCTTCTTGGATCATGAAATTGATGATTTGCTCATCGTTGTCAAAAACTTGCCAATGTAAATCTCTGTCTAGGACAAAGGGTCTATAGATCATCCTTACAACCTTTGGCTTATGCACCATATCATTCACTAGAGAATATCGAGTTGCGATGGATGCTAAGACATCTGCATGTCGATTCTTTTCTCATGGAACAGACTATAGATTGAGGGATTCAAACTGGTCAAACAAGTCCCATACCCTATTATGGTATGATTTAAGATAGTGCTTCTTTGAAGAGCATCTATTGGTGACCTGGTTGCAAAGTAGTTCAGAATCTTTGAATATTTGAAGATTCCTTATGCCTAACTTGTCAGATTTCTTGAGTCCCAAGCACAAGGCTTCATACTCTACTGCATTGTTGGTGCAGCTCCATGTCAATCGGTAGCAATATTCCTTTTGCTCATCGGACGGCAAAATTAGAAGGATTCTTGTCCCGACGTCATTTTTGCATCGGGCACCGTCGAAGAACAATTTCCACAGTCCTTCTTGAGCAGAAACCTTCCCCTCCATTTTGGCTGGTTTCTCGGACTTGGCGATGGTGTAACACCCCACCTCAGTCTCTATCATGGCATTGAAATCTACCAATGAAAATTCATCTTCACAACATAACTGTGTGAGGGATTCCTAGACCAGATCCACTTGCTCTAGTTCCTCTGCGATCATATGCATAGGGCCACTTCTCTCTTCTTTGGACATCTTCTAAACCAGGAACGTAGAAGGCTTTTCATTATAGATCTTCACATTCTTCCCTTTGAAGGGGATCTCAAGATGAGTGTAGTCCATGGACAGATATCCGCCCAGCTTTGCCATGAATTCCCTCGATAGGCACATGCTAAAGTAGGGCTCAAGGTCCACGACTACCACCTCTTGTATGACTATGATTTGAGGTGTCTTATGTAGCCGAATAGGAATATCTTTGATGACACCTACAGTCTTCACTGGGGTACCATCCAACTGGAGGACTCCATGATTGCTTCGTGTGTATTCCATGCCTATTTCCTCACATACTGCCTTAGGCATTGCTATCGTCGTAGCTCCAGAATCTATCATATAGTTATGCATGATATACTCTTCCATTTGTAAGGATAAGTAGAACGGTGGTGGTCTATTTTTCCCCATGATGGACGTGGACAGGGTCTGCACCAGGGCGAGCGATTTCGCCTTCTTTGGATTAATCCTCTTCAATGATTCTTGCAGCAGGTCCACTCGTATAGGAAGTTGCAGAGCATCATACAGACTGATTTTGGTTGGAATCCTCTTCAAATATTCTATGATGTTGTAGGCTAGGGAGCTATGCACCTCAGGTTCCTTTCTTGGTTCGTACTTGGTGCGATATTGCTCTGTTGCTTTGACCCTTTGTCGCTTGGTGAGCGAGGGAAACTTGAGCTTCTCCTTAGCCTATTCTTTGGTCTCCACCTGAGGTGGTTCGATAGTGGCCTTTTGGGCCTTTTCTTTGACTAGAGCTGGTGGAGGAGCTTCGCTCGGGGATGAAGAGGATGGTTGTACCTTCTCAAATTGAGCATGTACCTTCAAAGGAGCCATCTGAGTAACATCTACCTCTATCGACATTTTACCTCCCCTAGTAAGGACCGCGACTGGCTCTTCCTCGCTGATGGACAAGTTCTGATCCAATTGTCTGATGACGTTGACTTGGTTGCCTTGACCGCTGCTTGTTAGTGTCTGTATGTAGTGTTGATGCAACATGCATGTATTTTCCTTGTGAGGATCATTACATGTAGAGCACCAATATACATGATCGAAAGTGCTTGGGGCTTCATCTATCGTAGCATTTCTTACCGAAGCTTTTCCTTGATGGACCGCTTGATCTTTGGTAAGTGCAAGCATGGGATAAGACATTCTTGGTAGAAAATCTTGCTGTGCTTGCTTCTTCTTGACAATGATCATGTCGTTGGACAAGGTCTGCACTGTGGCATTTAACGATTGCATTTCTTGCAGTATCTTGGCTTGCATATCATCGGCCTTGGGAACTAATGGTAAAGAAGCCATAGTCAGTATTGGAGGCAGGGCAAGATGTTGGAGGGGTGCTGGCAACATTGGAAATGTTGGAGTGATAGTGGGGGGCGTAGTTGAAAGTGTGGAGAAATGTATCTGTGGAGCGGTGATCTGTGACACAACGAAATTCGGGTTCCAGGATGAGATCGGATATGCAGGGGTTGCAAAAATCTGTGGAGCGACTGCGCTCACGTACTAGGCTTGAAGGAACTCGGGGAGTATGGGCATTGACATTATTTGAGGGAGTTTACCCATGGCTATGAGGTTCATTTTTGCTTTCTTGGCTAACCCATACAACTTTGGAAAAGTATTGACATTTGAGTACCTTATCATAAGACCTATATCAGGGTTGAAGGCCCGAAGGAAGTAGTATGCCGCGGCTTCGTCAGTTGGGCAAAGTCCAACTGGGACTCTTTGCCAGGTTCAAGCAAACCTAACATTGAAGTCCACAATATCTTCTTGTGGATGTCTTTGGATTGAAGTGAATTACTGCAGAAGAGAAGTTGGATCGACGGACTCGTTGAAGCCTTGCATCAACTGCCCGGCTAACTGGTCCCATCCCGTAATAATTTTAGGTGGCAGAGATTTGTACCAATAGAGGAGTTTTCATCTAAGGGAGAGAACCAGGAGCTTCACCATCACTCACTATTTTGTGATATCATGGATTGTCTCTAGGGAAATGATGTCCTGGATATGCTCTAGAGTAGTCTTTTCGATTTTGTCGAACGTCGGGAGCTTTTTGATTGCAGCAGGTGGAACTTGCCCTTGGCCCACGAGATTCAATGGTGATGAAGAATTCCATGCTAGAAATAATCTGGGTGGTGGTTGCTACTACATTTGCTACTGTTGTTGTTGTTGTTGCTATTGCTGGGCCATATTTGTGCCTGGGTTCTGTGGAACAGAGGTCCCCGAAGTCCCTCTTGGGTTGCTCGTCGAAAGGCCAATGGGAATGGAGGCACTAGGATGCTTCGGTGAGTTGGGAGGATTTGGAGGAAAACTAGCTACTGTGCTATCGAAAGTTAGGCCTTGCTCGTCAACAGTAGCCTCTTACGAGGATGTTCCACGTAAGAGATATTCAGGGGTAACTAACCTAGAGCATTCCCCAAAGGCATCAATATCAAGCTCAAAGAACTTGGTTTCCTCTCCTCTATTCCTAACTCTCCATCTTGTTTGCATGAAGGCACAGGATTTAGTACTGGTCTTTATGACTTAAAGATTCTCGGGTAAAACAAAGTCGCCAGATGCTAAGAGTCTCTTAGTAATGAGAGCATCGATTCTCACTACTACTCAGGGGATGATACTGACTGGATCCCACCGGGAACTTTGTTAGAACTACTGGATCCGGTGAATATGGGCTAGAAATTTTCTCAAATATGGGACCTTGAGTCCCACCAGGCGTGCCAAAAACTGTTGGTCATCAAATCCACATAGGAAAGGACTTTCGATGGGTTTACGTGCCCTGGAACTATGACCAATGTTGAAATGCCGAGGGGAAGAGATGCCCCTCATGCCAATCTCTGGAGAAATGTCGGCTCCTATACTAATCTACTTTTGGGGTTTGAGATAAGAGTGCAGGAAAGAGATAAAAGGAGTTCGGGTTAGAGAAAGAAATAAAAAGGATAAGGGTTAGAGATTGATGATTCAAGGTGGGGAAGAATAGGAAGCACGATCACTCACTAATAACTTGAATAGTAGCAAAGAACACCAAGAACAGACGAAAGAAACATGATACTCGCTTTCCTATGTATCCTCTGGACGAGTTCACAGGGTTCTCCTTTCTCACTCACTGGAATTTAGGGTTTAGAGTAGCAGCAATTAAGTCAAGGGAATAACAAAAACCATGACCCACCAAGTAGCATAAAAGAAAGCTTGTATGACGTTTTTCCTCTCCTATGTATCCTCCAGGGTGAATTTTAGGGTACAGTCCCCAATCGCACATCGGATTCAGGATTCAGAGTCTCAGTATACGAGTGCAGACAAACAAAAGAATTAAGCATAGAAGGCAACATAAAAGAGAGAAATGGAGTACACAAATCTTTAGTATTAAATGCAGGACATCAAGTTACAGCAACTTTCTAGCAAAAAGTTCCCCCCCTTTTACATTGCAAAGCCTAGGTTTTTATAGAGGACCCAACCCTCTAGATTATTATTACAAAAACGATAGAGTAAACTATCGGGCCCTGAGAAATCGGCTCCTCGTCGCTTGCTGCGGATGATCTCTCAAATCGGCTATCAAAACTGGTAATGGTGACCGAGTCAACCGAGGAAAGACGCATTAAATGAGCCACCCGGGTGTCCTTGGATTGTAGGTGCGATGCTCGAGTGGCGGCCATGCTTGTCGGGCCCTTCTTCTTGGGTTGATACTTCACATCCAATTGCCAAAAATGTGTAGCGGGCTTATAGGGCAAGAAAATATGCATTTATGAGGCTTTCTAATTGCCTCGGGAAAATACCCAACTTGGGAAGCGTTCCTGGGAAGCACCTCACTGATTTTCATTTCGCAAAACTACTTCAGGGGCGTGGAGTGCCGAAGTCGATCCTCCTTTATCCTTCACTGCTTCGCTGGCAAAACTGCTTTGCTGATGGGTTGGGACAAACGCTTCGGGCTGATCTTCTTTTGAAACGGTGGTTTGGGGGAGTTTTGGCCAAAGCACTTTCTTGACCTCTAGTGCTTTGGGTGAAATCTGGCCGAAGTGGTTTTTAGAAATACTTTGGGCCCGAAGTAATTTCTTTGCCTTAGCCGATTCAGACTATCTTTTCTTCTTCGGTGAACTTGCTTGGATGCCGCTTCGCAAACTCTTCACCCGAAGTAGTCGCTGGGAATGCTTTGGGTGTGAAGTGTTTCCTTCGTTCCATTTTTGACAAATTTCCCACCCGAAGTAATGATTTGAAACGCTTCGGGCTCGAAGATCTTTTCTTTTCATTTTGTCCACCAGGGGGCGATAGGGAAAACCAAAATTGCTATAACTTATAAACAAAAGAAAACTTTCAACAAAACAAATATTATACAAAGTTTCAATTTTTTTGCCCCTTGGTGGAATGTGACAATATTGTCAACAGTTGTCCTCTTCAAAATAAATCTCCCATAGATTGTTATTTCATATAAAAGTTGAGACATATCTCAAACTTTGGGTTATTTTCCTTATTTCTCCAAATTTTTCATCTAGCTTGGTTATGGCATTAAAATATCCTATTACCATGAATCAATTTTCTTGGTTTTTGCTTCTCATAAAGGCTTCAATACCACTCCATACTTCTAATTTTCCTGACAAAGTTTTAGGTCCATAGACATTGATAAGGATAAAAATAATATCTACAAAGTAACATGTGACTAATAAGGCTACCCAAGTCCCTTCATATAACCAATGATCTAAGAGTATGCATCGGTCTATTTTTATGTTATTAGGTTCGAGGTTGACATGTTGTTGGTCCATGTATAGTTATCCTTTTCAAATTCAATCTCCTATATATTATTTTTTTGAATAAAAGTTGATAAATCTCTCACACTTTGGGTTATTTTCCCTATTTCCCAACAAAAATCATCTAGCTTGGTTATGGTATTAAAACCTCTTATTACCATGAATCAAGTTTCTTGATCTTTGCTTCTCATAAAGGTTTCAATCCCACTCCATACTTTTATTCTTCCTAACAGAGTTGCAGGCCCATAGACATTGATAATGATGAAATTAATATCTATATACAAAGTAGCATGTGACTAATAAGGCTATACAATGCCTAATTTTATGAATGGTTTCACATGAGGTTCTAACTAGATTCCAACATGTTAGAATTCCCCCTACCACTCCTGAATCTACAACATCCCATTCACATCTTACCCATACTGCTTTCATAGTTTTGGAAACTTCTTCCTTTGTCATTTTAATTTCCTGGATAGAAAGAATAACATGATTAATACTTAAATAAAGGTCCTTGATACACCTTTGCTTTAAGGGGGAATTACCACCTCTTATATTACATGAGATGGTAATCATGTCTCATTAGGGGCTATTGGACCCTCCTATGAATTACCAATATCATTTTGCTATTTGGTAAAGAGAAGTTCAACCAACTTAGATCGTGTTCCTTTATCTATGTTTGCTCTTGCTTCCTTGGCTCTTGCTTGATAATTTGAAGGTTTTCCTCTTTTTGCCTTGTAGGTATCAAGAGTAGGTATTATTATTCTATTCCTCAATATTATTTTACAACTTTCCTTTTCATTATATTTATCCTCTCTTGGCTCTACTAAGGAATCTTTTGACTTATCCTACTCATTTTTTGGTATTTCCTTGTTAATGATAAAGGTATTAACATCTAACACTGTATTTTCTCTACCACTTTTCTTATTATTAAGGGTGCATGGTACTTCAAGAGAGTTGAAAATCTGATGAGGTGCATTCCTTAGGTTTAGCAAGAATGTTCATCCCTAAATCAGAATCATACTGAGTAGATGGTTCCTTATTAATATTATAATTTTATCATACCATGTCCTCTAAGATATGATTTTTTTTTCTTCATAAGCTAAAGCCTTAAAAGAATTAGTATTTCTTCCAATATTCTTACTTATTTTTTCAATGATTTTACACAAGTTTTTATGAGGGGTCCCGGTCCCCTCATACTAAGTGGGGTTTGAACCTTGACCCTCTCAAAGAGAAGCCAAAACCCTTACCTCCAATATCCTTATGTATTGATCTCCACTATTTATTTACTTTCATCTATCTAGACCTATTTTTTGGAAGTTTAAAACCATCCTCATCCATACCCATTTGTATGTGTTAAATTTAAAACCTTGACAAATATTGGTTCATATCATTGGCCTATAACAGTTAAAATGGTGGTAAGTGAATTAAAAAAATATGATATTTTGAATATGAGCAAATGTGGGAAGACCATCCTTAATTTTTAGATATGAAAGTGCAATTATGAAATTATTCAAGAAACAATAGGTTGTACACACTTCTAAAACAAAATAAATCAATGACATATAGATTAAAATAATGGAATAAGAACACTTTTGGAAATATTTTTTATAAGAAATAACTAAAATAGAAACTTTCAAAATTCTAAAAATGTGAGCACAAAGGTCCAAGGTGTAGATCAATTGGTGTGGCAAAACCCTGTAAGGGGGATGGATGCCCAGGGTTCAAATATTAAGCCTCATCAGATTGAATGCTTTTCCCTTTCCTAGTGCTTTCGACGATGTAAAAGGTTTAAAATGAATGTGGCATGGTGGTTATAGGGGCAGACTACATAGAGTATTGTGTGGCAGCGTCTAAGGTGGACAATGCAAAATACTATGGTGGCCATAAAAATGAACAATGTGCCCAGATCATCATGGTGGCTACCGATTCCACCATGTAAAAAAAAAGGTGAGCACAATAATCCAAGCTTAGAGGAAAGGGAGTTGCTTAAATAATATCATAATATTTGAGTAAGGAAGATAAATTTTGGAGATTAAAATCAAGATAGACTTGGTTAAAATGGGATAAAAACATATTTCTTTCATAATATGGCAATATTATAGAGATTAATATCAAGAATTGGTAAAATTAAATTAGTAGAAAGGGTTTGGATCGAATACCAAAGTGAAATAAAAAGGAGGTAAGGATTTTTTTACTAAAATGTTCTAGGATTGGAGGAGATTGAAGTTATTAATGATGAACTACTCCAAGAAGTACCTGTAGTTATAACATATGAAGACAATAGCAAACTAATGGAGCCTCTTAATTTAGAAGAAGTTCATTTAGCTCTTTTTTCTCTTGATAAGGATAAATCCCCAGGTCTAAATGGGCTCTCTACAACATTCTATTAGCATAACTAGGAAATAGTGAAGGATCCTTTATTGGTGGTAGTGAAACAATCTAGGGTAAAATAGTACATACCTTATAAAACAAATGCAACATATCTTACCTTGATTGCCAAAAAGAAGGATGAAAAATTATTTGATTCATTTAGGCTCATAAGCCAATGTAAAATGGCATTTAAGATTATCCAAGGTTTAAATATCGGGCCTCATCGGACTGAATGCTTGTCCCTTTTTTGGTGCTTTCAGCGACGTAAAAATTTTAAAATTATCGTGGCATGGTGGTTATAGGGCAGACTACACGAAGATATGTGTGGCTGCTTTCAGGTCAAACAATGTATAATATTATGATAGCCATACAAATCTGGACTGCTTGCTCGAATTTAAGAAAGCTATCGATTCCACCATGTAAAAAAAATGGCATATAAGATCATATCTAAAGTGATGATAAAATGATTAAGACCATTGTTAGAAAAATTATTTCAAAAGAGCAAATAATATTTGTGAAAGAGAGATAATTTTTAGATAAGATCATAGTAGCTCATAAAGCAATGCATTCAACAACTTCTAGAAAAGAGAAAAATTATCTCAAAACTTGATATGAATAAAGCCTATGATAGGGTTAAATGGGATTTTATTTTTGAAATATTAGAAAAGTTTGGATTTGGGAAGAAATGGGTTAGATGGATTAAAGCTTGTATCTCTATAGTATCATATTCAGTATTGGTCAAAGGGCTAGTAAAAAAATAACTTAAATCCAAGGGGTATTATGGTAGAGGTATTAGGAAGGAACTTGAAGAAAACACACAAAGATGGGCTAATAATCAAACTTAAGGCTAGTAATAACATTGACAACATCACCCATAAACAATTTGTAAATGATACAACCCTTTTTGGGAAGGTAAGGGAAAATGAGGCTAGAGCTTTGAATAACTTATTAAAGGAATATGAAAGAGAATTTAGACAGAAAGTTAAAAGGGAAAAATCTAAATTTTACTTTCTAAATACTCTAGCTAGAATCAAAGCAAGGATATGTAGGTTACTTCAATGGAGGATGCAAATTTTCCAACAACATATCTAGGGATACTCGTAGAGGAGAATGAGGATAGAATTGTGGAATCCAATTATAAGTAAAGTTTAAAATAAACTATCGGTATGGAAAGGTACATGGTTATTGTTAGCAAGAAGAGTGTAGCTAATTAAATTAGTCTCACACACCATTCTAACATATTATATTTCCTTGTTTATTATGCCAAAATCAATAGAAAAAAGTTTAATCTATATTATGTGGTAATTTTTGTGGTCAAAATTACATGATAAAATGAAATTTTCTTTGGTGAAATGGAGCAAGGTGTGATGATAAAACTAGGGGAGGTCTCGGTTTAAGAGTTATTACGGATGCAAACTTAGCTCTAAGAGGAAAAGTAATTTGGATATTGTACAAAGAGAGTCAAAGACAATGGGCAAGAATTATTATAACTACATTGATCCCAATGACCCAAACCTAATATTTAATGCATTCTTACTACCAAATAGTTTTGCACTACGGAAAAATTTAAAAAGATCAATTGATCTAGTGATTAAAGGTCTAATATGGGTGGTGGTAATTGAAGAAAAAATTAGCTTTGAATGGATACTTATGATAAAAAAACCTCTCAATATAGATCCAATTTTGAAACCATGGATGAGATTACTTCAAGATAAATATGGTGATAGGGTTTCAAACATTATGTACAAGGATTAGAAAGGAAAATACAAATGGAAAGAAGATTTTCTTACAAGTTTTCTAGACATTGTTGCTAGGAGGCAGTTGAGAAAAAATATACCAACAATGATTATTATGAGGGAAGATGAGGATAATTTGATTTTGGAGTTAAATAGCTCAAAAGAATACATAGCAAGAAATAAATACAATGTAAAGCACCAATAAAATAGAAAATATCATAGGAATATGGAGAGATATTTGGGATAGCCCGAGCATTCCAAAAGTCAAAATATTTGTATGGCTAGTAGGTCATAGGAATTTTTTATCTTGGGATAACCTAATGAAAAGGGATTTTTATGGCCCCTCATAATGTGTTCTATGTAAAAATGAGGAGGAGAGTATAGACCATCTCTTGGTACATTGCTCAATAGTCTAGGAACTATGGTGATGGATTCTTCATATGTTTGGTAAATGCATGGTGATGAATGGTAAATTTGAAGAATGGTTAAAGCAATGATAAAGCACTTTTAAAAGTGAGGCATTATGGATAATCTATAATACATCTAAAGATACAATACTTTGGATTGTATGGCTAGAAAGGAATAGAATATTTTTTTATGGAAAGAAAAGCAATTTAGAGGTAATGAAAAGATAATATTTTTTTATCCATAGATGAGTCTAAACTGACCCTATCAACTTACCCAATCCCTTATCTTGAAGTAAAGAGACTTGATAGATGGAGTGAAGTCATCAATTGGAATTATGATGTTAGGTATAGGAGAAACAAGAAGAAGATAAAAAATATAAAGTGGAAACTACCAAATGTGGAGTTGGTCAAATTGAATTTTGATGGATCTAAAGGAAATCCAAGACCAATAGGAGGAGGAGGAGGAATAATTAGAAATAACATAGGAAATATTTTGTCTCATTATGCTTTCAATAGTGGATTTAAGACAAATAATGAATTGAATCTTGGGCAACTTTGGAAGGGTTACAATATGCAAACAAATAAAATGGAACAAAGTATGGATGGAAGGTACTTCACTCATAATAATAAATTCAAATTTGAGGAGAACATATAAGAGATAATTATGGAAATTCAAGACCTTGCTATAGAGTTTGAAGAAATCAAGTTTACATATCCATTAAGGGAAGGAAACAAATGTGTAGATAGGCTAGCCAATAGAGAGATTCAAATTGGGGATCATGAATTTAAATTCTCTTTTCTATGGTTAGAGGAAGTAGTAAATTTAGCTAAATCTAACAAGAAAATGTTGACTGCTCGAATAAAAAAATAATTAAGATTTACTTTAATGTTTTCTATTGGTAATATTTGCTTTATTTTCTAACATTAATGTGTTTTTATATAATCTATTTATTACAATTTTTGTGGTTGCACTTATGCTTCAAGAAGAAAACTAGAAATCTAGATCTGGTAAAGCAGACTATGATAATGCAATATTTTGAAAATATTACTCTACTAAGATGCAATGCATAGGTAGTAGAGGTGTATTTTTGGTATTGTGAAGGCTATTGTAGGAAAATATCAAGAAGGATGCTAAATTTTGGAATATTTGTATTCACACAAAAAATTGAAGAAGATCCAAAAAATGAAAATCAAGAATTCAAACATTTTATAAAAAATGATGTAGGTATCTAGCTATAGCATCTCAATTGAGATGAGAATTGAATCTGTTTGTAAATTCTCAAGCTCTAGAGTAGATATTTGTGATTTTTCAAGGGTGAGGGACCCAAGTACAACCCCTTGTTCTCTAGCAAAAAAAAAATTGTAATTTTTATTAAATTTTTATTTGTGAATTTATATTATATTTATTTAGACCTCATACCTCACACACCGATTTTAAGGTATATATTTTTATTTTAATTGCATTAAAAATTAATATTTATAAACCATTTATTTCATATGAAAAATATGTGTGATTAATATAAATTTGACAATCAAATGGTTTTATCTCAACCGATTTTATTCCTCAACTTCCAAGGAGGAGACAAGGTTCAAAATTTACCAAGCAATACATGCATAATTATCACGTTGTTTCCTCTTCTTAATTAAGCAACTATGAATTGGGAGAGCTAGGGAAATTTTTTCCACATAATGACTCATATTTCAAGAGCCATATATTTGCATAAAGTTGTTTGATTCAGATGATTTTTGCACCATTTTGTGCAAAATTTGAAGAGCTTTGAAATGAGTGGTTATACAAAAAAATCTAAGCAATATTGAGGGAGATACAACCATCTAAAGAAAACACTAGGGAAAATTTTTCCATTAAAATATCTCATCTTTTAGGAGCCATATCTTTACAAAGGGTTGTCTAATTCAGATGATTCTTGGACCAATTTGCGAGGAATTTGAAGAGCTTTAAAATGAGTGATTATATAAAGAAATTGAAGTAGCATTAAGGGATATCATGAAAAGAGCTTTAGATGGTTTTTCGAGGGAAAGCTTCTTAAAAAAGAAGGGCCAGTTGAATGTTGGAGTTGCCCTTGGTTTTATTCAAACAAATATAGAACCAAAATGGATGGTTTTATGCCCTTGGTTCTTAAAGAGGGCCAGTTCCTTCCTCCCGAACTGAGGCCAATGTTTCGATTAGATGAAGGTGGAGTTATTACTTCGGATATAAATGAACTTTATCGAAAAGTGATTCTTCGAAATCATGCTCTTGCCGAATTTTTAGCTGATCTATTTACGCCACTGCCGGACTGTGTGAATGGTCAAAAGAAATTGGTCCAAGAAGCCGTAGATGCACTTCTCGATAACAGTATCGGTGGACAACCAGTGAAAGACAGTCATGATAGGCCTTATACTCTCAACCTAAAACTATATTGTGAAGTAAACAAAATAAAACCATCTAAAACCTAGTTATTACATAGCTATTAATGGGCAACATCTAAAAATATGATATTTAGAGATAAAACCATCTAAAACTATACTGTGAAGTCAACCATTCAGAATAAGGGCAACATCGATTTTTCAAGTCATAGGAAATGAAATTACAAATATTTGTCAACCAAGGTTTGGATGATGAGAGGTATAATGGAGGGCTAGGGCATTAGTGAGGCAAGAATTTTTGTATGAACATATATATTTTTAGATAAGTTTCATTTACCCCTTCATTATCTTAGAAGTTATGCATTCATATTATTGTAAGTTTATTTTTAATTAATATAATTGCTATAGGATATACTAGTAAATTTTAGTAGATTCCAAGTTATAGTTTCCTTCCCATGGACTAATTTACAACTAAATCCTTAGAATCATCCCTAGTAGTAGAGGTTAGGTAGGACCTCATAGAGCAACAATCCTCATTGCTGAAATATAAAGTAGTCATTGATAAATTTAATGGTTCATAGCTAAGGGATTTGGCTTTAAGAAAATGGATTGATAGGAGATAAAAGTCTCTAGGAGTGATTCTATCATTTCTTCCCAAATTTTTTTTCTATCCATTCACACTTCCAAATAGGAAAGAGATATAATCCTGAAAGGGGGGTCCTTGGATTATGGAAAGAGTAGGACTCTTACACACTAGTATGAAGGCTTTGTACCTAAAAATATAAATCTATCCCTAGTACCAATTTGGGTTAGGATGTATGGGTTACCCATTGAATTTTGAAATATGGATACCTTCAAGGTAATAAGCAACACTCTAGGAGAATTCCTTGAGATTTCAAAAACTATAAAATATGGATTCTTGGTTATTTATGCTTGGATATTGGTCATGATTGATATAAGTAAACCTTTACTAGAATTAATAATTCTTAAGTATGGGGGTAATTTGTGGATCCAAACCATGGATTATGAAAACATATATTTTAGATGTAGAAGATGTCATGAGATGGGTATATTGAGAGATCATTCCCTAAGAAGAGTCTAACATAAACATATGTAGAAAACTGCAAGAGAAACTTACAAATGGATATAGATGAGGATGGTTTTCAACTTCCAAAAAATATGTCTAAATAGATGAAATTAAATAAATAGTGGAGATCAATAAGGATATTGGAATAAATACTAATTATTTTGAAGCTTTAGCTTATGAAGAAAAAGTGTAGACACCAAATCCTAGCCATTCATCATCCATTCATTATCACCAAATCCTAGTTGTTCATATATATATAATATGACGCTAAATCTCAACCATCCATTAAACCTCAATCCTAGTGTGCCATGTGGTAATCCTAGCCACTTATCAAAATCTCAATCTCAATTGTTCATCAAATCTTAATCCTAGTCACTCATTGCCACCGTCAAAACCCTAACCCTAATCAAAAGGGTTATAAAATGATATTCACTTTTCAAAAAAAGGAGAGGAGAATGAATGATACAATGCTAGGATCAAACAAGATATTTTTGTGTGATTACACTTGCAAAACCCTCATGAACACAGATCAAAATCAGGTATTGGCAAGGCATTTTGATTTATTTGTTTATTGTTTTATGTATGTTGTTATACATTTTGTAAGTATTGTAATTAGGTTTTATAGATCTACATTGTTATTAAAGAGGGCCTCACATAGTGGAGTCCCCTCATATGCTATTGACTCTTTTTATGTTGTTTGCTTGATTGGAGGTGTAGGTTATAAATAATTGGATAGTTGTTGAAGCTAGAATGGTCCAACAAAAAATATGCAAACCCACTCAAAAATTTGTTTTTAGTAGCAAAGAATGTTTACACCCACTTTCGATTGGATTTGCCAGGGGAGCTTCACTCCTTTGGTGTTTATTGTATTTTTATGAAGCGAAAATATAACTTCTTTTGTAATAAGATCCCTTATAATTCGAGGTAAATCATTATTGTAAAAAGAGTTGAATACAAAAAACATTTTATTTATTGTTATCGCTTGTGTTAATATTTTATTGTTTGGGTGTGTTTTTATTGCTTACAAAATGACGATCATGGTGGGACCCTTAAAGGGTTTCTTTTTTATCTACCTTGTTATTTTATGATTTACTGATCTATGTTCATTTTATTACAAGTTTCGAAACCCCCATGTGTAAAAATAAAAAAATCGTTTCGAGAGTTCAAATATTGTTAGGATTTTGTTCTAAGTTGCATAGACGTAGACCTACGTCTAGGAGACCTGAGTAGACACTTATCTATATCTGAGAACCTGTGCAGATGCAACACCATGTCTAAAGAGTTGGAGGAAGAAAACATAAGGTTTCTTGGTAAGTTTTCGCTAAAACCCTAGTTCTAGTTTAAAAAAAAAAGAGAAATATTTTTTTCTATTCCCAGTGTAGATCAAGCATTGCATAGGCATCTTAAGTTCTCTGTAGGCATTTTAGGTAATTCTTTTTGTAAAGATATAAAAAAAATCTGCATTTTAAAAATCATATTAGTTGCATTTAAAATAAAAATTTACATTTTAAAAATCATATTAGTTGCATTTTAAAAATCCGCATTTTAAAAATCATATTAGTTGCATTTTAAAAACCATATGCATTTTAAAAATCATATTAGTTGCATTTTAAAAATCTGCATCTTAAAAATCATATTAGTTGCATTTTAAAAATCTGCATCTTAAAAATCATATTAGTTGCATTTAAAATAAAAATATGCATTTTAAAAATCATATTAGTTGCATTTTAAAAATCTGCATCTTAAAAATTATATTAGTTGCATTTAAAAAAAAATTGCATTCTAAAAATCATATTAGTTGCATTTTAAAAAAATTGTATTTTTTTTACATGGTGGAATCGGTAGCCGCCACAAATCTGGGAAGGCTGTCCAAATTTTATTGCCACCACAATATTCTACGCTGTCCACCTCGAAAGCCACCACACAATTCTTCGCACAGTCTGCCCTTGTAACCACCATGCCACAATCATTTTAAACCTTTTACATCGTTGAAAGCACCAGGAAAGAGAAGTAAAGTATTTATTATTTTTAAAGGTGTGAGACATCTTAAAAATCATATTAGTTGCAATCTAAAAACCATATTAGTTGCATTTTAAAAATCATATTAGTTAAATTTTAAAAAATTATGCACTTTAAAAATCATATTAGTTGCATTTTAAAAACTTGCATCTTAAAGATCATATTAGTTGCATTTTAAAAACTTGCATCTTAAAGATCATATTAGTTGCATTTGAAAAACCTGCATCTTAAAAATCATATTAGTTGCATTTTAAAAAATTATATTAGTTGCATTTTAAAAATCTGCATTCAAAAGTACATTTTAGATTGCATTAAGGTTCCAAATCTACCTTGCTTTGATGTGTTGTTTGCTTTTGAATGATTCTGATTGCATCCATAGGCAACAAATTTGAATTGCATGGTAGTTGCATTCTAGGATAATTTTTGCACTTTATTGTTCAAAAACCCTAGAAAACAAAAAACTTAAAAAGAACATCACACACCTACATGTATCATATAAACATTGGTAAAGTTGTATTTCATCACCAACCCCCAATTGAGATCGGTGACATTGGTATTCATTTCCTTCCATCAACTCGCCCCCTAGACACCATAGTAGCCCCAAGCGAGTGGCTTTTGGAATTCATCATAATAGCTCATCCAAAGCACTTGTTCTAGAAGAACTCCCTATCACCAATCCAAATCAGGCCTCCACTTCAACATCTCATCATATTTTTTCTATATTTCAATCTTCATCACAATCGACACCATGTACATGTGGTTAGATCCAATCATCACCTCAAACATCCACACAAGGGGAACATGCCTCCACATCATCCGCATAACTCATTATCAATTATCCATCATCATCCATACAACCAACTTTACAAAACCTATCATCACCTCATCCAAGCCTAAATCTCCAATCATTAATCAAATTGCTCAGCCAAACCCCCCTTTGCCTCAACCAACCAACGTCTTACAAGTTGATCTGATAGATCACAAGATGTCATCCCAACATACATATTTTCCTCATTTGAGCCACATGTCACCCCTGAGCCCCACACCTTCATATCTAATCCATCTACATCATTACCCACACAAGTTGTAATTCACCTCGCTAATACTAGCATTGGTGAACATGTGGTTCAAGGTGTTGAAATAAAACTGCTTAACATTGAAAATTTTAGGGACTATGGTCACCCACATGACCCACCTTTATCTATAGGAGCAATTTACAACATGGGTTCATTACCAAATATATTTAATTTTATATACAGGGGGGTCGATTCATTATCGAATCCACTTCCCCCAAATGAACTTAGGTAGCCATACTATGCCAATATTGAACACATCCAATACTTATTTCCCATTACAATATTTTTATTGGGTTAACTGGTAAGGACATGGGTTAGGACAACATGAATAGGGCATGCATGATATCATTGAAACTCAGTATCGAGAAATGTATGACCATTCTAGCCTGAAATATAGTCCACAATCTTCCACTTCCTCTTTCGAATGAGCCTTTCAATGACTCACTATAGATCCTAAAGGGGATAGTGAAGAAGAGGAGGATAACAATAACGATAATTTCAAGGATGAATTGTATGAAGAATATGACATCATGTTGATAGCCTCAGACAAATATGAAGAAGAATCAATCCTAGTTACACCATTCACTAAACAGAATGAGTACTATCTCAGAATGTTCTCCATCCATCAACCCATATTCTAGTTGCTTATATCGAGGGAACGAGCTGAGTCAAATGTTGAACCATCACCTCTACCTTGGCCACATCAGTTCATCTAATGTAAATATGTAAAAAAAATCAAAATCATCATCACTCATATTGCATCCATTCACACATTTCACTTTCATTGCATTCATCCCATTTGCATCCATTCATGACACCTATCATGTTAATTGTCATTCAGGTCAGTTTGGATAATTGTTAGTCTAATGAGTCTTGTTGCCTTAATCAGGGGCACTTTCGGTCTAGCATTAGTTCCATATTGCCATCCATCGAGCATTAGTTCCATTTTTCCATCCATCAAAAAAAAAATAAAAGAGAAAAATTGCAATAAAAACACCTTAGCACCTTACTTGTTTTCAATCACTCAGCCATTCCTAGTGTTTCAAGCAACCTCAATTGAACATCAAGTTTCGACTTGGACCAAAACACACTTCTCCACTAAGAAAATCTTGAGTTTTGGGAATTGAATTTACCAATTTTGAACCAAAATATATTTCACATGTATTAATGACATCTTGCATCAAAGAGGGATGACACCATCATTAGGTTGAACTTTGAAAGCAAAAATTTTTCTTGCTCATCCCATCATGCACATAGTCCAAAATAACAATGAAAACAATGGTTTTCACCACTTACAACACTTCAAAATAAAATAGTGAGTAGTAAGGATAGGGTAAAATTTTCATCACACCTCATGTTGAGAATTCGATTTCCCAAAGCTTTAACTCTTTTACAAACAAGGTCCGAGGTGTAGACCAATTGGTTTGACCAAACCCCGTAATGTGGGTTGAGGTCCAAGGTTCAATTCTCAAGCCTCATTGGACTGAACACTTGTCTCTTTCCTGGTGCTTTTAGTGGCATAAACAATTTAAAATGATTATGGCATGGTGGTTATAGAGGTGGACAGTGTGAAGAACTATGTGGCGGATTTTGGGGTGGACAAAGAAAAATACTATGGCAGCCATAAAATTTGAACAACCTGCCCAGATTCATGGTGGCTACCAATTCCACCATGTAAATTAAAAAAAACTCTTTTACAAACCGTAAAATAGGTCCCCAAGTAGTAAGGATAGGATTACACTTCCATTCAGATGGTTATGTAGTCTGATTCCCGAAATATTAGAGATCATATCATTGGACTATGGATCTAATCTCCATTGGGGCTATAGATGCTTGACTGGTAGTGGAGTACGCTCATGCATGGTGACACATCTCTCTTGAAGAGACCTTTGATTGCACATAAGGACAAGCTAGCTTTATGGTTCTCTTCTTGACTAGATTAATCTCACTTTACTCAAGATAGGTAAATGAACTCACCATTCACACACACATTGGTTCTTAATTAGCTTGAGTCATTACCATGCTCATGATTGGTAAATGAAATTTCATTGCACACACATTTGGTCCTTGAGAAATTTATATTTGGGAGATCAGTTTGCTTGAGGTCACTAGGATGTTTGAGTCTTTCAAAAACAATCCTAGATTTTCATCCCATATTACCATTGCATATTAGGTCAACTTCATATGTTTACCATTATATATTGGTGCCCCTAATTAGGCTATAAAGATAAAGTTGGTCAAAGCAAGAGTCTAAAACTTCTACAAATGATCATTTACATACATCATCAGTTCATCCACATACATCATTTCAGTATGCATTCATATCATCATCCACATATACATCGCCAACTCCAAAAAAAAACAAAACTAAAAAACATTACAAAAACAAATGAGAAGGCTAGAACCACTTACCTTCACCACTCGTCCACCAACTCCAACCGTAGCGTCAACTCCCTTCATCGCCATCGCCAAACACTCTCACTCTTCTTCACTCTCAAATGCACACTCCAAACTCTCAAATGCAAGAATGAGTGAAAAATAACTCTCAAACATTGTAAAAATCCCTCAAATCAACACCATGCATTCAAATCATCATCTCACATCATCATCATCTCAAGTGAACCTTGTATCTAGTGATTTACTCTAGTCACCTAGTGGTTGCAGTGATTGGTCATCCATGCAATCCGGTAGGATGAGCATATCACCATAAATATACTTGTTCAAAAATCATCAAATCAACACACTATTGCATCCAACAACATCATCTCCCCTCATCATCATTGAAATAAAATCAATTGGGTCCCTCATTTCTCAAGTGAGATTGTGTTCAAGCTGATTTACCCAAGGTTATCATTGACACCCTCTTTGTGGGGTTACAAATAAAAAAATACTTACTTCATCATTTTGCATTAAGGAATTTGATACAGTCACTAGGACAATGAGCTCCTAGGGTGATTGGTTCCTCTACTTCATCATTTTGCATTAAGGAATTTGATACAATCACTAGGACAATGAGCTCCTAGGGTGATTGGTTCCTTCATCATTTTTGCATTTCAATGATACCAAAAGGTAAATTTTTGACAACACAAAACCACCCCAAACTTGGGATAACCAACTTGATCTTTGATTTCTAACATCTACATACATCACATGCATCCATTTCATCATCCACATTTAGTCAATTGGCTTGTGGGTTTTATTCTTCACTCATTCACCAATTGAGGGGTAAGCTAAAACCACAAAATTTTTAAAATCTTCTTGCATGCTAAGGAAAGAGTCCATTCCATAAAACCAGGTGTCTCTTGTTTTTGCACCGCATTGTGTCCTACACAAAGCAATACAAAAAGGGGTATCTATAGACACAAAATCCTAGCCATTCATCATCCATTCATTCCTAGCCATTCATCATCCATTCATTATCACCAAATCCTAGTTGTTCATATATTTATATATATACATTTATATATTTATTTATATATATTTATATTTATATATTTAATATATGATGCTAAATCTTAGCCATCCATTAAACCTTAGGTACCCCAATATTCTTGAGAGAGTCCATCTAGCTTTAAATCCAAGGAGCTTGGTCGCCACTCACGAGTCTCTAGTACATCATGTTGCATCCAAAATAAAATAAATTTTTTAATAAAAAATAAAAATATATATACATATATATACATAGTAAAAAGGGTTACCCATTTACTCTCTGCTCCTCACCATTTTTGCTTATTTTTCTCTAGTTTCCCTTTTTTTCTTATTTTTTTTTTCTATTTTGAAATCGTACCCCTTTAGTTTTTCATATTTTTTCCTTTTTGTAAAAATTATACCCCTTGCTCTTTGGGTGCAATTTCAATAAATCATGCCCCATAGTTTTGGGGCATGATTTTGATTACCGTGGTGAACCTACCAAAATCGTAGTCATACGTCGAAATCATGTTGGGATTACATGCAATGATTCATGGATTTTAGCCCTAACCTAATATCGAGGGAGGATTTTAGCCCTTACCTATGCTCGCTTCACTACTGCATTGGCCTCACCCCTCGCAACCATCGAACCATGTACAGGTTGCATCATTTTATCCTTTTCTTCAGAGCCTTTTTATTCTTCTTCGCATGGTGAAAATGGTTAGGGTTTTCACCCCCTTTTACCTTTTATTTATTATTTTTGGTATCCTTTTTTGTTGTTTGCTCATCAACTTTCTTTTGAGTCTATTGTTTCACATTTCCCTAGGAATTTAACATTCCTTTCAAAACTCGAGTGGATACCCTAGTATGAGAGGCATTAATGTCCCTAATGACTCTATTTGCATGAAAATTACAAAATTACCTAGAATGATACCATTTTATACCATCCCTTTCTTCTAAACCAGCTACTCCTTTTCTACTTATCATTATTCGATTGTAGGTGTCTACATATTTCTTTAACACATTTACTAGGCCATAAATGCATCAAAGAGAGGGCTAAATGTAGACATGTAAAATTAACCCACCTGAGTGAGTCATTTTCCCTAGAGCCTTAGAGAGACCCTCCAACTTTTCCAAGTGCAATTTTGGACCTCTCTTCTCCCATTTTTCCTCATTTTTTCTAATTTTGTCAAAATCACGGTTGTCCCTTACGAGGCATGATTTTGGTAAGTTAGGGTTTTCTCATAGAAAATCTAGTTTTGGGATTGAACTCCTTAAGGTCGGTCCTCCCTTAGGGTTTTCCCACCTGTTTGTGTTTCAAAACCCCTATAAGTAGAGGGTTTTGGATCTTCTTTTCTCCTAGCAAGTTAATGAGCAAAAAGAAAAAAAAAAGCCAAGAGGTGAATCAAGGGTTCTGGACAATCTTACTACTCAAGTGTTCAAGTGATCTTTGATAAGTTTTCTAGTGTTATTCTGCTGCATTGTTGATTTTACTATCTTTGGTGGACAAGTATTGGAGCCTTGAGGAGGAGTCAACCATATTGTGGAGGTCTTCATCCTCTTGTTTACCTCTTTTGCTACTGCCATATTCTTTCATGTATTTTATCATTCTTAGATTATTCATTTGTATTATTGTCATAGTTCATTTCACATTGGTCTGCTACTTCTTTAGTCTTTTGTAAAATTGTGCCCTATAATTACAGGACACAATTTTGGTGGAGCCAAAATCATGATCATCCCATACAAGGAACAATTTTGGTTACATTAGGTCTAGGGGTAAGATTCACTTCCAAATATCAAATATTTGTTTGCATGTTGTATTTAGAATATAACACTGCTATTAACATTCTATTTTTTGCATTGTTATATTTCATTGCATTTTATTTGTCTATTTTCAAACAAGTTCAACATTCGCTCTTGATTTATAAAGGTCAACTAAAAGGACCTAGAAAGCTTGACTATTGCACTCCTGAGCTCTACCATACAACGACCTAAGTAGGCCCTCTAATTTTGATCTTATTTTTTAGGGTTTTGTAAAAGTTATTTTGTAGGTTGAAGCTATGGGATATTTTTGGACATAAGATAAAGCTTGGATAAAACACTAAAATAGATAAGTACCCTCAGTAAAGCTTTAGATTGTTTGTTGTTGTGTTATTTGTTATTTCTATTTTAAATACAAACAAAGAAATAAAAGAAAAATATTTTGATTGTTTTCTAGGCACTTGAAAGAATAAGAGCATATAGTGTGAATCTAGGGTTTAGTCTTTTTTGTGCATTTTACTTGTGCCCTTACTCAAAATATAGAATTTTTTATTATAGCCTAAGGTTAGAGATAATCCAATAAAAAAATCATACTAGGGTTATACATTGTTTTCTTGCATCTTGAGTGTTTTGCATTATTATTTTGTTTTGCACAGAGGCCAATATTAGGTGATTTTCTTAAATTGAACACATTAAAAATTTCCACCTTGGACTTGGAGTGAGTCCTAAAACCGTTCTTGGTGAACCCATCCTTTTGTGTCCTCGAGTGTAGAGAATATAACACACCCCTAGGGTTCATCTTGGATCCCAGTGAATCCAATCAAGAATCATATGTGGTAGGGTAGTTTTACCCTTATACAATGAGGATAAACCACACCCAAATATGTAGCCAAGGATAATATTAGAGATAAAATGTACTCATTATTAATCTTGACTAAATGAGCTAATCTACACAAACAAGATTAAATGGTCAAATTTAGGTTTAAATAATTAGTATCTTTTAACTAAATGAAGGTTTAGGGTAAAGGAGGTGTTCACATAAGGTTGAAAAAGGATGTAGGCATGTGAAATTATAGATTCATAGGCTAACCTCATAGGGAGCCTACTCTCAATATCAGGTCTTGTTTAAGAATATAAAGAGTTTGGGTTTGATGAGGTCTTTGCAAATCACCTAAGTTTAGTTTGATAGATAAATGCTAAAACTATAAAATAAATTTGAACTAATGAATGCAATAAAAAATACAAGATAATAATAGCTACCTTATATATGATTTCTACTTCTATGAAAAATATCCCTATATATGCAAGAAAACAAACCTTTTCTTTTAGGCAAGAACACAAGAGGGATGCAACATACAAGCTAGCCTAGATGCAAATCTATATGCTACTTTTACTTCAATGTTTAAGTTAAAAGAGGAGATAAATAAAGTAAACTAGAAATTATTTGAATTTCTCCTTTTCAATTATGTGTTAAGATAAAAGCAAGCTAAGACTCTTCTATAAATTCCTTGTCTTTTTAATGTTATCTAAATAGAAAAAAATTCATAGTTACAACAGATACTAGATAGGGATGTAACTACTAAAATAAAAGCATAAAATTTTACTAAGGGAATTATCTCAGTTAGCATTTGAGGCAAAAACACACCTTGAATTCACAAACTCATGATTTTGTGCTATCACACTTTCTACAACTAAACCATAATTTTGGAGTACCTACAATAGAAAAGGAAACTTGACAAGGAAGTCAACTTTTCAAGGGTCTACTAGGTAAAGGAAATAGAAAATATTCTTGTTCCAAATTCAAACCCCTAAGATACCTTAATTGACCAAAAATGAATGTAGTAATTTAACCAAGTGTGCATATGGAGCATAATAATGGCTTGAAAGGGATCTGGCATAATTCTTCCTTAAGGATTGAATGGAGGAGATCGATTGTAGTTTTGTGGAATTTGTAAAAGTGATAGGATGGTCAACTATAGCAGAATTGCACCTCAAGATGACAAAGTGTGGTTCTATCCTATGTGCAAGAGGAAATATGGACATAACATCAATGAAGACGTTTGTGGTCTAAACAAAATTATAAAGAAAATTAGGAGCTATCAAAGAGTAGGAAAAGCAAAAATAGTAGCAAGGACCAAAAATAGAGAAGAGATAGAGTAGTGTAACAACCACAAATTACCAAACCAACCTGAGATAGAAAATTATTATTATTTTTTTGTTCATGTCTAACATGTCAAGCTTTACAACCAAGTATTTTAGAATCAAAATAAAGTAGGGTAATAAGTGACCAAGAGGATTACGACATGGTCAGTGTCAAATCTTGTGATAGGAGTGACCAACTCATATCTAACCTTACATCCCATCATGCTAGGTATGATATCATTGGTTTAAATGTATCTATCTCTTCTTTCATTAGGAATTTTAGTTACGTAACCGATTGAATGTAATATCAATATTACTTCCTAAATCTATTATTGGTAGTGGAATACCATGCATGTATTATTTAACAATACATAAATAATACTTTACTCATATCAAGGATTTTACTTGATTCAAAGCACAAACCATTACATCATTTTAAAAGAGCCATTCATTGGAAAATATAAAGGCATCAATTATTATATCCTCAAGATCAATCATAATCCATTATCATTCATGGAACATTGCTTGTTAATAAAATGTTGCATCATATAACATTATAGTAATCATATTATAAGAATGTAAATACATCATTCCATTGGAAAGCAAATAACATTTAGTTTCCATCATATTCAATATCTATGATCTAACTAATCATAATAGAAAGCAAGTATGATACCCATGCATAACAATAATTGCAAACCATAAATTGAAGTACACAACATATACCTTTGTAACCCTCAAGGGGAATAAACCCAACCTCCAAAATATGTTTCTCCTCTCATTTCATAAATATAACTTATCATAATTACAAGTATATAAAGGTATCCCTTGGATCCTTTTTCTAAATCAATTATAAAACTAAAGGAACTAACTTATCCCTTTTATAAATCAATATGCAAATAAGGAAATTCCATATTTCCTTTCTCTGAGCCATCAATACCATACATACGAATCTCACAAATTTTTATATCTACATGTTTATGAATGATCATAGGGTGCATATTAAGGAGAAGTTTCATCAATTACCGAGAGGAAACCCCATAATTACCTCGAGAATGAATCCCACGTTCATTCTCCAACCTAGATGCCATTATACCCTTTAAATAATTGTGATATAGTACTCATCTAAGGTTTCATAACACATGGAGAGATCCCATACTCTCTCCAATATTAGACCCATCAATAGGATCATCCTATGATCCTCGTAGTTTGGTTATTAATTTGTTCCATGATCAATCCATGTGGTTATAATAGAGTCCCTATTTTTTTTTTCTTTTTAATCTATCAAACAAGATTACATATTTAAGTACAATCAACCTTGTAATCTATCACACAAGATTACAAATCAACCTTTTAATCTATCACACAAGATTACACAAACCAATCTTGTTAATCTATCACACCAAATTACACCTTTAAGTACAAATAAACCTTGTAATCTATCATACAAGATTACAAATCAATCTTGTATTCTATCACAAAATATTACACCTTTAAACACAAATCAACCTTGTAATCTATCAACAAGATTACACCTTAAACATATATCATCCTTGTAATATATCAACAAGATTACACCTTAAACACAAATCATCCTTGTAATCTATCAAACAAGATTACACCTTAAATACAAATCATCCTTGTAATATATTAACAATATTGCACCTTAAACATAAATCAACCTTGTAATCTATCAACAAGATTACACCTTAAACATAAATTATCCTTGTAATCTATCAAACAAGATTACACCTTAAACACAAATAATCCTTGTAATATATCAAACAAGATTACACCTTAAACACAAACCATCCTTGTAATCTATCAAACAATATTACACCTTAAACACAAATCATCCTTGTAATCTATCAACAAGATTACACCTTAAACATAAATTAACCTTGTAATCTATCAATAAGATTACACCTTAAACATAAATTATCCTTGTAATCTATAAAATATGATTACACCTTTAACACAAATCATCCTTATAACCTATCAACAAGATTACATCTCAAACTTAAATTAACCTTGTAACAAGGTCACACTACCTTGTCACAAATTGCTCCACAATTTATCTCACAATTTACTCAAGAATTTAATAGAATATTTTCCAAAATCGGATTCAATTACTTCTTTGTATCATTGTTGAAGAAGAGATATTTTCTCTACCTTTAAATATCTTGTTCTTTAACTAAGCATTAGAAATTTGCATGGGATATTTAACTATTAAGAAAGTCTCTCTAATACTCTTTCTTAATTTTGATCTTTTATATAGCAATTTAGCTAAGGGTGTTATTCATATTGGTCAACCCTTTTTACCTTTTATAGGTTAAGTAATATTTGACCAAACTCTCATATACCAATCTAAATGAGATTGCTACCTATCCTTTCATAATATTCTTTATAAGGGGTAGATGTTGATGATAGCCATATGTCTGCCAATCGACTAGACTATTGCAACCCACTATTGTTAGCCAAAGTTTTTATGCCTAGCATGACCACAACAGTGTGTGCATACATCTTAGGATGAGTTACCTATTACACAAATCCCTCCATGCTCCCACAGGGAGCACGTTAGATAAAGATCCATCATCGAGTTTCCTCTAGTGGCTTGGTATGCAAAAAATTGGTGTCGATCAACAAGCACGTGGTACAAGACAAGGTTAGACTAAAAATAGGACTCATCTAGCATACCTACGTGTGGTCAATGAATCGATGACTAGCTCAAATGAAGCTTAGCCAAGCCTACTTGGCTATAAGCCATTATGTACCCTATTCATAATAAAAGGTCTTTGATTCCCCATGCTTTGCATGTGGGATAAAAGTGATTGTTAAGGTATTAAGACTTCCATCACCTAGGTTTTGCGTAGATGACAAGAACAACTCCCTTACAGAGTATGATTGATGGGTTGTATTTCTTTAGTTAACATGTCACTCAGATCTCACGTTCAAATGGCTAAGAGAGAAGAATGTACAATAGAATCAACACAGAAAAGGTTAACCAAAGATTGATATTAGAGTCTTTATTAAGCCTATGAACTCATTCCTAAACCTATGAGGATGATATTAGCATATATATGGTTTGATCATAAATTTCATAGAGGTTTCTACCTAGTTTCTATTAGGAAATCTGGTATTACAACCTGGTTTGACCATAGCTATAAATATTCAATTAATTTCCATTTGGTTAGAGACTAATTTGATATTTTCACTGATACCCATGGTGTGATTGAAGTCTCCCATTTTAGTAAGTAGCCATGTTTTTCTATGACATGGGTAGAGACATCGATTAGGGTGAAGAAAAACAAACGAAGACTAGCTATAGGGTCAATGATACACAGTCACAATACTATGTCATACATTCAATGCATAGGTTTCCAATTATATAAATTGGAGTGCTTCCTACATAGGTTACAAGGTAAACCTTATGTAGAATCTAACGAACCCTATTTTAGAGTTTTAGCAAGGGATTTTACCTAGAACTTCAAACTTCCATAACATTTACATAGGCATTCATGTTTTCCAAGAAAGGACAAAAACTTGTAGTTGTTTATCAGTGGTCAATCCCGATGGAATTCTCCCCATATGCCATGGGTGATTAATGTAACCAAACTATAACCAAATATCAATATTTGTTTTACTCAAATAACCCTTCTTACAATGAACGATTAAATCAATTCATCGTCACCACAAGTTGGGTATGCGTCCAGGTCCTCCTACCACAATATTAATTCGAGGATTTACAACCCAATATAAAGCCTACAATGGTCTTCAATCGAAGACTTCAAATATCTTTAAAAAAGGGATGCCTAGGTAGGTTAGAGTGAGACATAGGTTACAAGGTATACATTGTAATAGACTAATCTCAACTTATGCATTGAGGGATTTCCTAACACATACCATGTTGAGGAGCTTATGATCTCAACTTATGCATTGAGGGATTGCCTAAGGCATAGTCGTAAATCGAATACAAGTTGATGCCTACCTTCACAAAATTAAAGATAATAAAAAAGGGTGTTATGTCAGTAAACAATAGGCTCAGTATGGCAGATCGAAGTAATTCATAAAACCCGTATAGATCGAATGGTTTTAATAAAGGAAAAAGAAACCTGAATCCTTATATAACAAGCATTAATTCATTTCTTATGCAAGGAATAATAGAGCATTAAATCATTTATTATGCAAGGAAAACAGAGCATTAACTCATTTATCATGCAAGGCAAAACATAGCATTAATTCATTTCTTATGCAAGGCAAAACAAAGCATTGGAAAATCTTGACCTAAAATTCTTGAAGAGAAGGATGCCTTCAACGAAGTCTCTTAAGATTTCGTATGCTCCAAAAGACTTCATTTCCTCCTCCAAGATATGATTTCCTTCCAATCACCCCTCTTGGAAAAATATCTTTTTGTAGACACTAAAATCTTATGCTACCATAATAAACGACTTCATGACACACCAAGGCCCCCAAGGCAGCCCTCAGGAGGCATACAGTGGTTCTAACCACTTAGTACAAGATTTTGAAAGGTTCTAGGCCACTTTTGGTACCTTTTGGACACCCTACTACTATTCGTTCCACCCTAGGATGAATACAGAACCTATTCATCCCACCTTGGGATGAATAGCATTATTCGTCCCAAGGGGAAGTGAATAGCAGGTTTGACTGGAAAAAAGTCAAATCTGGAAAAATGGTGCCTAGAGACGGTTACTTTTTTGGTTCCCAAGGCCTATAAAGTCAGAGCACACAATATCTTAATGCTCCAGCCCATGAGGGAGGCTAAATTGGGAGATTCTCTTCCCCCTCCAACATATGTCACCTTGGTGGCCAAGTGGCGCCTCCTGCCTCGCATGCCCTCACATGAATTTTGACCCATGAAGCCTCCTTGGGCTATAAAGTGGATGTATTTTCCATACAATAGAAAGGATATTTTTAGGACAAAGCAACGGAGTGCTGCCAAGATTTCCTTCCACCATTTTGTGCCCTTTTTACCTCGAAATCTCTACCTAGCGAAGGAGGTTTACGAGTGAACTAGGAGGTGCAATCTGTTACAAAACCAAACCATATGAGTGAATTACCACATCAAATTTGATGAAAATACCCCTTAGAGTGTTTTGGACCATTTCCCAGTGGAATTGGTGGTAAAATTTAGGCAAAAACTATGGGCGTCCCACCCTGGGTGCCCCCCAATTTGTGACAGTCCTATTCATCCCACCCTATGATGAATATAAATCTATGCACAATTTTGTTACTATTTTTAATCAGTTATTTTCTACATGCTATTACTATTTTGAAGTTAAAATTTTAGGTATTTCTAAGCTATCTTGGCCGAGATATTGCATTTTTAGTGTTTTGTAGGGTCTCTTGCAGGTATCCAACAATTATTTGAGAGAACACCTAAACTATGATTTATATTGTAAATATGATCAAATGGGTTTTATTAGAATAGCATTTTATGTATTCTATCCAATTTTCATGTGTTCTGGATATGCGTAGGGTCAAGAATTATTTGCTTTGTGTTTTGTAGGTTGCGCACGGTCATGCAATCATGAGGTCCCTTCAGACTCATTATTGGCACAATTTCTAGTGAAATATTCACAAAAAATTATGTTTTACATCCTTCTACAATTTCATGTCATTTGGAGTTTATTTGATACATTTTCTCATTAGTAGCCGTTTGGCCCCTATGGGGATTGCATGCTTTTTATCACACGCACTCGCTATTTGATGTTTCTAGTTTCCTTGTGTGTAGGTGTAGGTTATTACAGTGAATTTGGAAGGAGAATAAGACATTTGGATCAAATATGTAAGTAGCGGTGACCTTGGCCTGCCCACCTCGATTGTGGGTACGAGGAAAGACATTGGATGTGCACCCAAATTTCTTGAAGGATTTCGATCCTTCGGCATCCAAGTTGTAAAAATTTGTATCACCCATTTTGAGCCCTCAAGGGGATGCATTGTAACCTAGAATTTTATTAGTTTGATTAATAATAAATCTATTTGCTTTGCTTTACTTCTTGTTATTCGTTATCTTTCCACTTTACTTGCATGCTTTCGTTTGGCACTCATAAGCGATAGGGCATAGATACGCGCATTGTTTATATTTTTTTGGTACACAATTTTTCCCTAATTCAGTGGTGATCATGGTGGGACCTAGTCTCTTTTGCTTTAGGTGAAGTTTGGATCTTATTTTCATATTTTTCTGTTGCAGGTGTTATTCGTTTTGGCCTGAAATGAACTCTGACCTGCTATTCGTGCCACCTTGGGACGAATGAAAAATTCGTCCCTCCATAGAGAAAATACAGACATGTTATTCATCCCACCCTAGATAGAATAGGAAATAGAGAGCTTTCTGAACAAAATTCTAGAAATAGCAAGTTTTGGTAGTGATGAGGTAGGTTCTTGAGTTTTCCATCTCTGTCTTGTATTTACAAAAACTGTTTATTTTTCATGTTATCTGGTTTTTTTCGCATTTTTGCTTGCCTAGAAAGGATAGAAGCTAGTTTCCTTTTATTCAACGCAGAATAAAAAAACACATAAGAGGAGAAAAATCAAAACAAATTTAAAGTAGGAATGCATCTCTTTGGATTGTTTGTTTGTAGCCTACCCAATGGGTAGGCTAGCATTTAGGGCTCCCACATTTCTAGATATATTTGTGAGTCCTTTTTACATACTAACCTTTATAAAAGTAAAAAACACCTTATGCATGCATTTAGTGAATGATCATCAAATGCTTCTTTGCTTACTTTCTTTAAATTTAAAAGGAACCTCACACATCACGTTTCATTTTAACATCGACGACGTTGGGCTGTCACATCCAACTCGTCGATCGAGACCAATAGTGGATGTAATTACCAATCGATTGGCTCATGTGAAAGAGTATCATAAAACCTGTCCATGGCCAAGGCTGACCCAAAAATTGTCCTAACCATACAAAATAGCACACATTCCTCTTTGAAGGGGTGTATCACTACGCATGGGGTGTTGGGTGAGGGTTGGTAGTACCTATGCTACCTCGTTGGATATGGATTTCATCACCATATTTAGCTTGTATGAGTATATAGGTGAAATCCTTTAAAAATTTGAGTACATCATCCAACGAGATTTCAAACATGCGACACAAGGTCATTCTTTACAAGCAACACATCTGAAACACACAAAATAGTTTAGGGATTCACATCTAAAACTTAAAGGAGATAATAATTTGTCTTATTGAGTATTTTTCTTTCTTGTTTTCTGTTTCATTAAAAATTTGTAAAGAAGATAATCATACAGGGTTTGATAGAGAGGCACGATGGTATACACCTATAACCAAACCCAGTCACAGGTGGAAGCTATGGAGAGTGGGTTAGGAGACATGAGTCATATTCGCTTTAGCCCTAGGGTGGTTATACCTCCCTGGCGAGCCTCCACTCCACCTAGCACAAAAAAATAGCGTACAAACCACACCTTTGAGGGGATCCTCTATGAGAAACTTTGAGGGATGATGGAAATTACCTAGGAGAGCATTCTAGGTATGTAGATACATCATAGGCCTTCCTTGATGAAAGGCAACAATGCATTGAGGTGCTAATAGACAGAGCGATACTACGCATCTACGTACCCATTAGGACTGACACGCCTATTCATAGGTAAGAGCATGAATTCACACACTAGGTAGGGTAAGTCAGTATGACCCTGCCTATCCATTGCCTTAATAGAGTACAACATATTAGGTAGGCTGATGGATGTGAGCAAGGATGAAGATATCAAGTCCTTAGACCCATACAAAGAGCTGCTAGAGTGCCTAGAGTCAGTGGAGCACAAGATATCTAGGTCTAGATCTCAAAATCCCATTATGTGCTAGCTATGTAGTCAGTCCATCCATCCTTCAGTGCCCGCATCTCCCTATCGAGAGCAATTCAAGTTGCCTCAATTGGCTATTTTTAAGGGAGAAGAGGATGCGCGGGAGCATGTCACTAGATTTTTGGGCCAGTGGTTTGGCATTCATGATGATGATGCTTTGCTTTTATGGATATTTGTGACTACCCTTTAGGGCCTCACCTCAGAGTGGTTTTACTAGCTCCCTAAGCATAACATTCACACTTTTGATCAACTTACAGAAATGTTTCTAGAATGCTTCACCTTCAATACCAAGAGGAAGGCAACACTGGTTGATGTAGCTGGGTTGAAAAAATATGATGATGAGTCAATAAAAAATTACAATGATAGGTGGTGGGCCTTGCTCACAAAAATTCCTTATCTCCTTCCTATATTGGAGCTAACTTAGATGTTCTCCAAGAGTTGCCTGAAGTTGATCTCCTTACTGTTGCAACTGCAATAGTATATGACTCTTGAAGATGCCCTAACATAGGATAGGACCATAGAAGAAATCAAGATTCAAGATGGGGAAATTGTAAAACCTCGTAAGGAGTGGAGCAAGAACACTAAGGGCACCCCAATGCAATCTAAGCCAACAATAGTGAATCAGGTTGCCATTAGCATCCCGAGGGTAGCACAAGCTGTGCTACCTCAAAAGCACAATTATCAGACCACACCTCGAGACTATACTAAGGACAATTAGAATGGTCAAGGGCAGAATTAATAGTGCCACCCCAAGTGGTAGTTCATACCCCTTGAAGAGTCCATGGACTCATTGGTTGAGTGCCTCCTAGTGGCCAGTGCGATTCATTTGCCTAAGAGTCAACCTATCGACCCGAATGCACCCAGGTCCAAAGGGTAAAAAGAAGACCTATATTACAAATTTCATAGGCAAAATGGGCATGATGTGAACATATGTTACAAGTTTAAAAACTTGGTACAAGACATGATTGACAGGAAGGACCTTTAGGTAGACAACCCTATCACTCCAAACAATCAACAAATGGAGGTCTTTAAAGATACCTTGCTTGCCCATGTGGAGCAGGCTAAGCAGTACCCTAGGTAAATGAGGTTCACCATGCTCCTCCTTAGCAGGGATATATTGAAATGATTATCATTGTCACGAGGAATAGGTGGTACCCAAGTCTAGTTGCACCACCTGTGGCTCAGAGTGATGTTCCTTCAACGTCACAATGACCACCACCTCCTCTGTCGAGCCTTCCACCTAGGCCTATGACCACCATTAAGAGTAAGCTTGCTCAAAGCTTAAGAACATCTGCCTGACTCTCCATTTACGAGTTGATTTAGCAATCACAACCTCACAAAGAGGCTTTGATGGAGATCCTTAAGGCCATAGAGCTTTCGCCCTAGGAGTCTAACTCCTTCAATAATTTTTTGGGGCATATAAGACAGTGCACTGAGCCAATAATCACCTTTCAAGAGGATGATCTTAAACCTGTTCTAAATGATACAGTGGACCTTCCCTTGCACATCGTCACATGTGTAAATATGACACCATACAAGAGAGTGTTGATAGACATCGGGTCTTCTAGAAATATCATCACCATGATAGTTCTCAAGCACTTGAAGCTCTTGGTATCTCATATTATTGCATCTACATACACCCTACAAACATTTAATGATGCCATATGCTCAACAATCGGTATGATTGTCCTACCGATCTAGGTAGGAGAAAATACCATCTCGACGCTATGCCACATACTAGAGGGTGAGATGGCATACAATATCTTATTAGGTAGACCATGGATTAGGGACATGAAATGCATCCCTTCCATTGATCACTAGTGCCTCAAGTACACTCATGAAGGGTAAGTTCATGTCATCCCTACTAACCTAAAGCCCTGCAAGTACTATAACATGGTGCAACAGCTTCCCGAGTCAACCTTGCCATCAACACATCTGGATTTTCAATTAAATAAGTCTAGCCAGGGTTTTGCTTAGTGGCTAATTTTGCAATTTAGCATGAATTTTTGGATTTCCAAAATGTCAATTTTATGATATTTGAGACCATAGAGGTCGACTCGTTCGCCTGAAAATTTTGAGATCTAATTTTTTTAGGGTAAATTCGCCCCATTGTCATAAATTTTCCTGCCCAAATTTCACCCTAAATTTATTTAAAATAAGAAATATCCCGCCCAAATCTCCCCTTGTACCCCATTATATATAGCTAACCTTGATAATGATTCCTATACAATTACAACATTTTTTTTGGATAGTGAGCGATATAAAGTAAAGTACTGATAAAACCAAAGTGCACGACTGCCAGAAGGCGACTGGCATAATGCGATTGGTAGAAGGTGACTGGCAGAAGGCAACTGGTAGAAGGCGACTGACAGAAGGAGATTGATAGAAGGCAACTGGTGGAAGGTGATTGGCAGAAGGCGACTAATAGAAGACGACTGGTAGAAGGCAATCGAAGAAGGCGACTAGTAGAAGGCGATTGGCAAAAGGTGACTAACAGAAGATGACTGGAATAATGTGACTGACAGAAGGCGACTAGTAGAAGGTGACTTACAGAAGGTGACTGGCAAAAGGAAACTATCAGAAGGTGATTGAATGAAGGCGACTGACAGAAGGTGACTGGTAGAAGGTGACTGACAGAAGGTGACTAACAGAAGGCAACTGATAGAAGGCAACTAGGAGAAGGTGATTGACTAAAGGTGATTGATAGAAGATGAATAGTAGAAGGCAACTAACAGAAGGTGACTAATATAAGGTGACTGATAGAAGGCGATTGGTAGAAGGCGACTAACAATAGGCAACTGGAAGAAGGCGACCGATAGAAGGTGACTGATAGAAGGTGACTGGCAAAAGGTGACTCAATTTATTTGTATGCTTATTTTACCATTAAATTTCATTTTTCATTTTATTAATGGACACTCAATAAGAAGGTTTATTCTGGCTACGAATAATATTCATGGGACAACCACAGATTTTGTTGTCTCTAGTAGTAGTTCTCTTTTATTCCTATTATTTTCATATTTAAAAATGATGTTCTTTGTTCATGTTATTCTTCTGTTCATACAGGTAAAAATGTCAAGTACAGGCAGTGGAAAGAAGGGAGGAGAGTCTTCCAATAAAAGCAGTATCCTCAAATACTTTCCTAATATTTCAAAACCCAGTCTGCCATCAACATCTGCACAAACTGAAGGTATGAACATATTTACTCACCAGTTAATTTTTTTACTTTGTTAATTTTAAATATAATGTCCTCAATTCATAAAGAAGTTTTTTTTTTGTTGATGGATTTGTTCACTTTTATCTATAGAAAACACTAGTATGCTTTTAAATGCCATAGTGATAATGAATCTACTATTAACACTAGAATTATCTCTATAGAAAACACTGTTAACCATGGTATTCCTCCACTTCCACATATATACGATAATCAACAGTCCACACATGAAGATAATCTCAATAAAATCGAACAACAACATGAAGAGATTCCTAAATCTAACACGCCAAGTGGAAAAAAAACTAATAGTTCTTATGTAGTCCCTACTTCTAAAGAATCTTCATCTAAAAAAAATAAATATGTAAGGTTATCTAGGTGGACAATTAATAGATCATTTCAGCCTGATTGGATAACAGAATTTCCATTTATTGAGCCAGTGCTGCCAGAGAATAGTAGTGATGATATAAAAAAATTAAGATGCATAATTTACAGTTGGAAACATGAAAAGGAGCATAGATTGCAACTTAAGAAATATACAATAGAAAAACATTGTGGAAAGGTTTATATCCAAACAAAAGAAGGTGATCGAGCAAAACAAAAAAATTATAGGTGGAAGGATGCATCAGAGTGCGCACATATGAGATATGTGAAAGAATATGATAAAGAACTGAAACAAAAGCAAACATTAGTTGAGAAAGGTGCAACGATTCAAGCTGAATTTCAAAAAATGAATAGCTTAACTTTAGCTTCAAAAATTTTGTAGTTTGTTGTTGTATTTTCTATTCTTAATAAGGGTAGACCTATGTCTAAATCTCTAATATGCAGAACTTACCCAAAGCTCATTGGTCAGATCGAAGTGCTAGGAAATGGTAAAATGTCTGTCATTGGTTGAGCAGAATGACCTCAAAGAGAAAGTAAAAAAGACAAAATTCTTTTCACTTTCAATTTATGATGTGACTATAGTTGATAATACATCTTGGATTTGCATGCATGTTTATAAATTAGAAAATCATTCAAGGTAACCTTCTTCCAGTCACCTTGTGTCAATCGCCTTCGACCAGTCGCCTTCTGCCAGTCGCCTTATGTCAGTCACCTTCTGCTAGTTGCCTTCTGCCAGTTACCTTCTATCAGTTGCCTTGTGTCAGTCACCTTATGCTAGTTGTCTTTTTCTGGTCACCTTATGTAAGTCACCTTCTATCAGTCGCCTTCTACTAGTCACCTTATGTCAGTCGCCTTGTGTTAGTCGCCTTCTACTAGTCACCTTCTGCAAGTCACCATCTTCTAGTCACCTTCTATCAGTCACCTTCTACCAATCGCCTTCTACCAGTTACCTTCTACCAGTCACCTTCTACCAGTCATCTTTTGATAATTTTGTTGATACTTGTAGTTTAAAAAAAATTGCCATATTTTGAAAAAATTTCTTCAAAAATTTGAAAATTTTGCCCCACAGTTTATACAGTTTTCACGTTGATTCACCCCAATTTGATAAATAATTTTTTGGTACTACCCCTTATGCATAACCATGAGTCTAGCCAAGGTTTAATCCCATCATCATCGTATGACATACCTTCCTCATCATATGCACCTCCTTCGATGCCCATCGGGCTGACAGATCCTTTGTTGAGGAACCTAGGAAAGAAGCCTATTGATGAGGTCCAGCTGACCATATCCACCATATCTATAGAGAAGATACCTAGCCCAGATGATGAAGAGCTACCATAGGATATGGATGATGAATCAGATCATGTATCACTCTCATCACTCTTCTATTCTTAGCCTCAGGTGACTGTGCACTTGGCTTCCACCGAATTAGGAGAATACATGGTTAGAAATGTCACAACTACCCCTGCTATAGAGTCGGTGCAAGACATGGATCAACCCTATCTTTCCATAGGTACTATTGTGCCCCTAGGCATCCCAAAAATCAAATGAATTTCATCTATGGGGGACTGGAATATGACATCAAACCCTACCAACAATAGGAGGAGGATGAGGAGCCCTTCGTAGAAGACATCAACTAATTGTCTAACCTGGACTTCACCCTGAAGTACCTTGACCTTTGCAATTGGCATGGTTATGGGTTAGGCTTGTATGAGCAAGGTACACAAGTTCCATTTCAACCCTAGTACCATATGCCCTATGATAAATTAGGATTGGGACATAATAACCCCTTGCCCCTAAATGTTATCACAGATGGTCTAGAGCATCTATGCCTCAACTATAGAGATGAGTTGGCTCGAGATCCCTTTGCCAAACCTAATAATTTCTACTCACTGAGGGACTATTTACCTATGCCCTTGGGAGATGATGAACCACCTCATGATGGTATCCAATCCTACAAGAGAGGTGAAGGTTTATGCACTCTTCCCCACAACAGTGAGGAATAAGATCCAAGGTCCCCTTATTAGTGGACTTCAGATGATGAGTCAGACTATGGAGTCACATTGGCTGACTTTGATAGTTTTGATGGAGAATATGCACAGGTCAACCCCTTGGGATGACGATGATGAATACTATTTGTGCATGTTCCCTTTACGAGATCCCATTTGGAGATAAATTCTACCTCACAAAGAGCAAGTTAATCCCTTATGGGCCATGAAATGTTATCCCTTATGGATGGTTTCTCTGGGTACAATCAGATTCATATCAATCTAGAGGATCAACTCAAAACGGTGTTCACAATGCCCTAGGGGATATTTTGTTATATGGTCATGCCTTTTGGCCTTAAAAATTTTGATGCCACCTACCAGCGTGCCATGATGTACATCTTCCATGAATACATGCATAGGATATTGGAAGATTACATGGATGACTTGTTGCTAAATATTTATTACTCCATGAGCATCTTGAAGTTTTGAGCAAAGTCCTAGACCGCCTCATCAAGCACAACATGAGACTGAACCCCAAGAAGTGTGTCTTCAGCATCACATCTAGAAATATCCTAGGATTTATTGTCTCTAAGTGAGGCATTGAAGTGGACCCCAATAAGGTCAAGGTCATCCTCGATATGCCTCCCCAAATCATGATCAAGTAGCTTCAAAGTCTGCAGGGCAAGATCGTGTCCATCAAATGCTTTATAGCATAATTTTTAGACAAGTGTCATCCCATGAACAAGTTGTTGCACAAGGGGGTTGCATTCCATTGGGATGATGAGTGTTAGGAGGCCTTCGATGTAATAAAACAATACTTCACTTCATCGCTAGTGTTGGAACCACCTAAACCAATGAGCTCCTTCTGCTTATACATCTCAGCCATTGATATGGCACTGGGGGCCATGTTAGCCTAGAACAATGAATTTAATAAGTAGGCCACTTACTATCTTAGCCGCATGTTGGTCAGTTATGAGATCAAGTATGCATACATTGAGAAATTATGTCTAGCGATGGTTTTTACCACCAAGAAGCTATGATATTACATGCTTAGCAACACCACGTATGTTGTATCTAAAGAGAATCCATTGCATTACATGATGAGCCGCACTTATCATAGTAGTCGTACGGTGAAATGGATCATGTTGTTAACGAAGTTTGACCTAGATTTTGTTGGAAAAAAATCAATTAAGGGCCAGGTCATCATCGATAAACTTGTAAAGGCTCCTCCATAGGACAATCAACCTCTTAGTATGGAACTTCCTGATGAGGGGGTATTCCAAATATCAGAATCATCAGATTCTGACGAGCCTGAGATGTAGGAATATATGACCCTATTCTTTGATGGCTCCAAATGAGAGCAAGGGGGTGGCACAGGAATCATTTTTTTTTACATCACATGGGTCTCCCATACTCCTGCCATTTAAACTTGATTTCTCATGCACCATAAATAATTTTGAGTATAAATCCTTTCTCATAGGCCTTCAGATGGCTGTCACCATGAAAATAACAAAGCTTAACATGTTCGATGACTCTTTGATCATTGTTAACTAGGTCAAAGGGATCTACCAGTACAAATGCCTAGTTTTGCAAGCCTACAAAGCCATTGTGGATAAGTTCCTAGAAAAATTCAAATGGTATAACATCAAGGCACTCCCTCGATCATCTAATCATTTTATGGATACAATGGCCTCCCTAGGGTCCTTGATCCTGTAAGATCTTGTAGATCAAATTACTACCATTCAAGTCAAAACACTCTCACAATCTACGATTGAGCGTGAGAACACTCAAGTCATGCTGAAATTCCACTTGATTCAAATTGACCCTCATCAAGAGAGATTCTCACACATTCACAAACATTTGAACCAGGGTGATTGGGGGAATTTTTTCCTTCAAGCCCCTTTTGATAGTAGCACAATGCTATTCTTACAGGTTCTCTCCTAATCAGCTTTTGCTTGGGATGAACTTCAAGAGGGACAGGTAGTTCATGTGCTCGAGGTTTCTTCACAACAATATTGGTCCACACAGATCAGGGAATACCTAAATCTTGGTAACCTCTCTCCTGGGTTGTCGCACATTGCTAAAAGAACATTAAGATCTAAGGCAATAAAATATGTCTTGCTAGGAGATATTTTGTATCGTTAGAGCTACAAAGGGATACTCCATTTCTTAGAACATCAAGAATAAGCTTGGGCAATTGTCCAAGTGCATGATGGTACATGTAGTGGCCATTTCAACGATATGGTCATTGCCAAGCAAATTCTTTGCATGGGCTATTATTGGCCAATTTTAGAGCGAGATTGTTGTGCATACATGAGGAAGTGTGTGAAGTGTCAGCACCATGCTAATTTGACACACGTGCCTTCTCAATCCTTGCAAATGATTCAATCGGTGTGCCCATTTTCACAATGGGGATTAGATTTAATAGGGAAAATATCCCTCGCATCCTCGGGCCACCACACATTTATTATAACAACTACCGAGTATTTCACTAAATGGGTGGAAGCAATTCCCCTTACCACTACAATGGGACCCTGCATAGCGGAGTATTTATTACATAATATCATTTGTCATTTTAGTATTCCATCCAAGATAATTTTGGATAATGGGACATTGTTTAAAAATAAATATGTGCAGGATTTGACAACAAAGTATAATATCCAGCACATTTTTTGACACCCTACTATCCATAAGCAAATGGGAAAGCAGAGGCTTCCAACAAAACATTGATTGCCATTCTCAAGAAAATTGTCAGATAAAATCACATTGATTGGCATACACAAATGCCCCTTGCTCTATGGGCCTACTACACTAGTATTCAGACACCCACAGTGGCTACTCCATTTTTGCTAGTATATGGAACTGAGGCAGTCATACCTCTAGAGCTCGAAGTCCCATCGTTGCACATATCCATGCAAGAGTTCATCGATGAAGGTACTGTATAGTAGGCTTGCCTAGATCAACTTACGTTTCTTGATGAACATCGTATTAATGCTCTCGAGCACCTATGTATTTACCAAGAGCGACTTAAGAAAGCCTACAATATGAAAGTCCACCTAAGGGAATTTCAGGTTGGTGATCTCGTTTTGAAGGAAAATCAACAAAATTCTAATTTTCCACCCCACTTGAGGGACAAGTTTGTGGTAAATTGGTTAGGTCCCTATGTCATTACTAGTTAGATAGGACCCAAAAATTATCACCTAGCCTCCCTTGAAGATGTTGAGGATCTTGAACCCTTGAACATACTTCATTTGCGGCCATTCCATGCATAAGGTATGATGGTCAGCCTAAAATGCTCCTAGGTGGTCTATAACCATCTAGGTCACCCCAAAATGCTCCAAGGGTGCCTACATCCCACTTGGTCAATCCTAAAATACTCCTAGGCAGTCTAGAACCATTTAGGTCACCCAAAAATGCTGTAAGGGTGCCTACATCCTGCTTGGTCAACCTAAAATTCTCCTAAGTAGTCTAGAACCATCTACATCACCTAAAAATGCTCCAAGGGTGCCTACATATTGCTTGGTCAACCTAAAATGCTCCTAGATGGTCTAGAACCATCTAGGTCATCCCAAAATGCTCCAAGGATACCTACATCCTGCTTGGGCAACCTAAAATGCTCCTAGGAAATCTAGAATCGTCTAGGTCACCCCAAAATGCTCCAAGGTTACCTACAACCCGCTTGGTCAACCTAAAATGCTCCTAGGCGGCCTATAACCGTCTAGGTCACCCAAAAAGACCCAAAGGCATCCACAACCCCTTTGGTCACCCCAAACACCCCAATGGCCCCAAATAAGCCCGTTGGTCACATGTACATATATATCACTCAAAAATACAAAAAACATCATCAAAATATCAAAAATCCAAAAATATTGCATCGCATTACATTTCAAAAACATCATCAAAATATCAAAAATACAAAAATATAGCATCACATCACATTGCATCCCATTGTATTCTATCATCACTTGCATTTTAGGCATACTCATCATTAGCACTTTATATTTTAGATTTGCTTATACATGTCTAGCACGATGATGGTACATTACTTATCGCCCAAAATCAATGTTGTGAAAGTAATCATAGTTCAAAGTTTTCACTTATCATTTTCACCCACATTTTCCATATACATATTTGTGTCCACCCCTTCACCTAGTCATTTGTTTTAGAATGTCATTAGGGTTTTTGGTCACTCAACCATTTTAGCTTCTTTTTAGGTTTTATAGAAAGCTATCTTGATTTTTAGGAGGTAGAGTCTTGCTTAGATTATGCCTTGTGTACATCATGTCCCAAACATATTTTTAACATTAATAAATCCAAGTTTTGCATAAATAAATATGAAATCCATAAAGTGGTCTAAGTTACCTTAAGCGAAAAGGTCATCCTGCTCATCCCCTTGTGCAAATGGTTCAAGAATGTTGAGAGTTGGCAAAAGGACAAGCTCTTCACTACCCAATCCTCCAAAATAAACAATGGTTTTCACCACTATCAAATCCCAAATCCCAAATCCCTAATCCCTAAAAAAATCAAAGAAATCAAAGAAATAAAAAAACCAAAGAAATCAAAAGTTCAAAAAGTAAAATTCAAAAGAAAAATCCCACAAAAAGTAAAAATCAAAAGCAAAATCAACAGTGGTTTGCACCAATAATCCCAAATCCCTTGATCAAAGAAAATAAAATTCAAAATAAACAATGATTTGCATCACTACATATGAGCAAGTATCCCAATAAAATCGAAGAAAATAAGGGAGTCAAACTTGAATCCTTGGAACTCTCAGCATTTGGAAAACCATCAGGTGATCCTCATTACAAGTTTGGTGGATATCCTACTTGTCAATGGTGGTAGCCTCCCACATGATGATATGTCTATCACATTAGCTTTTGCATGTATGCAGACCAATGTTTGCATGTGGATGAGCTAGCTTTTGTAACTTAGATTGCCTAGTGGTCTAGTCCTACTAAGTAAAAAACCTAGGATAGTGACATTCATAGAGTGATCCTCATTCTAGGTTTGGTGGATAGTCTATCTAGCAATGGCGGTATATTTATGCGTTTCATAAGAATGAAATCACTTGCACACACAGGGATATGAAAGTACCTTGATCATCCTAGTAGATTCATACCTTGTCACAAAGTCTTGCATAGTCAGTGTACAACCTTTGATCAAGTTAGCTAGAGTGTTTGAGTCTCAGAAAAATCTCAGCTACATTCTTTACACATCTCATTTCATTTACTCCATTTCATCACATCGCAATAATATATTTCCACATTTTCATTACCCAAAAACAATATAAAAACAACAAAGGAAAAAAAAAGAGCGTTAATATGTTTTGTACAGTCTATGGTGCTAACATAGTATATCAAATCATTAGCCACAACTCATTTTTCACATATTCCATCCCACTATGCATCCACACATATAGATAGCATCAAATAAAAATAAAAATACACACACATATACGATATCTACCTATCATAATTTCATTGCATCCATATGCATAACATACCAAGCATTTAACACATAATCATAAATCCATACACACATTGCTTTCATACAATAAAGCAATAATCAAACACATGCTGAACATAAGAAAAGTCCCATATATATGGGGTAAAACACGTACATCAAAGTTTCCAAAATGTCCATAGATTACAATAAAGTGGGTCCTTAGACCTCACAATTCTAAACATCAAAAAAACCCAAAAATAATCCCATGAGTCTCCGTCACCATGATCATGCAGGATCGATGCTATGACTCACACTACCACCAGTAGTTTAGATCCGCTAAGACTCCCCATACCTGCTACCACTAGTCCTGTCCTCCCTCTACCTATTAGAGGAGTGCACCATCTCACTCTACCAATATTAGTGTGATTTACTGCTCTCCCCATAATTCGATAATCATCCCCCAAGGCACACCACCTCCATCTCCAATCGATCCACATATGACTGCTTTTGCTATCCCCATGCCTGATAGGTCTCCACCATTGACTATAGTCATAATACCTATACCCATAGCTTCTTTATCTCCTTAGTGTTGGATCCCTCCTGCCTTAGATCCTGAGCTCTCAACTACACCCATAGGGAGGATATCTTAGACTGGTCCTCTTGGGTTTATACTTGCAAGAGATATCTCTCCTGCCTAACCCTGGCCAACTCAGTCTATAGCTCTATGTATTTCTCACTATGTGCACCCTGTGGTACTTGCGCCCCAGGATCCTCCACACCCATGTCATCATCCTGATATCCCAAATCTAGGAGATCTCCATAATCATCGCCCTTTGCTTGGTCCTCCTATGGATCATCTAGCATCATCTCATCCACCATCCCAAATGCCTCACCCCCTAGCACCCATGCACCTCACCACTGGTGCATCACCCACCATGAGTCATACTCCCCTGTAGTCCTAACATCATCCACATCAGGAACAACTACTACAGGATCTGACTCCTCATCCACCTCATCTATAATAGGCCATAACATCATCCTCTCATCCCTATGGCACCGATACACCACTAGCTCCCTGAGAAACCCCTACCATAGCCCAAACTACCATATGACACAACCAAATGGGAAATACTCTCGCTTGGTCCCATGTTGGAAAATCAACCACCTGCCCCACCTCACCCATCGAAGCTACTCCCTAGCATCTTCCCAGATCGACCAATCCCTGTATGGTCACCATAATACCTACCCTAGTGCCAGGTGAGAGAAAATATTAGCATAGTGATCCCCATCATATACAAACCACTAAATTTGACCTCTCTCCTATGTCGTCTATCATAGGATACCATATCCTATCTTCCTATCTACTAGCTATGCCTGGGTCATCCAAGGTAAGCCCTGTGGTCACCCCACAACTATGTGTTGCCACCCCCAACACTACAGTAAGAAACTATAGCCTAAGCACTTTCACTTATGATAGTTGATCTCGTGCAACTCATCATAGAGCTATACCAACAAGGTAGTCCCCCACGCCATCACCAATGGCTCCTCCTTGGTGCACCCCACTAGGGCATACACTAGCTCTATGATGAGTCAAGGAGGAGCATATTAGAGATGAGAGTCATCAGTAGTGCATGCCTCACCTCCAACATCCCATACTTGTGCCAATACCCCACCAATATACCTCCATTTTAGCAGTCCATCTCCATTGCCTTCACATCTTCCCCAAAGTACCTCATCAGCAGTGCACCCCTCTGGTCGCAGTGTGATGATCAGATAGGTCGTACCTCTATCAAAATCCTTAGAATATGATAGACATCCTATAGCATCATCATCATCTCCCCCATTGGTATATGGAAGGTGTTGGTTCATGGGTCCCATAAGCTAATCAATGTTGTAAGATAAGCCCAATCGCTTGCCACCAGCTCCAATAGAGTGACTTGCTTGAGCCCTAGGGCATCAAGCCACTCCTAGTCAGCCTCAATTAAGACATCCTATGTGGTCCTGAAGAGCTTTGACTTTCGATATGAATTTTCACCACCTAAAAAAATAACAAAAACAAATCAAAACATAAAAAAAACACAAAACAACAAAAACAAATACAAAATAACATAGGTATTACAATATGTAATAAACGAGGTCATTTGAGTTAGCATTTACTATCCTCACATCGGCACCTTCACTAGATGCCTCCCCCTGCTAAATCATGATGATAGCAGGATGATTTTGATAGTGCTTCACTATGCAAAATCACTCTCCTCCTCACCTCTCAAATTACAAAAGAAAACATGCAATAATGAGCCCAAAACTTGCATTTGGGTTTTATATAGGCCTACAACAATCCTATTTGTCCCAGGGTGGGATGAAAAAAATTTTGGCCATTCGTCCCACCCTAGGATGAATACCAAATTTGTATTCATTCCACCCTAGTATGAATACATGATTCATAGGTCAAAACACCTTCAAATGCACCAAAAGGGTCCAAAAATCCACACATATAGCTCTATTTTTGTCAAAATTTTTTGTATCAGTAAAGAGGCAAATAATAGCACTCTTAGATGCTCAAAAAGAACCTCAATTCAATCCCTAAGAATTCCACTATGGCCAGACTGCCCCGTGGGAATGAGGTTTTTTATTCCATTCCTCCAAGAAGCAGCACTGAAAAGGGTTCAAAACCCACCAAAAACATGTCAAATCTGATGGAATTCACTCAGGGTTAATATGGAACATAATTTTTTCATGGATGCCTAGAAAAGTTACTAATTTACTCCCTAATAAGGCCATTGTGGTTGGAATGCCCCACGAAAATAAAGTTTTCAACTCCTTGCTTCCAGGAAACCCCCATAGGATCATTCAAATCCTTTCAAAATTGTGCCATTTTACAATACATACAACCTAGCGCAACCTCACCAAAATCCATCTAGATCAAGCGAGTCATTACTTTTCTCATGAGTCATTCCCTCATCGACTCATTGCTTGAGGGAGTAGTTATACTCAAGTTAAATTATTAAGCACACACTCAATCATACAAATTGCGTTCGTTCAAAAAATCTTTGACAAAGACAATCACACTCCTGCTTGGGGCATCAAAAAAGCACAAAGCACCAAATTAAAATGCTTGACATTGTTGGCATCATGGAATCATAGTCCTCGCCTCTTCATGACAGACAATATCTAAGATAAAGCAAGTTCCTTAGCTCGTCAAAAGCATGGATTCAAGAACACATGCTATTTCCAGGATTGGGGCATCTAAAGTTGGTTAGGGTATTGAGTAACCTTAATCATTGAACATTTTAGTAATCAATTTTTGATCGGTGTTGTGTTGCACACAACACATCCTAAAAAGGGGCATCTAGAGACACTAAAATCTGGTCAATCCGATTATGCTACCATAAGCAATGACTTCATGACACACTAAGGTCCCCAGGGTAGCCCTCAGGAGGCATACAATGGTTCTAACCACTTAGCACAAGGTTTTGAAAGGTTCTAGGCCACTTTTGGTACCTTTTGGATACCTTGTTGCTAATCATTCCACCCTGGGACAAATACAGAACCTATTTGTCCTACCCTAGGATGAATAGCAGTATTCATCCCAAGGGGGAGCAAATAGCAAGTTTAATTGGCAAAAAATCAAATATGGACAAATGGTGCCTGGAAATGGTTACTTTTTTGGTTCCCAACACCTAGAAAGTCAAAGCACACAGTATTTTAATGCTCCATACCATGAGGGAGGCCAAATTGAGAGATTCTCTTCCTCCTCCAATGCATGTCACCCTGGTGGCCAAGTGGCACCTCGTGCCTCGCATGCCATCGCATGCATTTTGATCCATGAAGCCTCCTTGGGGGCTATAAAGTGGATGCATTTTCCATACAATAGAGAGGATATTTTTAGGACAAAGCAATGGAGTGATGCCAAGATTTCCTTCCATCCTTTTGTGCCCATTTTCCCTCGGAATATCTACCTAGCGAAGGAGGTTTGCGAGTGAACTAGGAGGTGCAATATATTATAAAACTAAACCATATGAGTGAGTTCCCACACCAAATTTGACAAAAATACCCCTTAGAGTGTTTTGGACCATTTCCCAATGGAATTGGTGGAAAAATGTAGGCAAAAATGGTGGGCGTCCCACCCCCGAGTGCCCCCTAATTTGTGACAATCCTATTCGTCCCACCCTATGACAAATAGAAATTTGTCCACAATTTTGTTACTATTTTAATTAGTTATTTTCTAAATGCTATTACTATGTTGTAGTTCAAATCTTAGGTATTTCTGAGCTATCTTGGCCGAGATATTGCATTTTTAGTGTTTTGCAGGGTCTCTTGTAGGTATCCGATGATCATTTGAGAGAACACCCAAACTATGACTGATATTACAAATATGATCAATAGGTTTTCTTAGAATAGTATTTTATATATTCTGTCCAATTTTAATGCATTTTGGATATGCGTAGGGTTAGGAAATATTTACTTCATGTTTTGTAGGTTGCGTACCATCATTGCAATCATGAGGTCCCTTCAGAATTAATATTGGCATAATTTCTAGTGAAATATTCCAAAAACCTTATGTTTTACATACCTATACAATTTCATGTCATTTGGAGTTGATTTGATATGTTTTATCATTAGTAGTTGTTTGGCCCCTGTGGGGATTACATGCTTTTTATCACATGCACTCACTATTGACATTTCTGGTTTACTTGTGTGTAGGTGCAGGTTATTACAGTGCATTGGAAAGGAGCATATGGCATCTAGATCAAAGATGCAAGTGGCGATGACCTTGGTCCGCCCACCTCGATTGTGGGTACGAGGAAAGACATTAGATGTGCACTCGAATTTCTTGAAGGATTTTGATCCTTGGGCACCCGAGTTGTAAACATTTGTATTACCCATTTTGAGCCCTCAAGGGGACACATTGTAACCTAGAATTTTATCAATTCAATTAATAAAAATCTATTTTCTTTGCTTTACTTCTTGTTATTCGTTATATTTCCACTTTACTTGCATGCTTCCATTTGGTGCTCATAAGCGATAGGGCATATATACGTGCATTGTTTATATTATTTTGGTGCACCATTTTTCCCTATTTCACTTTTTAATTAATATTCTAGTACTCTCCTAGGCCTTTTGGCTTTCGATCTACCAAGGTAGAGAGCATACTCCCTAAGCCCAATATTTTTCCTCTCTCATTCCATTGCTTGCCTCCCCTTTTATAATTTTCCTAGCTCCCATTCCTCCATGAGTAAGAGGGTGGATTTACTAATAAAATATTATAGAGCCTTTTTTGGAGTTCACCCAAATAGTGAGATTCCTTTTTTACAATTTAAAAATTAGGAACAAGACAAGAGGGGGTAAGATGGGAGTACCTTGCTCAATTTAGGCCTTCCATTTTTCCAAGTGCAACTACAAAGTCTTCACCATTACTATTGGGAAGGAGTCATGTGAAATGTAGAATAGTTCACCCACTAGTCAAATATGTACATTTTTATTATTAAAACATGACCTTGTCCTTTTTAGGCCCAATTTAAAATTGGATAAATTTTGTAGGCACCTAATTGTAATAAATTACTTTTGTAAAAGATACATTTTTCCAAATTAATATTTTCACAAAAGTATTTTTAATTTCTCTCAAAACCTTACCGAAATCCCAATTGTTTTCTAAAACTCTCCAAATTAAATTGGTAGAGTGTAGCTAGTTTTTAATTAGGGATTTTATAGGATGATTAGGGTTTAACATCCCCTAGATTTTATTAATTAGATCCTTTTATTAATGCATGTCAACATTATTAAGGTTTGGTTAATGTTAAAATTCAAGTACTAATTGACCCCTTTGGCTCAATTAATGTCTTCTAGGAAGTCCAAAGGGTGGGCTGTGAGATACTCCCCCCTTGGATTAAACATAGTCCTCTATGTTTCTTGTTAATTTCTAGCTTAGTTAGTGTAGAAGATCAATAAAATAAGCATTAGTTCTTTATAAATCAGATAGAATCATAATCCTTTTCCTTATTTCTAGTGTCTCGATCCTGATGGTAAGCAATATATTCCATCCACAAGAGTACCTAGACCTATAAAAGTGTAAACTATCAACAATACTATGTTGTGAAAGCAATAGAAAATCCATATTGCATCAATAATAAGTATCAAAAACATCATCAATACACAATTTTCATCATGAAAACAGAGCATCAAAGCATCTATCACAACATAGTCAATGATAATAGAGTACTACAACAAGAGAATTGTAGAATATTTCCATAGAGGTGACATGAAATTATGCTATTATAATAAGTTAGACATAATTTGTCTAATTAATCGCATAAAAAACACTCATAAAGGAGTATCACATTATGCCTTAATAGCTCCTTTTATGAGATAGCCTGGTATACATAGGTGTCATCAAAGACAAAGACATAATTTCATGCTTCTTCATTCAAGATATCCATATATCTTGAAACCATATTGGCAAACTCATTTTCTGCCACCAGTGCATCACTCTTGATGTCCCATGGTAATTATATTCGATCAGTCTATTGCAAGATTCGTATTTCAAGAGGTACAAATATCAAATGTAATACTCAAAAGAGCCTAAGGTACACCACTTAAGACCCATAAAATGTGGAGGGTTCGCTTAGCTCTTCCACTTTGATTCACCAGTGGCTCAATAGTGGGAGGAAAAGAACTTGAATATATGTAGTCTTTGAGTAACAAAATCCAATAGTAATGATCATATTTACTATGCTTATGATGTCATATTGATATTCATGGTCATACTTACCCCATGTAGGATATCATGCAAACATTTCATACCAATCATACTATAATTCATTAATAGGTACCTATGACCATACTTACCCCACGTAAGGTGTCATAACAATCATAATATCATTCATTGATAGTACCTATGACCACACTTACTCCATGTAAGGTGTCAGAACAATCATACTATCACTCATTGATAATACCTATGACCACACTTACTCCATGTAAGGTGTCATAACAATCATACTGTCACTCATCGATAGTACCTATGACCACACTTACTCCATGTAAGGTGTCATAACAATCATTAGAACATGATTTCTTCTATGTTAAGAGGGGATCCCACACTCTTCTTTAAGGATAGATTCCTTATCTATACCTCCTAAGAGTGTTCCAATATTAACTAGAATTTTCATGTCTAACCTTGTTTATTTAAGTTAATTTTTAAGTCTTAACTTGAGTAAGATTTTATTTCATTAAACTCATTGGATTTTCACACAGATGCATCCCAAAATACCTCTTCTTATCACCCAAGATATTCCTCACTTGAGGTCTAGTTGTAGCAGATGACTTTTAGGTGATCAATATATCAGTTAGAGTACTTAGTCCAAGATTTCCTACTTAGGATCTTCCAAAAGCTTCCTGCTATTTGGAACCCTCTAAGTCACTACTTAGAGAGAGAGGATTTCAAGTGTTGGGATCATCCTATCCAAATCTTAATGAAAGTTAATCATGAGTATTACTCTTAAGAAAAATATTCTGGTTTTAGATAGGTTATAATGCCACAATAATCCAAACCAAGCATATATTCATTGTGTTTTATAACAAAGATATATATATACATAAACTAAAAACCCTCTTGGGTTACAATTATCATCCTTATAATGTAAAATGGGTGATTTACAACCATTTCTATAGCTCTCAAGGCTACTGCCTTTTGGTCCTATCACTATTCTATGATGGACCTAAGCCTTCAGTTGTTCTACCAACCTCCTACATAACCACATTATTTTTGGTAATTGCATTGTTTCCTTAGCTCATACCGACACCACCAAAAGTCATTTTCTCCCTTCAAAGAGTGTGTACCAATAGATCAACAAGCACTAGGAGTATGATCATAAGGATTACTTTGGGGCTTGTTCCCATTGTGTCCATAAATAGGAGTGCCAACCCCAACATAAGTGTTGCCATCTTGCATTCCATGGGTAGAACTCTTGCTTTTTGAATGCTTACAGAGTAATGCATCTTGGGTTCTACCAAATGTTTAGCTAGTTGTCAGTTTATGTTACATAGAGATTGATCAAAAATCTAATCGAAAGTACTTTGATTATTCAAACTCTATTTGACACCCACCATCGATCGTATTTTGATTGATGTGGATGTACTATATCACCAATCCCATCCTAATTCTTCTTCCAAAGTTCCCAAGGTAATAATTCTTCTTACAAAAATACTTGTGCTCGTATCAAATATTTATGGGTGTCTCATTAATGCAGCCTCAAGGTGTCTTATCATTGCATTTTTAGAGGCTTCATCAAATGAGCACACGTTTACCTATGCATCTTACTTTTAGAAGTTGTATCCATTATCGTATTGTTTCTAGCTGTCAAGGTTGTGTTTATACATAGGTAGGGTACTATTGCAAAAAATTTATCATGGTTAATAAGTCAAATTTATGTTGAGTTTAGTTTTCAACTCATATTGCTGCTTGAAACAATTTATAGTTCTTCCTGTGTCATACAGGAAACTATTTCCTGGTATGCATATTTACTGGATCATTTACTCAAATGAGATGCATATTTTGCATTATGCAAGGGATTCTATGAGTTACTTTGAATTCTAAGGCAACTCTTATCTTCCAATAATTCTTCTTGTGATCTCATACTTTCCAATAGTTACTCTTCTATTGGCTCTATAAACTTTCCTGACTAGGTTTGACATACTTGTAGTCATTTCCTATCACATTGCTACTTCAAATATATTAAAACTAGATATCATTTCCTTTTATATATAATAGAGGGCTCTCGAGCTTCAAACAACTATTCAAGGTTTATGCCCCAGTTTACCTATGTGGATGATAATACCACATGCATTGAGTGGGGGTAGACCCATATTTAAATAGTGTAATGCATTTTATTAAACTTGACCACCACGTAGGTGGTCGAGTGGCATACTTTTCTATGGAGTCGAGATACTTGAAGAAGTTAGTGATGGTGATATTCTAGATGATGTTTTTTGGATGGCAACCACGACTCAAATAGGATGGTATTCCATATTGCATTCCTTCACCATTGCTAAGATGTTCAATTCCTTGTTCTTTCCAAAGGCCATGCGTGTATTGTAACATTGATAAAAAATGTAAATAGAGAAAACATTTTTTTGTTGATCTCTTTGTCTTACCCAGACTCTTTCCATACACAAGGTAGTAGTGCCATTGCAATTCCCAATGGGATCTATCTTTCCAAAACTTATCTTATGGATTGCCTTTCCATAGATAACCTTCAATACCCTAATATTTTTAGGGAACATCATAGCTTAACATAGCTAAGTTTATGATCACGGGGTTACTTTTAGAAAAATCTCTTATGTGGTTCTCTTAAAGATAAATACTCAAGTGAGTCCAAGGCTGCACTTCACATAAATAAAAATGGTCAATGTCTATCCTATGGATATGAGTGGCCAATCCTCCTATTAAGACCAACGAGTAATAAAACATACCACACTCTTAGGAATTCTCTTGTCTATTTCAACAAGAATGCCCATTTCCCTTTCTAGCTTAAGCTAGACTCATGTTAGGTCTCTTTCAACCCGTACATTAGGTGTATGCCTTGAAGACTAAACGTCATATCATAAAGATAGAACATCAATCATTTGTAATGCTTAACTTTCTTCTCATTTCACATAATGAGAGTAAAGGGGTTATCACACAAACCCTCATAGACACTCAATGTCTACCATTTTACCTTACTTGTTTCATTCACTTTTAATATTCCATGATATGAGATAAAATCTAAGCTTTTTCCACTTGATAATTTTTGAATCCGTTTCCCACATAATACTTTTAGTAAGGAAGAGACTTAGATACATGCCACAAATATCAAATATATTTTCTCGATGATCTCTTGGGTACTCCACACATTGTGAGATGTTTCATCACTCTTCCATTCTGATTCACTAGTGAATATAGGTATGGGAGAAATTTTTTGCACATTAGTAGCTTCCAAGCACTTATTTTTACCTTACCATGCATTTATCAATTTAGAGTTCATAAAAAATAGTTATAGGTTTACAAACAAAGCCCATATCTTTGCTAGCCTAGACCTAGCATTAGAGTCCATTAGCTAACCTGGGCTCTGATACCAACTGTAACAACCCAAAATTACCAACCAAATCTGAGATATAATTTTTTTTGTTCATGTCTAACATGTCAAGCTTTAAAACCAAGTATTTTAGGATCAACATCAAGCAGGATAATAAGTGATCGAGAGGATTATGACATGGTCAGTGTCAAATCTCATGATAGGAGTGACCAACTCCTATCATGATAGGTATGATATCCTTGGTTTAACTAAATCTAGTCCTTCTTTCAGTAGGAATTTTAGTTATGTAACCGATTGAATGTAATATCAATATTACTTCCTAATTCTATTATTGGCAGCGGAATACCATGCATGCATTATTTAACAATACATGAATAATACTTTAATCATATCAAGGCCTTTACTTTATTAAAAGCACAAATCATTACATCATTTTAAAAGAGCCATTCATTGGAAAATACAAAGTATCAATCATTATATCCTCAAGATCAATCATAATCCTTTCTCATTCATAGAACATTGCTTGTTAACAAAATCTTGCATCATATAACATTATAGTAATCATCTTATAAGAATGTAAATACATCATTCCATTGGAAAGCAAATAACATTTAGTTTTCATCATATTCAATATCTATGATCTAACTAATCATAATAGAAAGCAAGTATGATACCCATGCATAACAATAATTTCAAACCACAAATAGAAGTACACAACATATACCCTAGGAATCCTCATGGGGAATAAAACTAGCCTCCAAAATATGCTTCTCCTATCATTTCATAAAGAAAAGTTATCATAATTACAAGTGTAAAAAAATATTCCTTGGATCCTTTTTCTAAATCAATTATACAACTAAAGTAACTAATTTGTCCCTTTTATAAATCAAGATGCAAATAAGAAAATTCCACATTTTATTTCTCTAAGCCATCAATACCATACATAATAATCTCAAAAATTCTTATATCTACATATTTATGAATGATCATCAGGTGCATATTAAGGAGAAGTTTCATCAATTACCGAGAGGGAATCCCATAATTCCATCGAGAATGAATCCCACGTTCATTCTCCAACCTAGATGCCATTATCCCATTTAAATCATTGTGATATAGTACTCATCTAAGGTTTCATAACACATGGAGAGATCCCATACTCTCTCCAAGATTAGACTCCATATATAATCTCCCATATTCATTAATATCTCACAATTTAGAAAATTTCTACCATATTGTCATTTGATCAAAATCATATTATAGTTCTCATAATCCATCAATAGGATCATCCTATGATCCTCGTAGTTTGGTCATTAATTTATTCCATGATCAATCCATATGGTTATACTAGAGTCCCTACAAAATCTTACCTTTTAATATATCAAACAAGATTACATCTTTAAGCACAATCAACCTTGTAATCTATCACACAATATTATAAATCAACCTTGTAATCTATCACAAAATATTACACAAATCAATCTTATTAATATATCACACTAGATCACACATTTAAGTACAAATCAACCTTGTAATATATCACACAATATTACACCTTTAAACACAAATCAACCTTGTAATATATCACACAAGATTACACCTTTAAACACAAATCAACCTTGTAATCTATCAACAAGATTACACCTTAAACATAAATCATCCTTGTAATCTATCAACAAGATTACACCTTAAACATAAATCATACTTGTAATCTATAAAACAAGATTACACCTTAAACACAAATCATCCTTGTAATCTATCAACAAGATTACACCTTAAACATAAACTATCCTTGTAATCTATCGAACAGTATTACATCTTAAACATAAATTATCCTTGTAGTATATCAAACAAGATTACACCTTAAACACAAATCATCCTTGTAATCTATCAAACAAGATTACACCTTAAACATAAATCATCCTTGTAATCTATCAACAAGATTACACCTTAAACATAAATTAGCCTTGTAATCTATTGACACAACCGCAGAACGCGCGCCCATCTGGTGTACTAATCTATACCATCGAAAATACAAAGATCCACACAAAAATGCACAAATCGAATGAATAATGCCAACTAATGCAAAGTATTCTTGTATTGATATTTCAAAGGATCTCGGGTTACAAAAATGCCCCCCTCGGGGTCACTCCAAAGATGATACAAATGTTTACAATAGCCAACACCCTCAACAGGGTAGGCACGCTTGTAGATTTGCTTCGATGACTGCTCACAAACTGCCTTGGGGTAGAGCTAACCCCCTTCTTCACGATGTGGAAGGATTATGATATAGAATCATTTTTGCACCTGTCTCCCTACGAACAAGAAACAAAAATGTACGATTATATAGATTGATAGCCTCTTGTGATGAGACCCTTTTAAAGGATTATACATGTAAATGCCATCAAACTAATGAAACAAGAAAGCATAAAGAAAGGTTCTACGCTATTCTAATTGTATCAAGAATTACACTACAATATACAAAACATGAACAAAAACATGATGCATTGAATAAATATTGAATTGAAAGCAATAAAGCATCAAAAAGATCCAATACACTTCTACCCACTACAAATCATAAAATACCTAATTCCTACGGTCAGAGTTTCTCTAAAAATGCAATTTAACCTATGAAAGAACTAATTTGAATATCCTATGTAGTAAAAAGCAAACTGAGTAAGGTGATATCTAACCTATTGTAAATTGTAGCTATGAGGGGCGGTCTGCACTGTAAACCATGGCTGATAGCCGTGGTTTGACCTTTGATGTGTTTACCCTCAGAATTAGGGGCAATGGGCTTGACCTCCTTGTCCGAATTGATGTTCAAGGGTCGCCTTTGTCATCCTCTGACAAATTTGGTAGTCAAATCACTATGAAGGGCCTTCGTTAGCCTGAATTTGCATTTCTTGATCCTCCTAGGCACCTAGGGCATACATGGATAATTGATCATTGAATGGATAACAAAGGGGCTCTCAAATGCACAAGGTTGTTATGCAATTTGATAGGGCTTCGCTTCTTGATCGATTAGTTTACTCGATAATTTGACAGCGCTTCACTATGCAAAAAATCTCTCTCCAGTCCTTTGTTTCTCCATTAAAAAAGAGGGGTACTTATAGCATGCCCCTAGGGTTAGGGGTGGCTTCATGGAGAAGCCAAGATCAAGAAGGTTGGTTATGACAGTTGGGATGGAAGCCTCTGGAATCTTTCGTCCTCCAACTAACTCCTTCTAGATCTCTTGGCCATTCCAACCGATTTGGCTCGGATGGAAGGCCTAACTGAACTCTAGTTCAAACTACAGGTCACAACTATGGTCCAGACTAGAGACCACAAGTGTTAACCACGATTAAGACTGGAGACTACAGGTCTGGGCTACGATTTAGACTGCTTAGGCCAGAATGCCTAAATTGAGTGGTTAGAACCATTGCTCTATCTTGGAGTCTATCCAAGATCCTTCATATGGTTTTGTAGCATGTCCATATGAGTAGTCACCCTCGGCTTGATCCATTTTAGGTGTCTACAAATGCCCCTTTTGAGATGTGTTGTGAGATTGAACAACGCTGAGAAAAATAGACCTCCTAAAATGATGCCAAAGGTTCTATGATGATCATTAGTCTGATCAACATTAGATTCCCCAAGTCTAACAAAAGGATGCGCATCCTGGAATCATTGCTTCCAACATGGGAAGACTTACATTTGAAAAATCCACACTCATCATCAGACATTCGGGTAGCTTTGGTGCTACAATAGGAGTTAGGCCTATATAACCGATGAATGAGAGCTACAAATAAAATTTCATATTTGCTATTTACCCCAAGCAGAGGGGGAAGCTTATGATAGCTATTAGCAATGATTCACAAGGATGAACACAATTTTGACAAGATCAAGGGATCTACGATCTTTGGGATCTTCTATTGATTTTTATTATGACATGAAATTATGACTACCCCCTCAAGCAACGAGTCGATGAGGGTAATGACAATGTCTGAAGTGACGAAATCGCTTGACCATAATGAATGATCCTGAACAACTTTAGATTTGAAATTTTTAATGCCTTGGCTAGGCCTAGTTCAGCTTATGATTGCAATGCTTAGTAGTATTTGCATATCTCTATCCCATGGAGCAGTAAGGCTATGATAGCCGTCTTAGAGAGTCAAGATAAAAAAAATTCAAGAAGACTTGTGTTGAATCATATTGTCGATGATTTACTAAAAAATGTCATAAAAGAAATGACAATTTTACCCCAAATGTCCTTATTGTGATCTACTCATATTTTCGGATTGCATGGATCGCAAGTCACTGCAACCACCAAGTTTATAGGATAAATCACTGAATACGAGGCGCATTTGGTTCATTTGTTTGATTTTATTTTTATGTTGAATTTTGTATTTATTGGATTGATCCTGGTGCTTTTAATGTCACCAAATTTGCAATTTTGATCATTTATTTTGATTTTTATCCACTAGGAGTCATTAATTTACCTTTTCAGACCTTCCCACGGTGGGTTTTTAGCACATTTATTACTAATTGCAGATAGCGGGTATGATCGACGATTTCCACTGCCAAATTTTGTGGACTGCAGGTCAGACCTATGTGTGAAAAGCCCTAGTTTGTAGACCGCGGGTCTCAGCTATGGTCCGTAGAGACTAAGAGAACCTATAAATTGAAAGTTGATTTGTAATTTTTCATTATTTTCCTGCAACCTTGAGCAATTTGAGAGTTCTGAGAGAGAGAAGACATTCCATGATATAAGACACTATCAAAATCAACAACTTGTACACTCCTTCCCTGATGGCGGATCCTGATCAGTCATCGATTAGTTGGGGGTAGGGTGTGGGCAAGGTAACTCAAAATCGAGACCTTGCACTCCATATCAATAAAATAAACCACACTTAATAAATGTGGAAATTGAACCTCATTAAACTACCGATAATGAACCCCACTAGTTTAGGCTAGATTAGAATTTAATTTTATGCATGAGTGGTCTAGGAGGGTACCCTAAATGGGTGCCACTCCTAAATCGTAGCTGGTAGCTGTGGTTCCCAGTTGGCAAAATGGAAACTGTAGGTTTCAGCTACAGCCCCAAATTTGCAAATTGGGGACTACAAGTTATAGTTGTGATTCCCAATTTGCAAATTGGGGACCTCAATTTGCAGCTACAGTTCCCAATTTACAAATTAGGGACCACAATTTGTAGCTGCGGTTCCCAATTTGCAAATTGGGGATTGCAAGTTGCATTATAGGCTACAATTGCTTGTGTTTTTGTTGTTTTATTTTTTAGCATTGCTTAGCTAGATTTAGCTTACAATATATATATTTTTTTGCTTTTTACAAGTTAACATCTAGAGCGCGAGAGCCTGACTTGATGAAGACTCTCCACGAGGCCTTATCGGATGATGACCAAGCATGGTTCTGAGTCGTCGGGTTTAGTTATGTCATGGATCTACCCACCATTAGGGTAGATCAGGCCTATATTACTGCATTGGCCCAATGCTGGAATGTGTGGACCAACACATTTCACCTGCCTCCTGGTGAGATGACCATCACACTGGAGGACATCTACAGGATCTTTAGGATCCCTATCGATGGTGAGACTGTCATTTCCTTTGCCTAAAAAGCAAAGGATGCTATTTTTGTTGCCATCTTCGATGATCAAAGTGTCGATGCATAGGATGATGCAGACCATGGAGGGGTGCATATTAGGTACTGGTATCGGGATGATGTCTTCTCTGCTCGAGAGGCCCTATTCATGCACCTCATCATTCAGATTGTCCTTCTAGACTCCTCGGGTGCGAGGATTCCCTGGAACATGCTAGCCCCTGCTTGGAGGGTGCTTCAAAGCTTGATAGAGGAGCCACTACCGCTAGCCTGGGGGAGCATTTTACTATGCCAGATCTACCAAGAGCTGTATCAGATCACAAAGAAGAGTCGTAAGGGCATCAGCTACAACCTTTTTCTACAGATCTAGGGGTGGTAGCATATCTGAATCAAGCATCTTGTTGACCTACCTCTATGCATCACTACCCTAGATGACCCTCATCAGTGCTACACAACCTATTGGCCTCATGCTGAGGACGGTGTCTACAACAGGGCTCATGTTGGGGATAAACAACATTATATCATTAGTTTTGTGACACTTGGACTGGGGAAAATCATCTTACACCCATACATGGATTGTCTTGTATAGCCAGAGGAGAACGAGTGGCTGCGATGGGTCCATCGAGATAGATGGCTTATCTGGTGTAAGCCAGATGTGAGAGAGTACCAGTTTTCCTCTTGCATCCTGTGATAGTTTGGCATGGTGTAGGACCTGCCAGATATGCCCCTCAGGTACAGACGACTAGCTTTGGAGAGGGATATCCCACTGATAGTTCCTCCGCCACTAGGGGATGCACCTTATGACTTCCAAGAGTTGGGAGTTGAGACTTCTAGGACCATGCTTGACTATGATGGGTGGTGGTCTCTATTTAGATGGCACAGTATCGAGCCTCTAGGTCGAGATCCAGCAGAGGTAGACACGAAGGTAGATCCTAAGGGGCACAAGGTGTGCCAGCATACTAAGGGCGATTGGGGTGTAGAGGTCACCGTTGAGGACCTACCAATGATCGGCCCCTGAGGAGGATGCTCTAGAGGAGGGTGAGATCCCTCTTGATAGCATAGAGGAAAAACTGCTAGCACAGGTTGCTGACTTACAGAGTTAGATTGGGTGATTCCATATGCAACAGTGAGAGCGAGATACTACCATCGCCACTATAGAGGTGAAGGTGGTTGATAGGAAGCGATGCTTGACTGAGGTTCAGGGCCAGATACGAGAGCTCATGACTTGAGTTACTAATGCAAAGGCCCATGTGTAGAGACTACAGACTGCCCTGGAGTTAACACAGGCATAGCAAACTGCAACAAAGGTAGAGTGGGATCTTGCTCGAGCAGTGAGGGGAGCTACTATGGGGCCTCCTCAAGCTATTATGGGGCCTCCTATGGTACCAACAATAGGTAAACTAGCTAAACAGGATATGATTTCTAAGGTGATACGACTACGTGGTATGGTCATGAGGACCAATGAGATGCATGCAGTTCAGCTTGCCCACGTTGATTAGCTGGTCAGCTATATAGAGATGCAGGGGCTACCAATTCCTAAGGATCCTTTTGCCATAGAGTTGCAGCATACCGGATCTAGGACTTCAGGGCAGTCCATAGCTAGCTCGAGTCATAGGACTCACAAAACTGATAGGACGCATAGGTCCTCTAGCATGCACACAACAAGGTCACAGGCCAGAGCTAGAAATCTAGGGAATACATCATGGACCTCTAGCTAGAGGACTAGCCTACTACAGCTACCAGTTTCTCATGTGCTAGGTGCATTAGGATTTGGAGGTAGGCAGGATCCATAGCAGGATCCACCATAGGTGCCAAGTTAGCCAAGAAAGCAGACTCCAGAGCACAGTGCAGAGGGAAGCGTCGAGAGCTCCAGTATAGGGGAGAAGCCTAGATATCTTTATTAGCATCTACCTACTATAGTTTGATGTATCATTTTGTGTGTAAGGTCGAGGACCTACATAGTTGTATCCTATGGGCATTTTGTACTCTCTATGTACTCATTTGGACACACACACACACACACACACACACACACACACACACACACACACATATATATATATATATATATGATATGATTTTTCATGGCTCATTATGTGTAAGTTTGTGTTTATTAATTTTTGATTTTATGTTTATTTGATGCACATGGATGCATTGCGTATTTAAATGCTATGTTTATATGATGCAATATATGGATTTCATGCACTAGATAGCTATTCTTTTTTATGATGATGATATGCAGTGATCTAGATGATTAGATGTGTGACATATGATGTATGTATATGGATGCAATGTTTATTTTTAACGCATATTTATTTTTCTTTGTGGGCATGCATATATTTTATGCAGTTTATGATATGCTATGCAATGTATGGTAATGCATTATGTACAAAATCATAATCTAATGGAAATGAACTTGTATGCTTTAATCACTTAGAACATAAGGAATGAATGTAAACTGTGTATATCAATTTTTAAAATATGACACCACAAAATGTATAATAATCATGCAAAATAATTGATAATTCTCATTACAAGAACTTAATCAATTAATCACCCATATATGAAATGCAGTGAAATGGATTGGTAAAATGCTTAATGAATGATTATGCCATTTTGTACTATATAGTCAGTGGTCGTCTAAACATAATTTTTGATCTTCATGTAGTATCTATCTTATATATTTTATTGTACATTGTAAAGTGCATTTTGATTAATGAATGACTCGTATTTCTGCATTCTAATGAGATTTGGTATTTTGTTGCTATTGGAGCACTTTTTGGGTTTTTTCTTGAGACTCAAACACCCTAGTAGACCTCTCCAAAAATCACATGCTAACTATACCAGGCTTATATTGGACAAGGATTTTTTCGTGATAGACCCAACTATTCATAATCCCTATGTGTGCATATGAGTATTTTTAGATATATCGTAAGCATACCCTGTATGTCAGTCGAGACTCTTTCAAACCATATGTGAGATAGGGTTCCTCATACGATTGTATCATCCTTGTTTCAGCTTTGATTAGACTTATACAACTAGACAATCCTAAGTACCTAGAGCTAGATCATCTTGCAAATTGATCAGGGCTACCCCTCCAAATGCAGGCGAGACTCTTTCAACCCATTGCTACATTTGGGGATCACCCAATAGAACTACCCTTACGATTGCAGGCGGGACTCTTCCAACCCATTACTGCAATCGGGGATCACTCTATGGCTTTCAAAAGGTGTACAATCCAGAGATTCAAGTTCTCACCCTTCTCACTTGCTCAGATGTAGTGATAAAAATCATTGTTAGTCCACATGTTATCTCTTTCTTTGAGCAAGGGATTTTTATAGTGCTTTTGATTCACTATGTCACTTTACATTTTGAACTTGAAATTTGTATATTTTTTTTTTGCACTTTGTAACTTGGGATTTAACTTTTGTGACTTTGGGATTTATAGGGGAAATTCTTGTCCTTTTGCCAAAGTATACCTTTCTAGACCGAATATTTGCAAGATAAGCAGGTCGTGAGACCCATATCTCTAGAGACCTAAGACTGCTTTCACGACTTTCATCCTCTCTCGTCTTAGCAGGATTTTATATTATTTTTCTTAGTGATGGGATTATGATATGTTGAGGCCCTATCCCAACTAATGACCTTGTATATAACAGCAAAGAAAAATTTCTACAATATCTGAAGAACCCACTAGGTATGGCTGAGTGACAGGAAAACTTAATACACATAGGTCTCCACAATAGGTATCATGTACGAATGCAATGAATTATGATAAATGCAAGGGTGCATGATTGTCATATAAATATGTGTTTGTTTGTAAAACTTTGATAAATGCACTACACTCTAATGTGGAATGCAATGGATGAAAAATGCCTAAATGCAATATGATGATGTGAATGCATGTGTGAATGTAGATGAAAATGCAAATGCAAATGTTTTTGGATTTTAGGCTTTATCATTTTTTTTGGACTTTTATATATTTTTCTTGATTTTTATAGGTTTTTGAGCTTTCATATTTGACCAAACGATGAGTACATGTCCTTGGAGCTTTTTAGGGTTGACCAAGTGATTTTTAGAAATCCTTGGAGCCTTTTAACTTGACCAAAGGTTTTACAGCCACCTTTGGAACCTTTTAGTTGACCAAACTCTCAGAAAGAGGGTATGGAGACTTTTGGGATGACCGAGAAGTTATAGGAACTCTCGGAGCCTTTGGGTTGACCAAGATATTTTTGGGAATCCTTGGTGCCTTTTCTTGACCAAGCTTCTTAATCAAATAGCTTGGGGCCTTTTGAGATGATCAAGCGGTTTAGACAAAACCTCTCGGGGATTTTGGGTTGACCAAAGGGCTTGTAGATGCATTTGGTGCCTTTACTTGACCAAGCTTCTTAATTAGATAGCTTGGGGCCTTTTGGGGTGACCAAGCGATTTAGACAAAACCCTCAGGGCTTTTGGGTTGACCAAAGGGCTTACAGATGCCTTTGGTGCCTTTACTACACTCTCAAGCATAGAACACCTTAATATGGATGATATTGAGAGGCTCAAGCTCATCCACACCCTCTAGTGACATTAGGCGATAGGTACCTAGACCAATATTTTTAGATATGATGTAAGGCCCTAGCCAGTTAGCCATGAATTTGTCTCACATGTCAGATGACAAATTCGAGTTCTGTTGGTTCTATTTTAGCACAAGATCTCCAACTTCAAAGTATCTCTAGTGGACTTTGATATTGTAAGCTCATTTTAATCGCTCTTGATAAACATGGAGATGCTCAAGGGCATTCACATGATGTTCATCAAGCAACATCAATTGATCGAGGTGAGCTTGTCACGTGGTGTCATCATCGATGAATTCTTTCAATGCGAAGTGCAACGTTGGAATTTCCAACTCTAAGGGCATAATGGCCTCAGTGCCATATACTAGTGAAAATGGCATTGCCCCAGTGGGTGTTCAAATGCTAGTTATGTAAGCCAATCCTTGTGGTGTTCTTGCACTGTCTTTTTCAAGATGGCTACCATAGTCTTGTTTGAGGCCTCAGCTTGCCCATTTGCTTGCGAATAATATAGAGTTGCAAAATTGTGTTGAATGTGATATTTAGACGTTAAAGCCCGCATATTTTTGTTCTTAAAAGAAGTTCCATTATCTAAAATTATTTTGGATGGTATCCCAAAATGACATATGCTCGAGAATAAATTCTGCGATGTGAGCTCTAGTGGTCGTTGTAAGGGGAATGGCTTCCACCCACTTTATAAAATACTAAGTAGCCATGATAATGAATGTATGTCAACCTGACAATGGAGGGGAAATATTACCAATCAGATCTAGTCCCCACTGAGAAAATGGCCAAGCTGCCTGAATGGGTTGTAAGGCCTGTGATGGCAAGTGCGTAAGATTAGCATGATGCTGAAATTTAACGCATTTCTTGACATACACATTGCAATCCTTCTCCATAGTGGGCCAATAATAACCCATGAGAAGGATGCATTTGATGATAGCCATGCTGCTGAAATGGCCACCGTACATACCATCGTGAGCTTCTAAAATTGCCCAAGATGACTCTTGGGGCTCAAGACATCGAAGGAGGACTCCTTCGTAACTGTGTCGATACAAAATGTCTCATATAAAGACATACTTAGTCACTTTATATTTAAATGTGCGTCTTGTAGCACGCGATAATCCTTCTAGAATCATACCAAGTTTTAGAAATTCTTAGATTTGCAACATCGATCTTTGACAAGCCTCAACTTTGACTGCTAAGATGACCTGCTCCCCCTACGTATTTAGCTTTGCAAATATAAACTGGGAAGAAACATTCTAGTGAATGGTAGTACCACTCCCCGTAGGACTCTAAGAAGTCAATGACTCCCAGGGTGCTTGCTTAAGAAAGTATTCTACTCTACGAAACCAAATAGCTATTGCTTCCACAACAATCATGTTGACTGACTCTTTGTTATTAAAGGCTGCACGCTCTGCTGTTGGGTGGCGAGAGCATTCTAACATGGATGGTAGTAAACTCGATAGATATATTCTAAGGGATCAAGAACCCCAAATATGCCATGGTGTCTATGAACCTATTTGATGAATGAGGGATTGCCTCAATTTCATACCATTCAAGTTTAGCCAGATAAGTGGCAACAAGATCTTTGTAGGCTTTCAACACGGGACATCAACACTGAAAGAGCCTCTTAACCTGGTTAACTATGAGTAGAGAATCACAAAAAATATTCAATCTTTTAATACCCATGGCAATGGCTATGTGGAGTCCTAGAATTAGGGCTTTGTATTCAGCATTATTTTTGGTGCATGGTGAAATCCGAATGCGAAGGGATGACATACCAGATTATTGATGCAAAAAAAACAAATATGAGGTGCGGATGCTAAGTCCTACGAATGCTATGAACACATGCATGTAGGAAATAAAGCATAAATGAGGCGAGATGTAAGAAAAACATGGTAGGGCCTCTTTTATCAATGTTTCTTTCAATCCAATTACAATGCGTCCTGGTACGCTTCCAATGTCTTTTGAATGCCCACATTCAAAATGGGCAGGCCAAATGTTGCCATCGCTTGTGTCCATATGTTCATGGTTATTTTCTACCCCTCTAGTATTCCTAGTGGTGAGATTCTATGCTCAGAGAAATAGCAAACAGTTAATAGCATATGCGAATATCAAGAAAACATGCAATCCCTAAAGCCTTCGACTAGTAAGTACATAAAATAGTAAAATGATGGTCAAAACATGTCATAATGAACCAAAATTTTGATAGAAGAATCAATAAATCATTAGGGACCCATTTCAAAAAGAACATTCAGGAAATCATGCATGGATTTCTAATTGCTCTTGGGTGGGACGATTAGGACTGTCATAAATCGTGCAAGAGCGACCTTGCAAATTTCCTCCCTAGAGACCTCAAAAACTCTTGAAAACTTAGGGTTAGTCTAAAAGGGGCATTTTGGGACAACCCAGAAGGTTAGATTTGGTAGATTCTACCCAGATTGTCCTGTATTCGAAAGTGCTCCCTATATGTTAGTAAACGCATAAAATGATAAAAACACAGTCAAATCAAGTCAGAATGACATGAAACTTGAACATCAACATAAGTGAATAAAATACAATATAATGCAAAAATAATAGTAGAGAAATAAAGCATATATTTCTAATCACTTCGGGATGGGGCGATTAGGACTGCAGTAGTGCGGGGGGTGCCCGGGGGCAGGACGCCCACCGTTTGGGGCTTGGTTTTGGCACCAATCCAAGTGGGATAGGTCCAAAACATCTTAGGGGGTTGTGTTAGCAAATTTGGTGTGGTATTGTTGCTGATTTATTGGGTTTTGGGTCGAGATTGCATTCCTAGTGTTCACTTGATAACCTCTCTTCCAACAGAGAAATTAGGGATGTAGGAAGCACAAAGGGGAATGGGGGTACAATTTGGCAGCACTCCATTGCTCCAAATGCTCTAGCTCTATTCCTTTTTGGGGTGAGGAGGCTCACCCTTTTATAGACCTCAGGGGTCTCCTTTGAATGCACATGCGAGGGTGCCACTTGGCTCACCATGCCTTTCTTGGGGGAGAGAAGATTCCTCCCTGATTTAGGGCCTCCATGATCAAGGCATGCTTGACTGAAGTCCCTCTCTCTGATTTGAAACCGTTCCTCACAATTGCATGCCTTGAAGGTGAATTTGAGTGGAAGATCTAGGTTGCCATTTGTCAAGGCTTGAATTTTTGCCAATCAAACCTGCTATTTGCCCTACCTTGGAGCGATTGCTGCTAATCGTCCCGAGTGGGGCGAATAGAATTCTAATAGTCCCAGGGTGGGGCGAATAGGGAGCAAAGTGCTAAAAAGGTGCCAAATTGACCTTTGACCTTCCAAAACTAATTTGGGAGTGGTTAGGACCACTGTTTAACCTCTGGGGTCTGCCCTAGGGGGTATGTATGCCAATTCGGTCAGTGCTTGTAGTCACATAATCGGATTGGTGCTATTTTGGTGTCTATAGATGCCCATTTTTGTGATGCACTATGTGTGGCGCAGTGCTGAGCAAAAATAGATGACCAAAGCACTTAATTATTAGGATTTATTAGTAACCTAACCAACTTTTGATGCCCCAAGTATGAAAAGGGCACGCATTCTTGAATCCTTGCTTCTGACAAGCTAAGGAGCTTAAGTCAAGTGTAACGCTTTTTGGTGAGGTGCACTTGATCTTGGACATTGTTCAGTCATGAATAGGCAAAGGGCACAACCTTTTGTATGAGGAACCTTGTCTTCATGCTTCTAGAATGCCAAGTGTTTGTTCATCTTGTGATTATTGCTTATTTGCTGCCCCAAGCAGGAGCGTGATTGTCTTTGTCAATGATTCTTTGAATGCATGCCATTTCCTTGATTGGGTGTGTATTTGTTGATTTGGTGACTAAGTGTGACTACCCCCTCAAGCGACGAATCGATGAGGGAATGACCAAAATGAGAAAAGTGATGAGTCACTTGACCCAAGATGACATTTGTAAGGGTGCATTTAGTTGTTTTTCATTGAATGCTTTGCAGTTTTCCAGCAATCAAACCTATTTTTGGTGGGTTTTGACCCTTTTTGTGATGTCGATTGGGATATAATTTATCAAAAATCCTCCTTCCCGTGGAGCGGTGTGAATATGCTAGCATTATTAGGGAGTAGGATAGTGAATACTTGTGAATACTTGGAGGTTTTGTGTGCCATGAATGTCTAGTGCAAAGGCACCTTTTTCTAGCAGATTTATTGCTATTTTTGGTGTATTTCTTGGATTCTATTTTTGTTGCTTTATTTCTTGCTCTGTAATCATCCCAGGGTGGGACGAATGCCAATTTGGTAATCATCCCAGGGTGGGACAAGTGCTAACTTGAGCGCTCATCCTAGGGTGGAATGATTACAGGCCTAACAGCCTATAAAAGGACCAAAACTAGGTTTTGGGCTCATTTGCAATAATTGTTTCTTGGTGTTTTGGAGCAGTGAGGAGGAGGAGTGCGAGTTTGCGTAGCAGAGCACGGTCAAAATTTTGTGGATACCATGAGTGCAAGAATTGAATCTTCAAGTGGAGGATCCGAGGCGAGACTGGTATGATGTTTGTTCCTTCTGCTTGTTATTTATTTTTGCTTTATATGAAGTTAAAAAAATTGCACATAATTGTTTTTATTTTGCGTTAATACTAAGGTTGAAACCCTAGTATTAATTTTTATATTTTATATTGTTTTTGTTTTATTTTGTTCACATTAAGGCTAAAACCCTAGGACGATTGTTTTTAATTTTTAATTTTATTTCATTTTTTTGCTCATACTAAGGTTGAAACCCTAGGATGAATTTGTTTTTGTTTTGTGTTGTTTGTTCATACTAAGGTTTAAACCCTAGGATGATTTTTTTGTTTTATTTTGATTTTTTGATTTTTTTGTTTGATGTCATTTTTTTGTTCATACTAAGGTTGGAACCCTAGGATGAATTTGTTTTTGTTATGTTTTTTTGTCCACCTTAAGGTTAAAACCCTAGGATGATTTTTTGTTTTATTGTACAATTATTTTTTTTTGTTCACACTAAGGTTGAAACCCTAGGATGAATTTGTTTTTGTTTTGATTTTTTTGTTGTTGTATAGTTTGTTTTGAATGTTTCTGTACTTTTGTTTTACTTTTGTTTGTCTGTACTTTTGCTGTACTTTTATTGTTTTGTACTTTTGTTTTCCTTGACTTTGTTTTTCTTTTGTATAGTTTTATTGTATTATTTTTGTTGATATGAAGTATGTACTTAATATCATTTGTTTTTGTTATTGTTTCTCAGATTGTGAAGAGTCGGTACCACCAGCCAACTATTTTCTATGATGCCTGGGAGGCCTTGACATTTGGGGATTGGGAGTGGCTTGATGCCCTTGGGCTCAAGCAGGTGACGCATTTGGAGCCTATGGTGGGGGATCGGGCATATCTAACTGCCCTAATCAATTTGTGGGATCCCTGCACCAATACTTTTCATATCCCAATAGGGGATATGACGGTGACTCTAGAGGATGTGTATCAGATTATATGAATTTTTATAGATGGGCTTCCTATCCGGATGACCCATTGGGACCAATGGACGGTAGTACTGACACGGTGTTTTGGTCGGGCGGGATATATGGGGGTGGAGAGGGCTATGGAGAAGGCATAGGCTGACTGCTAGATAAGCGGTATTCTGGTGTGGTGGTGGCTAGAGAAGGGTGTATTGGGGATGAGGCATGCTTTACTCATGGCCCTCATTTCCAATATGCTGCTTCCAGACTATTCAAGTGTGATATTCCCTTGGAACCTACTGGAGTTGGTTTTCACATTGGTGGAGTGTTCAAAATTAGATCCACTTATTATGATATGGGGTTAAACATTGTTGGCACAGTTGTACGAAGAGTTGTACGAGGTCTGCTATCGAAGGTAGAAGGGGATCGAGTGCAACTATATTTTGCAGTTTTGGGGATGGTAGAACATAACTGTAGAGCGATCGTAGGTTTTTCCTTGGACCACCTAAGGTGAGATGGTGGATCGGGATATTGGGTATGCCAATCTGTGGCGACGATCAGAGGAGCATGGACAGAGTCAATGACAGGTAGGTGACATAGGTCACTATACTGATGTCTTCTCTCATATAATGCTAGGGTAGGTGTTTTGGTGACCGTATCAGGACTATCCAACTTGGATTGAGGCTTGAGAGTGGCTTTGATGGGTGCACAGGGGTAGGTGGCTGATTGGGCATCATGGGATAAAGTAGTACTTATCGTATGTCCAGGTGACACGACAGTTTGGGGTGCACCAGGGATTTCTTGGGGATCCCTTAATTTATCGACGACACGAGGATGAGAGGACCCTAGTCTGGTCGATCATTGAGTCGCTAGGTGAGGGGTCTAATGCAGTTATTGAGGTACCTGATATGGACGATGTCGGGTACCTCAATAACTGCATCATAACTACAAATTATGACTTGTGGTGGACTATGCGACGATGGCTGGGTGAGGGGCCTTTGGGAGGCACGAATGCAGTAGTAGTAGGAGGTGGGGGTGCAGAGGCACTAGCAAAGGGTTGGGGGCATTGCTGGATGATGCAAACATGGTGGAGGTTGATGATTTCACTAGCGATGGAGATGATGCAGGGGTTTCAGATTAGCCGAATGTACAAGACGTCCTGGAGTAGTTGGTGCCAAAGCAGTAGGCCATCCTAGAGGTGCCCATGCCTCAGGTTGTCTCAGGGGATGCAGAGGCTAGGTTTCGTGCTAAGATAGCATGATTGGAGGATCTCTTATGGAGACAAGAGGAGGAGATGGATCTCCTACGGGCTCAGTTGGCACAACAAGACAACGCATTGGATGTGTATCACTGACGAGATGTGGAGTAGGGGTGGTACCAGGTGGAGTTAGAGATAGAGGTCATCGGTGGGCAATTACCTAATCTCGATGGAGGTGGATTGTCACACCACATGAGAGGTAGTGACACTAAGCAGTCTACATGCTCTTATTGTAGGTAGTTGGATGAGGGTAGCATTGGTGGGCATGGTGCGTGGGCTAGTAGCAGTCGCCCTGAGAGGTATCATAGGACCCATACTACTTGGGGTAGTTCCAGTCACACCGATCCTACGTGATCATGGTGGTCAACTCCCTAGGCTTTGGGGATTTTAAATTTTTGGTTTTTTGTGAGGTTAGAGGACCTTCTTATTGTAGCCTAAGGGAATTTTGAGTCGATATATATACATGACTATTTTTGGTTTGCTGATATGCTTGATTGTTTATTGTTATTTTATGCACATTTATTTATGTTGATGTATGCATATGCTTATTATGACTATGAATGATGTTAGCGAGATAATATAGATTTATGCATATGGAATGGATGGAATGATTTTTTGGTTTACAAGCTACGACACCATAGACTGTACAAGATTTACTGGCTTTCTGCACTATGTGATTGCTTTATGGAACAACTATGCATTTGTTATTTTTGTTTTGTATTTTCTGATGGTGATGTGAGTAATGAAATGTACAACAATTGTTTTAAATGTAGTTAAGGTTTTTATGAGACTCAGATGCTTTAAATAACTAATCAAGACTATACATTATCTTACAAGACTTTTGAACAAGGTACAAATCAGAATTGAGTTTGACCAAGTTATTTCACATCCTTGTGTGTGAGATTGAGTTCGTTTATGTGGTATTCGTAAGGATACCGCCAGTGCCAGGTAGGCTGTCCACAAAACCTATATTGAGGATCACCTAATTAGCTCCACTAATTCCTTTGTTGCATTTAGTAAGATTAATCCACGTCACAATCTAAGATACCATAAGCTAGCTCATCCACATGCAAACATTGGTCTACACACATGCAAAATGTGATAGACATATCGTCATGTGTTTAGGATACCGCCATTGCCAGGTAGGCTATCCACCAAACCCGTAATGAGGATCACCTAAATGGTTTTTCAAATGCTGAGAATTCTAGGGATTCAAGCTCAGGCATCTTTCGGTTGCTCAATCTTGTTGGGATACTTGCTCTCATACATAGTGATGAAAATCACTATTTATTTTTCACTCTTTTTTTTTTTTTTTTTGAGCAAGGGGTTTGAGTAGTGGTGATAACCACTGTTACTTTTTATTGTTGCATTTTGAGGAGTTAGATTTTGAATTTTTATTTCAAAGTTGAGCTTGTGGGTTTTTGGCTTGTGAATGACATTGATCCTTTTGGCCTTGGGGATGACTACCCATCCTATTCAGGGACGTGTAGTACAAATCCTTACGAATTTGGGAATCAAAGGTGGTTGGGAATTTTGCTATGGAATGGCATTGATATTTTAGGCCTTGGGGATGACTACCCATCCTTCTCAGGGGTGTGTAGTATGAATCCTTACAACTTTGGGGATCAAAGGTGTTTGGGATTTTTGATAGTGAACTTTTGGGATTTTGCTTCATGAATGGCATTGATCCTTTTAGGCCTTGGGGATGACTACCCATCCTTCTTAGGGGCATGTAGTACGAATCCTTACGACTTTGGGGACCAAATGTGTTTGGAATTTTTGATAGTGGTGAAAACCACTATTTATTATGGGGAATTGGATGGTGAAGAGCTTGTCCTTTTGTCAATTCTCAGCATTCTTGAACCATTCGCATAGGGGGGTGACCAAGATAACATTTCACTTATGGTACCCTAGACTGCTTTGTAGGTTTCATATTTCATTTACACAACTTGGGAATTTTTTATGTGTTTTAAGCTTATGTTGGGATGCTACGTAACAAGGCGTGATCCAAGTAAAACTCTACCTTGTAAAAATTGATCTGACTTTGTATAGTATTTGACTAGAAATCTAAAGACAACTGAATGATGAAACCCTAAAGTCATTAGAAGACAACTGACTATGATATGGTGAAAATGTGAAGGGCCTTATTTTTGTTGGTTCTTTTTACAAAATGGACTGAATTTAGAAAATGATGGAATTGCTGAGTAATTACAGTCTATGGTGCTTTTGACATGTATGACCAACAAATATGCAATGTATGTATGCGATGCCTAATGCAGTTTTTCTTTTCTGTTTTTTTTGTGTTTTGATTTTTAAGAATATGTATGAAAGTGAGATGCAATTTTTTTGTTATTTTTGATTATCTATTGTTTTTGAATATTCGTTATGGTGGTTTAACCTGAATGGGTGCGGACCAAGTGATTCTTACGGATCCTTGGAGGTTTGACCAAAGGGATTATAGATACATTTTGGGCGTTTTGGGTGACCAAGCAATTGTGGGAACCATTGGAGCTTTTGGTTTGACCAAAGGGATTATGGATACCTTTGGGGCATTTTTGGGTTGACCAAGAGATTACGGGAATCCTTGGAGATTTTGGTTTGACCAAAGGAATTATGGATACCTTTGGGGCATTTGGGGTTGACCAAGCGATTGCGAGAATCCTTGGAGCTTTTGGTTTGACCAAAGGGATTATGGATACCTTTGGGGATTTTGGGGTTGACCAAGCGATTGTGGGAATCCTTGGAGCTTTTGGTTTGACCAAAGGTATTATGGATACCTTTGGGGTGTTTGGGGTTGACCAAGCGATTACAAGAATCCTTGGGGATTTTGGTTTGACCAAAGGGATTATGGATACCTTTGGGGCATTTTTGGTTGACCAAGCGATTGTGGGAACCCTTGGAGCTTTTGGGGTGGGCTATGGCTCTCTAAATGTTGAATGGCCTCAAATGATTGATATTCAAGGGTTCTAGTTCCTTGATTCCTTCAAGAGAGGCGAGCCGGTATGTTCTAGGTCCTATTTTACTATCGATTACATAAGGACCTAACCAATTTGCCATGAACTTGTCCCTTAAATGGGGTGACAAGTTAGAATTTTGTTGGTTCTCTTTTAAGACTAGGTCACCAACCTGAAAGTCCCTTAGGTGAACTTTCATGTTGTAGGCTTTCTTAAGTCGCTCTTGATAGATATGTAAATGATCGAGAGCATTGACGTGTCGTTCATCGAGCAATGTAAGCTGGTCTAACCGGGCCTACCGTACAGTGTCATCATCGATGAACTCTTGCATTGATATGCGTAGGGAGGGTATTTCCAACTCGAGAGGCATGACTGCCTCGGAGCCATACACTAGCAAAAATGGGGTTGCCCCAATGGGCATCCAAATGCTAGTGCAATAAGCCCATAGGGCAAGTGGTATTTGGATGTGCCAATCATTATGATTATCTACGATTGTATTTTTAAGGATGGCAACTAGCATTTTTTTTGACACCTCTGCTTGCCCATTTGCCTACGGATAATAGGGTGTCAAAAAACTGTGCTAAATTTTGTACTTTGTTGTCAAAGAACACACATCTTTGTTATTAAATAATGTCCCATTATCCAAGATGATCTTGGATGGAATACCAAAATGACATACGATATTATGTAAAATGAACTCCGTAATGCGGGGCCCAGTTGTAGAGGTAAGCAAAATTGCTTCCACCCACTTAGTGAAGTATTCTATGGTCGTTATGATAAACATGTGATGACTTGACGATGTAGGGGAGATATTTTCGATGAGATCCAAGCCCCACTATGAAAATTGCCAAGCCGATTGGATTGGCTGCAAGGCCTAAGAAGGTACGTGTGTCAAGTTAGCATGGTGTTGACACTTCACACACTTTCACACATATGCACAACAATCTCACTCTAAAGATGGCCAATAATAGCCCATGCGAAGAATGCACTTGGTGATGGACATATCGCTGAAGTGGCCACTGTACATACCATCATACGCTTGGGTGATCACCCAAGTGGAATCCTTCTAGTCCAAGCAACGAAGGAGGATCCCTTCGTAGCTTTGATGGTACAAAATGTCTCCTAGCAAGACATGTTTTGTCACTTTCTATTTGAATGATCTTTTCACGATGTGTGTCAATCCAAGTGGGAGGCTACCTAACTTGAGATAATATATTATGGGTGTGTACCAATCCTACTGATCAGATACCTCGATGGTATGAATGACCAATCCCTCTTGAAGTTTGTCCCTAGCAAAAGCTGAGTGGGAAAGAACTTGTAGAAATAGCATTATGTTGCTATTAAGAGGGGTTTGGGAGAACAAAGATCCCCAGTTGACATGATTCAGACTATCATGGATTTGAGAGAACCTATCTTGAGATGGTTCAATCTAGATCAGGTGGATTCCTGGCATTATGTCAGAGTCTGCACACTCCATCATTGATTACGATAATGTTTTGACTTGAATGGTTGTCATTTCACCAGAAGGGTCTAGCGAGATTAGTGACCCCAAGGAGGCCATAGTGCTCACAAAATGATTTGATGATCGAGAGAGTGCCTCGATGTCGTACCATTCATGATTTTCCAAGAATTTATCCATAAGGGCTTTGTAGGCCTATAAAATTGGGCATTTGCATTGGAATACCCCTTTCACTTGGTTGATAATTAACAATGAATCACCAAAGATATTCAAGCATTTGATATTCATGGTGATGGCTATTTGAAGACCTATGAGCAAGGATTCATATTCAGCATTGTTATTGGTGCATGAGAAATCAAGTTTAAATGATAAAAGCATTGGAGCTACTTGTGGTGTGAAGAACACGATTCCTGTGCCACCCCCTTGCTCACATTTAGAACCATAAAAAAATAAGGTTATGTCGGCTTGTGACTCAGGCTCATCAGAATCTGGCGATTCTGAGACATGGAAGACCCCATCATTGGGTAGCTCTACAGTAAGAGGCTTATCGTATTTGAGAGGAGCCTCTGCTAGTTGATCGGTGATGAATTGACCTTTGATGGACTTTTGTCCAATGAATTCGATGTCAAACTTTGTCAACAACATGATCCATTTCATCGTGCGACTACTATGATAAGTATGACTCATCATGTAACACAATGGATTCTCCTTAGACACAACATACGTTGTATTGCTCAACATGTAATGGCATAGCTTTTTGGTGGCAAATACCACTACCAAGCATAGCTTCTCAACGTATGCATAGTTAAGTTCATAACTAACCAGGGTGCAACTAAGATAATAATTAGCCTATTCTTTATGTAATTCATTTTTCTAGGCTAGCATGGCGCCTAGTGCCACCTCAGTAGCTGAGATGTATAAGTAGAACAACACTCCTGGTCTAGGTGGTGCCAATATTGGCAACAAAGCCAAGTATTATTTGATGTCGTCAAAGGCTAACTGGCACTTGTCATCCCAATGAAATGCTACCCCCTTGTGTAATAATTTATTCATGGGTCGACACTTGTTAGATAACTATGCTATGAAGCGCTTGATCGATGCGACCTTACCCTGCAAGCTTCTGAGCTACCTGATGGTGGTTGGGGGAAGCATTTCAAGGATTACCTTGACTTTATTTGGATCTACCTCGATGCCTCATTTTGAGACTATGAAACCCAAGAGTTTTCCAGATGTGATGCCAAATATGCACTTCTTTGGGTTTAGCTTGACCTTGTGTTTGATGAGGTGATCAAGGATCTTGCGTAGGTCATCGAGATGATTTTGGCGTAAAAGATATTTGGCCAAAAAATCATCCATATAATCTTCGAAAGTTTTATGCATGTGATCATGGAAGATGTATGTCATAGAGCGTTGGTAGGTGGCGCCAGCATTTTTAAGGCCAAATGATATGACCTTATAACAAAATGTCACCCAAGGCATCGTGAACGCTATTTTTAGTTAATCATCGAGATTGATATGAATCTGTTTGCATCCTAAGAAACCATCCATGAGGAAAAGCATTTCGTGGCTTGTTGTAGCGTATACCATTGCGTTGATGCTAGGAAAGGGGAAATTGTCTTTGGGACTCACTTTGTTTAGATCTCAAAAATTGGTGCATATGCGAATCCTCCCATCCAGCTTTTTGATGGGGATCATGTTGGACATCCATGGTGGGTAATCCATGCAGATGACAAACTGTGCATCCAATAGCTTTTGTAGCTCGTATTTGACCATTAAGGCCATTTTTGGGTGCATCTTATGTAGCTTTTTCTTGACTGGCTTGATTGTCGGATCAAGCGTTAGATTATGCATGACTAGTTGTGGGTCTAGCCCTCACATGTATTTGTAGGACCATGCAAAAACCTCCTTCTTCTCTTTGAGAAGGGCAATGTAATCAGCTTGCTCTTCGGGGGATAGACTTACCCCCAACTTGATGATTTGCAAATTTATTGGTTCAAAATCGATGTCTACGTCAATCATCTCTTCGACTGACAAGTGGGATCCATCATCCAATTGGTGTATAGTTGGGATCAGGTGGATATCATTCACTAAATTTAGATCTGCATTGGTAATGTCGGGTTCCTCTTTAGCATGGAAGATATCCTTAGTCTGTCCTGGGGTGAAATGAAACATCTCACCACAAGGCCAGTACTCTGATGCAGATTGTGGTGAGTTAGCCCGATCCCAGTCTATGGCATCTAGGTCTAGATACAATGGCCATGTTGGGTCAGCTAGATTGTGGATGGGGGTAGTTAAATCAATGGAGATCATGTTGATGGAATGAATTTGGCCTCCATTACCGTGCAAGTGTTGACTCAGACATTCTTGGTGATCCTTGTACCTCAAATCTACCTCTATGGGTACTAGCACAAAAGGATCAACCCTATGTGTGGATAGAAGGATAGTGTTTGCCCTTGGCACTGGTGGCCCTATAGGGTCTCTAGATGGGGGGTGCTCTCTATATGCCCAAAGTTGTGGATGAAGCACTTGGTTTAACTGTGCTTGGTTTAAATGCCACCTATGCCATAGTCCCATATCCAGATGCTCAAACATACCATCGATGTCTATGGGGTATTATTGTTGTCTCATATGGTTGAGATACACCATCTTAGTCTCATATTCATAGTCATTATTAGAGATCCATAGGCCTTCATTTGCTCTGACAACTATGTGCCCCTGTGGCTGGTATAGCCTCCCACTAGGCGTTTCTTGATCACTTAGCCTTATGGCCAGCATGGGAGGCTCATTTTGTTTGAGCATGTTGATTTAGCCCCTTCTGGGTTATGGCACTCTCTGCAAGAGGGTTGGATTCTCTAGAGGTGGCAATTTCTCGATTGGAACATTAAAGGGGAACATTGCCACGAAGTTCTCCTAATAGTCATCGATGGGTATCACCTACGAGTGATTTCTATCAGAATCAAATGGGTCCCAAGGTATGACCTCATAATCTAACTCATATTCCAAAATGCTGTCTTGATTTTCTTCATATCGTTCTTGGAAGTTACCTCTTGAACTTTCCCCTTTCTCGATCAAAGGGGAGGGGCTGTTGAGATCAACAAGGTTTTTTTTCACCAATGGAAAATAATTCCCCAATGTGTATGTAGTGTTGAGATTGGCATATGGATCTTGTGCCAACCCATCCATGTTTCCTAGACCTAAGCCTTTCATGGTTTCTACCAAGATGTTGAGGGGTAAAGGGTGGTTGAACCCTACTCCTGATTTATCAGATTGCATCTGGTATCTTAGATGACAAAGGGTGCGCATTCCTTGTTCGCATCTACCCAATCCATAACCATGCCAGTTACATTGGTCTAGGTATTTTAAGGCAAATTTTGGGTTGGAAAAATAATCAACATTTTTAGCAAATGGCTCTTCATCCTTTTCCTCTTGTAGGTAGGGTTCTAGGCCATTCTCGAGGCCCCCATATACAAAGTTGGTCTGATTTTGTAGGTAGCCTAAAGGGACAATAGTGTCGATGGGGAGGCGAGGTCTCCCCATTTATTGCATGGATTTGAGTGTGGGTGTTGCCACAATGTTCTACAATAGGTACTCTCCCAGGCATGAATTGGCCATTTTAATGGTAATCGTCGATTTTTGAGGGGGAGGGAATGGGAGTTCTCCCTAAGTCCACTCCATGTTGGGTGAATTAGGTGTCTCAACTTCCATTCAGTTGGGCACCTCCTCGGTAGAGATGGTTGATACTAATGGTGGTGCCTCCTCTAGGGGTTTCTTCCCATTGTCCTTTGGTGTGGCCACCATAGGTGGCATTGTTGGTGAAGGGAAAAACGATGAAGATGGGCCAAGTCAGTTATTTGAGGGACTCAATAGCAAGGATGTAGGCAAAATCAGACCCTACATGGATGGATTCTTTTGAAAGTCCAAATGTGTCGATGGGAGGGTCGATTGTGGCATCAGCTACACCGCATTGCAAAACTTAAAGGGCTCTAATTCTATCGAGACTACATGTAATTTCCATTCATATGTGTATTTGAGGCATTGATGGGATATCGAAGGGACACACTTCATGTCCCTGATCCAAGGCTGGCCTAGCAAGATATTGTAGGCCATCTCACCCTCAAGGATGTGACACAATGTAGGAATGGTCTTTTGTCCTATTTGTATAGGCAAGACAATTGTGCCAATCATCGAGCATAACTCATCGTTGAATGCTTGAAGAGTGTAGGTGGATGCTACAATATGGGATGCTGGCAACTTAAGATGTTTTAATGCCACTATCATGATTATATTGCTAGACGAGCCAGTGTCCACCAACACCCTCTTGAATGGAATCCCATTGACCCGTGTAATGACGTGCAAGGGTGGATCCACCATATCACCAGTCACCAATTTCAATTCATCTTTCCTGAAGGTTATAACTGGTTCTATGCATCATCTCACATGTCCCACAAAGTTGTTGAAAGAATCAGGTTCATGGGGTCGTAACTCAATGAATTTGAGTATCTCCATCAGATCCTCCCGATGGGGAGGTGATTGTTGGATGAGATCATAAATGGAGAGCCTAGCCGACATGGTCCTTAAACTTTGAGTAAGCTTAGTCCAAATCATGGCCACTGGTCTAGGTGGGGGAGGTTGTGTAGGGTGTTATGGAGGTTGTGATGTTGATGGAACATCTCCTATAGCTACAGTGGGTGCAACCGAGTTTGGGTATCTTTTGTTCCGTGTCACGATGCTTATCATCCCCATGTACCCTTGCATGGGGCAGTTTTGTGTTACCTCATTTACTTGTAAAGTATTTGCCTACGTGTCATGGGTAGGTAGGGGGTATTTGAAGACCTCCATCTATTGATATCTCAGCGCTACAAGATTATCCACCGTGAGCGTTTTGTTGTCTATCAAGTCTTGTACCAAGTTTTTGAATTTCCAACAACTAAAGATGTCATGTCCTTTTTGTCGGTGGAATATACAATATAAATCTTCCCTATAGCCTTTGGATTTTGGTAGATTGGGGTATATGGGTCAAATTTTTGACAAGTTTATCAGGTTTTTCGTGAACAAGCGGTCAAACAAGGAGTGTCTGGACTCTGTGAACTGTGTGAATTGTCGCTTAGGGTGACGCTACTAATTTTGCTCTTGTTTTTGGTTTTCCTTTTCATAGTTGGCAAGAGAAACTACCTGATAATTAGCCTTTGGGGGTTGTGTCATTTGTGCAGGTGGTGGTACAGTTATGGCAACTTGATTGACCACGATGGGTTTCGTTTGAGTGGGCCCAGTTTTGATATTTTTGGTCCACTCTTTCTTGCGTGGCTTGGCAATATCACCGTCTTGAATTTTGATCTCCTCAATTATCCTAGCTTGCACCAAGGCTTCTTCTAGGGTGGCATATTGTTGTAGCTGCAATAGCACAAAGATTGACCTTATGCAACTCTTTGAAAACATCTGAGTCATGTCGACCATGGGAGGGAGGTAAGGTAGCTTTGAAAGCAATGTCCTCCACCGATTCCCATAAGCGGCTATGGTCTCATCATCATACTGCTTAAGGCCAGCTAGGTCACTTAAAGATGCCTTCTTCTTGGTGTTGAAGGCAAAACATTCAAGGAATGTGTCCACTAGCTGGTCTAGATTGTTGATGCTATGCTTCGACAATTGGGTAAACCAATCCGAGGTAGGGCCTATGAATGTGGTTATAAATGTTCTTAGAAGCAATGCATCATTGTCCTAAATGCTAAATAATTGACTTAGGAAAATTTTTATGTGCTCTTGGGCATCCTCATCCCCTTTAAAAATTGCCAATTGAGGCATTTTGAAGTGGTCGGGGTATGGGGGTGCCAAAACTAAAGGATGCACAGGGTGACTACGGAGCTGGCATAAGGTGGGCTTTTGGGGCCCTAAAGTCTTGGTCTCCACAGACTCTAAGAGTTCTAACAGTGCTTTGTATGCATTAGAGGATTTGATTTCCTCTTCTTTGGTTTGTTCACATTGTGAATTGTGAGGACCTTGAGGCCTATGGAGGGGTATCTGGGTAGCGCCCCCTGCATTGGTAGGGCATTTCAGCCCGCTCTTCTTCTTGCTCAAATTGCTCATAGGCTTCTTGGGGAGTTTTTGGGCATGACCTAAAAACATGGATGGGTGCCCGAGGAAGGTACCCATCATTGGTTCTAGGGGTGACCTCCCACTCAGGTCTCAGAGGTCTTGGAGGCAATGCTTGATAAGGTCGCGAAGATCTGTCTCGCACTAAGGGGTTGTGCCTCTCATAAATTTCTATCCTATGCATGTGAGGGGTTGGAATCCTCTCATGCATAGTGTTCTGGAGAAACTCATCTATCTGGTGCTGAATGAACTCTTTTTTAAGGTGATACAATTGCTCTAACTATTACTGATCTTGCCTAAGCTACGTGATTTGCACTTGGCGGATGACATGTTTGGCAAATGCCAAGTCAATTTGTTTTGCCATCCTAGGTCTAGGAGGCCTAGATGCCTCCCCTACATATCTATCTTGGTCACAATGATTCGAGATATCTATGGGTCACTTTCCTCTATCAAGGTTAGTAGCATTCACCTGAGGCTCTAGCCTCAATAGGTGATCTTGATAATTAGCTAGTGCAGAGGTGCATTGCTCCCGTGCTATGTATTGCTCTTGAGAAATATACTAGTTTTTCTCATGCTCCCTCTCATACATGTGAAAGGGACTGGTGGAGTTGGCTCACCCAGTCTGAAGAGCCTTGTGCTCTAGATTTTGCCTATTAGTTCTAATAGTAATGAGGGGTAGATGGGGGATGATATAATCATGTGGTCCCTCCTTATGAACCCTATGTTGCTCTAGCGCTTCATCGTGTAGTGGCCACTCATAATGAGTGTCTAAGGGAGCCTTCCCATGTATGTACTCCTGAGAGGGTCTGTGTTGAATGGGAATTCCTTTAAAAGGGGTGCCTCTATAGTCCTTTTATGTAGTGGCATAGTGTGGACCACATTGTGTGTCAGGCTTCCAAGGTGGTATAACCAAGTCCTTGGGGCTATAACAGAGGTGACTTGTGCCTCCTTGTACACTTTTTGCAACTTTTGCCTATGATTGGGCTTGGCTACGGGTATACACCATGGTGGTGGTCTTTCTAGAAAGATATGTGTACTTTTATCTCCTTTATAAATTTTTTTATGCTATACCAAACAAAAGGGGACCACACAAACAAAGAAATGATTATCTCATTTACAGATTAAAGGTGTGCCCTAGATCTGGTCTAATGTGTTTGATTTTGGTTATGTGAATCTCATAAATGAAACTTTGTTATATATGCAAAATGAGGGCTCTTGTATCTCCAAAATGGATACCCCTTCAATATACCATTGCTAGGCCATTATACCAAACCTCTCAATATACTCGCCCACATGAGGGAAACTATTGGTACGTGAGAGCAGAACATTACGTGAACATAAGTGGTACGGAAGGGGGATCGCTCTATTTTTGACACCTACCATAGAAGAATTATCCTCATGCATGGGGAATCACCCCCATTACACTTGGTTAGCTTTCGTCAGGATTTACGTCTAGCAAAAGTCGTGATCAGGGTATATGTATGCAAAATCCAAGCCAAGGTGGAGATGAAATCCATCGTTGGTCTTGATCAAGTGTTGGGGTATTAAGACCAACTCCTTGATGTTAATTTTATTAGGTGGCATGTGTGTGTGGTTACTTTTAATCATATAAAGAAAGGAAACATATAGCAAAATATGATTTTCACTAGTGCAATGCTTTAAAGTACGTTTTATCTTTCATAAACAATTAGCAGCAAGAAGGAAACCACAAACCCTACCTAGAACTGACACCTATGATGAGGACTTGCCATTGGTGCAAGTATCATGCAAGAAAACCAGAGAAGAATGCATTCCTAATTATGTTCCTTCCATTTAAGTTACTCTATGTTTTCCTTTTTATTTTTTTATTGCAAGAAAGCAAAGAAAACATGAATCTACAAAAACAGAAAATAGAAAAACACAAAGGATGTTCAAAAAATCTACCTCTTCTCTGTCCAAACCAGATGCCTATGAGTTTCTGCTCAAAAACTACAAAGAGCTCTAATCATCCCAGGGTGGGATGAATAGCAGGTCTACATTCATCATAGGGTGGGGCAAATACATATTCATCCCAGGGTGGGATGAATAGCAGGTCTATATTTGTCATAGGGTGGCACAAGTAGCAGTCCAACGCCCGAAGGATTAACACCTACAAGGAAAACCATAAAAATTGGATCAAAAACCTGATCTTAATAGTAGGGGATAGGGTACCATCATGATCACCACTAAAATCTGAATGTGGAGTGATGACGTACCAGATTATTGATGCAAACAAAATGAAATAGATATGAGGTGCGGATGCTAAGTCCTACGAATGCTATGAACACATGCATGTAGGAAATAAAGCATAAATGAGATGAGATGTAAGAAAAAAAGGAAGGACCTCTTTTATTAATATTGCTTTCAATCCAGTTACAATGCATCCCCCCTCTAGGGCTCAGAACATTTGATACAGTTTGTTACATCAATGGATGGTACGCTTCCAATGTCTTCCGCATGCCCACATTCAAAATGGGCAAGCCAAATGTTGCCGCTACTTGCATTAATATGTTCATGGTTATTTTCTACCCCTATAGTATTCTTGGAGGTGAGATCCTATGCTCAGAGAAACAACAAACAGTTAATAGCATATGAGGATATCAGGAAAACATGCAATCCCCAAAGCCTCTGGATAGTAAGTACATAAAATAGTAAAATGATGGTCAAAATATGTCATAATGAACCCAAATTTTTATAGAAGCATCAAGACATCATTAGTGATCCATTGCAAAAAGAACAATCAGGAAATCATGCATGGATTTCTAATCGCTCCTGGATGGGACGATTAGGACTGTCACAAATTGTGCAAGAGTGACCTTGAAAATTTCCTACCTAGAGGCCTAAAAAACTCTTGAAAACTTGGGGTTAGTCTAAAAGGGGAATTTTGGGATGACCCAAAAGGTTAGATTTGGAAGATTCTGCCTAGATTGTCCTATATCTAAAAGTGCTCCCTGTATGTTAGTAAACGCATAAAATGATAAAAACACAGTCAAATCAAGTCAGAATGACATGAAACTTGAACAACAATATAAATGAATCAAATAAAACATAATGAAAAAATAAAATTAGGGAAATAAAGTATAGATTTCTAATAATTATGGGGTGGGGCGATTAGGACTACAACAGTGCAGGAGGCGCCTGGGGGCAGGATGCCCACCATTTGGGGCTTGGTTTTGGCACCAACCCAAGTGGGATGGGTCCAAAACATATTAGGGGGTTGTGTTAGTGAATTTAATGTGGGATTGTGGCTAATTTATTGGGTTTTTGGTGTAGATTGCGTTCCTAGTGTTCACCCGATAACCTCTCTTCCAAAAGAGAAATTAGGGATGTAGGAAGCACAAAGGGGAATGGGGGTACAATTTGGAAGCACTCTGTTGCTCCAAATGCTATATATCTATTAATTTTTGGGGTGATGAGGCTCACACTTTTATAGACCTTAGGGGTCTCATTTGAATGCGCATGCAAGGGCGCCACTTGGCTCATCATGTCTTTCTTGGGAGAGAGAAGATTCCTCCCTGATTTAGGGCCTCCATGATCAAGGCATGCTTGACTAAAGTCCCTCTATATGATTTGAAATCATTCCTCATAATTACATGCCTTGAAGGCAAATTTGAGTGGCAGATTTGGGTTACCATTTGTCAAGGCTTGACTTTTTACCAGTAAAACCTGCTATTCACCCCACCCTGGAGCAATTGCTGCTAATTGTCCTAGGGTGGGGTGAATAGGATTATAATCATCCTAGGGTGGGATGAATAGGGAGAAGAGTGATAAAAAGGTTCCAAATTGACCTCTGACCTTCCAAAAATGATTTGGGAGTGGTTAGGACCACTGTTTAACCTCTAGGGGCTACCCTTGGGGGTATGTATCCCAATTCGATCAGTGCTTGTAGTCACATAATCATATTGGTGCTATTTTGGTGTCTACACACAAAAAGTATAACTTAAATGACAAGGGCATTGGAGCTCCTTGTGGTGTGAAAAACACTATTCTTGCACCACCCCCTTGCTCACACTTCGAACCATCGAAGAACAATGTCATATTAGCATTATTATCTGGTTCCTCGGGTTTGAGAGCTTCAGATATTACAAAGACTGCATCATCTAGAAGCTCAATGGTTAGAGACCTACTATTGGACAATGGTGCCTTAGCCAGTTGATCGGCTATGACTTGTCCCTTCATGGACTTTTGGCTGATGAAATGAAAATCAAATTATATCAATAACATGATCCACTTTGCAGTACATGTGTTATGATATGTCTTGCTCATCATGTAATGCAAAGGATTATGTTTCAATATAACATATGTTGTATGACTTAGCATGTAATGCCACAATTTCCTAGTAGCGAACACTACTGCTAAATAAAGTTTTTCAACATATGCATATCCTGACTCATAACTCACCAAGGTGCGACTAATGTAATATACGGCTTGCTCTTTGCCTTGCACATTCTTTTGGGCTAGCATGGTCCCTAATGCAAAGTTGGTTGCCGATATATATAGCAGAAAAGGCTCATTTGGCCTTGGTGGAGCTAGTACTGGTGGCGTTTCCAGGTATTGCTTAATATTAGCAAAGGCTGTTTAGAATCCTTGTCCCAATCAAATGGGACCCCTTTGTGTAGTATTCGATTCATGGGTCGACACTTATCCAATAATTGAGCGATGAATCGATTTATGGATGTTGCTTTGCCCTGAAGGCTTCTTAGTTCTATGATGTTAGTGGGAGGACACATCTCTAGAATAGTCATGACCTTTGCTGGGTCTACTTCGATGCCTCACTTAGAAACGATGAATCCCAAGAGTTTACCTGAAGTTACGCCAATTACGCACTTCTTAGGATTTAGCCTGACATTGTGCTCTATCAGGTGATCGAAGACCTTCCTTAAGACCTTTGCATGCTCTGATCGTAGCAACGACTTAGCTAGTAAGTCATTGATATAATCTTCTAAGATTTTATGCATGTAGTCATGAAAAATATATGTTATATCTCGCTGATCTGTGGCACCAACATTTTTAAGACCGAATGGTATAACTTTGTAGAAAAATGTCCCCCATGGCGTTATGAACATGATTTTATGCTGATATTCGAGTTTAATCCAAATATGGTTATATCCAAAAAAACTATCCATAAGGGAGAGCATTTCGTGACCTGTAGTGGCGTCTACTAGAGCATCGATATTTGGCAATGAAAATGAATCTTTGGGTGTTGCCTTGTTGAGATCTCTAAAATTCATACAAATATTAACCCTTCCATCTAGATTTCCTACGGGAACCATATTGGAGACCCACTTTGGATAGTCGATGGATATGACAAAAGCTACATCCAACAGCTTTTACAACTCATCTTTTACCATTAAGGTGACTGTTGGATGCATATTTTTGAGTTTTTGCTTGACTGGCTTCTTCGATAGATCTAGCGAAAGGTTATGAGTAACCAATTTTGGATCTAGACCCGACATGTCTTTGTAAGTCCAAGCAAAGAGATCAGGTATCTCTTTCAATAGAAGGATGATGCTATCATGCTTATCCGGAGTGAGACTCTCTCCAAATATAACCTTCTCTGGATTGGTGGGATCTTTACTGACATCCACATCAAAGGTTTTCTCTACTAACATATGTGATCCTTCCTCAAGCTGGTGAGGTGTAGGAATCATATGGATGTCATCAGCTGGGTTCACATGTTCTTCTTGGGAAGCATTATCAGCGTGACAAACATCATGAGTGCATCCTAGTGTGAATGAAATGGTTGTAGCATTTCTTCATTTGGGAAGAAATATTTAGGTTAGACTGGTGAGTCAGCACGTTCCCAATCGATAGCATCCATGTTTAGATGCAATAGTTTAGACAGATATGCTGGATTGTGGAGTGGAGTGGCCAAATTGACAGAGAATATATTGATGGAATGAAATTGATCTCCAAAACCACATGAATAGAACTCTATATCTAAAGCATAGCTTTCGTACCCAAGATCTAGTTTGGATGATATGGGAATAAACATATCCTATCTATGGGATGCTTGTATAACTAGATCATCCTGATGCACTGGATACAGAATGGGATCTCTCATCTTAAGGAGCTTCGCATACGTAGGTGTATCGAGAAAGAGTTCTTGATACCTCTCTTCAAGCTCTCTTCTTTCCCTTAGGTTATGATGGAGATTGATCTATCGATGTAAACTTGTAGTTGTACTAGGTGGGGGACCTCTAGGTGGAGGCCTATTGCTTAAGTGGTGAAGTCCCAGATAGGCCATCTCCATCGAGTCCTCATCATCACTATTCAAATACAATTCGTCACTGCCCTCCTCTTCTAAGGAGGGATTAGGCAAATGTGGTCCCATGTATCTGATCCTCGGTCCCTATCATCACTATCCAGATAAATCTGATAGAATGATCATATATATGATACTATCATGTAAACTAGTGCTACTCCTTCCTTAGAGCACTCAGTGTTGGGAAGGAATTCCTCCATAACATGCTTTGATTCCCTAGGCAATAGATATTATGGATACATGATCCTGGAATTGATCCTATCATCTACATCACTGTGGTCACTACCATGGATGGGCCAATCTATCGTGTCTATGCACAGTAGGGGATTAGCTGGGTGAGGCTTTAAGTAAGCCTCCTCTGTTTCATATTTATAATCACTATTGATTATGAAGCAGTCATTTGTCTCTTCCATTTTTTCCATAGGCACCATATGGCATATAAACGCCGAACCTGGAAAGGTCGGCCTGATTTCCTCAGATTGATCATCATTTGAGGACTCATCATATGCATCATAACTAGGTCCACTCACTTTGGAGCTGGACTACTCTCCATAATCATCGTAGAGATCTCTTGATTTGAGATCTCCTACAACATGGGGGTCATGCCCCTGCATACCAGTGTTGTTGGTAGCACCACGGATTTGGTTTCCCAGGTTATCTCTGGGGTTGTCCTCTAAGGGCCCATCATGGTATGAATAAAAAAAACCCTATGGTAACAAATGCTATCGTCTAGCGAGTTCTCCAATAGATAAAAGGATCAGGGTGATATGGATTAAAATCCACATCATCCCCTAGACTCAATTACATGTGATATAAGGATGCATCAAGCAAATCATCATGAAATTGTACTTGTAACCCTAACCTAAACCTATTAGTAGCCAATTGATAATGAGGTTTGAGCGAAGTTCTCCGTCCTTGTTCAAAAAGACCAAGGTCGCGCCCAGGCCAATGATACAACCCAAAAATGCATATGGCATATTTTAGATTGGACATATAGCGCACATTCATAGTGAATGGCTCGTCATCATCCTCATCTATGAACATTCTGGTGGGTGCTTGATCCAGCCCTACATAGACAAAGTTTTTTTGGTTGGGTGGCTCACCCAATGACACTACGGATCCAATAAAAAATTGATGGGCATGCAATCGGCCCATCTCTTGCATAGTTTTTAGGATAGGTTTGAAAGTAATATTTTACACAAGATACTCACCCAATCTTGTGCTGGCTAGATGAATGGTCACCTATGGTGCAGATGACCCTACTAAAGATGCAGGCAAAGTAGGTTGAGGTGCCTCCTTGAATTTGTCTTTAGGTTCTTCCACATCCATGGGAGTGGGAGTCTCATTGGCGACTGATATGGGCAAATTATTTTCCACTTTATCACCCAATTTTTCCTTTAGCTTCTTGACTTGTTCATGCATCACCGATGCAATTAGTTTTAGATAAGTTACAGTTGTGTGCTCAGATCTGTGTGACACAGATGTCGATGGTTGAGCATGAGATGCTGGTTTGCCTATTGGAATCTTAACCGACGAGATAGGTCGGATATCCAAGTGCATCGATAGGAGTACAAAACCCCCAGGCAAATCTGCTAGGTTCATGAACTTGAATGGTTCTTTTTCTAAGGACACTACGTGCACTTGTCCCTCATGAATGTATTTCACACACTGATGCAAGATAGAGGGGACACAATGTATTTCATGAATCCAAGGCCTCCCGAGCAGAATGTTGTACTGCATGGCATCCCCTATCATGTGACACATCACAAAGATGGTCTTGAGTCCCACTTGAATAGGTAGAACAATTGTACCAACTATCAAGCATAGCGCATTGTTAAATGCCCTTAACGTAAAGGTGGTAGGCACAATGTGTGACTTGGGTAGCTTGAGGTGGCTTAGTGCCTTGGTTGTGATTATATTGATCGAGGATCCAATGTCGATAAAGACCATTTTGAAAGGCATGTGGTTAACACACATGATAATATGCAATGGTGGGTCAGCTGTAATAGTAGGAACCATCTTCACTTCATGATCATAAAATTTTATCGTGGGTTCCTGACACTGTTGTACATGTCCCAAATTTTTTTTAAATGCATGGGCATCTTGGGACTATACCTCAATGGACCTTAGAATATCCATAAGAGTCTCCCTATGTCTAGGGGACTGCTAAATAAAGTCGTATATTGACAACTTTGTAGGAGATGTCTACAGGTTTTGAACCAACTTGCTCCTTATGATCACCACCGATCTAGTTGGTGGGCCTGGCATCTTCTAAGCTGGTCGTTGATCTAGCATAGCTTGTATTCTAATGGGAGCATGAGGTCAATTCGGTTGATTGTATCTCTCGTGTCTAGTAACAAAATTGACCATGCCTATGAACCCCTAGGTAGGTGGTTCGATTTGCAATTGATTGACCTAGCTGGGATTGTTACGAGACACCTCATGATTAGGTAGCAGATTCTTGAAAATATCTATGTTTTTATTGTCGAATTCCTATGGGTTGCTTGGTACTACCAGCTCTTATTTTTCTATCATATTCTGCATGATGTGTTTGAAGGACCAACATGTCTCGATGTCATGGCATTTCGCTCTATGGGATATGCAGAATAGATCATCTTGATGCCACTTTGACTTTGGAACATTTGGATCTACTAATTTGACCTCAGGTAATTGTATGGCCTTGGCCTCGCATAGTTAATGAAAAATAAAATTAATTGATTCTTTCAAGGGTGTGAACTGGCAAGGTGGGTGCTCTTCTTTGTTTTTTCCATTATAGTTGTTTTTGCCCTTATAGTTGTTTTTGCATGTCTCATAACGTGCAAGAGGAGGTTGAGCTTGATAATTAGGCTTATGCTGTCCCTTGTATTCTCCTTCGAGATTTAGCACTACTTGATTCACGTGGGCCTACTTGCCCTGTTGTTTTGTAGTACTCTTTTTAAACCCCTCTTTCTTGGTGTTGAGCTTCAAGTTGCCTTCTTGTAACTTGATGTCCTCGATCACCCTGGCTTGCACCATAGCTTCCTTGAATGTAGGGTATTGCTACAGCTGCAAAAATAGCGAGATGTGCTTGGCACAACTCTTTGTAAAAATTTGGTTCAGTTTAGCTGCAGGAATAGGGAATGGTAGCTTTGCCATTATTCTATGCCATCTCTTTTCGTATTGCTCGATGGGCTTGTCATCGCGCTGAGCTAGCGCAACCAAATCAGAAAGGTTGGCTTGTTTCTTGATGCCAAATGAATAGCATTCAAGAAATGCATCGGCAAATTGTTATAAACCAGTAATACCATGTTCCTTTAGTTGGTTGAATCGCTCTTGGGCTGGGCCAAAAAGTTTCATAATGAAAGTGCACAACAACAAGGTATCTTGACTCTCTATCTAGAAACACGTGTCCAAAAAACTCATAACATGCTCTTGTGCATCCTCATAACTCTTGAATTTTTCCAATTGGGGTATATCAAAATGCTCGAGATATGGAGGTGTAGGAACTGAGGGGTCTAGAGGTTCATTTTGTATCTTCCTCAATGTTAAATTTTGCATAGCCACGCCTTGCCTCTCTATTGCTTTGACCTTATCGACCAAAACCTTGTATGCCTTAGAAGACAGAAAGTCTTCTTCCCTAAGCTACCGTGGAGGTGGTCTTGGAGGTAATACCTTCTTCAGGGGAGGTGGAGGACATGTCTCTTCCTCATCCTCAACCTAGGAACTCTTAAGGTAACCCTGATCGTATTTGTCTACATCTATGTGCTCATGTTGCCTCTGTTTAAGATCATTGAGTGATGACAGTCGCTCCCTTTGTTGGGCACTGGCATGAGTACAAGCGTCTCTTCATTCCTCATACATATTTGCTAGGGACACAAACCTTCTATGCACATGCTCTCTATGGTCCTTTAGAAGGTATATTCCAGCCTTGGCTAGCTGATCCTCCTGCTCTATGAACTCCTTTTGAGCTAGAATATGCTCTTCATGCATGCACTGCTCATATAATCTCTACCGTAAGAGCCTTTGCACTTGAAGATTTTCATCTTTAATATGCTACCTCTCTAGGCGAGCATCATCCAATTGATCTTGGAGTAGCTGACGTCTTTGATCAAACACCAGTTTGTGTGATCTATCTATATGGTCGACCATAGGAGGCCTCCGATGTGCTTGTTCAATGCGAGCTACTTTATGGGTTATGTACCCATCAAAAAAATGTGTGGATGGTGGATGTGTGACATGAGGGTGCTTAGAAGTCTCTCCATGCTCTCTAGTGATCTTGATACAACTGCTGCTATGCTCACTCGAAGCATGAGTGGGAAAAGCTATAGGCTTATAGCTTAGCTGCTCAAGAACACTATCTAGACCATCTAGCTTTCTAGACCTCCATCGCTCATGCGATGGTGTTCCATTTGATCCCACATTTGATATATCAATGGTGATCTTACATGGTGAGCCAAGCATGGGAGTATGGGTGGACCTATGCTTAGAAACAAGCCTGTCCTCTTACCCTTGAATGGGCGAATCTATGACTTGTCTATACTCTAACGGTGGAGGGTTAGAACCTCCTGTGGACCTAGTACATATGGAAACCAACTTGGTCCCCTACACCACATATTACTCGGCTGATCCCATGGATGTGCGTGTAGTGTGATCTCGATAATGGCTTTGGGGTAGAGCATCCTTGTGCTGAGAAGCTCTACGCTCAGTCTTGTGCCTAGAGGAGCATACTCAAGCTTCTTTATTGGGGGTCCAATCAATGGGATCTCCCCATGTCGAGTTGTCACCTCTAATGCTAGCCGAACGTCGTTCAGTTCGCTCATGTGTATGAGGACTCAATACATGCTACTGTGAACCAGTTGGTGGTTGATCATGGGCATCAGTCCTAGACCTTTGTGGATCACCCCGTGTGTTCGCCATTTGTGTTCCTGATGTCTAGATGTATTTTATTATGTAGATAATGTAAAAAAATGGTGATTATCTCTTTTAAATGTTTGATTGTGAGCCCTAAACTATTTGATGTTGTTTTTAGATGTGTTGTATTAGTGTTAGAAACTCTGGCATGTATTGAAATATTGTTGGATTTTAAACTCAGTTAAATTGGCTTTCACCTATTTACTCACACAAGACGAATATGGTAATGACATCCATACTCAATGAAGTAGCATAGGTACTACCAACCCTCACCCAGCACACCATACGTAGTGATACACCCTTTCAAGGAAGAGTGCATGCTATTTTGCATGAATAGGATAGTTCTTGGGTTAGCCTTGGCAATGAGCGAGTCTCGATAGTACAATTTCAAATGAGCCAACCAAGTGGTAATAACATCCACTATTGGTCTCAATCAAGCGGGTTGGATGTGAGATCCCAATGCCACTGATGTTTAAATGATACGTGGTGTGTGTGGTTCCTTTTATTTTGCGAAAATGACAAATGCATCACAGAGCACAATGACCATTCCTACATGATGTATATGAAAATAAAAAGGAAAATTTTGCATTAAAAAATAATGCATGCTAATGTGCTACATGATATTTTGATGATGCAATTCTAATGACATGGCCGCTAATTGGACCTCAAGCATGCAAACGACACACAATATTTATCAAGGTCACTATATTTAGGGGCAGACTGCACTCAAAGGTCTGCTATTCCCAACAATGCCTTTCCATTGAATGGAAATTAAATGTAAATTAGGACTTATTCATTGACCCCTTATATTTGTATTCCTAATTTGCAATGATTTGATGATCTCTGGAAAGATACAGAGTAGAAAGTTGAATACAGAAGGTGAAATTAGGACCTACCTCAGCTCTTGCTCTGTTACCCACTGATTTCTTTGTTGTCTGCTTCTTCCTCTATGAACCGCAATTTTGACCTACGGGCTGTAGTGGAGACCGCAGGTTACAACCACGGGACAAAAAATAACCAAACCTGAAAGTTGCAGTTAGCACCTATAAACAGAAAAATTCAAGAATAGTTAGAATTTGAGGCTAAAATTATGGAGTCCCACCATGATCACCATTTGACACAACAATGAAGCACGTGCCCAACTGGTGTACTAATATATACCATCGAAAACACAAATATCCACACAAAAATGATATCCTCTCATGATGAGACCCTTTTAAAGGATTAAACATGTAAATGCCATCAAACTAATGAAACAAGAAAGCATAAAAAAGGTTCTACGCTATTCTAATTGTATCAAGAATTACACTACAATATACAAAAAATGAATAAAAACATGATGCATTGAATAAATGTTGAATTGAAAGCAATAAATCATCAAAAATATCCAATATACTTCTACCCACTAGAATGCATAAAATACCTAATTCCTATGGTCAGAGTTTCTCTAAAAATACAATTTAACCTATTAAAGAACTAATCTGACTAACCTATGTAGTAAAAAGCAAACTGAGTAAGGTGATCTCTAACTTGTTGCAAACTGTAGCTGTGAGGGGTTGTATACACTATAAACCATGGTTGACAGCCATAGTTTGACATCTGATGTGTTTGCCCTCAAAATTAGGGTTAGTGGGCTTGACCTCCTTGTCCGAATTGATGTTCAAGGGTCACCTTTGTCATCCTCTGACAGATTTAGCAATCAAATCACTATGAAGGGCCTTTGTTCACCTCGATTTGTGTTTCTTCATCCTCCTAGGCACATAGTACATCCATGGCTAATTGATCATTGAATGGATAGCAAAGGGGCTCTCAAATGTACAAGGTCGTTATGCAATTTAATAGGGCTTCACTTCTCTCTTGATCAATTAGTTTTCTTGATAATTCGATAGCGTTTCGCTATGCAAAAAATCTCTCTTCAGTCCTCTATTTTTGCATTGAAAAAGGGGGGTACTTATAGCATGCCCCTAGGGCTAGGGGTGGCTTCATGGAGAAGCCAAGATCAAGAAGGTTGGTTAGGACAGATGGGATGGAAGCCTTTGGAATCTTTCATCCTCCAACTACCTCCTTCTAGATATCTTGGCCGTTCCAACTGATTTGGATCGGATGGAAGGTCTAACTGAACTCTTGTTCAAACCATAGGTTACAGCTATGGTCCAGACTAGAGAACATAGGTGTCAACCACGGTTCAGACTGAAGACCGTAGGTCTGGGCTATGATTCAAACTTCTTAGGCCAGAATGCCTAAATTGAGTGGTTAGAACCACTACTCTATCTTGGAGTCTATCCAAGATCCTTCATATGGTTTTGTAGCATGTCCATATGAGTAGTCACCCTCGACATGATGCATTTTAGGTGTCTAAAGATTCCCATTTTGAGATGCGTTGTGATATTGAACAACACTGAGCAAAATAGACCTCCTAAAATGATGTCGAAGTTTCTATGATGATCATTAGTCTGATCAACATTAGATGCCCTAGGTCCAGCAAAAGGATGCGCATCCTGGAATCATTGCTTCCAACATGGGAAGGCTTAAATTTGAAAAGTTTGCACTCATCATCAAACATTTGGGTAGCTTTGGTGCTACAATAGGAGTTAGGCCTATATAACCGACAGATGAGAGCTACAAATAAAATTTCATATTGCTGCTGTCACAGATCAAACAATATTAAACCTTTAACATAAAGTATCCTTGTTATCTATCAAACAATATTACACCTTTAACACAGTTCATCCTTGTAACCTATCAACAAGATTACACCTTAAACATAAATTAACCTTGTAACAAGGTCATACTACCTTGTCACAAATTTCTCCATAATTTGTCTCATAATTTACTCAAGAATATTACTAGAATCTTTTCCAAAATCTGATTCAATTACTTCTTTGTATCGTGTTTTAAGAAGATATATTTTCACTACCTTTAAATATATCGTTCTTTAACTAAGCATTGGAAATTTGCATGGGATATTTAACTATTAAGAAAATCTCTCTAATCCTATTTCTTAATTTCGATCTTTTATATAACAATTTAGCTAAGGGTGCTATTCATATTTGTCAACCCTTTTTGCCCTCTAAAGGTTAAGTAATACTTGACCAACCTCTCATATACCAATCTAAATGAGATTTCTAGTCATCCTTTCATAACATTCTTTACAAGAGGCAGACATTGATGATAGCCATATGTCTGCCAATTAGCTAGACTGTTGCAACCCACTATTGTTATCCAAAGTTTCCATGCCTAGCATGACCACAATAGTGTGGTCATACATATTAGGATGAGTTATCTATTACATAAATCCCCCCATTCTCCCATGAGGAGCACGTTAGATAAAGACCCATCATCAAGTTTCCTCTAGTGGCTTAATATGCAAAATATTGGTGCCAATAAACAAGTATGTGGTACAAGATGATGTTAGATCAATAATAGATACTCATATAGCATGCCTATACATGGTCAATGAATCGATGACTAGCTCAGATGGAGCTTAGCCAAGCCTACTTGACTATAAGCCATTATGTACCTTGTTCGTAATAAAAGTGATTGTTAAGGTCTTAAGACTTACATCCCTTGGGTTTTGCATAGATGACAAGAACAACTCCCTTACAGAGTATGATTGATGGGTTGCATTGCTTTAGTTAATATGTTACTCAGTGCTCACATTCAATCAGCTAAGAGAGAAGAAAGTACAATAGTATCAACACATACAAGGTCAAATAAAGCTTGATATAAGAGTCTTTATTAAGACTATGAACTCATTTCCAAACCTACGAGGATGAGATTAGCATATTTATGGTTCGATCATAAATTTCATAGTGGTTTTTACTTGATTTATATTAGAAAATCTGGTATTACAACCTGATTTGACCACAACTATCACCATTCAATTAATTTCTATTTGTTTAGAGACTAATTTGATATATTTCACTAATATCCATGGTGCGATCGAAGTCTCCCAATTGAGTAAGAAGCCACGTCAATCTATGACATGGTTAGAGAAATCGATAGAAGTAGAGAAAAATGGATGAAGAGTGTCTATAAGGTCAATGACACACGGTCATAATACTATGTCATACATTCAATGCATAGGTTTCCAATTCTGAATCAGAGTTCTTCCTACATAGGTTGCAAGGTAAACCTTATGCAGAATATAATGAACCCCATTTTGGAATTTTATCAAGGGATTTTGCTTAGAACTTTGTTCTTCCATAATGATTACACAGGAATTCATGTTTGCCAGGAAAGGACAAAGACTTGTAGTTTTTTATCAGTGGTCAATCCTGATGGAATGGGTAATTGGTGTAACCAAACTATAACCAAATATCGATCTTTGTTTTTCTCAAATAACCCTTCTTACAATGAATTGTTAAATCCATTAATCATCACCATGAGTTGGGTATGCATCCAGGTCTTCCTACCACAAGCTTAATTCGAGGATTTACAACCCACTCTAAAGCCTACAAATGGTCTTCAATCGAATAATTCAAATATTTATCAAAATAGGGTGCCCAGGTAGGTTAGAGTGAGACATAGGTTACAAGGTATACATTGTAACAAAATGATCTCAAATTATGCATTTTGGGATTGCCTAGTACATACCATGTTTTAGACACAAAAATATGTGAAAGGCACAGTTGTAAATCGAATAGGGTTGATGCCTACCTTCACAAAATTAAAGGTAATAAAAAAGGGTTCTATGTCAATGAACAATAGGCTTAGTATGGTAGATCGAAGTACTTCATAAAACCCATATAGATAGAATAATTTTAATAAACAAGTAAGGGACCCGAATCCTTATATAACAAGCATTAAATCATTTCTTATGCAAGGTAAAACAGAGCATTAACTCATTTCTTGCAAGGAAAAATAGAGAATTAACTTGTTTCTTATGCAAGGCAAAACAAAGCATTAACTCATTTCTTATGCAAGGTAAAATAGGGCATTGGAAAATCTCAAACTAAAATATCTGTAGAGAAGGATGCCTTCAACTAAGTCTCTTAAGCTTTTGTATGCTCTAAAAGCCTTCATTTCCTCCTCCAAGATATGTTTTCCTTCAAATCACCCCTCTTGGCAAATGTCTACTTAATTAATATTCTTGTACTCTCCTAGGCCTTTTGGTTTCTGATCTACCAAGGTAGAGAGAATACTACCTAAGCCCAATATTTTTCCTCTCTCATTCCATTGCTTGCCTCCCCTTTTATAATTTTTCCTAGCTCCCCTTCCTCCATGACCAAGCAGGTGGATTTACTAATAAAATATTAAGGAGCCTTTTTTGGAGTTCACCCAAATAGTGAGATTCCTTTTTATCATTTAAAAATTAGGAACAAGACAAGAGGGGGTAAGGTGGGAGTACCTTGCTCAATTTAGGCCTTCCATTTTTCCTAGTGCAACTACAAATTCTGCACCATTACTATTGGGAAGGAGTCATGTGAAATGTAGAATAGTTCATCCACTAGTCAAATATGTATATTTTTATTATTAAAACATGACCTTGTTCTTTTTAGGCCCAATTTAAAATTGTATAAATTTTGTAGGCACCTAATTGTAATAAATTAATTTTGTAAAAGATAATTTTCCCCAAATTAATATTTTCACAAAAGTCTTTTTAATTTCTTTCAAAACCTTACCAAAATCCCAATTGTTTTCCAAAACTCTCCAAATTAACTTGGTAGAGTGTAGCTAGTTTTTAATTAGGGATTTTATAGGATGATTAGGGTTTACCATCCCCTAGATTTTATTAATTAGATCCTTTTATTAATTCCTAAAAATATTATTAAGGTTTGGTTAATGTTAAAATTCAAGTACTAATTGACCCCTTTGGCTCAATTAATATCTTCTAGGAAGTCCAATGGGTGGCTGTGACAAGTAGGAGCTTGCCCCAAATCCTTGAGTTGTTTAATCATGACTTGAAGAGGTCAACGAATATTTTCATCCTATGTACCTACACAAGGAGAAACATACTCAAGAGTTGAGATTATGATAGTCACAATGATAAAAGGGAGATGCAACAAGCTAGAAACACCAATTTTTAGCTTTAACAATAATACAAAAGGTAATAATAACATATTAGAATGCCAAGTTAAACATGCAAAGAGTAAATATGATAAAAACTAAAGTATTAATGTGAAAAAATAAAAAATAAAAATATGAAAGAGGTGTAGGAAAAGAGACAAAAACCAAGGAGAGAGTGAATTATATCCTATAGCTTTCTTAAGAATCTTCCAAGCATTCAAATGATAGCACTATAATATTAGAACACAAGAAGAGCAAATAAAAAGAGAATTGATATTTTTTTGGTAGATTGAGAATGCTTGTTAGAATGGGAATCCAAGACCTCAATTTATAGATTTTCTAGCCATGGAAGAAGAGATTGGAGCATTCATGAGTGAGGGAAGAGGTGGACAAGAATTTCAAATTAAATATTTCATATGGTAAGGCAAATTAAAAAATGGTATCCTTGCGAGATGAATGTAGGTGGCAATTGTCTGAGGAGGATGACACCATAAATAGCTCAAAGATCAAGGGGGTGGAGGATCCAAGATTTTCAATCCTTGGCCTCATATCATGGAGGAAATATGGGTTAAATTTCACTACCATGATTCTACATATGTGGTCATTGAAGGTCATTCGGATGGGGAGGAACAACACATTGAAATTTTCATGATAATATTATGGGTGTGGAATCATGCCTTCACTTTGCAAAACATGATTCATCTTGATTAGGAAAAATACCTAGAAACTAAGGCTAATATGGTCAGATTATAATTCATGCATGTGTGATGGAAAATTTTGATAAATTGGGTGGTCCAATTTTGGGTGTCTATAGGGTTATGCAATAAAATAATTTGACATGCATGGAATTGGTGGATTCATCCAAGTCAACTTCATCCATTGTTTGTAATTGTATTTCCCTAAATACAAATAACTCTTTAATAGTATATGGACCAATCCACTTCTAAATGAACTTGCCCTTGCATTTCTTGTGCATATTTTCAAGCTTAAAGATAAGGTCCTTGACTTAGAAATCAATGACAAACTTTTTTATTATATTGCTTGAAAATGAGAATTTTATAGACTCTAGTATGTTTAAAAGCATGTACATTCCTCTAATTAAGAGTAGTAAGTTTAGCAATATGATCCTCCCTATAATCCTAATGGTACTCATCATAACTCAACATATTTTTCAAAGCAAAGAAGGCAATTCAATTTCAAGCAACAAAATAGCCTCAATACCATAGACCAAATAAAAAAGGGGCTGCCCTTGTAGAAATATAAATACTAGTGTGATATTCCCATAATGGGTAGTATAAATTGAAGTGATAATATTTATTTGATTCTTTATCTATTTTTTAGTATTCATCAAACTTGTATTTCTAGATTTAGCTTGACCATTCCCTTGTGGATAGTAAGACATGGAAAAGTAGTGGTAGTCAACTCTTATATTTCTTTGTTTTTTAAAGGAGTACTTTAATCTAAAATGAGAGTAGATGGGATACCAAATTGATACACAAATTGAGTAAAAATAAATATGGATATGGTGAGAGCTATTTGATTTGTCATTGGCATAACTTCCACTCATTTTGTAAAATATTTTACAATTGTGATAATAAATTTATGCCCATAAAAGGACATGGAGAAATAGGTCCAACAAGGTCAAGATACCATGTGTAAAAAGGCAAAGAAGACTTGATGCGATGAAGAACCTAGGTAGGGGCATGAATTTTAACTTTATGAAACTAAGGCTTATCATAATATTTAACATAGTTATTGGCATCAAATTTCATTATTGGCCAGAAGTAACCTACTCTTAATAGTTTATTAGTTGTGGAATGACCAGCTGCCAGGGTGAATATTAAAAAGAGCCTCGAGTATCTCAGATTTTGTAAGACATCAAAAGAGAACACCATCATAATTATTGTAATACAAGACTCCACTATGAACAATATATCTAAATGTTATCTTATGAATATAAGCTCATTGCTTAGCAATAGCTATAGGTGTGTAGGATTGATTATTGAGGAAGCATAAAATATTTCCATACCAAGGATTATCAAGAGGTATTTGACAATCAATAGCATTGGACTCAATCATATTCACATGTACCTTGCCAATATTGATAGAAATTACAAGTTCATCATATATTTTTACCACAAAATTATTTTAAAAAATATTTTCATGTGGTGCAAGTTTACTAGTCAAAGTGGCTAGGGAGTTAGCCTCAACATTCTTCCCCCTAGGAAATACCTAATGGTAAAGGACTTGAAATAATTGATCAAATTAGTAGCCACTTGGTGGTAGAAAATCAAATGATAAGCTTTGACTACATACTCACCAATGATTTGATAAACCATTATTTGAGAATAACCCAAAACTTTGATGTTCTTGGTATTCAAATATTGGGTAATAATGAGTCTTAAAGTTAGAGCCTCATACTATGTAACATTATTAGTAATGCCAAAAATTTTCAAGCAAAATATCATAGGAATAGCTAGGCATGTTGGAGAGTTGAGAAAGATGTCGACTTCTACCCGAAACTCATTTCTTGCTCCATCAAAGTGAAGAATCCAAGTGTCAAGGTGGAGGTCTTCATCAGATTATTAGGAAGAGGAAGGCATGCCAGATTTTAGCTTTTCATGATACCTCTCAGTAGCCTCACAAGACTCCAAGAAAAAATTTTCTTGGTTAGTAATTTCATAATGCAGACTCCTAAATAAGACAGGCAATGAAGAAAGGAAATATGACAAAATCATGAGGGGTGTAAGATATAATCATCATATCCTCATAATGCAATGCCTCCTTTATCTATGAGATTAAGAGAAATGACCAATTGATCATCAATTATCTAAGATTTAATAGCTTTTTGTGTAATAATATAAAGATTAAATTCTTGCATTATAGTGATCCACTTTCTGTATCAAGTGTCACTAGGGGTGTAAAGCTTTTGTAGCATGTGTCTCAATGGGTCAATTTTAACAACCACATAGGTTGTATGATACAACATATAATGGCATAAATTCTCACATGCAAAGTAAATAGCTAAGCAATATTTTTCCATGGGATTGTATTGAGTTTTTGTTAGAAGCATTTTTTGACTAATATAGTACACAACATACTCATTGTTATCATCATGTGAGTAAAAATAAGCAATATTTTCCATGGGACTGTATCAAGTTTATGTCAAAATATTTTTTTACTAATACATTACATGGCATACTCCTTATTGTTATCATCTTTTTGAGTAAGGACAAATCCCAAGGAATCCTGAGTAGTTGACATATATAATTAAAATAGCTTATATAAGGTGGATGGGAAAAGATTTGGGGGCTACAAAAGAAATTTCTTGAATTTTAGAAAGGTCTTGTTATCATTTTCATTCAACATGAACTCAATATATTTCTTAAGCAAATGATTCAATAGATAAGCTGTAAAATATAACTCAATGATGGAACACCTAATGGATTTGAGCTTCCCCAAGAAGGATTTAAAAATTTTAATAGTTTTGGGGGGATGTATAATGTCAATGTATTTGATCTTGTCTTGATCAAAATTTATGCCCCTATAGTACACCATAAATCTTAGTAGATTACCACTAGTAACACCAAATACACACTTTTTAGTATTAAGACTAACCTTATAGTGACGTAATCATTCAATTATGGTATGAAGGCTAGTTGGGTTGTCATCCTGGTTCTTAGACTTACCTAAGAGGTCATCTATATAATATTTCACTATATTTCCTATTAAATCATGAAAAATAGTTGCAATAGCCCATTGATAAGTAGCATCAACATGTTTCAATCCAAAAGTCATGACAATATAACCTTCCCCAAGGTTTACTAAAAGTTGTTTTGGTTTGATCCTTATGGGCAATCTAGATTTGGTTATATCCTAAATATCCATCCATAAGGAACAATATTTCATACCCTATAGTAGAATATACACTATTATAAATAGAGGTCAAAGAAAAGTTATCCTTGGGATAAGTTATATTTATAAACTCACATAAAATCCAAATAATGTTTTTCTCTTTCTTTTTTACAAGAATAATGTTAGACACCCATCCTGAATAATCAATAGGTTTTACAAATTTGGTATCTAACAAATTTTGAATCTCAATTTTTCACAAGTATTGAATGAGGGGAGAGAATATCATTTGATTTTAATGAATGGGAGTGGTGTCCTTATAAGTAACAATGTTATGTACACAACCAAATCCTCATCCATTCCAAGCATGTCAAAACATTCGTAAGCAAAGACATTCTTATACTCCTTAAGTAAGCTAGTGAATGTAGCTTGCTCTTCAACAAATAGGATTACCCCTATTTTAACAATTCATGGTTCCTCTAGGGTTATTATGTTAACTTCTATGATTGGTTTGACATTCATGACATTGCCTTCTTCAAAATGGTCTGAATTAGGGAAAAGATTCTCTAATTAAGAATTATTCTCTACCTAGAAAACATAGTGAGACCAATTATACCTTATGCATTTCTTGAATGAACCCTCTCTTATGATATTTTCAAAAAAGTCTTTCCCCTCTAACATATAGGAATTCTAGAATGGCCTTATTCATTAGGAAATTATGGGAGAAAAATAATATTATTAGGAATTTGAACTATTGGTTATTTTGCATGCCCCTTTACCTAAGCTTGGGGAAGATGTGAGCATGAGATTGAGTATTGAGAAAGGTAGGAATGTGTTTAACATGGTATGGCCTTATTTACTTGTAAATTTTAATTAAAGCCTTAACAAAAACCCTAGTTTTTAGTTCAATAAAAAACATAGCATCAATTAGTTGCTTTGCTAGACAAGAGGGTGTAAGATCAATCAAATCATCGAGCCACTTGTTAGACAACTTATTTGAATATGAAAATATTTTTAAATATAGAAATAAACTAACAGAGATAGTAGTGAACAACTAGGTATTCTTTATTTAGCTAAAATATATTGAAATCGAGATCATTGCATTTTGAAGTAGTTACAATTACAAATAAATATCCTCAAAAATATCAAATTGTCTAGGAACAATAGGAGGTCTACAAGTTGAATAATCATTAGGGACTATCAAAAGAGTACAAAAATCCCCAAAAATAGGTAAAATGGTAGCATTAACTATATTTTTTGCTTTTAGAGGTATTCATAATACTATTGAATGATTATTAATAGAGAATGAGCCAATAGTAGCTTGTGGTTTAGGACTAGTTAAAATAGTATAAGTATAAATGCTTTTAGAAACAAGGCAGTCAACATGGAAATTTCGAAATTGATAGATTATAGCCTTTGTTAAATGCTTAGGCAAGGGAATAATTCCTATTTTACCTAACCTAGGTAAAAGTTTTAAAGTAGAGATAGTAGAAATATCAATTGTTCTATATCTATCTAGCCTAGCTTTCTAATTATTACATTCAAAATTCTTAAGCATACAATAAATTATTGTTATCCGTTGCACAAAAATGTATATTAAGTTGATTATTACTATAATCTAAAATAGAAATTTTTTTCTAACCTAATTGATAATACCCCACCCCCACCTCAAAAATAAGAGTAGTAGAATAAGCATTCTCAGGTTCAATATTAAGGCTTAATTAAAATCATTATCTATATCACTATTAGGTCCCTCCTTGTACTATCATTATCTACACAAAATATATCTTGCTTTAATTTGGTGGAATTCTTATTGGCTTTTGTAATTTGGTCAACCTTTGGTAAAATAAGATAATATCTTCTCTTTGTTTAGTCTTGTTGGTCAAATATCTGCCTAATCAATAAACACTGCGTTTATGCGCCCTAGATACGGCCAACATTGAAAGGTCGGAGGAAAGAAATGTCCTCCGTGCCAATCTCCAGAGAGGGTTGGTTCCCAAACTAAATCCTACAATGGTAGAAGACTAGGGATGCAGGAAAGAAATTGGAAATAATAGAAAGAAATGGGAAATATGGCCACAGGCCGAAGTGCAGGATTGGTGTTAGACTAACTAGCAGGAAAAAACCCAAGCACAAATTAGCATTTATGAAAGGAAACGAAATAGAACAAGCTCACAATATTGCCATAATAACTATCAAAATGGTACTCCAGCATTCACTTTCTCCTTAGCAACTTTAAATCCAATGACAAAATTTAAATTCAACAACAAATTAGATGGGCGAATGGAAATAGAAGCACACTACACAAAAAATAATTATACACAAGACCGCTCACAAATTCAGAAATCTGATGCCTTCTATTAATGCAGAGAGCTTAAGGGAATCTCTCACAAAATGTCTAACCCTCCCTTTACAATGAAATTTACCTAGTATTTATAGAGGTTTTCACCTCTTTCATTTAATACATATGGGGGAAGAATGTCTGGGGATCAAAGACAAAATCAGCAAAATCCTCCTTGAATTCTTGGAAAATCCATTCGCTAGGGGAACAAATTCCTGAAAATCCAAACTTCGGACGGAGGTGCGCCTGTTAGGAGAAAATATTAAATTCTTCGGATCGCCTCTGATACATTGGAAATCATGAAGGCTCGTTTCCCTTCGCCTTCCTCTTCGTGATCCACAAAATGGAGTAATTGAGAGTGCCCTTCATTTAATGCCAAATTCAACATCTTGACCAAAGTCCCATTCATTCGATTTATCTTCGCCCAACATTAGTTTCGCCCCTTCAGACGTGCACGATCTTGATACAAACAGGTTCACCCAATTCAAGGGCGAACAACACGTTCGCCCCTAAGGGAAGGCGAACATGATTTTCTGCCATTGCTAGGTGGTTCACCCATAGGAGAGGTGAACGGTGTGTTCGCCCCTCGACTAGGGTGAACATAATTTCATTCGGGCGTGTGACCCCTCAAGGCGATGCCAAGGCACGTTCGCCCCTAGAAAGGGTGAACAACACGTTCACCCCTAAGGGAGGGCGAATGCAAATTTTTAGGCATGTTCACCCCTAGAAAGGGTGAACGACACGTTCACCCCTAAGGAAGGGTGAACGCAATTTGTCACTTTTTAATTTTTGCCATTCTGCTTTCCAAAAGTGATTCGCCCCTAGGAAGGGTGAAAGGGACGTTCGCCCCTAAGGAAGGGCGAACATCAATACATAAGATTTTCTGGCGATTTCGTTCAAGTTTTTTATGAAACTCATTCTCTTCATTTCTTTTGGACCTTGAAGGACATCTCTCCATTAATACATTCAAATGCATTGGATTTCTAAAAATTATTACAACTTATTACAACTATCCAAATTAATTGCATATAAAATAAAGGAGACAAATATATTATCGCTTTATACAAAATTTCCAATGAATACAAAATGGCCAACATTTCTTGGTGACTCACGGGGTATCCAACTCGCATGGATGCAAGCGATCCTAGGCCTTTATCCATTGGGTGCAGAGTTCTTTTTGCCATATGTTGCTACCTTCTTAGTTGTGGAAGCTTTCTTCTTGGACGCCTGCTATGTGCGTTCTGCTTCTTCCTATTCTATCGTGGCTGCAATGCGAAGTACCTCCGCACGTTCAGCCTCTTCTACCACCTTCACCGCTGCTTCATGATCCATCATTGCTTTCTCTTCTTGCTCTATGATAACCTCTGAAAGGGCCTCGTAGGTGCGAACAACCTCATGCCAAGCTTCAGTAGTAAATAAGTAGGGAACGCTGAGAGATTCATAAATGAAGCAAAGATTTTGCACATCCATCAAGTTGAGGCACTTCGAACATTGGGCTAATTCATAAAGAGACAACTCCAAACGTGTATACTTTTCAATCAGAGGCAACACTTGCACTTCAGTAAGGGGATCAGTCAAGGCATTAATGTCCATAGTATCTTCAATGAATGCACTCCAGAGCTCTTGCAATTGCTCCATCGAAAGAGGTTCACCCCATTCATCCAGGAAGGTAGTGAAACCCAACCGATCGATAGTCTCAAAATGAGACATCGAAATAGTATGCTCTCGCTCAATAGTATTGAGGATAGCCCACCCTTCATTTACAAGGTCCATGCATTAAAAATAGCTTCGCAGGGTTACTCATGCTCGGGACCAGGCATAATCCATCTCACTAAGAGGGCGAATATTCAGAGATGTATTCAACAATGCTTGTATCTTTACAGTTGTCTCCATATAGGGCGAAAGCAACTCTTCCACTGAGTCAATCATTTGTTGCCCAAGCTGGATTTGTATCCCTGCTTCCCATAAGTACTGCAACACCTTGACGGCTTGTGCGGCCAACTTGGTAGAATTTTGGATGGAGCGAAGGTGAATGTCTCTTACACTATCATGCAAAAATCCTACAACAGGTACGACCTTGGCTTCTAGCTGCTTCTTGAGTTCTTCGACCTGCTGCTGAAGATTATGCATTTCAATTCTAGCAGCATCACGCTCCTTCAAGTGCACCTGGACTTGATTGCACAAATATTCATTTTTGATGGTCATATTTTCTTCTATCGCCCTGCTCTTGGCCAAGGCGCTTTCAAGCTCCAACACCTTATTTTGCACTTCAAAATATTTCTCTTTATAATGCTCCCCGTGCAAATACAATGAACTCATATCTACTTGCATATTACCCATTTTTTCAATGGGATCAATCCGCGTCAGATCTTCAGTGATAGTCTCAGAAACATAATCTTCAGGCTGCAACTCACCTTGAGGTTTCTGAACCAACGGAGTGAATGTTGTCATATGAGCCTCCTTGGCAATTGGATCAAAAGCCACCTTCTTGATCGGATGCACCAGCGCCAAAGCTTCCTTTCATCGCATACTCTTCAACCATTGGGAAGAGCTCAGATGCGCCCGATTTAATTTTTCAACGTCTGGCTGCTTGCGGGCTACCTGCACATCTGGGACAGTCTACAGCTCCAAAAATGGTGTAAATGGAACAAAAACTTTTGGGCGACCAGGCCCAATGGACATGGATGATACAGATTGTAGTGAAGGAATGGACACGGGAATGGTGGAAGGGAGAGAAAGGGTGGAGGGAGTGGAAGACATAGGTGCAGCTATAGTTATACTAATTTTAGATGGAACTTGGGTACTAACAATCGTAATAGTGGAGGAAGTGATGACCGAGGGAAGGGGACGAAAAAAGGATTCGCCCCTAACGCATACGAACTAAAAGAAATGGAAGATGAAGGAGCGGGAATGAAAGAAGGAGCAACAACGATTTTAGAAATGGAAGAAGTCGAAGCGGAAGAGGAAACCATGGAAAATGAAATGGAAGGACTACCAAAAGGTGGAGAGATAGAAAGTGGAGGAGATAAAAATGTAATAGATGGGACCAAAGAAGAAATCATTGTGTGCTCGATGTGAGAGAGAGAAGAAGAGGGAAAATATGACGTACCTTGGGGCATGGGTGCCACTTGTTCTATAGATGGGGGAGGTTGTGCAACTACCTCCTCTTCTTGATTTACCTCTGGTTCACCAACATTGAGGGTTGTCCCCTCATTCAGAATCTCAACATGAGAATCTTCAGAAAGTTGCTCTTCCTCTTCTTGTTGCGCCATTGGAAATATTTGTGCTACAGAAGTAGGAAGTTCAACATTGGGTGAAGGCTTTGCTACCGAAATAGAGGTGACTGTAGAACTTGGTATAACAAAAATCATAGTACCTAAAGACATGGGTGCTGTAATAGTGAAAGTAGTAGTTGCGCCAGTGCGAGGCCGTTTAGCTGCTTTAGGAAATGGAGGTGCCATCGGTTGTTTCTGTTGTTTGGGCATGGGAACCTCCTCTTGAGGGCGCTTCATTCTCTGTGATCACCTTTGGAAAACATATTGTTGTTCTTCTTCTTCTTCTTCATCCTCGATGTCATCCTCAACTATAGGATTTTCCTCTTCAGGTTCACTTTCACCACTTTCAGACTGCTGAAAACTTTACGATAAAATAGTGGCAAAAGCAATGGGCTGATAAGATTTCACAAACTTATCATAAACTCTAGAAAATTGGGTATCAAGCTTCATCCCATAAGCATTATACGACTTCCTCCTATGAACATGCATCACCCACCAATTCATAATTTTCTCCTCCATCCAATCAGGATTCACTTCTTGGATAGTTGTGAACAAACTCGGAGGAGGAATATGTGTTGCATTATTTTTTGGATTATACTCCACTTCCTGCTCATAGTAATCATGCCATGGAGGAAGGGAGGACATATTTTCTATATGCCAGTTCATGTCTGGCCCATCAAAATTATTTTTCCGCCTCTGAATATCCGGGCACGGGCAACAATGAAAGGACTTCGCCTTAATAAATTCCAAAAACTTTTTGAGTGGGTCATAGCGCCAATGCTACGGTAACTCAATTAATCCTAGGTCTTGAAGCGCCACCATCAGAAGGTGATTTTGCCCAACCTGATTCACTTCTATACTTCCAAACTTGAAAGGCATTGCACAAGTCATCTTTTTCCTCGTCCAGAGTCGTATATGTCATTGATATAATCCATCTGGCGCACAACCTCCATTGCAAAAATGTGCACAATAGAAAAATAAGGCAACAAAAATGGTTTACCTGTATATCCAAAAATTTGAATGACCATGCCCTGAGTGAGCAAAAATATGTCACCCTCTTGCTTCGAAACAACTGCATCTCTCAAGTCACGAGGCACTCGGTCATAACTGCCACAAAGCAATTCAATGGTGGGGCCCAAAAACTAGCTATTAAAGTTGTAGATGGACTCTTTCTTCGTTAACACCTGAGTCCACTTATAAACCGATAGAGGCTCATTCTTTTCGTCCATCTGCGTAACAATGATAAAAGAAAAATGTCACTACATCTAAAAAAAGAAGAACCATACTAGCAACGAAGTATACCGAAATGATCTAGATTTCCCTTCCTGCAATCTCTGTAACTATGAATTGATTCTTCATGAAATAAATTTGGCCCAATCAAAATAAATCAGATTTTCACCCTGCCTCATAGTAGTGGGCGAATAAAACTCCACCTTGCAAATACATTGAGCCATAGTTGCCTGCCATTTATGCACCGTTTCATCTGAGGGTAACCCAACAATCTAGGCAAGCATGGAATAGATGTCCTGGCACTTGAATTCTGAAAGAAGTTTAGGCAAACTCGGTAGCTGCCCCATCTGTGGATCTTTGACAAGCTGAGTTTCCATGAATTGTCTCATCGTAACTGTGGAGACATACCTATCCTCTTGTTCATCCGTATGGATATTTTTGTTTACTGCATAATTTGGCATGCTTACTCCATAGGTGAAAGCCTCTCGGATCTCATCCGGTGTAATGGTGAATAGAATCTCTTGTCTAGAATTTTGAACGACCCTAGTAGAGGAGTCATAAAATTGTGCAGTTAACTGAATAAGCTCGGGGTATGGATGCATAGGCGAACAAAGATACCATGAAAGCTATGAATTGTGAGGCATTGTGAGCCAACTATTGTAGGAGACTCCCTGACTTACTACAACTTTGACCTCTTCCCTCAACCGGTCAACTCCTTTATGTGTGATCAAACAATCACCAATTTTAGCCATATTATCTTCATAAGGATCCAGGCCAACATAATCATTTTGTCAGGCTTTCTTGGCCCTCGAACTTCTTTCTCTTTTCTTAGTGGGCTTTGCTTCTATGACCTCCTATGCCTCTTCTAGTTCTTTACTGCATCTGCCCATTTTTCTAAACAAAAAGTGATGACTCTTCTGCAATTTCCAACTCCGAGACTTTCAAAAATTCTTCTACACTTCGAAGCATAGGATACAAAGAAGCAAAATATTTAAAATCAGGGAGAAAAAATAAAATTAGCCCTTTACCTCCCAAGATTTATAGAGTCACTACCAACTACTGCAATAATTACAAAATTAAATGTAGGCACATCTTCGATGAAAAATATTCTTCGAAAACTGCCCAAATGTCCTTTCCAAGGTGCAAAAATCCTCTTCTCTGATTCATCATCGGATCCTCCTAAAAAAATGTGCCCTCTGCATTGCATAATTTTATAGAAAAATGTGCCCTGGCACTAGAAGCTTGTTAGGGAAACCAACCCAGCCGTTACTCATTCAATCATTAATTCTGACTGCTACCTTGAAAAATTCAATTTGAATGCTTCCCACGTTCGGAAATCATTACTCGAATTTATCACCCACTACTTCCGATTATCACCACGTAATCCTTGGGAATATCTTCTTCGGCAAAAACCCTCTCACGCGCTTATGAATTCATGGGCGCATGTGTTTTTAAAATTTCATAGCGCGCCTCCTGAAAAAATGACATTTTTTCTAAAAAAGAAAAACAAGCTTTTTTATGCTTTTTCCTTTCTTATCTTTTCTTTTTTTCTCTCTTCTTTTTTTCTTGATGATGTCATCAAAGTGCGTTCGCCCTAAAGATAGGTGAACATGACGTTCACCTCTTTCAATAGGCGCATGCGAAGCTCTATCACTTCTTTGCCAATATTTGAGTTCTTTTTTCTTTTTTGGGCGAATGAAATTTTAACCATCATTTTTTTTTTTTTAGAACATATTTATACCTATGCAGAATTGTTTAAAATACATGAAAATATTTACATATATACAGGATGTTACCTTTGATTTGAAACCTTACGAAATATAAGCCTTCAGATGAAGGCCATTCACTGGGATAGGGAGCTCATACCCTTCCATGTCACAAAGTCGAAATGCATTAGAAGAAGTGACAACAAAAATTTGAAAAGGTCCTTCCCATATTGCATCAAATTTTTGATGTTTTCCTGGCTTTGATTTCTTTTCGTTCCATTTCAGTACCAAATCGCCCACCTGGAAGCTTCGATCAGTTGATTTTTTCTTGAACCACTTCTTCATCTCAGCAGCATGTTCTATGAAAGTATGGTAAGCATGCTCCCTTTCTTCTTCTAATTGCAACAATTGCGCCAATCTAGCCTCCATTGGATCATTTTCTTCGTTATCATCGTGAAACATCTGCAATGCTTGGAGCACAGGGAGCTCGATATGCGTAGGAAGGATAGCTTCTTTCCCATACACCAAAGCATACGGGGAGGTTTTTATTGACTTTTTCACTGAAATGCGGTCAGCCCAAAGCGCCTGATTTAATAACAAATGCCAACTCTTCTTATTGTCGCCCATTATTCTTTTCAAAATCCGGAGCAGATTCTTGTTAGTTGACTCAGCCAATCCATTCCCTTGTGGGTAATAATTGGAAGAGGTTTTCAGGTAAATTTCGTATCTACTGGAAAATTCTGTAATTTTGGCTCCAATGAAGGGAGTGCCATTGTCGGTGACTAAAGAATCCGGTATGCCAAAACGGGTGATAAGGCTTTCCAAAAAAGAAATAATAGTCACCTGATCTACTTTTTTGGTGGGTATAGCTTCTGCCCATCTGGTAAAGTAGTCTATCATGGTCATAATATATTTATGTTCCGTAGAGGAATGTGGATCAATAACTCCTATAAAATCGAGACCCCACTACTGAAAGGGTGCTTCCACCTGGATCGGATGCAACGGTGATGCTCCTTTCCTAACTCGACCCACATATCTTTGACAACTGTCACACCGTTGGCTTATCTTATGTGAATCGATGAACAGAGTGGGCCAATAATACCCCACCCGAATAATTTTTAGAGCCATAGGCCTACCTGCATAATGCCCTCCTGATAGCCTAGAATGGAATTCTTCCAGAATCTTCTCTTTCTCGAAATATTTTACACATCTAAGAAGTATACCATCAATATTCTTATAATATAAGCCATTGGGCAATAGTACATACCTGAGCGCTTGTAATCTGAACCTTCGACACTGTGAGGGGTTAAGGTGGCTAGGACACCTTCCAAAAACAAAATACTCAATGAGTTCCTCGGTCCATTCTTTGTTGACTACTGCACTATTTGCACAAATTACATCTTCGCGACTTGTCTCAACAACAACGCTTTTGGCCAACTCCTGGCACAGAGCGCGTCCACGAACCAATTTCATCGGTTTAATTTCTACATCATACTCTTGGATCTTCGAGACCCATCCGACCCTTTTATCACCCAATTCTCCTTGAATGATGAAATTCCGAACGTCAGGATGAATGACATAAACCACAGTTTTACTCTGAGAAACAAAGTGGTGAAACTTCTTCAAGGCTTTCATCACTGCATAAACTTGTTTCTCTATAAAGTTATACTTTTCTTGATGTGGTGCTATAACTTGGCTTAGAAAAGTGATAGGCTTTTCTTCGCCATCATGTTGCTTTTGCGTTAGCACTGTAGCATAGCTCTCCTGCTCACCCACTGCATAAAGTATAAAGTCTTTGGAGTAATCAGGGTTGATCAATACTGGCGCTTGAGTAATTCTCTCTTTGATTTCTTGAAAAGCTCACTTCCTGGCTTCTGTCCACTTAAATTCTATATTTTTCTTCAAGAGCTCGGTCATGGGCTTGACGACTTGGGCAAAATCAGCAATAAACTTATGCACAAAGTTTATCTATCCAAAGAAGGACTGCAAGTCTTTCTTATTAGCTGGTAATGACAATCTCATGAGCACTTCAGCTCGTGCAGGGTCTATGGCCAATCCTTCCTATGAAATCACATGGCCCAACAATTTCCCTTCCTTGACCGCAAAAATTGACTTCTTTGGATTTATAGAAATCCCAAATTCTCGACATTTCTCGAATATTTGCCTTAGATGGGAAACATGATCCGTTCTACAATGTGAAAACACCGTCATATCATCAAGATAAATTACAATGATTTTATTTAGCAACTCACCAAAGGTGACGTCCATGGCTCTCTAAAAAGTAGCTCCGGCATTTGAAAGTCCAAAGGGCATCCGTTGGTAAGCAAATGTGCCCCACTTAGTTGTAAACGTCGTCTTGTATTGATCTTCATCCTTAACCCAAATTTTATTGTACCCAAAAAAGCCATCCAGCAAGGAAAATCTCTGAGCACCAGCCACGACATGAAGAATCTGGTCTATCTAAGGCAGAGGATAGTGGTCTTTGAGTGACGCCTGATTTAAATTTTGAAAATCGATGCATAGACGTATGTCCCCATTCTTCTTCCTTACAGGAACCAAGTTTGCCACCCAAGTGGAATGCTTAATAGGGTATATGATCTTCGCCTCAAGCATCTTCAGTAACTCTGCTTTCATGAGAACCTCGATCTTGGGATTAATAGGGCGTTGCTTCTACCAAAAAGGCTTAACTCCTTCTTGTAGCTCGATAGTATGTTGAATCACGCTCTTGTCGTATCCTTTCAAGTCTTGATAACTCCATGCTACTATGTCTGGATATTCAGAGCACAAATTTCTAATGCCTTCAATCTCATCTGATTCGCAATCAGTACCAATCTTGATCACTTTTCCTGGCTCCAACTGCAATTCTCTGAATTCCTTAGCATCCACCTTAATCCTATGTTTATCAGCCCTATCGCTTTGATCAAATAAACTCTCTAGTGAAATCAAACCTCTAGGAATGTGGTTATTCTTTAACTGAATCATTCCTTCCTTTTCTTCTTCCACAAGAATCCTATCTTCTATGCTGGCAACTTCTTTTAGCAAAAAATTCACTATTTGCTCATCATTATCAAACACCTACCAATAGAGGTTCTTATCTAGAATGGAAGGTCTATAAATCACCCTTACTATCTTGGGCTTGCGAACCACTTGCTCAACAGGAGAATAATTAGCGCCCAAGGAAGCTAAAATGTCAGCATGTCTATTTTGTTCTCGAGGAATTGCCTGAATATTCAAAGCTTTAAATGCTTCCAAAAGATCCCATACTCTGTTGCGATAAGCCTTCAAGTAATGTTGCTTTGATACACATCTATTTGTAACTTGATTAACAATAAGCTCAGAATCGCCAAAAATCTGCAACTGTTCAATTCCTAACTTTTTGGCCTTTTTTAAGCCAAGGCATAGCACTTCATATTCAACCGCATTATTTGTATAGCTCCAGGTCAATCTGTAGGAGTAAGTTTTTTGTATGCCTTCAAGGGAGATCAACACAACACCTGCTCCTGCACCATTCTTACATCGAGCGCCATCAAAGAACAACTTCCATAACTGATGCGAAATAGGTTCTAGGGATTCAAGGACTTGCTCTTGGGACTTCTCCATCTTCTGAATTGAATAACAACCAATATCCATTTCAATCATAGCATTGAAATCTATCAATAGAAACTCATCTTCCAAGTGAATCTCCTGGGGTATTTCTTCAACCAAGCCAACTTCTTCCAATTCTTCGGTCATCATGTTCACCGTGCCTGGGACTTGTTCTACCTCCTCTATCTTTTCAATATGAAAAGGGGAGGGCTTCTCATTATGAATGTGAATTCACCTACCTTTGAATGGAATCTCCAGATGTGAATAATCTAGGGAAAGATAACCTCCCAGCTTAGTTGTGAATTCTCTTGAAAGGCACATGCTAAAGTAGGGCTCTAAATCAACAACCACCACTTCCTAGATGACGGTAATCTGTGGCATGCTATGGAGCACTATTGGAATGTCCTTGATTACTCCAATAGTCTTAACTGGCATACCATCCAATTGTAAAACTCTTGGGCTGCTTCTTGTATATTCCATTCCCATTACTTCGCATACTGCCTTTGGCATGATAGTAGTGGCAGCACCAGAATCGATCATACAATTATGCATGATCCACCCTTCCATTCTCAAAGATAAGTAAAATGGGGGAGGCCGATTCTTACCTATCATTGAAGTGGGGAGCGCTTGAGCCAAGACTATTTGTAAATGATCTTTCTTTTGATCTTTGGCGGTCTTCAGAGATTCTTGCAATAAATCAATCTGCCCAGGTAATTGCAATGCATCATACAAGCTAATCCTTGCTGGGATTTTCTTCATTTCTTCCACGATACTATAGCCATGAGCAGGTGAGACCTTTTCTTCTAAGGGCCACTCATATTTATCTCGGTACTACTACGTAGCATCTACTCTTTGCCTTTTCGTCAATGAAGGATACTTGAGTCTTTCCTTAGCTTGCTCTTTGGTTTCACTAGGAAATGGAGCAGTAGCGATGCGTTGCGAAGTTGAAGGCTGAACTTGTGCCTTATCTTGTGCTTGATCAGGTGATGAATTTTTTTATTTATCAGCATCAGGAATCTTTGTTGGGGATGCCCGCTTCTCTTCCTACGCTTTTGATGTCGTAGGTACTTTCAAAGGTTGCAAGTCTACAGGATCAACAACCACTGGCTTCTTTCCAGACCTACTAAGGATCGAAACTTGCTCTGGAGATGACACCATACAATTACACTCCATCTCTCGAATCATGTTGACTTGCCCACCCGAAGAACTTTTTGTTAATGTCTGAACATAGTTCAGATGTACCATACATGTATCTTCACCATGAGGATCATTACATGTAGAACACCAATATGTCCTTTCGGATACGTTACTCTCATCATTTGCTTGGATCATGGTGTTTTTCTTGGGTCCCTTGCTGGTAGATACTTGTTCTCGGGTTATTGGTGGAGTCTGAAACCTTCTTGATCGAAACTCAGCCTCAGCCTGCTTCTTCCTCATAGTAGTAAGCTCATTAGATATCATCCTTAAAGCCGCATTATTGGATTTTACTTCTTGTAACAAGGCCGTGAGAGGATCTGTATTGGGTGACGGAGTTGGCACTGGCAACGACAAGGGCGTTGGAGGTGCAGGTAATGGTAAAGGCATGGGAGGCACTGGCAATGTTGGAAAAGAAACGGATGAAGGTTGTGATGTTACTGACGGGATGGGAAATTATGGAAAGCTCATAGCAGATGACTATGGAACAGGGATAGGAGCTACTTGAGGGGAGCCCGAATTCCATGAAGGGATAGGATACATCGATGACATAGGCTACAAAAATGCATTAGAGTAAAGATACTATGGTAGATCAGGGAGGATAGGCATCGTTGCCTTCGAAGGTAGCCTACCTACAACAATCAAATCTGACTCGACCTTTTGAGCTTGTGTATAGAGATCCGGGAATGTAGTCACATTGGCCTGGTGCACCGCCATACCAATATCGATACTGAGTGCTCAAAGATAATAAAATGTTGCTTGCTCATGAGTTGGTCGTAACCCATCTGGGACCCTCTGCCAACTTCGCGCAAATCGGACGTTGAAATCTACAAGTTCCTCTTGCGGATGTCTTTGGATTGAGGTGAACTAGTGCAATAGAGAATACGGATCAGCTTGTTCATGGAAATTCTTAATCAGCAACTCTGCCAATTGATCCCACGAGGTGATGGTACCCGGCTACAAAGATCGGTACCAATACAACAACTTCCCTCTTAATGACAGGACCAAAAGTTTTATCATCACATCCTCATCAGTTATATCATGAATAGTTGCAAGAGAGGCTACATCTTGGATATGCTCATATGCAATTTTTCCAGTACCATCATATGTGGGTAAAGCCTTTAGAGCAGCTTGAGGTACGAGATTTTGCGCCTACAAATTCAGCGCTCTTGAGCTATTCCAAGCTAAAAACTACCTTGGAAGTTGTTGATGTGGTGGAGGATTCTGAGCCATGTGGATGGGAATATGAGGAGTAGGCCTTGGGACGTTAGCGGTTGTACTAGGCAGAGGTTGAGGGAAACTGGTGGCAGTGCTTACAGGACTTACAGGGGTAGAAAACACACCAGCTAACTAGGAAGATGAAATAGATGGTATGGATGAGATATGAGGAAGTGAAGATGTTCATCAAAAAGTGGCTATTTGAGGATGCTCTCCTAGCCTTTGAATGTCTAGTTCATAAAATCTAATCTGATTATCAGGATTTTTGGCTTTTGATCTTGTATTCATGAGAAACAACTTTCGTCGTCCTCACGCTTATGGAGTTCTGGGTAAAAATTGAGTCACCAGATGTTCTAATCTCAAGTAGGAAGGCGAACACCGAACCTAATGCTACTGAAAGTGGAACCTTAAATGTCCCATCGGGCGTGCCAAAAATTGTTGGTCAAATATCTGCCTAATCAATAAACACTATGTTTATGCGCCCTAGATACGACCAACATTGAAAGGTCGAAGGAAAGAGATGTCCTCCATGCCAATCTCCAAAGAGGGTTGGTTCCCGAACTAAATCCTACAACTGGTTGAAGACTAGGGATACAGGAAAGAAATTGGAAATAACAGAAAGAAATGGGAAATATGGCCACAGGCCGAAGTGCAGGATTAGTGTTAGACTAACTAGCAGGAAAAAACCCAAGCACAAATTAGCATTTATGAAAGGAAACGAAATAGAACAAGCTCACAATATTGCCATAATAACTATCAAAATGGTACTCCAACATTCACTTTCTCCTTAGCAACTTTAAATCCAATGACATAATTTAAATTCAACAACAAATTAGATAGGCGAATGGAAATAGAAGCACACTACGTAGAAAATAATTATACACAAGACCGCTCACAAATTCAGAAGTCTGATGCCTTCTATTAATGTAGAGAGCTTAAGGGAATCTCTCGCAAAATGTCTAACCCCCCTTTTACAATGAAATTTACCTAGTATTTATAGAGGTTTTTGCCTCTTTCATTTAATACATATGGGGGAAGAATGTCTGGGAATCAAAGACAAAATCAACAAAATCCTCCTTGAATTCTTGGAAAATCCATTCGCCAAGGGAACAAATTCCTGAAAATCCAAACTTCGGATGGAGGTGCGCCTGTTAGGAGAAAATATTAAATTCTTCGGATCACCTCTGATACATTGGAAATCATGAAGGCTCGTTTCCCTTCGCCTTCCTCTTCGTGATCCACAAAATGGAGTAACTGAGAGTGCCCTTCATTTAATGCCAAATTCAACATCTTGACCAAAGTCCCATTCGTTCGATTTATCTTCGCCCAGCATTAGTTTCGCCCCTTCAGACGTGCATGATCTTGATACAAATAGGTTCACCCAATTCAAGGGTGAACGACACGTTCGCCCCTAAGGGAAGGCGAACATGATTTTCCACCATCGCTAGGTGGTTCACCCATAGGAGAGGCGAACAGTGTGTTCACCCCTCGACTAGGGTGAACGTAATTTCATTCGAGCATGCGACCCCTCAAGGCGATGCCAAGGCACGTTCGCCCCTAGAAAGGGCGAACAACACGTTCACCCCTAAGGGAGGGCGAACGCAAATTGTCAAGCACGTTCACCCCTAGAAAGGGTGAACGACACGTTCACCCCTAAGGAAGGGCGAACGCAATTTGTCACTTTTTTAATTTTTGCCATTCTGCTTTCCAAAAGTGATTCGCCCCTAGGAAGGGCGAAAGGGACGTTCACCCCTAAGGAAGGGCGAACGTCAATACATAAGATTTTTTGGCGATTTCGTTCAAGTTTTTTATGAAACTCATTCTCTTCATTTCTTTTGGACCTTGAAGGACATCTCTCCATTAATACATTCAAATGCATTGGATTTCTGAAAATTATTACAACTTATTACAACTATCCAAATTAATTGCATATAAAATAAAGGAGACAAATATATTATCACTTTATACAAAATTTCCAATGAATACAAAATGGCCAGCAAGTCTTTAAAAATAGTGACAATTTCTCTAGTACCTCTTGAGGAATGGAAGTAATGACATCCATGTCAGATTCATCATCTTCAAATTCATACCTATCTTAAGGATATTTCAAACAAAATTCAAGATACCCCTTGTAAAAATTCCCTATAAAAGTCCACTAAGGCTCATGTTCATAAACAAGAAATTTAATTATTGCATCCATAGAAGGAATAAAGCAACTATAATGGCTTGAAGGAAGAGGCCCCTCAAGTTCTGTCTCCTTCTATGGTTGAAATTTTATCATCATACGTATACTTAACTACTTGACAAGTAGAGGAAGCTATGGCTCTCATCTAACTAGTCAAAGTTCTACCTAATAGCATGCTATAGTTGGTATAAAAATGAAACATCATGAAATTTGCTCTTATTTTTTAAGCCCAATTAAAATTGGTAACCAAATAGAACCCATTGGATCTTGAGGTTTACCACTATAGGCATAGCAACAAATTCTAGTAGAAAAGATATTTTCTCTAGGGATATTTAGTTTATCTATCAAGGACAATAGCATACCACATGTACCAGTCCCCTCATTAACCAAATCCTTATGGACTACCATATTGTTATAAACAAATGTTATAATCAATACTAGGTCATCAACCCTTAATAATAAACAAGAGGAAATTGATAACCAAATTAGGGCTAGTATATACATCAATATAAAGGTTCTCTCTATATGATTGAATATACTATACTTTATAAGACCCTAGAATAGTAGGAATAATCCATCTCATCTAGTAGGTCTCAACCTTTTTCTTTTAAAGGAAGATGTACTAAGAAATTCTAAGTATGAGACCTTAAAAGGAGTTGTACTCAACTCTTCAACAATATCATACTCTTTTGTTTTGCTCAAGATTACTTTTAATAGTGATTCTTTGGGTTGGGTGATATCTTATCGTATTTTTGCAATGGTTGCTAAGATGGTTGCTTTAAGCGATAGTCATGATAATTCACTATTTTCTAAAATGACATTTTTTAGACTAGGTTGAGGTCTTCTTAGGAACATTTTCTACACTTCTAGATATTTTTGTGTTTGTAATAGGTTCTAGGATGACCAAGGGAGTGTTAGGAATTTTATCAATAATAGCAAGATAGACCATTGCTTAAGTAGGTTCCTTTCCTTTATCCTCTTTTTATTTTTCTTCCTTGGAAGGTTGCTTCTTTTTGTGTTGAGGTGTACTCTTAGTAAAAACAACACTTTGTTGTTCTAAAGATGTGATTGTTTCTCTTTGCACTTCTGAAATGTGTACATATTGAGACATGTTTGGTTTACTACATATATATTATTAGCAAATTTTTCTCTTTTAGAACTTTTGAAAAATTCACCTACTCATGAAGAAGCCTTGATAAATGTTTTAAAACAACAATTTGTCCTGCCATACATTTCCCCTAGTGATATGGCCAATGTTGTAAGTTCTCTTGCGATACATCATCTCACATTCTCGGATGTCGATATCTCCTCCTCAAGCTTGCAAAAAGACTCTTCCCTTTACATCATCGCATTTATTGGGGATACTTTTATCAAGAGAGTTATGATTGATAATAGTTATTCCCTCAATCTATGCACATATCATTTCTTTCAAAAAATTGGATTAAAAGAGGAAGACTTAACTAAATTCGATGATATTATAAAAGCATTCAACAACAGGTTCCAAGAAGCTTGTGGTACCATATCCTTTCCTCTTAATGTTGGACCTAAGATTTTAGATACATTGTTTTATGCGGTATCTTGCCCTTCATATTTTAATATGCTTCTTGAACGTCCTTGGATCCATGCAATGAAGGTCAACCCTTCTACATTTCATCAATGTTTATAATTTGAATTTAAAAATCAACTTGTCACTCTTTTGGGTGATCCTCATACATTTGAATATTGCTCACTAGATGATCTAGCTCACTTGCTCACATCGGGTTCACAAAATATGTAGAGGGGGAAAACCACCCTACCACATATGATTCTCAAATAAATCCGTAGGGAAGCCGAGGTTAAACACGGGGGCTACCTTGTTCTCTACACTCAATGTGGAAAAGGGGGAAGGGTTCACCAGGAACGGTTTAAGGACTTGCTCCAAGTCCAAGGGTTTTTTAAGAATATTTAATATATTTGATTCAAGACAATCACCTATGTTTGGCATTTCTAGATCTATGCTATGAAATATAAAGGATAATGTAGAAATACATAATACAATAAGATAAGAGCTAACCCTAGAATGATTCTTTTTTTGAATGCCTTCTAACCCTACGGTTTTAAAACAAAAAACCTTCAAGAAAGGGCTCAAGAGAGGATGCATAAACCATATTAAAATCCTAAGTGCACACGAAATTCTTTTTTCCTTCCAAATGCCTAGAAATTCAATTAAATATATTCATTTTAATTAGATCTAGGGTTTTACAACAAAAATAATAAACACTCAATAGACATCCTAGAGACTAATTAGAGAACTTATCTTATCTAGTGGTTGATCCAAGATTTTATCATTTATCTAGCAATATCTAATGATTCATGTTCCTACAAAATAGCTTAAAAAACACTTGAAAATATGATCAGTGTTAGGGGGCCTACTTAGGCCATTGTACAATAATTCTTGGAGGTGTAGTAGTCAATCCCCCTAGGTCATTTTAGCTAATTTTTGAAAACATAAGTGAAAGTTGACCTTTGGAATATGAACAAGCATAACAGAATAAAGCATAACATAATAGTAAAATAGCTCACAAAATGCTCTAATATGCCCTATATGTAATCTAAAATGTAAATTTAGGATTTGGGTAGCAACTTACTCCAAAAATAGGTCTATGTGAAATCATGCCCCGTAGGGGTGATCGCAATTTCATAGATCGGTGAAATCGTGCCTCGTAGAGACCAAGCGTGATCATAATTTCATAATAGCATGGTGAAAAACACAAAAAAGATACATAATTATGTAATAAAGAAAATTAAAATCTAAAGTGCAGCGAAAACACCTAGTAGGTAGCATAAAAGCAACCAGAAGGGTTGAGACCTCCGAAATAGTTGATCTCTCCTTAGGGCTTCAACACTTGTCCACCAAAGTCAACAACAAATAAATCAATGTAGTAGAAAATAGATCTTCAATAGACTATATTCAACACTTATAAGATACTTGATTAGCTGCCTACTGATTTTTCTTAGGTATATTTTGATTAACCGTGGATCCTTGTCGACCATTTAAAGATTGATAAGTTTCTACATTAAGATACCCTACATCAATCAAATATTGAACCACATGTTTCAAATTCTTACAAGAATTTATCCAATGTCCTTCTACTCTGTGGTATGCATAATGTCGTCCTACCTTGTACCAATTAGCTATAGTATCCGGTTCCTTATGGGAGGTAACTCAATCATATTAGCTTCCAAAAGTTATTATAGAACTACTTCCATCGGTATGCTAAGTCTTGTGAAATTATTTTGTGGATGTTTTTGAAGTATTATCTATTATAGAGTGTTAGCAATGCTATTAACAGGTCTACTATCAGTTACACCATCACCTACCGCATGATTATTCTTATATTGTGACTTAATAAATTTTTCTTCTTTTACTTTGAGATGTCCTCTTTTGATAAGAGCTTGTTCCACTTTCTTTGCTAATTCAATTGCTTTATCAAAAGATGTGATATTAGTAGTTTCCAAGGCATAAGATAACTATTCTTGCAAATTTCCAATAAATATTTCCAACATATCTTGAGGGGGTAAATTATATATCAAGTGTCCAACTACACTTCTCCAACGAGATAGAAATCTTGAAAAAATCTCTTCTTTACCTTATTTAAAACTACAAAAATATTTCATGGTCACATCCTTCTCAATGTAAGCACTAAACTACTAAACAAATAATTATGATATCTCTTCGAAATTCTTCAAGGAATAATTAGGCAACTGATAATACCATTCTAATGCTATGCCACCAAGAATTTTAGGAAATATTTTTAGTAACAACATATTATCATATATGAGATCATGACATGTTGTCCTAAATCTTCTTAGGTGCTCAATTGGATATTTTGTTCCCTTATACATTGGCAAAACCAACACAAGAAAATGCTTAGGATAAGGTCTAACAAAAACAATAGGATCCAATGGTTTGTTACACATATCCTTATAACTATAATTGAAAATTGAAGGCTGAATCATCTCCACCTTTGAAACTAATTGTTTCACCATATTTTTTAAATTCTACACTTCTAGATTATTGTTATATGATGTCCCTAGATTCCCTAAGGGAGGAGTGTTGAAAGTATTGATACTATTGTGGTATGTGGTAGCTTGTTGAAGAGGATGACTAGCATTTGGTGGAATAGAGGCAAAAGTGTTGAAATTAGATAATTGAGGAGGAAATTAAACATAATTTTGAGTGACACTACTAGTTGGAGGAACTTGTAGATTCCTTTCAATGTTGGTGGTTACAATAGTGGCATAAGTTGGATGATGGATAGGATTACCATGATTCAAAGATTCATTCAAGGAGTTATAATGAGACATTCTAACTTCCTCAAGTTGGGCTTTTTCCTCTAGAGCTTCATCCAATACATGTTTATGATGTTTGTAAAAGCTCTACATATGTTCAAAATAATTAAAAATAAGGTTCCCATTGGGTCCCCTAATAGGATCAAGATTATTATCAACCTCTTTTTCTTCAAGACTATGATTTTCTCTATCAATCTGATCATTCTCTTGAAACATTTCATCATACCTTAAAAGTCTTCATCCATTCCCAAGGTTGAAAGCCATTAGGGAAAGGAAATAAGAGTAGAATGGAAAGACTAGCGAAAACAAACATAAGATTTTGAGGTAGCTATTAAATATTTTCTGATCTAAACAAATATAATTAATGATATTGGTTAAATTTTTCAAAGAAAAGGATGTGTTTAAAGGTATATGAGACAATGAGACATAAGTACAAGTGCACAACTATCTCAAGACTTAGTAAAACATTTTATAAATTAAAAAAATCTTATTTAAATAAAAAGAAAGAAAAATAGTTATACATACTATATGAAAAGAGAAATAACTATGTACACATACATGATACAAACAACTAAATATGGTAAAATATCTAATTTTTCTAATTCTATTACAAATCATCTTCATTTGTAGATATTTGTTTAAGATCAAGAATTTATTTCTAATGAACAATATTACAAGGAAATCAATGAATACAATCTCTCCACTATTATCAACCTAATAATAAAAAAATTAGAAAGGAAGAATATGATAAATCCAACTCTCACTAGTATCTTGCTCTTCAAAATACAATGCTCTTAGATTTTGTTTAGTATTTTCCTAGGTCTTCATGTTATATGTAGACATTCAATTAAACCCTACACATATTTTATAATATTAGGCCTAGTGTATTGTCTATTTACATAAGAGGTTTGAAAGTGATTTAGCAAATTTACAACTTAGGGCAATATTTTATTCAAGTGTCTTTATGAGTGTAAATATAAAATAAAAGCTTAACATATTTAAAGGATATTTTTTATGTACCATAATTTGATGTTCTTGGTTGTTTAATTAAAAATATTTAGTAGTAAAATATATTACTTTGTAGTTAGTTTTTTAACTTTTCTTTCTTATGACTTCATTATATCTTTAAAAATTATATATATTTAATTTTTGAATGAATTATACATTCAAAATAAAGATTAATATCAAACAAATATTTTTAGCACTTCAAGTTCAAAAATATATGTTATAATAATTGAGAATTTAACCCATATCACATGCTACTCACATAAACTCTTAAAAATACCAAATATTTTCAATGGTTGATGGGATTATCTTATACAACCGAAGAACTCAATCACATACAAAACAATGTCATCTAAAAACTAAAAATATTTTCTCAGTTTTTAAAATTTTAATATATATATATATATATATATATATATATAAAGAGAATGATTTGCACTATTGTTAATATAAACTTATAAAAGCTATTATTTCAAACTCTAAAATGTAAAAATACTAATGGATGAATTTAAATAATATTTAACCTTAAATATATAATTTTTTAAGAATGAATAATGCATTCAAAATAAAGAACAAACAAATATTTTCAATAGCTACTCACATAGACTCTTAAAAATACCAAATATTTTTATTAGTTTATGGATTATATTGTAAAACCAAAGAACTCACCCAGATACAAAATAATGTCATCTAAAAATTGATATTATTTTCTCCTCTTTTTAGCAATAAGGAGTGCAAATACTCCCTAGAATCCAATTGCAAACCTTATCATCAACTATTCTTTTTTTTGTGGAAAACATCCCATAAGGGATGCCACTTTTGGGTAAGACCCAAGGAGGCAGGGGTATCTCTTTCACAAAAATCACCCAAGGCTCGCACCTGGCCTACCACATTTGACATACTCAAGGAGTAAACCTGAAACAAAAAAAACAAGAACACACAAACACAAATAGACAAAAATATTAAAAAAAACATGCTCCTTGAGTGTGTCAAAAAGATAAAGCACAATCAAACACACACACAATAAGATAAAAAAAAAAACACAACAAGAATAACACAGAAAAACACAAGAACAACATAACAAAAAATAACAGAATGCTACAAAGACACAACCAACAAAAACATGAAAAACAAAAACAACAAAAAAATAACCAAAAAACAACAAAGAAAAAAAAAAACATAGAAAACACTCACACCAATTAACACAAACGTACAGATACACAAGCACAAGAATAGCAAAAACACAAGAACAACAACAAAAAATACAAAACAACAAAACACAAGAACAACACAAAAACAAAAAATAAAACAAAACAAAAAACACACCCACACACCTCAAAAAACTAAACAAAAAGAGACAAGAAAAAAGAAATAATAGAACACAACAATGACCTTTCTAGACCAAAATACTTTTAAGGCAAGAATCAATAGAGGAAACAAAATAAATATTAGTTTGAGCTAGGGAACTAAAATACCCTGACCAAACCAAAGAGAAGCAAAAATAAAGCAAGAAGAAACTAGGTACCTCTAGAACTGGAGCCATCCAAGGAAATGATAGAAAGAAGCGATTCCCTTATTTGTGAATCCCACCATATAGGAGGGTGGCCATAGCATGTAAGATCACCTTTCTCCAAAGCCCAATTAGCTAAATCATCACACTCTTGTTATGATCTCTAACCACATGAATGTAATCAAATCTCAAAAATCCCATCTGGATTAACTAAATCTTCTCAATAATTCTTTTTATTCTCCAATCAACCTTATGATTCTTAGAATTAATCTTCAAAAGATTAATCATGAGTTGAGAGTCAGACTCAACTAGCACATTTTCCCATCCAACCTTAGTAGCCTCTTGAAGGCCTCTAAGGATAGCATACCTCTCAACAAGGTTATTGGATAGAATACCCAAATTCTCAACAAAAGTAAAAATCAGGGAGCCATCTAAAAGTCTACCAATTCCTCCCACACTAGCTTTTCTAGGGTTCCCTCTAGAGGCTCCATCAGTATTGACTTTTCCAAAATCCTTAGGAGGAGGTTGCCAATTCCTTGTTCTATCCATCTTGCAATTACTCACATTCCCTTTAATTTGATTGCTCTTAGAAGAGTTAATCTTCAATCTTTGCATCACTTGATCCCATATTTAGTGGGAGTTTTGGGGGTGATTAAGGAGTTGTTGGACTGATTCAACTAAGTTGGTAATGGTCTTTTTCCAGATATAGTGAATATCCTTCCTTTCTTGATTAAAAATTTGATTGTTCCTTTCATTCTATATATTCCAAATAAGAATGGTAGAACCCATCCAAACTAGCTACCTAATAAAATGATCAACACCCTCTTGATTAGTCCAATACCTCCAAAGTTGTTCAAAAGAAAAAAATTGGACCATTGTAAGCCAACTACAGTGGCCATTAGCCTCCATAGGTCAAGGGCTAAAGTACACTCAATAAAAATATGGCTGAGAGTTTCCACATTCTCTCCACACATTTCACATCTAAAAGGGCCATGAAAACCATGCTTCATAAGATGCTCCCCAGTAAGCACCTTGTGATGCAATAAAATCCAAGTAAAGAACCTCACCTTAGGCCAGAGATTTTGAGCCCACAACTGAGAAAATATGTCAGATGATTGGTTGGGATTATTATGGCATAAGGCTAAATAACCTTGAGCAATTGAATACTCACCCTTAGTAGTGTTGTTCCATTCAAAATAGTCTTTATCATGGGACCAAGAGAGAGATCTCATATGAAGGATGCATTGGATATCTTGTCTTTGCCTTTCTAGGATTTGAATAGGCTAATCCTCAATATGGATCCAATATCTACCAACCTATGAATTACTAGTATGGTATCAACAATAATTAGCCACCTTTATCCAGTTATCTCGATGAAGCTCCTCCATCCAAGGCTTGGATAAAGGTGGCTAGTTATTGACAGTAATTAACTCTTGGTAGAACTCAATGGGGAAACAATCAGGACCTAGGGTTTTTCCTTTTTGCATTTTAAAAACTACTTGTTGAAGCTCATTGATAGTAACAACAACAATCAAAATAGAGTTCTTCTCAAAAGTGATAAGAGAAGGGATTGCTTGAAGAACATCTTGTTGAGAAGTCGAGTCAAGAGGAGTAGCAACAAAAAGATTGGAAAAGTAATTGACAAAAATAGAGTTCATGCCATCCCAAGTGTAGACAACATCTCCAGAATATGATTTTAGGGAAGAAATAAAGTTGTGAGATCTTCGAGCTAGAAGAGATTTGTGGAAGAATTTTGTGTTTTGATCACCTTCTTTGAGCCATTGAATTCTAGATTTTTGATTCCATAAGAGTTATTCTCTTTTTTCCCATTCCTCTAATTGAGCTATGAGTTTGATTTCATCTGCATTTGTACTCTCTGTGAGGCCATATAAATAGATTTTCTTATTCAACATTTCAAGTTGACCAATAACTTCATATTTTTTTATGAACATCCCCAAAATACTTCCAGTTCCAAGTCTTGATTTTGGATTTAATGTATTGCAATATTTTGGTAAAACATAACATCTTAGTCCCATACCTATGTTTACCTTCCTTCCACCATTGTTGCACTCGAGGTTTAAAGGAACTATCTCTAAGCCACATTAACTAAAATAAAAAAGGAGAGAAACTCACATTGGTTTTCCACATTTCCACCATGACTCACCAATGATCCGAACAAACATTGTTAAGAGTCTTCACTTTAGGAATGTGACCATGGATTAAGAAATTCTCAGAGAGCAAGAACCTATTCAATATCTCCATTATAAAAGCTAAGCCTTACCTTCTGTTAGACCAAGTCATAAGGCCATTATCTATTTGGATGTCCACAAGATGGAGGTTTATAATATATTCACTCATGAGGTCAGTGCTCCTGTCCAAATTTCTATTTCCCCCCATTTTCTCATCCAGAAAGAGGATGGTATAGAAATCTCTTTCGATCAAGATCCAAGCTTCAAGAAAATGAGAGATAATATAATTTATAATCTTCCAATGTCTTATTTTTCCTCCAAATTAGTCGAAGCACAAACAATAATGTAGAGAATAATCTGGTTGGAATGTCTACTTTGAATAGCTATAGCCAAAAGACCCCAACTACAAACCATATGGTGAATAACTACCTCTTTTGGGTCCCAAAGGTAAGCAATGCCACCAAAAGTCCCCTGGGAACTAAGGGAAACCACTTTTCCAACTAGCCAAATTTTACTAGCAATTGATTCCACATCCTCTATTGACATCTTCATTTCTTGAAGGAAAACAAGATGTGGATGATTTATTTGAATCATTCTTCTAATTTCATTTTGTTTTGAAAGACTCCCTTTGAGTCCTCTAATATGCCATGTGATGATGTTCATTAATACCAGGGCTAAAAATTTTGGGTAGGGCATTAATCTTACCTTCCTCTACAAGCTTTTCATCTTATTTTACCATATGATATTGATTGGTCTTGCAACCTACCTTTTGATTAGAATCCATCTTCAATTTTTTTCCCTATTTCTTGACTTACTCTAATTGAATATGAGATGGCTTCTAACCTTGAATAATGCTTGTACATAATCAAAATATTACCATAAGGTTCAATAGAGTCTATATTGGGACCTGTATTATTTGAAGTTTTAACATTTGAAAGATTGTTTTTCTTGTGTATATTTTCTCCTTTTTTTTTTTGTTGAAAACCTTTGATTTGTTGGTTTATCTCCGAGTTTTTCCCTTTATATTTAAATTTTGTTTCTAAGATTTTTGTTTCCATTATTTCCTCTTCCTCACTTGGGACATCATTTGTGGAAATAATTTTAAACATATTAGCAAATAAATTTGATTGATCCTTCATAACTAGTTTTTTCTAAGTGTTCTTCTTCTTAGGCATTTGGAAACCTGCTAAGTTTATATCTTCTTTCTTTTGATCTAAAATTTTATTTGGGCAAACACTAGCCAAATGACCATATTCATGGGAAATTCTACAATGAAAAGGAATATTGTCATAGTCCACTCTTGCTCCCAAGTGTCCTCACCAAATTGTAATGTGATATTTTTAGGTAGGGGTTTGTCAAAATCCATTAAAACATAAATTCGAGCATAAATAATATGTTTAAATTTTTTAGTACAATCAATAGTCATCATAAATATTCCTAAAGAGTTTCCAATTGAAGAAAAAATAGGTGGATTCCAAAATTTAATTGGGAGACCAAAGAGTCTAACCCACACGAGACCTATAGAAGGCATATCTTCTTTGAATTTAAATTTAGTATGCCAGGGCTTCATGAAAAGACCTACCCTTCCAAAGAACCAAGGACCCCCTTGAAAAGTTTTCTCTCTATATTCATTATTAGCAAATAAAACAAGAAAATAATCATTTAGATAAATAGAGATTTGTAACTCACCTTTAGTTTTCTAGATTTTTATAGCCCAAAATTTGAAAGCAGATAGGCTCGAATGAAAACCCATGAAATGACAAATTAGTCCTCTTTTTTCCAGATATTCAATGCTAGTCCGAATGTTGCCCATATCAAGCTTAACAATAGGAGTTCCATCAACTGCTTTAAGACATCTTGACTTTGTTTTCCTAGGATCAATATTAGACATTCTTAGAGGTTTACAAGAAGCCCTAATATTAATATTAGCATTAGGCTGAGGCTATCCACCATGGAGGGCATCCCTAAAATTCATTTTTGGGGTTGAGTCTTAGAAATTCTTATCCTTGACAGTGGTTTCCCCAGTAGATTTATTTTGTGGGTGCACCTTAGCACCAGATTCACTTTAGATCTGAGCCATTTTTTGATCAGCTACTTGAAACTTGTTTCTTGATCTCTTTAATCCATGCGCTATATATCGTGGAAAGGTATAATTTTCGCTTTTCTTTTGTATAGAAAATTGGAAGCAATTGTCAGTCAAGTTCACAACATGAAGAACTGTTAAAAGATATAATTCTAACCCATATTGGATCCCCTGCAACATTACCTGCTAAAATCTTGAGTAGAAACCACAAAAATATTTGTTGCTAGGGCCCAAAGGCCTCGAAAACCAACCTCTAGAGCTGCTTGCACTTAACCCAGATGAAACCCTTGCACAATCGCTTACCAAAAATCTCATTCACACATAGGGATGTGCTAGGATGTGTGTTACTCCAAATGATATAAAACTATGGGATCCTCTAAATAAAATATGATAATCTTAGCTTTATCCTTGCTAGAAAATTTATCAAGCCTTAAACATCTTTCCATTTCCACAAGTCAAACTCACATGACTTTTCCTTTAGTGATTCCAACAAACTAGGGTGGTTTAATTTTCTTCACTTTTTAAAAGATATCTCATCTTCCTTCCTTCGCTACAAGTATATCTTGGGCTCCACCTCCTTGGGATTGCTTAGATAGGATATTTATTTCTTTAGTTGTCTATGGATTTCAATTTTTCCTTGTGCTCCTTGAAATTATTCCATAATAACACGACTAAGATTTTGTATAGCTTTCAAAAATCGACTTGTGATCATATGAACGTTGTTGATTATGTAGAAAAATATCATATTCTTCTTGTTGTGACCCCTCTTAATGCTAACTAAATTTCTATTGCACTCCTCTTGTCATACCAGATCCCGTTCATGCTTCACTCCCTCTCCTATCCATTTCAATATTAGAAATAAATTAGATTAAGTTACCCAAAATGCTAAATTTTGACAACCAAATTCTAATACCATATAAAATGACTCTCTATAATAACAAAGACTAATTAAAATTTTCTTTTATCTAGTAATGAGTAGGATGTAGCATAGGTAAAACTGTTAAACATACTCAATTATTTATATTCATTAAGCTAAATAATTAAAGGAATATTGCTATATATCATTCAAAAGAAGAGACATTACAATAACTTATCCACAAGGTAATATGAGACCTACTTTTTCTATTTTAATTTAATTTAAAATTATATTAGTTTCAAATTAAAAAGGGAACAACATATATTGAAGCATTTATAGTTCAAGAATTATCAATATAAAGAAACTCAAAAGTGCATTGACAAATAGTGTACTTATGGAAAACAAGTTAGAAAAATGCACCTTGGATAGGGAGAATAATATATTGTTGATATTAACAAAATAATTCTTTCTAAAAAATTGATGAATCTTCTAGATCAAAAATTAATTTAATTTTAAATTAAAAATGGAATGACAAATATTGAAGGCAAACTTATTAATATAAATAAATTCAAGATCCATGAGGGATACCATAGTGGTAAGTCGGGTTTTCATCTAAGAGATCAAAGTTCAAACCCCGGTAAAAGGGTATCAAGGCCCCTCATAAAAACCTTTGTAAAATCAAAGTGTTAATCAAGTGGAATTAGATCAACTGGTTAGATTCATCAACATTTCAAGGAGGAGACCCAAGTTCAAATATTTCCAAATGATACATGGATAATATTCAAGATTTTTTGCAACACCACTATGTGGTGATGATGTAATACAGGTGGGACACATTGACAAACATGTTGTAGTACCACTATGTGGTAATGATGTAATACATGTGGGGCACATTGACAAATATGTTGTAATACCTCTATATGGTGATGATGTAATACATATGGGGCACATTGACAAACATGTTGTGTGATGATGATGTGATATAGGTGGGGCACATTGACAAACATGTTGTGTGGTGATGATGTAATACAGGTGGGGTACATTGAAAAACATGTTGTAATACCACTATGTGGTGATGATGTAATAAAAGTGAGGCACATTGATAAACATGTTGTAATACCACTATGTGGTGATGATGTAATACAGGTGGGGCACCTTGACAATAATGAACTTATGGAAGAGCAGGTCTAAAAATTCCACCCTCTCTAACACTTCTATGGACATTATTTTGAATTCACAATATTTTATAAAATTGTAAATTCCCACTTTTGAAATAAGTTTAAATTTATTTGATTAATGAGGATGCTCCAACATCCAGTTAAGATCCCCTCCCCCAAATTTTCACACAAAAAAGATAAACAAAACTTACACTATAATAATTCATACAATCTTGTAGTTTTTTTTTACCTTGTTTTGGGTGCTTTCTCATTGTAGATGTTTTATTATAGCTTTTTTGTCTAGGTTTTTATTTAAGTAGTATAAGTAAAGTTAAGTGAAGCAATGCTACAATTTCTAAATACATATTTTGGTTTTTTTTTTTGTTTTGTTTTTTTTATGATGCAGTTACGTGTTCATATTTATCCAGATGAATCTTGTTGTAAAAAAAGGTTGGGGCCATTTAAAAAATCCCTTCTTTTCATTCTTTGATAAAAAAATAAAATAATTCACACAATCAATGTTTTTCAGATAATTTAATATCCCTTTATAAAATTTTAGGGAGTTTCTTAAGAGCATACCTAGGTTTGTGAAGTTCTTTAAGAACTCCAATTCCTCCCTCTTTTGCTTTTGTTTTTCCTTTTCTTTCTCCCATTTTTATTGCCATGCTGACTTTGAATTGTCAGGCAGCTATAATATTTTCACTATTTAATTAAAAATATTTACATTTTTTCATATTAAATAAATTCCTTATTATATTATAAAATCAATACTCTAACATCAAAACAAATAAATAAAATAAACCTATTTTGCTCCATGCTTAAAATTATAACATATATATATATATATATATATATATATATATATATTCTTTCTTCATATTTTTTTTTTTTGTTAATTATAGTGTTTGTATTTATAGCGGGTTTTAACAAGGATCCCAAAACCTGATTACATAAGAAATGGGCCTAGGGCATCAATCCCTTGAAACTGAACACCAAAATACGAAATTCCGCCCAATGCAATAAAGGTAAGCATGAAACAATCCCTCTCAGCGGGAAACAAACAAATAAGAAAGAAAGTAGTTTTGGAAATCCCGCCCAGCGGGGAGTAGCCAAAAACCACCATCGAGAAGATCCCGCCCAGAGGGAAGCAAAGAAAAACCGTTACAATAAAATCCCACCTCGCGGGAAGTAGTCAAAACCACCACAAACAGTCCCGCCTAGCGGGAAGCAACAGGGAAATCCCGCCATCCGAGAAACCAACAGAAAAGAAAGGATCCCGCCTCGCGGGAAAATCGACAGATTTGGCGGATCCCGCCCTGTGGAGAAACCATCCCGCCTATCGAGAAAACATTTCGTTCAGCGAGAGCCATCCTACAGGAAGCCGACAGCCAGCACAGAGAGGATCCAACCCATCAGGAAGTGACCAGAGAGTTGCACCACAAGGAACCCGCCCCAGGAAAACAGAAGAGGATCCCAGCAGCAGGGACCAAGAATCCCGTCCAAGCACAGAGCCCACCGAGGAGAAAAGAGGGAAGCTGTCCAAACCCTAAACCGTCACCTCCATCGCATCGAGAAACGTAGGGGACCGGATCCATGCGAATAACCTGCAAAAAACCCCAGGGGGAAGCCTGAGGGAAAAATGGAAGGGATCCCCAACCAAACAGGGATCCCTGGGAAGCACCAGTCTGAAAAAACAACCAAGGAAACCCTAGCCGGCCGGGAGGGGCACAGATAGTGGAAAAGGATCTCCCCCCAGGAGATCATCTGCAAACAACCACTCCCCGGGAGGGATGACCTAGATTGAGCCAGGGACTGGGCAGGAACCAGGAGCCATGGGAGGGGGAGTAGGGGAGGGACCAGAGCCCTCCCATCTCTCTATTCTTTCTTCATATTAGGTGGAATCTTGGATTAAACTTTATTTGGTGGCAAATGTAGTTAGCGAGAAATGACCAAAATTTTAGAGAAACTTTTTAATCTTTGAATGACATTTGGTAGGTCATTTGGAGCAAAGTCATGGAAACTATGGAAGTGTATGCTAAAGAGGAAACTTAGGTTGATATAGGGATGATGGATAATGAATTCGAAGTTTAAAAGGGGTAGGATAGGTCTAGTTGGAAAACACCCCCAAAAGATTGGATTAAAATTAATATTGATGGAGTTGTAAAAGGCAATTTGCATAGAACTAGAATTGGAGTGGTCTATAGAAATCATATTGGGACAATGCTTTATTGGGAACTATAGGACCTAAACAAGGCCATGAACAATGAAGTAGAAGCCTTAACTATCCAATATGCTTCTATCTTTGTGGTAATATAAGGTTATAAGAGGATAATAATAGAATCAAATTTTCAAATCCTGGTAGGAGCTCTATATTACATGAGGAAATTTGCTTTGGAGATGTGGAGTTTGAGGATTCTTGTCACCCAAACTAAGAAGTGGTGAAAGAAATTGAATGATATGATTCTGACTTATGTGGGTAGATCTCTGAATAAAGTGGTAGACTTCTTGGATAAGACGAGTACTGATAAGGAGGTAGAGGTTCAATGGTTCAGTGGCATGGATCTTTAGGATGAGAGGATTAGGAAGGTTGGTGAACAAATCCAATGTTTGTATAATTTGGACAACCATTGGAGACATGATTTAGGAGATTTGACTCCAATGCAAATCTCATTTTAGTGCTGTAATAAAAATTTGTTAGTTCTTAGGATTTTGGGTTTTAGATTTATGAAAGTTTATTAGAAAATTAAAAGGAGGAAACTGGTGCTCTTGTTGGCCAAGCTAGGAGAGTCTCATCCCAACTTGTAAATAACTTGTTATAATTTTTTGAAATTATTTTTCAAGAATAATATATATGTTTTAATTAATCATTAAAATTAAATCAAGTGATTGTTAAATAATATTATATAAAGAAAAAAATATTTCTCAATAAAAAATTAAGAAAGATAAGATTGTCCAAGACCCCCAAGGAGTGGGCATTACATAGATATATGTCCACTCTCTCAAGGAATGGATTGTTTCAATGAGTTTGCATAGGTTTTTATGAGGGGTCTCGGTCCCCTCATACTGAGTGGGGTTTGAATGTTGGAATATCAAAGGGAGGTCAAATATCTTACCACTACAATACACTTGCAACTAGACTATCTCAAGGAATGAATTACTATTAGGGTAAATTTAATTTTTTATTTTTCCACTATTTTTCAAAAATGATTTTCCTCCACTTTTGCATGGACAAAGTAAACTAGAATGGGTGTTGGGGCTCTTGGTTTAGCCAAGGCCAAATTACCCACTTCCTTATTGGGGTATTGTGACAAGCATACCTTGCATATGGAATACCACTAATATAGGACATGAGTTCAACCCTCAATTTTGGCTACAGTCACCAAATGCAAAAATCAGATGACTGGACTATCATACGTCGCATGGAACAACACAACAAGGCAACTCTAAGATCATGGGAAGAAATTTTATTGCACTACCTTTGAGTTTTTTTACAAGGATGGATCATTTTAAGATGTGATCTTGAGTGCTCTCTAACCTAACCTATGGGTGCACAGGGGAAAAAGGAAAGAGAAACCATAAAACAAAGATAGTAGAAAGGAAAAATATCTTAAGATAACTTAAGCTAATGGGAGCGATGTGCCAAGATCATAATAAAATTCCTCTACCTAACATCAAGACACATGAACATATGAGTCTAATGTATTGATAGCTCAAAGTGAACACTTCTCTTCTCAACATGTTAAGCAAAAACTGCATATAAAAGAAGTGGGATAGAAATCTAATAGTCACAACCTCTTAAACATATGCATCAACATAACCCAATTGTCATGGCCTCTAGTATATATATATATATATATTAATATGAAAACTGTAGATTATTCTAGAAGTGAGGGCTTGAAAGCTTACCCACAAGACAACTTAGGGTTCAAGTACTGCTATACAAAAGAAAATGAAAGAAAAGTTATATATGAAGCTTAAGGCTTGAATAAGAAATTCTCGATGCTTTGCAATATTTAAAAAAACTATTTATAGATTAGAAAAAAGGAAATTTTTCCTCCAAAACTTGAACAAATGTTTTTCATAATGTCTCATTACTGCTTACTTGATTAAGTGTGCATGATTGTCATTTTAATCCTTCAAGGTCTTTGCATTTGAAAACATTAAATCTAATTTTTTGAACGCTCAACTACCATTAATATTCCTCAACTGCCACACTTGGGATCTCATAATCTAAGGAAGAGCATATTTTGTAGTTAATGCTTTCAAGCTTGGGTATTGTCATTGTGGATGTCACATTTTTGCCTTTAATAGGGTAACCACTTTTTTGGATTACTAAAACCAAGTGATTTCGGTAGATGATTCTTAGTAATGGCTTATCAATTTATCTCAACTACATTTTTTGGAAGCTTGTGTATCAACATTAATATCTTGCAATTAGATATTTCAATTTCCTCCTATTATTTCCTTAGATTCTGTTTCATCTTCCATAGTGATACCCACTATTATCTTTAGCTTAAACAATTATCAAAACTTTTTACTCATCTTGCCATGTTGGGCTTTTATAAAATTTTAAGCCTCAGTTGTGCCTTTTATCGAAAGTCTTGTGGATATTCTCCCTTATTCTTATCAATTTTTTTTGCATGACCCTTTGCTTCAAAACTTTTATTTTATCTGCCTTCAAATGTTTCTTGAAACTCATGGTCTAACTCTCAAATATTTTCTTCTCTTTTCTCTTTTAGAGCTTTCAAAACTTTCAATTTTTGGTCCTTTTGCTTTTTTTGTATCCTTCATAAGAACTTTTGATTTTTGGCACCTTTTTAACAATGTAGGTTGTCTGAACTTGTACCTTGATTTCTTGGTCAAAAATTTTAGAAATTTTGGTCTTCATATCTTTAGATTCCTTTGCATCTATCAAAACTTTTTTATCATCTTACACCTTTTGGAAGATTGGATAATACAAATTGTCAAAAACATTTGTAACACAATGATAGCCTACAAATCAAAAATTTTATTTGTGTAGGTTTGAAACATCTTTCTTTGCCTTCCTCCAACTTTACCTCCTGGTTCTTAGTCTTTCCTTAAGTTTTTAAGGAAAATTTTTGCTAGGAATTCTTTCAAAAGTATACAAACTATAAATTATGATATTTTATTGGTTTTTCTAGCCTTCAATTTGAAGCGCTCTGATATACCACTTAGAAATTTGATCTTGCTAAGTTTTGGTCCCCTCCTATAGGAGTAATTGTTGTAGAGAAGCTTAATCCAATGACATATTTTGACCAAATACAAGAGAGTATCTCATAGGATATCTTCATGATGAGATCTTGTGAGTCCTTATTTACCTCCTATAGTTGTTGATTTTCTCCCAATGAATGTGTCTTGTGTATGTGGTGGAGATATGATAGATGGGTGGTTAGGATCTAGGAACCTGTTGGAATATATTACATCATTTGGTTCTTTACTAATGTACCTTCATGGGTACATAGTTAGATTAGGATTAGCTTAGGAGTTAAATGCTTTATTATGTAATTTAATAAATGCACAAGTGTTAGAATGTGCAATGATGTAAATGTGCATGTAGTCCACATGTACATGAGTCTTAGGGTTGAGTGAGAGGCAAGTAATCTATCTTTCTATATAAAGGCCTCATTGTGAGTGTTTTAGAGAGCAAGTGAGAGAGTTGAGTAGTGCATAGGTGAGAGTAGTAGTAGGCACAATGTAGCTCCATTTTGATATCATGGAGGAGTTGCAAACTCCATGATAGGAGCATTGTAATTTTCGTGAGCTTTCTTATATGAGCATTTCTAGAGCATTGTATCAAGTCTTCTATCATATTTTCATGCATGTTAAGTTTCCTTTATCATAGTTATAATATTGCATGCTTATTTTTATACTTGTGATCACATTTCCTTTAAGTTTAAGGCTCCAAAAGCTAACAATGGTATCAGAGCCACGGTGGATCAAAGGAAATCACAAAGTGATCACCATTGCTATTGTTGAGTATTTGCAAACCGGATCAGCCATAGTGCGCCATTGCATGCAAATACCATCACAATAGATTTTTGATAGAAGTAGCTCTAGATAGAAGAATAGAAAGTAGAGAAAGCCACATGATTGATTTGGCTAGAGTTTTTCCATAGAGTTGCAATAACTTGTGAAGACTAGAACTCAACATTGCATCCACTAGATTGGCAATCCAACTAGTGAAGATTATTTTTCTTTAGAGTCATAGAAATTTTTATTATCTCTAATATTTCATTGCAAGAGAGAAAAGAAGTTTTTAGGAAAACCATTTGGTTACTATCATCTAAGTTTTTCTTGTTGCAAAAAATTAACTCTTAGAAGGTGGGAAGCTTCCTACAATAGATAGAGAAGAACTCCATCTTCGTTTCCTGAAGGTCGACGTTACTTTCCTCGTGCAGGGATTAATTATTTGTTGCAAAAAAATAAGGATTGAAGATTTGGAGGCCTAAGGAGAAAGGTCCCATTGAGAGATTTGCATAGATTGAAGACTCCTAGTTGAAAGATTGAGGAGAAGATCTAGTGGCCAAGGAAGCCACATTGAAGATTGCAAATCTAGGAAGGAGGTCCTAGAAAGAAGACCCCATTGAAGATTGAAGAGACTCAAGGAGAAGAGTCCTAGAAAATATTGGAGATTGGTGATCTCCATTGAAGACTGAAAACTTCACATTGAAGAAGAGGTCCATTGAAGGCCCTATTGAAGAACTTCCATATTGGAAGATTGAGCATTGAGAAGAACTAACAAATGTTCTATTGCAGATTTTAGTAGTAGTAGATTCAGGAGATCCTAGAAGAAGATCTCACATCCATAGTTGAATATTGAAGAGGCCAAGGAAGGTCTCATTGAATATTTTGAAGTTGCAAGTTTGAGGACCTTGGAGAGGTCTCAAGGAGAAACAAGAAGAAGGCTTGGTGAGCCTCATTGAAGGAGTTCTTAGAAGGACTCATTGGAGAAATTACTACCAAGGAAGAAGCTAAGGAATTGGGACAATCGTCGCCATCCGACGACAAGCCCAAAGGAGAAGGTTTGGCAAGAAGATTGTCAAATCACAAGGTAGTATGAAATAGATCTCAAGATTGACAGATTTTTTGAGGAGGAGATCTACTTTGAAGTCAGAATTTGGCAAGAGAAAAGAGATAGAAAAACCACCAAATCTGAGAGATTTGGGGGCCATCATTGAAGGGTTCTTGAGTGAACATCTCAGCTGCGATTTGGGGGAGGATCCTACCAAATTTTTGGGATTCAAGGATAGTTTTTTAGTGAAGGTATTGACTGCCTTACAATCTGAAAATTTTTAGATTTGAGAACAAATAAAAGGCAGCATATTGACAACACTTAGAGCTGCAAAAATATAGAGCTCATGGACAGAAAAAAGGTAGCAAATTGAAGGAGTTAGAGGCAACATTTAAGATTGCATTTAGTGCTGCAAGTTTCAAAAAATTTGGACAGCGAATTGAAGAAGATAATATTGGATTCAAAAGGAGGATTAAAGCTGCAAAACACAAAATTTTTAGGCAGCAAGAAGATAGAGGTATATTCATATTTTAGAGGTATATACAAAAGAAATTTTAGAGCCACCAAATTACAGTTTTTGGGCAGCAAATTAGTAAGGTTTAAGGCTGCATAAAGGTGTGCAAAGGAGCTGTTTTGGACAGCCTACAAAAGCTGCAACTTAGTTTACAAAAGGCAGCAAATTAAGGTGACCTTAATCACCATCATCATCACCATCTACGAAGTGAAAAAGGTATGCAACAAAAGGTGCAAAAATTTTATTAGTTAAGCCTTTATATCTGGATTTTCATTAAGGTTATTAAGCACCAGTTTCAAGTTTAAAGGTTGCATAATATTTGGTTCAAAGTCTTCAAAAATAGTGCAGAAGGTATCATCTACAAGGTCTAAACCTGCACATAAGAGAAAAATAGAAGTTAGGTACATTTCAAGAGAAATAAATTGATCAACATTCTATTGCTTACTCTTATCAAAAGAAGACTACAAAATACATAAATATAAGAAGCTTGGATTTGAAGTAACCAAGCAAGGAAGGAGTTGCTAACATTGAAAGCAACACTTGGTTTCACCCCAACCAACATTATAAAAATAAGGAGAATTGGCTCAAGATCACAGGGGGCAAATGTACACAATTTACATTTTGCATAATAGGCTCCTTGGAGCAAATAAAAAGGGCTCCAAACGTAGGGAAAGAGAGAGTTTTAAAGGAGCAAGGAAAACATTAAAATAGTGGTGGAAAATCAGATTGCTACAAGCACCATTGTCTTGCCACAAGTAGCCATCAACAAAGAGGAAAAGCACATTCAAAGTGCTGGAGAAGAAGCTCAACGTTCACCATTCCAGATAGCACCATAGCCAAATGAAGCACAACAATGTCAAACCTAGAAAACAACAAGGTGAACACAATATTTTCAGTATTAGAGTAGAGTATAAATAAAAGTAGAGGAATCCATTGCATCCACATTGAAGAAATCATCTCAGAATTCACACAGGGCCATCGTTGAAGCATCCAAATCAAAAGATCATCTCAGAAGTGCACTGGAATAGTTGAGTAAAAGCAAGGATAAATTTCTCAGGTCATCTTTGGAGGCAAAGGTCATGCAAAAGTGAAGATGAGACACTTGACAAAATTCTACAAGGAAGAAAGTGCCACTTGGCACAAGGTGGAATCATTTCATAATGTTTACCACCAAGAGAAGCGCTCATACAAAGTGTAACTCCCAAAAGGAAGCGCTGCATACAAAATGTAATGTCTAGAAGAAGATTGCTACCACTTGCCATAACCTACCAGAAGGTGAAGTGCTCCATAACGCCCAACCAAAGAAGAGTTCATTTTTACAAGATTTGTGACACTTGTCATAGTGGACAACCATATTTTGGAGGTGCTTATACAAGAGCATGTAACAAGGAGGAGTGAAAGCACATTACATAGAGATTGCATTGAAGAACATAGAGACTACATTGAAGAATAGAGACTGCATTGAAGAACATAGAGACTACATTGAAGAATGTAGAGACCACATTGAAAGATGTAGGGACAACATTGAAGAATGAATAGCTGCCATAGAAAAGCGTTGAACAATTTTCTATCATTGGAGGAGACCACAAGGTGATGGCCAGATTCATACCATAGTAAGCAAGCGCTTGATATAAAGGTAATATCTAAGATTTATTGCCTTTCATAAAGTTGTAAGGAGTAATATTATACATATCAGCTTTAATATTAATCTAGGGATATTTAGTAGGAGTTATAAGGTAGTGGAAGATACCCTAGAAATCACATTACTTATTTTTGAGAAGAAAGAAGAAATTAGAAGCATTAAAATATTTATTATTAGTGCTTCAATTATTTGCAAATTTTAAAGGAGATATAAGGTTAATTTGCAAACATATAAACTTTCAAAACAAAACTTCTAATTAGGGAGATATAAGGAATCCTACTTCAACTAAATTTCTAGAAGTTTAGAAACCTATCATTGCATTGATTCTTAGTTGAAGATATTGCTTGCATAAAAATTATAGTTGGAAGATTAAGATAGAAGGACATAGACAATCCAACTAAAGCTATTGAACTCTTATTTATGAAATTGCATTTCTAAAAGACTTTCTACAAAAAGTTGGTTGCAAGTAATAGAAGTGAATCATATTTATAGCATATACCATTATTAGGGAGATATAAGGTAGTCTACTACAAAGGATTCATCAAAAATATTTCTAAAATAGAAACAAAGGGAAATGTCTACCTCAAGTAATATAGTAAACAATGATATGAACAACACTATTAGAAAGGAAAATATTAATGTTATTAAATCAGGAATCAAGAATCTACTGAATAAAAATGAGAACTTAGATCTTGGTTCAAGATTGATCTATAGTGAGGTGTTAAAAGAAGATTTCACTACTATGGAATTTTATCTTCATGCTAGGCTTATTGAAGCAATTTAGAATGAAAAGAAAGATATTCCAGTTCCTTTGGAGTTTGGAAGCATTCTATACATGGCATTACTTTCACTTCAAACTCACAAAGAAGTGGTTGCAAAGCAAAAATAATTAATTGAACTACTCAAAGTAAAATCAAAGATAGATGAATCATTTCTAGAAAAAGTGTTTCAAGCATCAAGTAATATTAATGCTTCAAGATCTACTAACTCAAAAGTTTATCATGATGCTTGTTCAAAAATTTTGTACACAACAAGGATAATAGTGAAAAGGACAAAGGCAAAAGGAAAATACTATTGTAGGAATCAGGTAATAGTACAACCACATATGAAAGCACAATAATTGGAACCAAAGACAAGAAAGAAGGAGAAGAGGAGACATTAGATCAAGGAGGAATCATAAAGGATACATTACCTAAAAGATTCAAGAATTTTAAGAAATGGAAGAGCCTACATATAAATGTGGAATTAAAGCTCTACCAACCAAGATAGATTCTCATGAAGAATGTAACTACTTATTTGGATAGGAAGGAGAGTACAAAATTCAATACCATATTGCATATCCATATTGAAGACCAAAGTCTTCAAAAACCAAATAATGTAATACAAGGGGGTGTTGGAATATATTACATCATTTGGTTCTTTACTAATGTATCTTCATGGGTACATAGTTAGATTAGGATTAGATTAGGAGTTAAATGCTTTATTATGTAATTTAATAAATGCACAAGTGTTAGAATGTGCAATGATGTAAATGTGCATGTAGTCCACATGTACATGAGTCTTAGGGTTGAGTGAGAGGCAAGTAATCTATATTTCTATATAAAGGTCTCATTGTGAGTGTTTTTGTGAGAGAGTTGAGTAGTGTATAGGTGAGAGTAGTAGTAGTCACAATGTAGCTCCATTTTGATATCATGGAGGAGTTGCAAACTCCATGATAGGAGCATTGTAATTTTTGTGAGCTTTCTTATATGAGCATTTCTAGAGCTTTGTATCAAGTTTTCTATCATATTTTCATGCATGTTAAGTTTCCTTTATCATAGTTATAATATTGCATGCTTATTTTTATACTTGTGATCACATTTCCTTTAAGTTTAAGGCTCCAAAAGCTAACAAAACCCAAACAAATATGGATGGTAGCCAGGTTTTCTAGCTTACCCATAACTGCTATCCAGGTCCAACCTCCACCAATGGTAAAGTAATTTTAGTTATCACCAAAATGGTTGATGAGTTTCTACCTTTGGTAGGGTCTAATTTAGTTATCATCAAAAATGTAATGAGAAGCCACTGTGGGTCACTAAATGATAAGATTGGGTAGTTAGCTTGGTCCCATATCTTGAAGGGTTTAACATCCATATTTAGCCTTCAATTATAGCTCCTTAGTGACTTCTCAACATAATATTTCTAACAACTAGTAGAGTCTTGAGAGTTTTCTATTTTGCATCCACTTCCAAATCAACATTAGTTGAAAACACCTCCTTTTGGCTAGGATGTAATGAAATTTCACTACAACTTTGGTAGCTCATAGGGGTCCTTTGTTTGTAGAAGGAGATAAACCTAAAAAAGGAGGCCTTATGCAAAGTCATTCAAAGGCAACTCTGATAATGAGAAAGTGGCTAATTCAATTCATGTAGCCATTTGAGTTGAAGTAAAATGATGTAAAGTAGTCCTTTTATATCATTATATAAGGTGAAGGTACCTACTTGTATTAAATTACCCTTATGTGAATTGATGGCATATTTTCATCTTTTCATTCAAATTAGGCCTGTCTTATTTCCATGAATGTGACACAATAAAATCTCTATTTTCCCTTTAAGTGTTGGATTTGTGTGATGCAAAATTATTTTTTATTCGTTTTTTATGTATATGATAGGGGTATATCATAAAATTTTACATAAGATTCATATTATGTAACACTAATGCTATCATTAATTGAATAAACACTATTTTTCAAGCAAAAATACCTAGGAGCCAACCTTCTTAATGCATCTGGGAAGTCTGCCATCTTCTAGAGAGTCATTTGCTCATGTGATTGCATCTTACTTGTGCTACTTGATGGATCTTGATCCAATGGCTCACGTTACCTTAGATTTTATTTGCCATCCAATTTTGCTTCTATAAATACTTATTTTCTCTATCATATGACAACCCATACTTTCCAAGTTTCAAGCAACTTTTGTTTGATCACATGCCCTAAAGATTTATCCTACAAAAACAAAACTTTGTCAAAATAATAACATACACCAAAATGAATTTATTTCCCCATTTTTTTTTTATATCCAATCAAGGATAGATCTTTAGATGAATATCATTGATTGGTATTAGGAGAATATATCCCTCCATGATTTCAATCTCAAAGGAATTTTGATCATTGCAACTAGCTATGATATAATACCTACTCTATATTGCATCAAACTTGGTGTGATGACTGGTTTAGTTTTATCTTCATCCCACTTAAGGACCAGGTCACCAACCTAAAATTTCTAAGGGGTGGTTCTCTTATTGAACCATATTTTAACTGTTCCCTAATGCCTCAATAACTGCTCTCTAGTCTCTTTCCTCAATTATTCAATCTTTAGTAGTTCTCCCATTCTCACAATCATGGCCTCATTTTTCTATAATTTTTACTAATGCAATAATTGAAATGTAGGTAATTCTATGAATATAGGTAGCTTAGCCTCCTTGCCACAAACTAGGTTATATGAAGAACATCCTAAACATTTCTTTGGGATGATGCAATCTTCCCATAAATCTCTTTTGAGATGAAGGTGCCACTATCACTAAGTTTTTGAGCCTACCCTCTTTAGAATCTATAGTAGGTTCATATTCATATATTTTGCCAGACCATTTTCTTGCATGTAGTAGTTTGATAAAGCTTTCAAATAAATACCATGCTGGAATATGAATTGAGTTAAGTTATAACCTATGAATGCCTTGGTATTTTTAGTAATTATTATATTTAAGACACCAAACCTAGTAATGATATCCTCCAGCAGTTTTATGATTACCCATTTTATGGCATCTTTCAATGGAACTGCTTCAACCCATCCGATAAAATAGTCTATGGTAGTGAGAATCCATTTGTGGCCTTTAGTGGATACCAGGTTGATCATTCTAAAAAAATCTAATTCCTACTAATAAAATGACTCATTTTCAGCTATAGGTTACAAAGGAATAGGTTCATTCTTATTATTTATAGTGAAGAACTTGTATTTGTCATATTTCCTAACCCAATGATGGGAATCTATAAAAAATTGGCCAATAGTAACCCACTTTCATGATATTATTGGTTTTTGTTTGAGTTGAGAAATGCCCACTAAAGAATCCTTGATGGAATTCTTGTAGTAGGGACTGAGCTTATTCTTTTTATGCATCTAAGCAAGATTGTATCACAATTTATTTGAAATAGAACCCCATTTATAAATGTGTAATGAACATTATATAACTGGAAGGATTTTCTTTAGGCTTTGTCTAGATTATCTAGATACATACCTATTTGCATATATTCAATCCTTTTCTCTACCTAATCTGGTTCCTCTTCTTCATTTACCAAACACTTGTTGGCATCATCCTCTTCTTCAACAATATTTGAATCTACTTCTTTTGTAACACCTTTGGCTAGCCTCTAGCAAAACACTCTTCCTCTGACCAATTGTAGGCTTGAATTCAACATCATATTCTAAGATCTTGGTAATCCATCTAGTTATTTTTTCATTGATTTCTTTACCCATTATATATTCTCTAACACTTGAATGAATGACATGCAATAAATTTATTATTTGAAACCATGTGCTTGAAATTATTTAAACCTCTAACTAGATTATATATATATATATATATATATATTAATTAAGTTATACTTCTCTTCATATCCTTTTAAAGTTTGGCTAATGAAAGCAATTAGGCATTCATGTTGGTTTTATCTTTTTGTGTCAATAATGTTGCTATATTGAGCTCTCCTCCATATGCACAAATAATAATTTTTTTTGTCAAAATTTGGGTTTACAAACACTACAAATTCTATAATAGCCCTTTTTATCTTCTCAAAAATTTTCCTCCATCCCTCCATATAAATGGTCGGTCATTTTTTAGCATAATATTCATTGGCCTAATAATGGTTGCAAAATCTGACATGAATCTTCTGACAAAGTTTATATGGCCAAAGAAAGACTGCAAGACCTTTTTGTGTCTTGGCATTGAAAGGCTAGAAATGACCTTAACTATTTCAAGATCTATGACAATACCATATTTTGATACAATGTGCCCTAACAATTTTTCTTGCGGGACACAAACGATACATTTTTTGGATTGAGGCGTATTCCAAATTCTTAACATTGCTTGAAGACCTTCTGGAAGTGCTCTAAGTGATATTCCTTCTTAGAAAACACCATGAGATCATCCAAGTAGATTAATATCACTTTATTGATTAAGTCCTAGAAGTCCATAGCTCTCTAGAAGGTTGTAGATTCAAAACCTCTTTCACGTGGGATGATAGCCCGAGTCTCTTTCCAAAGGAGACTTGAAATTTTATTTCACACATGTAGAATCTACCTCCATGTACATGCATATGTTGCTATGTATATGATTATGTTAAAGAGGTATTTTCTAAGTTAATTAATAAACACATAAGTTTTTATCTTTAACAATATCCTTAAGATAAAATTGTCTAAACTTAAGAAAAATGATCACTAAATTTGTGAGCTAGATGCAATAATACAAGAATGCAATAAACAAGTCCCTACCCTACAATACCTTTTTTATTTTAATTATTTTCCAAAACTAAAGAGAGTTTTTATTTTCAAAGCAACCAAGAGATGATGCAACAAACAAAGAAACCTAGAATGCAACTATATAACTTTACATTTCTTGCCTAATTTCTTTTTGAAATGAAATATTGAACTATCCTAGGGATTCATTAATTTACTAAAATAAGTGTGTTTTAGAATTTTTTTATAGAAAATAAGAAATTAGAATACAAAGAATAGTAAAAGGACAATAAACACAAGATTTTAGGGGAAGAACTACCTATTTCTAGAAGGTTGATCAAAAGTACCATTGAAGCAAAAGCACCACTAGATTTAGTGGCAGGTTTGACAACCTGCAACTAAGGGAAAAAATAGTTGGAATTAGGTTTAAGGGGTCTATATGATTGTAGAGAAGTGATAAACTATCTTCCATAGTTGATTAGACCTCATGTTCTTGATAAAAAAATAAAATTATACCTTGACCTTGGAAGGAAAAACCAATTTTGCAAAAGCTCCACTATTTCAAAAGTACCACTTAATTTAGTGGATTTTCTCTATGTAAAACAAAGAGTTAAAAGCACCAATTTATACATTGAGTGGTGCTATTGATACTAAAACTATAAATTGAAGTGTTTTGAAGTGAAATTGGAAGTAAATTTCATCTAAATCCTATCAAATTTGACAAAGGGGTGAAAACCATGATTCCTAAGGCCTGCAAGTTTGGGGACTCATAAAATCTTGTGAAGTGATCCCTAAATTTCTCAAAAATTGAGGGAAAACAAGATAAGGTAGAGATAAAGAAGAAATGACTATTGACTGATCAATTTATTAATATTGTGGTATTATATTGTTTAAAAACCAAGGGAAATGACCCTAATATGGTTTCAAGATATGGTAGAAGCCAATAAAACTCTATAAAATCTATGATAGAGAAAATTGGGAGCCACATGATCATGAAAGTATACAAAATTAAGCAATATTCTACTATGATGGCCTAAAGCTATGATTAGAGAAGGATTTGAGCCTACTAAGGACACTGAAAACTAAGACTCTAGTAATATGCCAAAATACAAATGGATTCAATAACTATAGTACTTTTAAATAAGATTAAAATAAGCAAGAAGATACAAAATATACCTACAAATAGGAAGATATAAGTTATAACATATATTTGTAATAATCTAACATGAAAATGAGAGAGTTAGAACACAAAAAATGCTTGTGCTTATGTAAAAGATATCACAAAGAATAATAAATATAAATAAGCCTACAATAAGGTTATATCAAGAAAAGAGGAGCATAAAATGTATGTAAACAATAGATATTTATAGATTAAAATGCATGGATATAAAGGACAACAACGAGTTAGCAAGCAAAATAGAGTAACTCTACATAAAATGATTAGAGATCCAAGTAAATAAGAAAATGCTACAAACTAACTAAAGACACACAAGAAAACTTGTTAGAGTATTGCAAATAAGGATTAAAAATAATGAAATAACAAGAAACATGAAGATTAATGGTTGCAAAATGGAAATTCAACTATTAAAAAGGCTTGAATAAGAGGTAAATGCATAAAAATAAAAGTAAAGGAGAAGAAAAGAGAAGGGAGCTAGGGATTTTATTGCTTAGCAAGACCTCCTCTTGGAACCAAGATGACCTCCTTGTCCCAATGCCTCTTTTCCTTGCTCTAATTGACCCAAATGCTTTATTAAAGTGCTCCAATTGTAAGAAATGGGAGTGAGAGAGAATAAGAGAAAAGTTTGGTAGAGTATGGATATCATCATTATTCCATGAAATTCCATCCTAAGAGCTCTATTTAAAAATTTTGGTAGGGCTGATCCTTGGAGTTCAAGAGGGTGAAATATGACATTAGAGAAATGACCAAATTTAAATTTTATAAGCTTAAGGAAAGGATTGGGCATGTGTGATCAAACTAGGGAGTGGTATGAAATAATACATGTGCTTTTGGCTCATGCTGAGAGATTTTGCTAATGTTGCAAAATCACCATTCAAAATAGTGATGGATTTGCTAAAGTGGTACTTTTGAGAAATGGTTAAGTTGACTAATTAAAATATTGAAAAAATGCTATTTTGTAAAAGCACCAATGTTTAGCAATAGCTCCCCTATGGAGATTTTGACAAGAGATGGATTTGATTTTTGGGTTGCCTAGGTTAGGGTGATTAATTGTAGATATGATATCTTATCGAGAGTTAAGAGTTGATAGGTGTGTCAATATTAGGTGTCTATATTTTTTCCCATTTTTGTGAGATTATTGTGAAATAATTACATAAAAAATAAGTTAGAGGACTCCAATTTTGATACTATGGTGCTTATTAATGTCCTAACATGTGTTAAAGAAATAATTGTGAATGGATTTGATTTAGAAATTGATGATTGATTAGTGTCATTATTGCATGTATACCTCAAAATTGATACCCCATGGATACCTCGTATTGGTGCCCTTTGGGATTTATCCCAAAATAATAATTTGGAGAATAATATTGATAATATTGGGATGCTAAGATGATCAGGATAGAAACAACAACCAAAAGTGAAATGTAGGTAAGGTGGGTGGGTGGTAAAAGGAGAAGAGAGGGTAAAAATGAATTATTTTTACCGTGCAAGGTTGCTTGTTGGGAGAGCTCTTGATTTATTGCTCAAGATTTTATTTCGAATATCAAGAGATTGGTCCATCATGCAAACTTACTTCAAGGATCAACTAGAGAACTAGAGAGATTTCTATAGGTATGTCCCAAAATCATAACTTGAAATATTAATTTTGGTTATTTTTTACATTTTCCTAATTAGTGGTACTTTTGTTATGAGTGGTGCTTTTGATAATGACACTTTTGACAAATTAAAAAAAATGAAGTGAGGTGTGCTAATTGGATTTTGTTTGCTTGATTTGTAATAATTAGGGATACTAGTGAGAAAAGAGTGATGGCTGAGGGTGATGGATTGATATTAGAGTTGGTGGATGATCAGGACATCATATTGTAGGCCACAACTAGTTTGCACCATGTGGACTTTATATCAAAGGTATATTTTTATCAATAATTACTTATAGTGCTAGCAAATAGATGGTACCTGGAGACTAGTACATTCCATATTCCTATTAGAGATTTGGCAATTATATTGGAGGATGTATAGTGAATTATTCAAGTTTCTATTTGAGGGGCTTTGATTTAGATTGGTAGGGATGATAGGGTGGGTATGGAGCTTTTAACAAGTAACAAAGGTTATTTGAAGGTGCGATTAGAATTATGCATAAATGAAGAATATTAGGGAGGACACTTGGATTACCTTATAACACTATTATATGTTATTATATCAAGTATTTTGATGGTATATACTAGCTAATAAGTTCTCCCTTGGGGTTGGGGAGAGGTGATTTTTGACATACGATAGCATCTGAATGTCTATGCATGGGCTCTAATGGTATTGAATAGATTGTACACGACTCTTTATCATGTGGTTTACCGTAGTGAGAAGAGTCTAGTGGGTTATAAAATTTTGTAATTGTGGGACTAGGAGCATATTGTAGTCAGATGACCATTGGAAGATAAGGAAGAGAGATGAATTTACGAGAGTCCTACATCTCACAAGTGGGTAGGGAGCAATAGACCTGATTGATGTACCTTGACCCTTGATTTTAGATAATCGATGGGTTGAGAGCTTTGTAGGCTACTTGGTGGCCATGGAGAGGTTGATACAAGTGGTCCAAGGATGATTGAGAGTTAGCTCAAGTGAGGACCTAATGGGTGGATGATAGGGATAAGGATTATGAGCTCTATTACTATGATAGAGTGGTTTATTAGTTTGGAGGGGTACAATAGCTAATGACGTTAAGAGAGGTTTGGATTTGATGGCCCACATAAGAGGAGTTTGATCCTCTTGACTTACTCTTATTTGTAGACGAGGATGAAAATGATGGCATGACCCTAGATATGGGTATGGAGGATCTTGGAGTTATGAAATGCTACTTCAAATGGTATGTTAACTTTTGCTTAGAGCGGGTGATATCAGAGAAGCCATGTATAGGGTAGCCAAAGGTGTTTATGAATAGTGATTATTTATGGTGCCTACGGGTGCCCCAAATCTCTTTCATCCTTATTTTTCACTTTCTATATAAGATTTGAGTTAACAACTTATTTTTTTCATTTTTGGAAAATAATATGAATTCCAACATGGTATTAGTGTGGGTATGGACTGGTGAGTAGAAATTATGTCTTGAAAAACAATCATTTATCTTCCATACATTATCAACCCGGTAAGTCCATAAACTTAAAAGTGTCATGCATAGTATATACCTGTAGTGCGAGGGAATGAATCTTTTTGTACCTTATTTAGTTTGGTGGGGGATGCTCGTGCATTTGAATTTTAGCCAAACCAAATAAATTAAGTGTGAAAAATTAAATAAATAAATTACAAGCTAAAATTAAAGTGCTGAAAATAAAGTACGGAAATAAAATGCAGGAAAATAAACACACACAACTAAAATTAAATAAAGTAGTAAATCTACTCTAATGAAAGCAAATAATAAAACTAAAATAAAATAGGGGAGGACTACTACAGGGAGTGGGCCCAAGCTCCCGTAGATAGTCCGCCCAACTAGCTATGTAGAGCTTGCTCAAATAAGAGGAGTTGTACTCTTAATGAATTAAACAAAGAGTGAAATGAAATAAGTTCTATGTAAAATTAATCATCCATTCCCATTCATCTGGCCTGCATATTTATATAAAGCGTAGCCAAATCTTGTTACAATAACAAATCAATCTATTTTAATCACATAACATGATTAGTTACAATTGGTTCCTACACAAATTTTATTTTGCTATTTTAAAGTATGTTCATTCACCAGAAGGATAAATATAAAAATCCTTAGGTGTACATAACAAATAAATCCTAAACTAATGCATCCTAAAAATAATGCCTTAAGAGCTTTACAAGGTCAACCGGCCAATCGGTTGATAATAATAAACAAATACTTTATTCTATTTAATAAATGCATGATTAAAATATCCCCCTTTGTCTTCATGTGCAACAACCTCCATAGCCCCTTGGTCAACCTGGTCAATGTTGACTTGGTCATATGGTGTCTCCTAATGCGGGTGTCTCCAACGTATGGGAGTAAGGCGCCTGCTTGGTGCCTACTTGAGTAAGGTGCCTGCCTGATGCCTAATTGAGTAAGGCATCTTCTTGGTGCCTACTTGAGTAAGGTGCCAGAGTAAGGTGTCAGAGTAAGGCACCTGCTTGATGCCACTTGAGTAAGGTGCCAGAGTAAGGCGCCTACTTGGCACCACTTGAGTAAGGCGTCAGAGTAAGGTGCCTGCTTGGCACCACTTGAGTAAGGCGTCAGAGTAAGGTGTCTGCTTGGCACCACTTGAGTAAGGCACCACTTGAGTAGGGCTCCTTGAACATTGCAAGTCCAAGTGGGGTGTAGACTGGAAAACACCAGATTAGTAGTAAATCCTGCACTTATACACAGTTTCCACTAAAAACACTAGTCAAGCATAATACCAGATTTTCTATCAATTATATGCATAAGTTAAATAAAAATATATCTCACATGCTAATTAAACCAGTAATGATGCCCCTTAAGAATGTATATAAAATGAGCATTTCTGGTGCTCATCATCCCCCCATGCCTAAATATTGTCATGTCCTTGTGACAACAACCCCCGAAATAATAATAATTTTTTTATTGAGCATTGCTCTATTTTTTTCTTCCTTTGAGCATGGCTAATTTTTCTATTGAGAACTGTTGTTTTTTTCATTGGGCATTGATGTTTTTCCTCCATTGAGCATTGTTGTTTTTTCTTTCATGGAGCACTACTATTTATATTTTGTTGAGCACTACTATTTCATTGAGCGCTGATGTTTTTCCTTGAGCACTGCTATTTCATTGAGCACTATTTTTTTCTACCAATAGATTTTATTCTGCTCTCACTTCTTTGTTTCAGGCAGCAGATTTCCATTCCACTCTAGAATTGAACCCGAAGTGACATGAGAAAATCATTTTCCCAGTCTGTTGTCTTCTTTGGCACTCCATATTATGGATTTCTCACAATGCAGCAGTGAAACAATGCCAAATCTATTCATGTGAATGCCATAGTTTATTTATTTATTTAATTATTTTGGAGTAATGAATTTTTTACATTCGAGGCATGTCATGCGCTTGAATTCTAATGGGAGATTTTTATAGAAAGAATTTGAGGGAGCATCTATTGATATTAGCAGAGAAATTATTTTTAAAATAATTGTACACATAATTAACAAAAAATTCACTACATACCTGGGTGAATTTCGTAGATTCTGATTTGTATAATGTTGATGGTGAAAAATATCTTTGTGCTGCTTATAATCATGGTGTACTAGAAAAAGATATTGTTGGTGACGTTTATTTATCTAGAGGATTTTATTCTATTTTATTTATATCTTCCTAGCTACCTTCATTATCCACACCGCTAACCATCTCCGTCGTTATTCCTCTAAGGCATTGATTGAAAACTGCGACGACAGTGCTATGAAATGGTGTTTGTGGTTTTTTTAAATTCTCACTATAGCTACATGGATCCCACCATTGCAACCAATTTACTCAACTCAAAAAAGATTATAAATTGAACTAGTTTCCATATCAATGGCCCTCAACAATCAATGAAGACATCATTTTCTACGAGCGTGAAAATCTGGAAAATGATGCAATTTTGAATTTCCATCGACAATTATTTTCTACAAATCTTCAAAAAGGTAAAATACAAAATATAAAATTTGTGTGCCCCTCTTCCTAGTTATTCTGCATGGGTCATGCACCGCTTTTTAGTGGAAATTACATCTAGGAAATAGGGGAATTTTTTTCATGAAGGTAAGTGCCATATCCTTGATGAAAATAGGTAGGGGAACTTTGTTGCACATATGCTTGCACTGAATTTGATTTTACCCATTTCAAACATTCTTTCTGTAGGTGTGGACTTTAACAAGTCCAATGTCATAGTGATTTTTTTTTCTTCTTTCCTTCTTTATTTTTTTTCTTTCTTACCAGAGATTCAGGTTCACCCATACTCCCCCCACTTTCATTGGTGATGCCCTCATTGCCAGTAACAGGTCCCTCTATGCAACAGGTCTGCATCCCTATGAACATTAGGTCCCACACTTAAAAACATGGACCCCCATCCTAGGGAGAGGAATTTTAAGCATTACCGGGGATAAAATGGGTCTGTCGATTTCTTCTCAAGGAAGGCCCACAACTTCTTTTTTAGCACTCTTTTCTTTCCCCGCCACCAGATTCTCCACAAATTTTTTTTCAAATATATGGGCACCACTCTTCCTGGTGGAAGAGTGACACCACTTATTGGTGCCTTTCTCCAAGAGGAAAAAGGCATAGTTATACTGGGATGATTGTAGGCACTATCTTCCTGGTGGAAAATGAGTGCCTTTTTTCGCTTAGTTGCACTCCTAATTGCAGGGTATGATATGTAACATCCGTTAGGTCTAGTTTAAGCTGGCTCTACCTACATATTGTGCTCACGATCATGTCCTACGAAACTAAACACACAAATGCAAGAAAACATGAATCTCACCTGTGTTTGAGGCCCTAGCTCTTACGATGCCTTCAAATTGCATTCAAAGGGTATAATGACCTGCAAAGCAAAAACACACGAAAGCAGGAAAATAAGAGTCATGACTCCATGCCTATTAGGCCCTGGCTCTTAGGATGCTTGCAGCTTGCATGTGATTCATGATTTCCTGCAAAGCAAAAAAAAAAAATTATGCTAAACATGACATGTTCCATGCGGGCTCTTTTTCTCTTTTTATTTTTTTAATTTTTTTTTTTATAACCATTGAGAGGATTCACGTAATTCATTTTTTTTTAATGTAATTTTTGGAGTAAGGCACTTTACTAAAGGAGTAAGAAACCTCCCGATTTTTTTTCTTTTTCAAAATTTTCTGAGTAAGGCGCCTTACTATGGGAGTAAGGCGCCTCCTATTTTTTTTAGCACCAGGAGTAAGGTGCCTTACTATGGGAGTAAGGCATTGGGAGAGTAAGGTATCGGGGGAGTATGGGAGTAAGGCACCAGGGGAGTATGGGAGTAAGGCACTAGGGGAGTATGGGAGTAAGACGCCTGGGGAATAAGGCACCGTGAGTATGGGAGTAAGGCACCAGGGGGAATAAGGCACCGAGAGTATGGGAGTAAGGCACCAGGGGGAATAAGGCATCGAGAGTATGGGAGTAAGGCATCGACAGTATGGTAGTAAGTCACCAAGGGGAATAAGGCATCGGGAGTATGGGAATAAGGCACCGGGAGTATGGGAATAAGGCACTAAGAGTATGGGAGTAAGGCACCTTACTATGGGAGTAAGGCACCGAGAGTATGGTGCCTTCCATAATATTTTTTTGTTGTTGTATCCTCCTTTTTTTTTTTCAAATGAACATTCATCCATGCTACTGGTGTGGTATGGGGTCTCCCCCATGCCGATGTTTGATCCACTCTCACAAATGTGAGGTAGTTGTGAATGGAGCTCGTCGATCATTACTCGAACATTGTCTCAACACTCTACTCTGCACTTGGTGTAGCATATATGACTCTTCTTATCATTTACTCAGGTTGTAACAGTCACACATCGTATAGAAATTTTTTTCTAAATTTCCATAAGTACCTTGGGTTGGAAGCCTTTCGCTTGATCAGGGTTACATATCCTGCATTCAAGTGCCAATGTTGCCAAGGTAAAACTCCACTAGCTTTCACCTGCTAGACTGGATGCTACATGATCAAGGTACACATGATAGTTCGTATAGTGTTATTACAAACTCCACATATAAATCTCAATTCACGAAATCTTCACAGACACCTCCTTATTTGTCTACTTTGCACTTCACGTTGTCTTGCAAAACATAAAAGAAAAATCTAAACTAAATGCATTAAAATAAAATTCTAACTAATTTATTTTTATTTTTATTTATTTATTTATTTTCATCATCTGTGTCAAAGAATAGAGTCAATGACAATATATGAGTTGGTGATTTTAAAAATGTGGCATTCTCCTCCACCGTAGTGAAATTTCATCTCTTCTTTGTAATTTCTTTTCCACATTTAAAAATGTTTCCAAAATGTTCTATAATATTGGCACTGTGCATTTGAAATACTCAGCTCATCATCAATGGCACATATAAAAATATTTTAATCCTGCTTTGATGTATCTCTCTTCGAATGCATTTGCAAGGATTAATATTTGTGCATTATTAATTTCTCACCGTGTGCCCCTGAACATGTCACCCTTTTTTTAATTGATTAAACTTTATACTATCCTGACATGCATATGCCCAAATCGAATGATCTTCCACTCTGAATTATTTCTTTTGCATGCATAATTGGAACAACACTATGATCCTCTATTTTATTTCCTGGAGTGAGGTAAAAATAATTTTATCCATCATCATTCACGACATCTGTTGGGTGTTCAGGTGTGACGTTTTCATGAGACACAACATTGAGATTTATGTGCTATTGTTCCTAGCCACTATGAGCTCCATTCATATGATTTATCATGCTCAAGCACCATGTGGCCTTCATGCAAACATTTGACATCTGATTTCTTCTAGGCTCCTCCCCTATTTTTTTAGCTATCGATTGGATATTTCTCATTTCCCTTTTGGACCAAGTTGGTCCTCGGGAAAGAGGATACTCTCTTCCAACAAGTAGTAAAAAAAACTCTGTTTTTGATCTACATTTTAATTTGGAGCCTTTTTAGTAGAAGATTTATTTTTTTCTCATGAACACTGCAACCAACGTTCATTGTGTTGTTGGTGGCAATGATGAAGGTGGGGTCCCCCCATGCCTACATCTGAACTAGTCTTCTAAAAATCATCTCCTTCTTGATCAACTAGTTTGATATGTTGTAGCATGAGAAGAGTATTTTCCTTCATGGCCTCACAACCAAACTCTTTCAACGTAATGGTAAAATGTGCAGGCTGACAAATGACTATCTACGGGCTAGAAACCTAAAGAAAATATGGCATAGCAATCTGTTAAAAACACATGCTAGTTTTTGATTCACCAGGTCGCCTTAAGCGCAAGTGAAGAGCATACTCCATAACAAGGTGTTCTCTTTAAATTATGCTCTGTCATTTTTCCTGCATCATTAAAAGAATTTACCAATATGTTGCAAAGCGTCAAGCCTATAAAAATTTTCAATCATTAAAACTAAGCTTTTGGAGGCATAATTTCCCAATAGTTTTTGTATAAAAACACATCCCTAAAAATTTTCAATCAGACCTGGGTTGTGCTATTTCTTTGATTTCTTGAAACCATTCAGAACATGATGGAAATCCTTCACTGCCTAATTTTCTAATTTTTTTCAACAACACCATTTATTCCTACCTCTACACTTAATATGGTACATCAGGTTCATTCCCGTATTTACCTAAGAAGATGGTAAATTTAAACTGTTGCCTATGGGATTTGGCTCTGACTGTGTCGGAAACTATTTTTGGCCTTATAAAAAGGCCCTTGGTGGACTCACACTTCTCAGGTAAAATATCTACAGGTAATTTTAAATGGGCTTTTTATCTGACTTGTAAATCATAACACTACAATTTTGACACTCCCCGACAACGATGCCAAAATGGTGAGCAAAAATTATGTCTTGAAAAATAATCATTTCTCTTCCATAAATTATCAATCCAGTAAGTCCGTAAACTTATGAGTGTCATGCATAGTATATGCCTACAGTGTTGGGGAATGAATCTATCTGTACCTTATTTAGTTTGGTGGGGGATGTTCGTGCATTTGAATTTCAGCCAAACCAAATAAACTAAGTGTGGAAAATTAAATAAATAAATTACAAGCTAAAATTAAAGTGCTGAAAATAAAGTATGGAAATAAAATGCAAGAAAAATAAAACACACAACTAAAATTAAATAAAGTAGTAAATAAAACAATAAATCTAATCTAATTAAATAATAGAACAAAAATAAAATAGGGGAGGACTACTGCAGGGAGTGGGCCCAAGCTCCCACAGATAGTCCACCCGGCTAGCTACGTAGAGCTTGCTCGAATAAGAGGAGTTGCACTCTTAATGAATTAAACAAAGAATGAAATGAAATAAGTTCTATGTAAAATTAATCATCCATTCTCGTTCATCTGGCCTGCGTCTTTATATAAAGTGCAGCCAGATCTCGTTACAATAACAAATCAATCTATTTTAATCACATAACATGATTAGTTACAATTGGTTCCTACACAGATTTTATTCTACTATTTTAAAGTATGTCCGTTCACCAAAAGGATAAATATAAAAATCCTTAGGTGTACGTAACAAACAAATCCTAAACTAATGCATCCTAAAAATAATGCCTTAAGAGCTTTACAAGGTCAACCGACCAATCGATTGATAATAATAAAAAATACTTTATTCTATTTAATAAATGCATGATTAAAATATCCCCCTTTGTCTTCATGTGCAACAACCTTCGTAGCCCCTTGGTCAACCTGGTCAATGTTGACTTGGCCATATGGCGTCTCCTAATGTGGGTGTCTCCAACGTATGTGAGTAAGGCGCCTGCTTGGTGCCTACTTGAGTAAGATGCCTGTATAGTGCCTACTTGAGTAAGGCATCTACTTGGTGCCTACTTGAGTAAGGTGCCAGAGTAAGGCACCGGAGTAAGGCGCTTGCTTGGCACCACTTGAGTAAGGCACCTACTTGGCACCACTTGAGTAAGGTGCCAGAGTAAGGTGCCTACTTAGCGCCACTTGAGTAAGGCACCGCTTGAGTAGGGATCCTTCTTGCACACTTCCAGGTCCAAGTGGGGTGTAGACTGGAAAACACCAGATTAGTAGTAAATCCTGCATTTATACATAGTTTCCACTAAAAACACTAGTCAAGCATAATACTAGATTTTCTATCAATTATATGCATAAGTTAAATAAACATATATCTCACATGCTAATTAAACCAGTAATGATTCCCCTTAAGAATGTATATAAAATGAGCATTTCTGGTGCTCATCATGGAGTAACATTGCTTGGTCACATAGAAGGTTCTTTCAATTATTTTGATCCTTCTTTTGATTCAAAGGATAGTATTTTTGTTGGAGCTTTATAAGTCTTTTTTGATAAAGGAAGCAATGGAGAATTAAAGTTATTTATATTTTCTTACAATGACCAATTTGAATTAAATTTTGGAGGATTATTTATTTTTTAAAGAGAGGCACCATCACCTATTTTTCTTCCTTTTTTCCTCTTTTGCTACATATAAATTGGGTATGAACAACAACTTCCTGGATTCAGAAAAAAAGAAGCTTCTAATCCTTTGTATTTCACAAGCTTAAAGGATAGACCATCTACATATGTAGTGGAGTGGTTGTATTTCTATAAGATAGATCCATGTATTGTTAGTTTGATTTGTGTCATAGCCATATTAGTGACATCCATATGTTTTCACATTTGAAAACATTAATGCCTATTCTAAATATGACACCTCCCTTTATCATATATAATAATATGAAAATGTGGGCAAGTGAATGTACATCAAGGCACAATTGCATTTGGTCTTAGGGTATATTCTCTTCACTATCTTACGGGTGCAAACATGCCTACTAAATTTTTATCTCTACCTCTTGATTAGACTCTTCTATAGATGTTTCCAAGTAAATATTACATCTAGAATGTGTGGTGCAAAGGATATAAGTTACTATCCAAGGATTTTATCATATTTGTTTAGGGTGTGATTCCAATGGATCTTAGTTTAGGGGTATTTGAATGAGGTTAAGGTGAAAGCACTTTTCCCTCCTAGTGCATTCACATAGGTAGTTAGCTACTATGACTAGCTTAGACCACTTTCCAAGCTAAGGTTTCATGTTTAAATGCCATTCCCATTGGTCTAAAATCCACCTAGTTGGTAATATGCATCCAATATTTTAGCCAACGTTGGATGACGAGGATTCTCCGAAGTTAAACCTCCAGATTAGGCTGGCTACTTGGAATGCTTGTAAGATTAAAACAAGGGTTTAAGATGAAATAAAGGAATGAAAGAGTTATAAAGGAGAAAGAGTTAATATAATTTGTAAATGATGGATGGGATATAGTATAATAATGATGAATGTGTATGACAAAAAATTCTTACATAATTAATTCTTAGTAAAAATTAATAGACCGGTTGGAATAATTTCTTGCATCCATAGCTTTTAAAATTGTCATGCTATACAAAATTATTTTGAACCAACAAGCTATTACAGGCTTTGGTTGACCTGCCAATTTATTCTAATAAATAAATATTGCTAAAGAAAAATGTAAAAGTATGGGTACGGAAACCCCAGTGGTAATCTTATGATTTTACAAGTATTACACACTCCATATTTTAGTTATATACTTATTATATTAAAATGACCAAGCAATGACAACAACAATTATTATGCCTTATGCAGACTGATGCCTTATTTGTTGGGTTGTTATAGCAATTTAACAACATTCATAACATGAACAAAAAGAATGGGGAAAGAGAAATTGGTGCCATTAGACTCATTCAAATATCGTAATTAGTCTAAGAGTTAACCAATGAAAGAAATTCTCAGAACAGGTTCAAATAATGTAACTTGTTATGAGGAAACACATAGAACTGGAAAGAATAAATGATAAAACTAAAACCCATAATTGTATTGATTTTTCAATGGTATTACATGTAGAGTGGGTAGAAATACATTAAAATATATTACAATTATTTAATACAATGAGAAAGCCTTACTCAAATAATGTGACAAGACCCCTTCAATTCTCCTCCTTTCAAATTGATAACAAGAAAAATCTCTGGACTTCAGGATCAGAAAGAACTGGAAATATTACCAGCTTTCCAAACATAGTTCTACCAAAACTTGCACAACAAAGGGAATAATGAAGGATGACAAAGAAAAAAGATACACACAATACACAACACAATTCATAGGACACTCAATTATACCTCTTAGCAAAAATGCTATCTCTAAATGCTTGATTCTGATTCTGATCGTGGCTACCTCTTTTATAACTTGTGGTTCTTGATTCAATTATTTTTAGCCTTATCTAGGCCTTACACTTGTCATTTCTTGGTTTGATCTTCTATTTATGTATAGTTGTCTTTCATTACCCTTCTTTGTTTACTATGTATATTCTACTAGGTCTCTTTTAGTCTTCACTTGTTCAACTGGTAATCTCAGTGCCTGATTCATCTTTCTTTTCTGACTCTTTTTTTTTTATAGACTTTCTATTTTTGAAGTTTCTCCCTCTTGAGTAATTTTCACTTCATCTTCTAGGGGTGAACCCATTTCCAGCTGTAAACTGCATATTTTGATTTCTTTATTTTTCTTGCTCTACTGTAGCCCTTTGATTTGCTTTTCGATAAGCCTCCAAGCGTAAACATCAAAAGTCACAGAAAATTTCAATATATTCATTTCTTGGAGGATTCTATTCTTCTGTGTGTTGATAAGAACCTTATTCTTTTCATAATAAGTAATAAGAGACTCCATAGTACTTACAAAATAGGTAGTTTCCCTGGCCATTGTTTCACCATCGTCTGGTTCACAGTCAAATCCATCGATAATATTCATGAGAAGGTCTTCTATGTTAGCGGTTTCCAAGAATTTTTTCGATGCCAACCCGATTTTTACTAGCTTCTATCTTATATCATTTAATAGGTCACCATTTATGTAGCATCATTATACCACCTTACTTTGTTTACTTTTAAAATTACTACTTTCATGAATTCAATGTTATTTTTTACTTCAGATCTGTCTAGTAATATGACTTCTTTATTCTGCATTTCTTCAAAAATTTCTACCATCAAGTGGAGGGTGGGATAGATGAATTCTAGTTCATTTTCTTTCTAGTACAACAGACTCTCCATTTCCTTTGTACTGAATTGGATCATCTTGATCTATCTAAATATATCTATGATTCCATGAATCCTATCCTTAATTTTGAATGATATTTTTCTTTCTATTTTAAACAAATAATCTACATAGTTTATTATTTTTACAACCAAAGGAGGCTATACTGATGGGGTGGTTTTCTTCACCAAGTCTTCTTTCAAACTATCAATTAAGGCTTGCATCTTCACATTTTCCTTGTCACTGGTTTCCAAATGAATTCTTAATTCATTATTTGTTTTATGCAGAAGGTCCAAAGTCTATGCATTCATGGCTTTGTTCATTCTGACCATGTCAACTTCCTTCCCCTTCATGGAAACCTTTCCTGTTTGATCATCGATAGTGAGAACCATTAGTTATTATGGAGCAGGTATGGATATTTCTACTATAGATGACATGTGCTTATATTTATCCACATCTGTAGTAGATCTTTATGCCATACCATCCATCCTTGCTACTACCTGAAGTTCTCTTTCTTGACAACACTGAAAATTATCTCTTATTTGATCCTTTTTAATGTAACCTTTGATGAGGTTAAATCCATCTTAGACCTATTTGCCTTAGGGGTGGATACAACCTCTTGTGTTTCCACCCTATTATCTCTCAATATTTCTCCAAAACCATCGATTTTCATTTGTGTTGCAGATGAAATTGGTATTTCTTTGTCATTGATCTTCATTGAGGTGGGAATGGCCTAAGGGGCTAACTTCTTTACACTAGTTAAGGCCAAAAGTTGATCAGCAACAAGAGCTTCAACTTGTTTCTTTGAAATGGCAAGCTCTTGGGGTGATTCTGCAACCACTTCCTTCCCTCTATATGTATCAGGTCCTGTGAGAGTTTGTTGTGAAATACTGGGTGTTGTCTCCAGATTGTGTTTGTGGACTTCTAAAACTTGAATTTGGTGCTCCACTATATCTACTATATTCACTATAAATTCTATCTATTAGATGACCTTTTCTTCTATAATTTATAGTATAGGGTCTTCTCGGATGGCCCTAGTAGGAGGATGGAAGATTGGGGCTGATGATTCAACAGTGGTTCCTCTTAGTGAGTATTTCTTGGTGAATGAATTTGTAAATTTACCCTTATATCTTGTAGGAATTCATTCCATACTCTTTGTAGATTTTCTCCTTTTTCTATTGCTTCCAACAAAGCCTCTTCATATTTGTCCTCTCTATGTTTGACCCAGGCATACTCACGTTTCATCATTTCCTGGTATTTCTTCAGAGGATCATAGGGTCTCCAAGTCACTTCTTCGAAATCCAACCCTTCTAGATCATACATACCTTTCAACAAGATTGATAGCCTGTGAATATGTAATATTCAAATTTGCAAGGGACATTAAGCTAGGGGACCCGACCATGCTTTTTAGCCTATCTCATTTTGGCTTCTTCTGTGACCTGTCTTACCAATTCTAAGGTGGCCAAGGAGTAAGGGTAGTACGTAGGCAATACCTTAGGGGAAATTCTAGACCCATAGAGCCTAATGTATGTAAAGCCTTCTGAGAAGAAATAATCTCTAATTTATTTTCCTTTTATACATGCTTTTATTACCAAGCCTAATCTATTGGGCATGTTTCCTGTTAGAATCCAGTGAACTTCCACCATGAAGTTATCATAGAACCAGCCTAAATGGGTGCATCCCTCACTCCAAAATCTATTTTGAACGTAGGGACTTTCAATAGATTTCAATATCATTTTACTATCTTCTCCCATTTGGCCAGCTATCAAATGCATAAGAATCGAGTAGTTGGAGAAATGAGGCATCTATTTCTTTTGCTCCAAAATTGCTCTTTTTAGTTCTACCAACTCCCCATGCATCTGTTTGCTCAATTCTTCCTCCTAGGCATAGATGGGGGCATTTGTATTTCTATTACTTTGATCTACTAAATATAATACATCTTTCTAGACCACATCAAGTTTTGGTACTCCCAATATGATACTAATCATCTCGCTAAAGTCTCAGACCTAGGATTAAATATAGTTTTTCTAATAGGAATATTATACTGTACATATTCATGTACTTCAAAAAGCATTTTAAATGGTTCTAGTTTTGTTAACCTATTATATTTCCTCTTAATTACCTAATATATTAGCGATGTGTTTGAAGGCATGATATTGAAGACCTCCTTGATGTGGTTGGGCGTAATACTAAACATCGATCGATCCTTGTTGTCTCTGAAGGTCTTGGTGTTCTCATCGTACGCTACTACTAGCCATGTCAGAAGGTACATAGAGTAGTACACTCGGGAGCATATTAATTTCTTGATATTGCTCGTCCACCTGTTGCTCCTAGGAGGTCTTTTGTACTGTAGTATTCTTGCTTTGTGAAACAAATCTGCAAACAACCAAGGGTAGCACTATAAATTCTCTTCGGTAGACTCAAAAATCTGAACACAGGTGTTTTCAATTTCCCATTACTGGGCCGACATGAGCTTCTTGTATTTTTCCAATTGTTTGGTGAAATCGTACATCCCCATAGCGATAGGAACTTTTTCAAAGAGTTCAGCATATGGGACATGATTTATGATGAATTTTATAGCCTCCAAGGTGTCCTTTGGTATGAAAGATTTTTCCCAGGTGGCCATTTTGCTTACAAGCAGTATATAAACTCACAACAACACACTCTTTTGAGTTCTCTATTTGTCTAGGGTAGTTATTCAACTCTTTTTTCTTTTGTAGTAATTTATCGCTCTGAGACAACCAAGGTGGTAATGTATTTTAGGTTGGAGGTTTAAGTAATTTACATAGAAGTGGCCTCACATTCTTCACATAAGGTGTTATTAATGCAATATCACCAACTACCTTTCAAAATTTACCAATGGATGCTTTCCATAGTATCATTTCCAAAATCGAGCAGCTATGACCTGCGATCTTCTTCGGCTCATACCTCCACGATGGTCTTTGATTTGTGTACCTTTAATCATTTACAGTGTTGCTATTGGTCATCGAGCTACTTCCTCCCTTGACGTGGCATTATGAATGTGGTGGTGATAGTTTTCACAAGAATTTTTACGAGGCATTCCACCACCTCATCCTGTAACAAGGGTCAATTTTTGAAGGAAGAGATACCATTAAAAAGCGATCATTAATTTGGGGATCAGTTTTTGGATCTGCTCGTTGAAGTGTGTGACCATCAAGTTCACTAATCTGCATGTTTGGTTAGCCCAAGCATATTATATTCAGGTTGCTTTAAACCCAAGAATTATTATTATAATGAATTAAAAACTAAACCAGGATTAGGGTATCTTAGTTGTAATACGTGCATTCCCGAGCATTGCTTACCATGCTTACCGTTAGATCTTGTTGGTTTCAATTTTTTGCTTTTGATATCTATGACTCTGCATGATTGTTAGTCATACGAAAAAAATGTGTATCCTAATGTTGTCACATATACTACATGAAAAACATGATTTACAATAAATCAATCAGAAAAGCTTAAGCTTGGATATATAATTTTCAATTTGATTTTTCCATGTCTTAGTCATATAAATCTCTTTTTATTAATTCCACAAGGTGATTTTAAAATTCCATAGCCTTTATACCTGATCATTTAAACCTTTTCAATGTCTCAAAACATTCACCATTTGATCAAAAGTGTGTCGTGCGCGCTCATCCGATATTCCAGGTGTGCATCGAGGTTTACCAAGTAAAGGGGGTTATTAGCAATGTATTAGACCCTCAATTAATCTTAATTAGGGGTAGGATTTTGGATTTATTATCTTTAATTGATCAAACGACTAAAAAAATATCATTTACATTATCCTTTGGATGTCTTAGAAATGCCTCATTGTCAAATATGGGTAGGATCCATCACCGTCATCAGATTGGATAGAGATGCGCGCCCCTTCCCCACTTAATTTTCCTTTGATAGCCTCGGTTAGGCGTAACTGTTAGATCCAGGAAGAGATAAGCATGACCATCGGATCTGCTTTGACTATAGCTCCATCAATGACCACTTTGTTATTTTTTGACTATTTTCGGTAAAGCACCACTGTCATATTTGATAAGATCGAGCACAACCATTATATTAGATAAGATTGTGCAATTCCTATAATCTAGATTTGACTCGTCAATGTTTGATTACTTCAATAAAGTGCCACCATTGGATTTGCTTTGACTATAGCTCCATCAACAACCACTTTGTTATTTTTTGACTATTTTTGGTAAAGCATCACCGTCATATTTGATAAGATTGAGCGCAACCATTAGATTCAATGAGATTGTGCAATTCCTATAACCTAGATTTGACTCGTCAATGTTTGATTACTTCGATAAAGTGCCACCATTGGATCTTGAGTGGGAATGAGCATGATTGTTGATGCATGCTTTATATTCCTTAATATATCTTGATTAAAGCGTGACCATAAAATTTAGCAGATTAAAATGCTACCATCGATGCTCTTTTATTTTCAATTGATTTGGAAATAGCACCACCATCAGATCTAGGTGGGATCAAGCGTAGTCATTGATTTCTTTGAATCTATTCAAAGTTTAAACAAATGAGCGCATATAAGCCTTTTATTAACCTATTGTTACTTTCGACGGGCGTGTGTCGTCGGATCAGGGTGGAGTAGATGCTATCGTTAGATCTTTTGGAGTTACTCAAATTTTAGTCAATATGGGTGGATGACCAATGTTTGATTTCTTTGGGTAGCATACCTCTGTTGGATCGACTCATGATCAAGCACCTCCGTAGATCTTCCTTAAACTACAGAATTAAAAATCATAGGGTGCACATTCTTACCTTTATTAATATGCACTTAAACGAAAGGGGAATGATTATGAATGCATTAAGGCCCTTGTTAATTACGATTAGAAAATTAATTAATCTAAAGGGACTAAACCTTTTTAATGTCGACATTCATATTTTTAGAGCGAGCACGACCATTGGATTTCATCATAATCATCCGCTACCATTGGATTTATTTTTATTTGCACGACTTTTAATCGATGGGGATGCATAACCCTCAATTTTAACATCTTTAGACCTTAGGATAAAACCTTTTTGTCTAGGCACATTACTTACTTTAAACAACTAAGCTCTTTACGCAAGTGTGTCCATCCGATTTAGATCGACTCGGGCGTTGCCTTTGGATTTAGCCTTAGTGCTTGATATTTAGCCAAAGGGGATGCGTACCCTTAACTTGATTTTATTAAATTTATATTCAAGACCTTAGGTTATATACTTGGACTACAATCTTTTCTTTTGCATTTCCCCTTTGGGTTGATTATGTGAGCGCATCCGTCCGATTTAGGAGGGTGAAACGCTATGGTCCAGATCATTGGACTTGCTCGATTTTTAAGTGTGAAGGGGGCGCATACCCTTATCAAATCATGATAAAAAATTTAAACCTTAGGCTAAACTCGATTTTAGGTCATAATGTTTTAATAATACCATTAAACATCCAAAGACTTAGGGTTTCGTTCATTTGTTTTAAGCTCGAAAGTTGTGATCAACTTTATAATGAGGACTAAGCTCATTTTTGGGAGGCTTTTCCTTATTTTTTGAATTATGAACCCTTTTTAAAGGAATTGGGGGCACTTAACGGTTAAAACATTTTAGTGATTAAAAACACCTTAGTGAACATTGATTAATTTTATAGACTTTTTGATTATCGGATAAATCTAACGATTACAAAGGCCATATTATTAACGACTAAGGTCCTAATTTTACATCTGATTAAGATGATAATTTAATAATTGTTCTAAAATATCAAAACATTGATAATCAGTTATTCAAAGGGGACAACAACAGAGACCGACACAATTTGGTAAAATTACTCAAGCCAAAATTTTAAAATTGGGGGTATTTGATGTTGAGTCAGATTTGGCTCCAACATAGGCTCTGACTGGGACAATGTACCAAAAACCTGAGGCAATTAAGAATTCCAAAATCTCCTGGTTTAACCTTTAAACAAAATCACAAAACATCAAGCCTGATTAGAGAAATCAAAACATAAACAAAGAAAACTTTAAAACTAAAAAGATACAATAAAGCAACAAAAACATAACATCAAAGAAGTAGAGTATCCAAAAACTGTTATTCTCCTCAGTCAAATTTAGATCAAAGGATCATAATTTTAAGTTCAAATGAGCTTTTGGAATATTGTTATGATTTTTCTACAAAGCCTTAAGATATGATCACACATAATGTATCAAAGTTGTTTGCCTCATCATGCCTTGGCCTGAGTGTGTGTTAGTGCATTCATTTTGATTTTTGGGTCTTCCAAAAATTTACCATGTTAAAAAAAATGATCAAGAATAATAAATGATTTCACTCCTTAATATTTTTTCCATTTGCAGGGCTCCACTGCCAGTCAAGTATCTATAGCCTCAGTGGAGATGCTACTGATCCCATCTAGTTTTACTCTACTGCCAGTCAGGTGTCTATAGCCCCGGTAGAGGTTTTCTAAGATATCTCAGATACAAACTCAATCTGCATTATTTTAATTTTCTTTCTCTTTTTGAGAAATATTTGGATATAAGCAAATTGTGCAATGAGTTTGCTTTGAGTTGAGGATCAATTTTTGGCTAAAGGATAGAGTGTAATGATTTTTAGCTCAATCACCTTACCAAACACAATTTTATCCTTTGGATCCTGAAATTTCTTTAAAGAGTATTTGCAATGTGAGGCTTTGGCATGATGTTATAATCAACTCTGATTTTAGTCTATTTTATTTCATACCATATGACAGTTGCATGAACATTCAATTTTAAAAATTGTAAGCATCATCAAAATCTAAAATTATTTTCCTCATCTTTTTATCTTTTAGAGAAATAAACATTTAAGGAATACTCTTTTTCTTATGATAGTTACGATGGATAACTTGCACAAAGCAAAACAAGACACAACAGTAATGTTGTGGCCATTCCACAACTAGCACCAAATAATTGGGGACCCACCTTTTAATTGTTGTGTTTGGGTGTTTTTGTTTCATTTTGAGTGTCTATTGGATTGGTTAGGTTCCTCGTTTTTTTTATTGTTTCGATTAATTTTAATGTTTTGAATTAAATCAATTCAAACATTTAAAATTAATTAAATCAAATTTAAAATAAAAAAAAACAAGTAAAATAATCATAATAATAATTAAATAAAGCTTTTTGAATTTAAAAAGAAAAAAACAAGTTTATATATATAAACAAATAAAAAATTTAAAAAGTGAAAGATTATATATATAAATAAAAATATAAAGTAAATAGAAAAAAGGGTAAAAACAATAAAATATAAATAAAAAGAAAAAGTAGTGAATGAAGCCATGGTGCTTCATTCACCACATTTTAGTTCACGTTTTTTAAAATAGTTTAAATTTAATATTTTTTTTTTTTTTTTTATTTCTATTTTTAAAATAGTTTAATTTTATGTTTTTAATATAGTTTATTTTGTTACTTTGTTTTTAATAAAAAAGCTAACTCAATTTTTTGAAAAAAATTGAAAACAAGAAAAGGAAAACCAAACAACAACGTTGGAAGGAGAAACCAAGGGTTTGGAAACCTGAAACGAATGGTCATGAGAGAAGACTTTAAAAACCATATGGATGCACAAAAAAAGGGCTGGATCTTTTGGGGATTTTTTTGGAGGAGGAAGGCATACCGTTGGGCCAATTTTCACCATTTTGATGCAAACTTTGGGCATTATTTTTCTGCATTGTAATGGAATATTGAATATCTTTTTGCAGCAATTAATTGGAAATGTCTCAAGTTTTATGCATTTTTATGGTTAACTTGATTTTGTTTTCAGTTTATTGCACCCTTTTCCTTTGAAGCTCGCACCATATTAGATGTTGATTGCACGAAGTCGGGTCACTCTAATACTGGTTTTATGCAAAATACTAATGCTTGCAAGGACTGTGGAGAAATTTGGGGTTGCAACATTTCTGTTTTTCATTTTATTTATTTATTTATTTTATTTTCTAACTTTCTTTTTGCTATTTTTTTTAATTTTCAAAGATTTAAAAAAAAAATTAAAATGAAAAAAAATAATTACATGGCTGTGAAGAATGATGTAAAATCTATCTTACGCAACAGATTCGGATTCATTCCGAGATAATTTCAATTTTATACAAATTTTTGAAAATGGTTGTTTGATGCAGATTTTACAATTTCGGAATTTCATTTTTCACATTTTAGAGTCAAATCAAATTTTTTTCAGCTTCATATTTTTTTACTTGCAAGCATAAAATAAACTTTCCTTCATGAAAATTTCAATTTCATCGAAGGGGGTTAATTTATGACATTTCATAAGCTATCTTTTTCGGGCCATAAGTGCACCTATCTTTATGAAAATTTCAATTTCATTAAAGAGAGGTGATTTTATATGTTACATTAAAAGGCTATTGTTTTAACACATTAAATTATTATTCTTTATGAAAATTATTTCATTAAAGAAATATAATTAAATGACATTTTAAAGCCTATATTTCAAGGCTATAAATTATTATCTCTTTGTGAAAATTGATCTCACCAAAGAGGAATAATTTATTATTCATATCAAAGGTTATATCTATCTTTATGATAAGAAGCTACATTTAAGGAGCATATTCATCATTTCAGATTCACATTCATAGATAGATTTTAATCTTTACTGTCATATTTAAAGAAGGATTTAATGCAAAGTAAAGCTTGATTAAAACCCACTTAATAAGGAAGATAAAATCTACCTTAAAATCCTCAAGATAAAAAGAACTAAGGCACTACATCGTGGTCATATGAGGGCCAATTCACATTTATTTTTTATTTTGGTTTCATGAACAATCATTAAGGTAGCATGGTAAAATAAACCAACATTACCCCTTGTTTATAGTTACTTGCAATCACTAAGGTGTTCCAAGCATTTAAATTAATATATTTTTATTTGAGATTACTAATACACATATGCAAATGCTAATATAGCGGAGACCTTGGAGAAATTGTTTGTTTAATTTCTTTGCAAGAGAGGGTTTTGGAGATCCAAACCCTAAGAGAGAGTGTAATTTCACAATTGGGTAAAATTAACACTCAACAAGTAAGAAGAACACTGATCAAAATAAACAACATAACATCCTGACAGGAACAACACTCAGTTTTTGGGTTTTTATTATTTATTACTTTTATTTTTGTATTGTTTTTACTTTTTATTTTTTATTTTTTATTTAAACCTTCTCCTTTATATGCCAGTATTTTGCTAAGCCTTGCCCTCTTACAATTTTAACTATTTTAAATTATGCATCATACTGTAATAGTTTCACCATCGGTCTTGTAGTCCTTCCTAGCAGCTCATCCTAGGTGAAGACATCCTTAATTTTTATAAAAGGGATACAACAGTAAAATTTATTTGAATCGAATATACTTTTGAAATGTTCTAAATATTGAATTACTGCATAAGCATATTTTTCCAGTAGGGTATATTTAAGATGTGCTCATTTCAAACCTAAACTCATGAAAGTTATTGGTATTCCATTATTTTCATCATCTTTCTGTGAGAGGACCGCAGTAATGGAATGCTTAGATGCGTATGAGTAAATATTGAAGTCTTTAGAATAATCAGGGTAGCTTAAGGCTGGGGTAGTGGAAATGAATTCTTTTATTCTTTTGAAGGCTTCCATGTCTTTTTCTATCCATTTTATTTCTGATGCAGGAGCATCCGATAACAGTGTCGGCAATCTTGCATCCTTCTAAATTTTCTTTAAGTTTTTGTATTTTGATGTATTTTGGTTCCTTTTCGGAGGAGGGAAGATGTTGCAAAGCAGAAGGGGAAGTTGGTAGAAGAGCTAAGGCAAAAGTTGGGGAGGTCGCGAAATCGTGACCTCCGAAGCGGTGGCAAAGGCAGGGACCAGCGCTATCGCGACGTCGCGATATCGCGACATTTGTTTGCAGTTGGAACGTAGGGAGGATTCCGTCGCGATATCGCGACGTCGTGATGTCGCGACGGTTATTGAGAAGCAAAGGCAAGGGGTGATCTCCGTCACGATATCGCGACTTTATTTTAGAGGCGGTGGTGAGGAGCTTTAGACGTCACGATATCGCAGCGGTCTACAGAACATGGCGGAGGGGTTGAGTCCTATCGCGATATCGCGACAGGTCGCGATATCGCGACCTGTCCCGATATCGCGGCAAATCAGAAACTGCCACGTGGCGTATTTCCAAGGCAGTACCAAGGGTTAAGACAAACCCAAGATCATGGCAAAGGACCTCAGAAATGTGAAGACGAAGGTGGAGGGGTCGACCGCGACCAAGTAAAGTTAAGGTCGAAGAAAATAGCGGACGGCCAGACAAGGCCGAAAACTGACACGTGGACTGCCACGTGTATCCTCGAAGTTGTAAAGGGCATGTGCCTTGAAGATTGCGCATTAAGGAGAGGGCAAGCCAAATTTAAACACGTGGTTAGCTACGTGAATCTAGTTAAATATGGAGGCCACGTATCATGGAATGAAATTTTACAGCCACATGCATTAAAGAAAGAGAACCACCTTTTAGAGGGATTTTGTTTTTCGACAAAATAGCAGATTTAGAGCATGGACAGTATGGGTGAGCAGAGGCTCGAAAGGACAGTCTGATCGGAGCGGCGGTGCAGGTCAATGAGGCCATTAATGAGGGCTTCTTGGTAGGTCGGGCAGTGACCCATTTATGACCGAGAAATTTGAAGCTTCGAAGGGGGGGAAATTTGAATTCGAATTTTTGTTAGGTGAAGGCATTAATTGTCGAGAGGATCGGGGGCCTCGTTAAAAGCCCAAAAATTTGTAATGGATGGGTGGACCGGAGAACAGAGGAGGTAGTACAGTGGAAGAACAGAGCCGAAGTCGGCTATTGTAAAGCCTGCGGGCTGTTTCATTCAAGCCTGTAAAATTTGTTTTTTTAATTTTTAATGAAAAGGCAAGCTTCTTGAAGTGTTGGTTCCCGGTGCCCCGTCAGTGGTATCAGAGCAGGAGTTCCTGAGCGTACAACAGACCGCCGAAGGAGAGAGGCAGTTGTACCAGGACGTGTGGGAGGGTTTGAGTTTGGGTGAAGATGCCTCCGAGAAGAAAGTCGATGGGTGGAAGAGGCATGGCAGCGGAAGATTTTCGGGCATTGCAGCGGCAAGTCCAGGCCCTGCAAGAAGAGCTACGCAGAGGATGTGAGCCGAGAAGGGATGCAGACAGTGAGGATGAAGTGGAAGAGGAGAATGAGTTTGAAGAAGAGGAAGAAGATGTAGATCCGGCACAAGCCAGATTGTACAAGGCCATATCCTAGATCGGGAAGAGGCCGAAGTTAGAAGTTCCTACGTATTCCGGGAACTTGAACCCAGAGGAGTTGATAGACTGGGTGAATGATTTAGAAGAATATTTTGAATACGAAGAAGTTGAAGACCCTAACCGGGTCAGATTTGCTAAGACCCGACTGAAGGGTCATGCTAGCATTTGGTGGAAGGGGGTACAGCTGGAGAGAAACCGAAGAGGAAAGGAGCGGATAACCAGGTGGGATAGAATGGTGGAGAAATTAAAAAGGCAGTTTATCCCCGTAGATTATGAACTGGACCTGTTACGTAAAATGCAGAGTTTGAGGCAGATGAACAGAACAGTTCAAGAATACACGGAGGAATTTTACAAGATCTCCATCAGAACCGGACATTTGGAAGCAAGCAAGGAAAAAGTGGCCCGTTACATTAATGGGTTGAGACCGAGTGTGCAGGAGGAGTTGAGTTTGGTTCGGGTAAGCACCATTGAAGATGCTTACCAATTTGCTTTGAAGGTTGAAGAAAAGATGAACCGAAGGTTTGAAAGCAAGCCAAAAGTAAAAGGACCGGGAGGAAAGAACGGTGGAAAGAAAGAAGGAAAGGAAGAGAAGAAAGAAGAGGAGAGCAGCAGCCGAGGTCAGAAAGAAGAAGATGAAGACCCAAAATCGCAAGTTCAGAATGATAACTACCCGAGAGGAAGGGGTAGATCTGGACGCGGGAATGAAAGGGGAGTATTCCGTGGAACATGTTTCCACTGTGGTGAAGAAGGGCATCATGCATTCGAGTGTCCACAACACCGGGAAAAGATGAACAAGAAACCGGTGGGTCCCGCCAGAGCAGTTGTGGCAGTTGAAGATGCTGATTCAGAACATTCTGAAGAAGTTGAAAAGGGAGAAGCCATGATTGTGATGAGGACCATGCTGGTGGAAGAAGACAAATCTGAACAGAGGAGAAGCCTGTTCCGCACCTGGTGCAAAAGTGCGAGCAAAGTCTGTAATGTGATTATAGACAATGGGAGTATCGACAACTTGGTTTTCGAGGAGATGGTTACTAAGTTGCAGTTAGAAAGAAGGAGGCACCCGCACCCGTACCAAATTGCGTGGTTGCGAAAGGATCACCGAGCTTGGATCCGAGAACAGTGTTTAGTCACATTCCAGGTCGGGAGATACCGGGATGAAGTCCTATGTGATGTATTCCCGATGGATGCTTGCCATTTGCTGTTGGGTAGGCCATGGCAATTTGATCGGAGTGCAGTGCATGATGGCCGTGCAAATACGTACTCCTTGGTGAAAGATGGAGTGCGGCACAAGTTGAAGCCATTGCAGACCGAAGATGAGAAAGTGTGCAGTAATGCCAGAATTTTTCTGGTAGAAGGCAAAAATTTTTGCCAGGAAACGAAACTTGAACAGGTTGTAAAGGTTGATGGGTGTTCGAAAATATTACAAAGGACGCGGACCGAACAACCTAGAAGTGAAGGTCACTTCTCTTGTTACCCCGGGTGTCTGATGCAGGAGCATCCGGTAACAGTGTCGACAATCTTGCATCCTTCTAAATTTTCTTTAAGTTTTTGTATTTTGATGTATTTTGGTTCCTTTTCGGAGGAGGGAAGATGTTGCAAAGCAGAAGGGGAAGTTGGTAGAAGAGCTAAGGCAAAATTTGGGGAGGTCTCGAAATCGTGACCTCCGAAGCGATGGCAAAGGCAGGGACCAGTTCTGTCGCGATATCGCGACGTCGCGATATCGCGACATTTGTTTGCAGTTGGAATGTAGGGAGGATTCCGTCGTGATATCGCGACGTCGCGATGTCACGACGGTTGTTGAGAAGCAAAGGCAAGGGGTGATCTCCGTCGTGATATCGCGATGTCACGATATCATGACTTTATTTTAGAGGCGGTGGTGAGGAGCTTTAGACGTCGCGATATCGTAGCGGTCTACAGAACATGGCGGAGGGGTTGAGTCCTGTCACGATATCGCAGAAAATCAAAAACTGCCATGTGGCGTATTTCCAAGGCAGTACCAAGGGTTAAGACAAACCCAAGATCATGGCAAAGGACCTCGTAAAGGTGAAGACGAAGGTGGAGGGGTCGACCGCGACCAAGTAAAGTTAAGGTCGAAGAAAATAGCGGACGGCCAGACAAGGCCGAAAACGACACGTGGACTGCCACGTGTATCCTCGAAGTTGTAAAGGGCACATGCCTTGAAGATTGCGCATTAAGGAGAGGGCAAGCTGAATTTAAACATGTGGTTAGCTATGTGAATCTGGTTAAATATGGAGGCCACGTATCATGGAATGAAATTTTACAGCCGCATGCATTAAAGAAAGAGAACCACCTTTTAGAGGGATTTTGTTTTTCGACAAAATGGCAGATTCAGAGCATGGACAGTATGGGTGAGCAGAGGCTCAGAAGGACAGTCTGACCGGAGCGGCGGTGCAGGTCAATGAGGCCATTAATGAGGGCTTCTTGGTAGGTCGGGCAGTGACCCATTTATGACCGAGAAATTTGAAGCTTCGAAGGGGGGGAAATTTGAATTCAAATTTTTGTTAGGTGAAGGCATTAATTTCCGAGAGGATCGGGGGCCTCGTTAAAAGCCCAAAAATTTGTAATGGAAGGGGTGGACCGGAGAACAGAGGAGGTAGTACAGTGGAAGAACAGAGCCGAAGTCGGCTATTGTAAAGCCTGCGGGCTGTTTCATTCAAGCCTGTAAAATTTGTTTTTTTTAATTTTTAATGACAAGGCAAGCTTCTTGAAGTGTTGGTTCCCGGTGCCCCGTCAATTTCCCCAATATTTTTAACCATGTCCTTTATGGGTTTGGTCATCTCTGCAAAATTTGGAACGAATCTTCTAACAAAATTTATTTTTCCAAAGAATGACCTGACTCCTTTTAGGTTTTTGGGGGGGGAATTTTGGAGATGGCTTCTATCCTTTTTGGATCAATACTTATCCCCTTTTCTGAAACTATGTGACCTAATAATTTCCCTTGTGTTGTTCCGAATATGCACTTCTTGGGATTTAGGGAAATTCCAAATTCTTTACACCGAGCAAAGACTACAACTAGATGTTCTAAGTGATCTTCTGGATTTTTAGAAAATACTATGATGTCATCCAAATATACAACCACTATTTTGAACATTAATCCTTTGAAGGTAAAGTCCATTGCTCTCTAAAAGGTAGCACCTGCATTCATTAGGCCAAAAGGTATTCTCAAATATTCAAATGTGCCCTAGGGTGTGGTGAATGTTGTCTTATGTCTGTCTTCTGGATTAATCTAGATTTGGTTATATCCAAAAAATCCATCCAACAGGGACATTCTAGATGAACCAACTACTGCTTGCAATAGTTGTTCCATATTTGGCAATGGATAATTGTCCTTTAATGAAATTTTATTTAAATTTCTAAAATCTACATAGTCTAATATCACCATTTTTCTTTTTGATTGGTACTAAATTGGATATCCAAGAGGAAAATCTTACTTTTTTAATTATTTTGGAATCCAACAATTTTTGTACCTCTTTTTGCATTATTGGGTGTAGGGTAGGGTTATATTTCCTCTATTTTTGTTTGAAAGGCTTGGAATCTTCCTTCAGGGGTATTATGTGTGTCATTACATCTGTTTTGAAGGTTTTAAGATCTTCATAAGTCCAAGCAAAATGCTCTTTATTTTTCTTTAAGAAACTGATATATCCAACTTTTTCCTTTGTTGGTAAAGTTGTGTCTATTTTTACTATTCTGGGCTCTTTCATTGTACCAATATTAACATCTTCAGCTATAGTCTCTTTCAAGAGTGGTTTGAATTCTTTATCAAAATCATCGAATAGACTCTCCAGAGAAACTAATCCTTTTGGTATTCTATTTGTTTTTAGTTGGATTACTTCTACTAGTTCACCTATTTGGTCTTTTAGTTTTTCTTCATCTTTTTCATCACAGATTATGTCTGCATATTGATTTTGTAAAGTCATGAAATCTTTTATGTCCACATCATCTTGGAAGACCTGTAAGTAAACTATGTTATCTAGCACAGAGGGCTTATAGACTAAAATAGTTGGGAACCTATCCATATACTATGTAGTAATTTCTGGATGGTCTAGGCCTGATGCATTTACAGCTAGAAGGTCTACAATGTGATTCTGTTCTCTAGGAATAAATGAGATATTGAAAGCTAAAATTTTTTCAATTTCTTCCAACACTGCATTTTTATACTGTTTCAACCTAGGATGCTTGGTTTGATACTTACCTTTGATTTGTTGAATAATTAATTTTGCATCTCCTATTACAGTCAAGTAATTAATGCCCAATTATTTTGCTTTCCTCAATCCTAGCAATAAAGCCTCATATTCAGCTACATTATTTGTGCAAGGGAATTCTAGTCTGTAAGGAATACCAAGGTAGTTTCCTTTTATGTCAATCAAATTAACTCCTACACCTACTCCAGATTGGGATTTAGCTCCATCAAAAGTCATGGTCCACATTTCTTGTGTTAACACCCTATTTTATTTGGCATCAACCATTTTAATAACTTTTGGATCCATGTTCTTAGCCTCTGGTACTTCTACCAGGAATGGGTTATGCCATATTGAATAAACTCCCATTCCTTTTTCTTCCATAGAATTCACTAAGTTTATCATGGTTTTATCTGTTTTAATTAACTCTACAAAATATTTGTTGAATGGTTCTCTTCATAGAGTTACATTCTCTTTATTAGATATAGGAATGGTCGCATAGGACCAATCTAATTGAATTGAGCCCCCTAATTGTTCTTCCCAATGCCTGCTTAGTAGAAGTGAGAAAAAGGGATCTACATCCACTACTGCAACATCCATCACTATACCCTTCTTTGGGGTGTTGGTCTAGAAAAACCAATAATCCAGTTATCACTCCAACGTATGGTACTTGCCTACTATCCATGACTGAAATAGGGGCAGAGTCTCTTGTACATATTAACCCCATTTGGTCAGCTATCATTTTGGGCATGATATTATGTGAAGCTCCACTATCCAGCATACAATTATGAATCACATACCTCTCTCCTTCATCTGAATTATACCTTAATGATACATAGAAGGGTCTGACAGAGGATGGTGATCTTGTATCATGTTGATTTTATCTAGTAGCATGGCAAGTTGGGTCTTCTTTTTGTTCAACCAATCCAAATGCTCTGCAGACTTGTTCTCTGTACTGCTAAACTTTCATAAGCTCCCCAAATGTGATGTTAACTTTTTGTTTACTGAGTTCTGACCCAACATCAAATTCTATCTTTTTTATGTCCAGTGGTTTGTTGCTTTCTTCTTTAGATGTTTCCTCTTCAACCTCAACTATCTTAGGAATTATCTTTTTAGGGGTTTTATCAATTCTCTCTCTACTAGCATTTTTGTTTATAAAGGGTTGTTTCTTTGTTTCACTACTGGAAACCTTCTCTGTTCTATCAAGGACTATTTTGTTTCTTAAATTCAGAGTATTGGTAGCTTCTAATTCCTCCACTTATTTAGCAGTGGGGATCAATTTTCCTTGCTTCATTTTATCATATCTTGACTCATGGGGTTTTTATAAGATTTTAGTACCTTCAGCTACTAAAATCTGAGGATGATGATTTGAAGCATACTTGTCCATATTTTCTTCAAAGAGCCTTTCTCTTGACTCATCCTCTAGAGACCAACAAGCATTAATCCTTATATCTTCTTTTGAGTCATCATTTAGATCAATGTTGTGTTGTTTACTTAAGTAAAAACCACATCCTTCTGGATTATGGGGGGCTTCACAGGTTGAACAGAAATAAGGAAAACTTTCTGCTATGTTAGCAGATGGCATAGGGTTAGGAACACTATTTATGATCTCTGTCAGACTCTCTATTTTTCCAATTATTATTTCCACTATTCCTATTCTTGTTTCCTTCATCAGAGGCATTGTTGTTTCCCCAATTCCTATTAAATTTTTTCTTGAAGGGAGGGCGATTGTCAACATGTGGTCTCTTTGGTTGTGAGGGTTCACCATTATTTCCATTGTTTCTTTCTATTCTTGCTAACCTATTGTTCATGGTATTAAACATCTCAGCCATCTGATTAGTCAATTTCTCCATTGGATCCACTTCAGTTCTCCTTTGTAAATCAAATGCTACCCTTTTTGGTTTTCTATCAGGTTGGTTGGTTTCTAGAGAATAAGGCTTCATTTTACCACTATCAAGCATGTTTCTTTCGATTTTGATCGCCTTGTCCATGCATTCATCGATAGTGGTAGCTTGCTCTTGCCTTAACTCATAATTGAATTCACCTTGAAAAGCATTTTTATAAAAACAGATTGACTGGATATCACTAGGCCTAAGGTTAACAGGGATTTTATTTCTAGTTTTGGAAAACCGCCTGTTAAAATCACTGATAACTTCATTTTCCTTTTTCTTCATGGTGGCTAATTCGGTTAACAGGGACTGCTCATTTTTCCTTTCTCCAAATTTCTTTAGGAACACAGTTTCCATTTTAACAAAATCTTGGATGTCATTGGCTGGGAGGTTGTTGAACCACTCCCTGGCATCATTTTCCAAAGTTTGCAGAAATAGTCTTAAGACTACATCTTCATGTTCTACCTCTAGACTATCCATAGCGTATAGGAAACTTTTAATATGGTCCTCTCCTGTTACTACATTATTTCCTTGAAACTTGGGGAGATACTTATGAGCTTTATTTGGTAAGGCATTCAAATTTACAGGTAAATTAAATGGCCTGTACCTATTGGCTCTCCACTGTTGAATGTTATTTTGATTTGCTTGAGCCATTGTGGTTGTAGGTGCAATGAGGTTTGAATTCACAGTAGCACAACCTATAGGGATTTGGGTTTGGGTAGCTTGAATATAATCTAAAGGATTATTGACCTCTATATTATACTCTACAGGACTACGAGACTGAGATGAATCTGAAGTATTTTCTATAGTAGAATTAAAAACTTCATCTACAATAATATCAGCAGCAATAGTATTCTAAATTCTAGTTTTCTTTATATACTTTTACTACTAAAATAAGATTTTTTCTCATAAAAAGTACTCGTAAGAAGTGAAATTTTCTAGCTATGGGTAAATACGTCTGGATTTTTGAATTCTGAAAATAGCTCTTTATCGCTTCTCCTAGTGCACGCCAGCACGTTCTGCTCCATTATTGTTTTTTTATTTTTGGGTTCATCCAGATAGAGTCGCCAGCACAGTCGTGCAAATGGAAATAGAACTTTTGATCAAGATTGCTTGATCTTTTACTCTCAGCTTCACAAGAGATGGTTCTTGGGGTAATTCAAGAAAATCAAGATGGTTCTTGGGGTAATTCAAGAAAATAAAGAAACACAAAAATACACTTCAAAAGGTAATTTAAAAATAATCACGGGTAAAATATATAAAGAACACTCTAGAAGTAAAAAAAATAAATACGTTGGTTCTTCATTCTAACTGGTCGCCCGTTGATTAAAATATAATTGTTGAAAGAAATTTTTTAAAAAGATAATCAAATATTTCTATCAAGTCCTCCTCAAAAATGGTGCCAAAAAACTGTTGGAACAATTTCTTGCATCCATAGCTTTTAAAATTGTCATGCTACAAGAAATTTTTTTGAACCAACGAGCTATTATAGGCTTTGGTCGACCTACCTCTTTATTCTAATAAAAGAAATATTGCTAAATAAAAACGTAAAAGAATGGGTAAGGAAACCCCAGTGGTAATCTTATGATTTTACAAGTATTACACACTCCTGATTTTAGTTATATACTAATTATATTAAAATGACCAAGCAATGACAACAACAATTATTATGCCTTATGTAGATCGGTGCCTTATTTGTTGGGTTGTTATAGCAATTTAACAACATTCATAACATGAACAGAAAGAATGGGGAAAGAGAAATTGGTGCTATTAGACTCATTCGAATATCGTAATCAGTCTAAGAGTTAACCAACGAAAGAAACACTCAAAACATGTTCAAATAATGTAACCTGTTATGAGGAAACACACAGAACTAGAGACAAGAAATGATAAAACTGAAACCCAAAATTGTATTAATTTTTCAATGGTATTACATGCAGAGTGGGTAGAAAGCCATTAAACTCTGTTATAGTTCTTTAATACAATGAGAAAGCCTTGTTCAAATAATGTAACAAGACTCCTTCAATTCTCCTTCTTTCAAATTGATAACAAGAAGAATCTCTGGACTTCAGGCTCAGAAAGAACTGGAAATATTCTCAGCTTTCCAAACACAGTTCTACCAAAACCTGCACAACAAAGGGAAGAATGAGGGATGATAGAGAAAAATAGACACACAAGGGAATACAACAACACAATTCACAGGGCACTCAAGTATACCTCTTAGCAAAAATGCTATCTCTAAATGCTTGATGTCGATTCTGACCGTGGCTACTTATTTTATAGCCTCTGGTTCTTGATTCAGTTATTTTTGGTCTTTTTTGGGCCTTACACTTGTTATTTTCTTGTTTGATATTCCATTTTTGTATAGTTGTCTTCCATTACCCTTATTTGTTTACTCTGTATATTCTGCCAGGTCTCTTTTAGTCTTCACTTGTTCAACCTTAGTATCTGATTCGTCTTTCTTTTCTAACTCTTCTTCATTTTCTGACTGACTTCCTATTTTTAAAGTTTCTCCCTCTTGAGTAATTTTCACTTCGTCTTCTAGGGGTGAACCCATTTCTAGCTACTGCATATTTTGATTTCTTTATTTTTCTTGTTCTGTTGCAGCCCTTTGATTTGCTTTTCAATAAGCCTCCAAGCGTAAACATCAAAAGTCACAAAAAATTTCAATATATTCATTTCTTGGAGGATTCTATTCTTCTGTGTGTTGATAAGAACCTTATTCTTTTCATACTAGGTAATAAGGGACTCCATAGTATTTACCAAGAAGGTAGTCTCTCTGGCCATTGCTTCGCCATCATTCGATTCACAGTCAAATCCATCGATCAAATTTGTGAGAATATCTTTTATGTTAGCAGTTTCTAAGAATTCCTCCAATCTTAACCCAATTTCTGCTAGCTTCTCTCTTATATCATTTAATAGGGCAACCATTTCTGCAACATCATTATACCACCTTCCTCTGTTTGCTTTGAACATTGTTGCTTTCATGAATTCAATGTTGTTTTTTACTTCAGATCCATCTTGTAAAATCACTTCTTTATTCTACATTTCTTCAAAAAATTCTGCCATCAGGTGGAGAGTGGGATAGATGACTTCTAGTTACTTTTCTTTCTGGTACAATAGACTCTCCATTTCCTTGGTAGTGAATTGGATCACCCTGATCTGTCTAAACATCTCTGTGATTCCATGGATCCTATCCTTAATTTTAAATGATATTTCTCTTTTTATTTTAGACAAATAGTCTGCATAGTTTGTTATTTTTACAACCAAAGGGGGTTGTACTGATGGGGTGGTTTTCTTCGCCAAATATTCTTTCAAACTATCAATTAAGGCTTGCATCTCTACCTTTTCCTTATCATTGGTTTCCAATTGACTTCTCAATTCATTATTTGTTTGATGCAGAAGGTCTAAAGTTTGTGCAGTCATGGCTTTGTTCATTCTGACCATGTCAGCTTCTTTCCCCTTCATGGAAACCTTTCCCGTTTGATCATCAATAGTGAGAACCATTGGTTCCTGTGGAGCAAGTATGGATATTTTTACTATAGATGACATGTGCTTGTCTTTATCCACCTATGCAGTAGAGCTTTCTGTCATGCCACCCATCCTTGCTACTACCTGTAGTTCTCTTTCATTAGCAACACTAAAAACTATCTCTTCTTCGACCCTTTTAGTGTAACCTTTGATGAGGTTAAATCCAGCTTAGGCCTCTTTGCCTTGGGGGTAGACACAACCTCTTGCATTTCCACTCTATGATCTCTCAATATTTCTCCAAAACCACCAATTTTCATTTGTGTTGTAGATAGAATTGGTATTTCTTTGTCATTGATCTTCATTAAGGTGGGAATGGCTCGAGGGGCTAACTTCTTTACACTAGTTAAGGCCAATAGTTGGTCAAAAATAGGAGTTTAAACTTGTTTCTTTTAAATGGTAATATCTTAGGGTGATGCTGCAACCTCTTCCTTCCCTCTATATGTATTAGGTCCTATGAGAGTTTGCTGTGAAGTACTGGGTGTTGCCTCCAAATTAAGTTGGTGGTCTTTTGAAACTTAAATCTAGTACTCCACTATATCTACTGTATTCATTGTAACTTCTATCTGTTCGATACCCTGTTCTTCTATAATTTCCAATATAGGGTCTTCTCGGATTGCTCTAGTGGGAGGATGGAAGATTGGGGCTGATGATTCAACAATGATTCCTCTTAGTGAGTTCAGCTCTGGTGGGTATTCGCCTAGTGAATGAATTTGTGAATTTCCCCTTATATTTTGCAGGAATTCATTCCATACTCTTTGCAAATTTTCTCCTTTTTCTATTGCTTCCAACAAAGCCTCTTCATATTTTTCCTCTCTGTGTTTGATCCAGGCATACTCACGTTTCATCATTTCTTGGTATTTCTTCAGAGGATCATACGGTCTTATAGTCACTTCTTCGAAATCTAGATCTTCTATATCATACATACCTTTTAACAAGATCAGATAGCCTACGAATATGTAATATCCAAATTTGCAAGGGACATTAAGCCAAGGGACCCGACCATGCTTTTTAGCCTATCTCATTTTGGCTTCTTCTACAACCTATCTTACTAGTTCTAAGGTGGCCAGGGAGTAAGGGTAGTATGTAGGCAATGCCTTAGGGGGAATTTTGGCCCCATAGATCCTGATGTACATAAAGCCTTATGAGAAGAAATAATCTCCAATTTCTTTTCCTTTGATAAATATTTTTATTCCTGGGCCTAATCTCTCAGGCATGTTTCTCGTTAGAATCCAGTGAACTTCCACCATGAAGTTGTCGCAGAACCAACCTAAATGGGTGCATCCCTCGTGTATCCTCCAAAATCTATTTTGAATGTAGGGACTCTCAATGACTTTCAGCATCCTTTTACTATCTTCTCCCATTTGGCCAGCTATCAGATGCATAAGAATCGAGTAGTTGGAGAAACGAGGCATCTGTTTCTTTTGCTCCAAAATTGCTCTTTTCAATTCTACCAACTCCATGCATTTGTTTTCTCAATTCTTCCTCCCAGGCATAGATGGGGGTGTTTGTATTTCTATTACTTTGAGCTACTAAATACAATACATCTTGCCAAACCACATCGAGTTCTGCTACTCCTAGGATGATACTAATCATATCACTAAAGTCCCAAACCCAGGGTTTAAATGCAGTTTTTCTAATAGGAAAATTATACTGTACATCTTCATGTACTTCAAAAATTATTTTAAATGGTTCTAATTTGGTTAACCTATTATATTACCTCTGAATTACCTAGCAGATTAGCGACGTGTTTGAAGGTGTGAGATTGAAGACCTCCCTGATGTGCTTGGGTGCAATACTAAACATTGATCGATCCTTGTTGTCTCTAAAGGTCCTAATGTTATTATCGTACGCTACTTCTAGCCATGCCAGAAGTTCCGTGGAGTAGTACACTTAGGGGTATATTAATTTCTCAATATTGCTCGTCCACCTGTTGCTCCTAGGAGGTCTTTTATACTGTGGTCTTCTTGCTTTGTGAAACAAATTTTCCAACAGCCAAGGGTAGCACTGTAAATTCTCTTCGATAGACTCAAAACTTTGAACATAGGTGTTTTCAATTTTCCATTTTTGGGCCGATGTGAACTTCGTATATTTTCCCTTTGGTGAAATCGTACATCCCCATAGTGATAGCAACGTTTTTGGAGAATTCAGCATATGGGGCCTAATCTATGATGAATTTTATAGCCTCCAAGGTGTCCTTTGGTGTAAAATATTTTCCCTAGATGACCATTTTGCTTACAAGTAGTATATTAACTCATAGCAACACACTCTTTTGAGTTCTATGTTTGTTTAGGGTAGCTCTTTAGCTCTTTGTTCTTCTGTAATAATTTCTCGATCTAAGGCAACTAGGGTAGTAATGCGTTTGAGGGTGGAGGATTAAGTAATTTATGGAGTGGTTTCACATTATTTGCATGAGGTATTATTAATGCAGTGTCACCAACTACCTTTCAAAATTTGCCAATTAATGCTTGTTATAGTGTCGTTTCCAAAATCGGGCAATTATGACTTATGATCTTCTTCGACTCATACCTCTGCGATGGTATTTGATTTATGTACCTTTAATCATTTACAGTGTTGCTATTGGTCATCGATATGATTTCTCCCCTAATGTGGCATTATGAATGTGGTGGCGATAGTTTTTGCAAGAATTTTTATGAGGCATTCCACCACCTCATTCCTTTAAAGGGGTCAATTTTTGAAGGAAGAGATACCGTTAAAAACGATCATTAATTTGGGGATCGATTATTGGATCCGCTCATTGAAGCATGTGCCCATCAAGTTCGCTAATTTTCATGTTTTGTTAGCCCAAGCATATTATATTCGGGTTGCTTTTAGCCCAAGAATTATTATTATAATGAATTAAAGACTAAACCAGGCTTAGGGTATCTTAGTCGTAATACTTACCTTCCCGAGCATTGCTTACCATGCTTACCGTTAGATCTTGTTGGTTTCAATTTTTCACTGTTGATCTCTATGACCCTGCATGATTGTTAGTCATACGACAAAATATATGTATCCTAAGGTTGTCACATAAACTACATGAATTACATGATTTGCAATAAATCAATAAGAAAAGCTTAGGCCTGGACATTTAATTTTCAATTTGATTTTTCCATGTGTTAGTCATATAAAATATTTTTTTATTAATGTCCTCAAGGTGATTTAAAAATTTCATAGCCTTTACACCTGATCATTTAAACCTTGTCCACATCTCCAAACATTCACCGTTTGATCAAAAGTGCATCGTGCACGCTCATTCAACATTCCATGTGTGCATCGAGGTTAACCAAGTAAAGGGGGCCTTTAGAAATGTATTAGACCCTCAATTAATCTTAATTAGGGATAGGATTTTGGATTTATTATCTTTAATTGATCATACGACTAAAAATATATCATTTACATTATCCTTTGGATGTCTTAGAAATGCATCGTCGTCAGATCTAGGCAGGATCCATCGTCATCGTCGGATTGGGTAGAGATGCACGCCCTTTTCCCACTTAATTTTCCTTTGATAGCCTTGGTTAGGTGTAACCATTAGATCCAGGCAAAGATAAGCATGATTATCAGATTTGCTTTGACTATAGCTCCATCAACGACCACTTTGTTATTTTTTGACTATTTTCAGTAAAGCGCCACCATCAGATTTGACAAGATCAAGCACAACCATCAGATTCGATGAGATTGTGCAATTCTTATCACCGAGATTTGACTCGTCAATATTTTGTTACTTTGATAAAGTATCGATGTTGGATATTTAGTGGGAATGAGTGTGACTATTTATGCGTGCTTTATATTCCTTAATATATCTTGAAAAAGCACAACCATCAGATTTAGCAGATTAAAATGCTACCATCGATGCTCTTTTGTTTTCAATTGATCTGGAAATAGAACCGCCATCAGATCCAAGCAGGATCGAGCGCAACCATTGATTTCTTTGTATCTATTCAAAGTTTAAATAAATGAGTGCTTATAAGCCTTTTATTAACCTATTGTTGCCTTCAACGAGTGCATATCGTCGGACCGAGGTGGAGCAAACACTGTTGTTAGATCTCTTGAAGTTGCTTGGATTTTAGTCAATATGGGTGGATGACCAATGTTTTATTTCTTTGGGTAGCATGCCTCCTTTGGATCGACTCATGATCAAGCACCACCATAGATCTTCCTTGACCTGTAGAATTAATAATCATAGGGCACACATTCTTACCTTTATTAATTTGTGCTTAAAAGAAATGGGAATGATTATGAATACATTAAGGCCCTCATTAATTACAATTAGCAAATTAATTAATCTAGAGGTACTCAACCTTTTTAATGCCAACATTCATATTTTTAGAGTGAGCGCGATCATTGGATTTCATCATAATCATGTGTTGTCATTGGATTTCTTTTTATTTGCATGACTTTTAATCAGCGAGGATGCATAACCCTCAATTTTAACCTCTTTAGACCTTAGGATAAAACCTTTTTGTCTAGGCACATTATTGACTTTAAACAACTAAGATCTTTATGCAAGCGCGTTCGTCCGATTCAGATCGACTCGAGTGCTGCCTTTCGATTTAGCCATAGTGCTTGATATTTAGCTAAAGAAGGTGTGTACCCTTAACTTGATTTTATTAAATTTATATTCAAGACCTTAGGTTATATACTTGGACTACGATATTTTCTTTTGCACTTGCACTTTGGGTTTATTATTAGAGCGCGTCCGTACGATTTAGGAGGGTGAAACGCTATGGTCTAGATCTTTGGACTTGCTAGATTTTTAAGTGTGAAAGGGGAACATACCCTTATCAACTCATGATAAAAATTTTAAACCTTAGGTTAAACTCGATTTTAGGTCTGAATGTTTTAATAATACCATTAAACACCCAAAGACTTAGGGGTTCGTTCATTTGTTTTAAGTTTGAAAGTTATGATCAACTTTATAATGAGGACTAAGCTTGTTTTGGGAAGGCTTTTACTTATTTTGTGAATTATAAACCCTTTTTAAAGGAATCGAGGGCACTTAATGGTTAAAACCTTTTAGTGATTAAAAACACCTTAGTGAACGTTAATTAATTTTATAGGCTTTTTGATTATTGGATAAATGTAATGGTTACAAAGGCCATATTATTAACGGCTAAGGTCCTAACTTTACATATGACTAATATGACAATTTAATAACTGTTCTAAAAGATCAAAATATTGATAATCAGTTATTCAAAGGGGACAAAAACAAAGACTGACACAATTTGGTAAAATTACTCAAGCTAAAATTTTAAATTTGGAGTCAAATTTGGCTCCAACAAGACCAACCATAATCAAATGTATCACAAAGTTCATTCAAATCTAGTTATATGTTTTAACCATTCCAATAACTTATGAAAAGCAATCCAATAACAATCCAAAGAGCATAATTACTTTTAAATAGAATAAACTAATCATGAAGTGTAAAAAAAATTGATAGGGTTTTATACATGGACACTTTTTAATTAATTGTAATATTATATAATTTGACCAACTTTGAGTTATATGTTCACATATCCACCTTTCTAGATAATAGTTTATATGTGACTCCTCTTGACTATACATGTATACTCTTGGATTGTATTCTCTACATGACCAGTTTTGATTATACATGTTTAGTGGTTGAGCCTCTAGGTGTTCGCTATTTATAGCATATTTGGTAATGAAAATAATCAACTTGGTATTGTTTAATATTTTTCCTTATTTATCCGTATCATACTAGTATCAAAGTGGTTCAATCCTGTGTGTACTACTTGAGGGAAGAATTTTCCTCCCTAAAACTACTAAAATTATAGCATCCCTTGTCAATCCAACTATTGAAAATATTTCTTGATGTTGTTTGTTTTCATTGTTAAAACTTCTCTCTTTTCTACCTCTAGGAGCATGAGTCAATAAATATATTGTTCTTCTATCTGGTTGATGCACTATGTTAAAATATAGTGGTCCTCAATAGTGTAGCCCATGCACACACTACTTGTCCTACGTTGCATCCAAATTAACATATATTGAGTCTAAATAGGATATTTATGGAATCTCTAGTTATAAGAGGAGGATCAAAGTTTCTACGCTTTATAGCTATTTAACATGGCATTGTTACATTGTATTCACCTAATATGGCTCAACCTTAGAAGTATTATAGGGGAGGTAGAAATAAATCACATCGATGACACTCTCAACACACTCAAGGAGCTCAGTAAGAAATTAACGACCACATGATTGTTAGCTAATTGGTGTCTACCTAATTATAGTAGACTTAGCTAGCAACCGATGTCTCCAATTGGTACCTTCCAGCTTACAATAGACCCTATCAACCTCATATACCCCATGCACATTCTGTCACCATTCATGCCATTATGACATACTGTGTCAGACACATCATAGCCAATTTTGGGAGTTTCCATCCATGGAGTTTTGAGCCATCTTAGTAGGATCCATTTCTTATGCATGACCTCTCTTTGGTCCTTTTGGTTTAGCATTTGTCTTTGGTTTCATCCATAATGTGAATTTTTCTCCTTCTTGTGGGTTCATTATGTTGTGTCACCTAAATGATTATATTTATGTCGATGTTATTTATTTATTTTTGAAGGACCAATTTCCATCCATTAGAAGCTACATTATTTGGCAGCCCATATCTTATTAGGACCAACCATGGCATTAGATTTCTATCTATTATTTTTTCTCTCCCTACGACTTTTGAATAACACCAACATTAGACCCCATTGAAGTTTTTCTCAAACATGTAAATCTCTATGCTAGGATGGGTGCTTCCTAGTTTGCCAAATGTTCTAGAAGCACATGCTATGTTGCACATATAGCAACACATATTGGTACATGGCTCAACAACGAAGGTCAATCACACTTGGTCAAAAAATACTCTGATGTTTCAACATGTTCTAATTTGAAGGTAGCATATATGGCATATATTCCTCTAGAACACAAGACTTATTTTTAGTTTCCCTAAAATTTCATGGTAGATTTCAAATTCTTGGTCTACCACCAAGTCCATTATGGAAATTTATCAGAATGTGTCCCCTTTGGCATGTAATTTGCCACCTAGTTTTTTATCCTTGATGTTTTATTGATTTGAATGATTTTTCTCTTCTTATTTGTCTATGTACTCTCTTTAAGGATGCATTATTTGAGTCACCACACCACTTTTTCATGATAATGTTTATTATTTAATTATTCCACATATGGCATGGGGTGATGCTAATAAATTTTAAGTATGTTTGTTTTGAAATGTCTTGAATATATGTTTACAAGGTAGGTGATCGGATTATGTTTTTCACATAAAAACATCTTATTAAAAAGAATATTCTAAGATAATATTCCTTGAAATGGAAAAATACTCCCTCTTTTTGCTGCTCAGGGAGCTCTTGTTTCTCTTGCAAATTGTGGTTCCATTAAGATCTAAACATAACCTTATTTATAGTTTTTGGAAAGAAATTTCTGAGCTAGATCTAGTAGAAGCATTGTCTATTTCATAAAGGTCTATTTTGACCTCTGATGCCTTAAAATTTCTATTGTCCAAATTGCTTTGTTGTATCACAAAGTGCATTTTTTGTTGTACTCAACACTCCTCATCATAATGTAAGTGAACCTAGTAATCGACGATATCCAATATAACACATGGTGGTTGTAGCAATTGGTTATTCATGAAATCTAATAGGATGAAAAAGTCACCATAAGTAAACTTATCATTAGTTGTTGTAGGCTCTTCTTTCAAGAAATTGTATCTTGAAAACAATCCACTTTTGATATTAGAACAAGGACTATGGTAGTATTATTTTGTGTCCTATTCTAAGGCAAGTTCTATGGTAAAATTATCCTCACCTATTTGTTAAATCAAATTTTAGGTTTTGATTACTTATTTATATGTGATCAATAGGTATCACATTTGGTACTCCCATCAAAGTTTGTTTAGCCCTCTAGGAGCATGTTTCTTTCTCAATGGATTTTAGCAATTCAGCTTTTCAATCTGATCATAAAATTTTGTAAAGGCAACATTACATCAATTTATTCTGCTTCTACATTTGGTTTACTAGATCCTTAGTTATCTTAACTCCTACTTTTATCTAGTTGTTCTAGCTCCTACTTCTATTCGGTTATTTTAGTTCTTGCTCATGTATGGTTGTTTCAGGTCATGCTCCTATTCTAGTTATTATAGATCCTACTTATGTTCCAGTTGTTTTAGTTCTTGCTTTTGTTTTATTATTTTTTCATTTTGCTTTTAGTCTACTCTCACCAGATGGATCGTGATTCTCCTTTTTTATTTATACATATTGGAGTCCAATGCTTCAATAGTGATGAGGAATGATAGGGTTTAACACATGGTCACTTCTTAATTAATTATAATACTATATAATTTGGCCACATTTTAGTTATATGTTTACATAGCCACCTTTCTAGGTAGTATTTCATAGGTGGCTACTGTTGACTATACGTGACTATTCCTAGATTATCTTCTCTAAGTGGTCAATTTTGATTATACATGTTTAACCAGGTATAGGTTTGATTAACAATGTAAGTTGATCCTAATGGTGTATCTAGTTATTTATAACCTATTTGTTAATGTAAATAATTAGCTTGGTATTGTTTAATCTTTCCCCATATCTATTCATATCAGAAATGGTTTAAAACATAACATTCATTCATAAAAACTTGCAATAGCAATCACAATGGAGGCCAAATAACTTTTACTTCTAATTAATTGGAAGCAATGGTTATACAATACATACTCAAGTAAATGCTACAAAACACACCCTTATTATTAGATAAATTGAGCTATTTATAGGTTGCTTTTCAATCTTTCAATGTAATATTTACAAAAATTTGTTACAAGTCTGTTTGGGAATAATCTGGCAAGAAATGCTTGTGGACATGGATGTTTGTATCACCACTTAAATTTCAATAGCTATGGCTAGCCTATATTTATTCCAATATATTTGGTTCCAATATATTCATTGATCTCCAATAGTCTCCTTTTATAAATTTCTTGGTTGTTGTAAATATTTGTTAAAAACATCACTTCCATGCTCAATCGTTTCATCTTAGATAAATGGAAGGTATTGGGGTTGTTATTGTATTAGGTAGGATTGGGTTGGAATACTTCTAGATAGGCATATGTTAAAAATAATATTTAGAGTAATTTAAGGTCTTCTAGATATCTTGGGAGCTCTTGGTGTTGAATTTGAATTTTTGAGAGGTTCAACTAATGTCATGACTTATCAAAGTCCTAATTGATGCCAATTTGGGTGGTGCTTTGTTCCTCCAATTTTGTGCAATGATGCTTTAGTTGATAATTCTAATTTTTATCCTTTGCATAGTTTTTTACCTTAATAGGGCTCATGGTAATGCAAGCACTTACAAAATATAGCTTTGTTCTTCTCTAGATTCTAGATTTTAATGGTTTGGGATTTGTGGGTAACTTTTCTCATACCCATCTATTTTTATATTCAAGCAAAGGAGAAAGTTCAAAGATTATATAAATTGGTTAAGTTTTGGGTTTGGTGGAAAAGTGAGCTGCTATCAAAATTCGACCAGGTCCCAAACACCTACTACACATGAAAGAGAAAAAGGCTTGGTGAAAAAGAAGGCTACTACTAGACTCCAGATGGGTCCCACAAACCCACCATGGAGGAAATTTAAAAGATTCTAGAAAATGGCTAAGTTTTGGGCTTGGTAGAAAATTGGGCTACTATCAAACTCTACATGGGTCTCAAAAATCAATCATAGATGAAAGAGAAAAAGGCTTGACAAAAAAGTTGGCTGCTACCGAACTTTGGATGGGTCCCAACAACCTACCATGGAGGAAAGTTAAAAGATTCCAAAAAATAGCTAAGTGTTGGGCTTGGGGGAAAAGTGGGCTGGTACCAAAAAATGGTTTAGTGTTAGGCTTAGTGAAAAAGTGGGTTGCTACCAAACTTTGGGTGGGTCCGAAAAACCTGTCATTATCAAAAATTGCATTCTCTATCAAGGAATGCAAAATCCACCAAGAGGAGAAAAGCTACAAATCTAGGTATGAAAATTATCTAAAAATAAGCACATGATCGACAAAGAGAGCCTGATATTCATCTGGTAGATAATGGATAATCATTTAGCATCATGAGAGTAGTCAACATCCATATTTAGGCTACACAAGATAATGACCCACTACTATCAAGCACATGCAAATAAACATCAAGAAGCAACATAATTATTAGATGTATCAGATGAATCAAAGGACTAGATGCAGCCAATAGATACCACTCCTACATAGCATGATTATTCGGTTACAGACTGCACAATGACAAAAGGGAACATACAACTTGGCCACTCCCCTAACATAACATCATCCCTGGATCAAACATCATGATCATTAGTAATAAAATCCGTTGTAAAAAAACTATATATAGTAAAATGTGAGGCATTCAAAGGGTTGACTCTTAAGTATTTATAACTTACATGTAAAAGCATTTTGCTATTCAATAAATACAATTGGATTGTTTTCTTGTCTCCATGTTGTCTCATGTATGTATGAATTTTTGCTTATTTTTGTTATAAAACTGGTTGAATGACTTAGATTTAATTTTACAATCTGGATGCTATGTGCTTCATTCTCTGGTTCTAGAATTCATTTTCAAATTAATACAATTAATATTAATTAAGATTAAAACTACCCACATATTATAGTGAGTTGGAGAGGGTAGGGAAATCCTCCAAGGGAGGTCCCTAGTGAGAATCTCCACCCTACCAAATGCACATTGGGTACCCAAAATCCAGTTGATTATGTTGGTGTGGTCAGGGTCGGGTGTGACTCCCGGGTGATTTTTATGGTGTAGAACCCCCTGGTCATGGTTTCTCAGACCAAGGCAGCCCCATAAGGGGTTTTTGACTAAATTCAAAAAAAAAATTAAGAGCAAAATTTGTTAATCTGTTAGGTGATTTATTTTGTTTCTTATGGTTTATGCTTATTAATGCATGTATTGTGATGTGGCTAGTTTCATACCCCTATAAGTTCTAGCTTCAACTATATTTTTTTCTTTCAACACCCTTTGAACCCCTCATTAATTTCATTAGCAGTTAGCGAGGACTCCCAAGGAATCAGCCTCATTTAAAGATTGACCATAAAACCTCATAACTCTAAGATCATTTAATATTGGTTAAGGTATTTGGGCGCACAACCCTTTCTATAGGTAGATTTCTAGACCAATAGTTTTTGGGACACCCAATGGGACCACTTTCTAATATATTAGAGAAGTGGTGATTCTATGATAAATATAGATCATTATTCAATCACCTAGCAACTCCATAGAAGCAAAAATGTAGAAATCCATATAAACCATTATTTATCTTATTTTTATGATTATGAGGCAAAATGCCAATCAGTCAGAGGAACTAGTTGAGTTTTTAGAGTTATCCTTTGGTAGAAAGAAAAATTTCATATCCTATGAATAAACCCCATATTCATCTCTCATAGAGGATCCGAGTAATATCGACCTTACACCTGTAGTGACTATTATTCTTCAAGCAACAATGGCTCAAAATCCAAACCAAAACTTCCCCAACTGGAATAATACAGGCCCTCTCAATCTCATAAATTAGAATCCCATTCCCTAGGCTACTCTAAAAGCTTTACCAACATATGATGGCACTGGGAAAATAATGTATGGGCATTATCAGGATGTTGCATCATTGGTAGCCATCTATAACATTTAGTAGAAATATGTGATGATAATATTACTAGTTATATCCCTAAAAGGGAAAATATTGTATTGGTATAGAACTCTCCCAAATGGGAGTATAACCACTTGGGTTGATCTAGATAGCAAGTTGATAGAAGAATTCAACGAACATGTAGATCCATTTTCCTTGCTCACTCAGTTCATAGTAATACGGAAACATCCGCAAGAGGAAATAGTGGACTTCAATATCATATTTAGTCATACTTGGAAAAGAGTGGTTGATGGCCTTCAACCAACTAATGAGTAAGCCTTGTATTATTACCTAAGAGCTTTCAGCTCAGATTTGGGTCTAATGATAAGGTAATCACATATTTTGATCTTTGTCCAAATATTCTAAGAAGCTATAAATATAGGAAAAGATCTTATTGTTATAGGTAGGCTATCTCCCAAACCTGTAATGCCCATATTTCCTAATTTTTTCCAAATTCAGTCACAATCACCTATAGGTACCCCTTATCCCACCATCACACCTCCTATGAACCTCCTTCATGGTTTAGTCCTCTCGTATTATGAGCTTTGCAAGCTATGCCAATAGTCCCAACATTGTCTATGCCCCCTACAATACATGCATTGTCAACCCCATACCCACAAACTATTGTTCTTTAAGATATATTGATAGCCATGAAGAATCTCACTAACGAGGTCACTTATTTGAAGAGAAGTGTTAGATTTTGATAGTGTTACCAAGGGAAAATATAATCATAGGATATAAAATATGCAAAATTTTAAGATGCTAAAATATGCTATTAATGGAAAGTGATGAAAATGATACAATGCAATATGGAGGAAATGAACACTCTATAACCAATTCTAAAGAACTACATTTTATTCCATCATCAATCTATATGGTGATCTAACCAGTATAGCTACTACTACCTACAATGATGTATAATCACTCACTATGAGGTCCTTTATATAGAAATATGGATTTCTTGGCCAACATTCTACCTAGATGTACAAGGGAACACCTTGCACATTTATAACTTGCACATAGACACTTGTGCATTTATTATATTACTTGAAATAACTAGCTAACTACCCCCTACAGTAATCTACTACTCTGATTATGTACCAAGGGTGGTACATTTACATGATCCAAATGATGTAATATACTCTAACATCCCCCTATATTATATTATTTGGGTATTGAAGACTTTAGTCTTCAATATGGATCTTCTTCTCTTGAATAGTCGAAATTGTATTCTTCTTCTTTGTTTACAAGAATCTGTCCAAGTAAGTAGTTTGTATCTTCACACAAGATCGAGAATGCTTTGGTTGAAGACTCCTCCAATGCTTGAGTCTGAGTATGTCTATCTGGTTTTATCTTTGTGATTTCTACTATGTTCATGTCTTCTTTGCTATGTTCTCTCTTAGTGTGCATTTTATTCTTCTTCTTATTTCTTCTTCTCCTATGATTATGTATTGAAACTTGTGGAATTTCTATTTCATGGGGAGTTAGTCTATCATCACAGTAATATTGATTTGTATTGCTAGTTTTTTTCATGTGTTGGGCAAGTACAAAAATAATTAATGATAGGTAAATCATCAAACATTCCTCTGATGTAAAAATGACCAATTTTTGTGAATTCCACCATGTTGTGAAGAGAACTTCATGAAGATATCCAATTAATGTTGTAAAGCTACCCTCTTTTGCCTCCTTAAGGAATAATGAGAATCTCTCTTTATCACTAGTAGATAGATACTCATATCCTTCAAGAGTATCTATTAGGTTTTGAGAGTAGAATTCTATTTCATGGAATAGTTCTTCATTATTAAAAGCATTTCTTAGTATTTCATCCATGTTTGATTGATCTAGAGATTTAAGAATATCCTTATAACTCCATATTTTAAGATATGTGAGCCAATTTGATAACCCTTTATATACTTTTAGGTTTTGTATATCTCCCTAGTTAAGAGATGTGAACTAATTTGATAGAAACTTACTTAGAATTAGGTTTTGTAGGCTTCCTTATATCTCCCTAATAATTAGAATATGCTTAGTTCACCTTCTAAGTTGATAATCAACTTTTAATTTTACCTTATATTTCCCAATGAAGCATGCTTTAATAGTTGGATTTCTTTTTGTCTCCTTAGAATGAGTTTGAGACAATTTTTACCAATTAATTCCAACTCTATATGTAGGCAATTGATTTGCTTCTCTTTCCAATAAATTAATTTTCTAAATTCTAATTATATGTATATAGTTTGAAGTAGTATGTCTTATATCTCCCTAATTTTTGGAACATTAGAAAAGAATGTTATTTGTAATTTAATAATGATTTAATCAAGGTTGACAACCTTATATCTCCTACTTTGAATATTGTAAATATTATCATATGTGTATGCACCTTAATAATTATTTTTTTGAAATATTAACTTGCTTTATTATCTACTAATGCTTGGCTGAATTTATATTATCCAATGCAATAGTAAATCTTATAAATATCACCTTATAGTTCCTTTTATATTTTAATAAAATCAATTAAATAACCTTAGTAATAGGGGCACACGATATACCTTAGTATGGGTTTCCTTCAAAGTATATTTTGTAGTGTTGTATTCATTGTCCAATATTCCTTAAATGGGCATTGATATTGCTTGGTTTTGTTGAGAATTTAATGTTCCTTCGTTAATGTATGCTTTATTGGAATCTTACACCTCCTTGTGTGGACTTTTTGACCTCGCTAGGTGTCTAATTATGGCATTGAATCTTTGTGTCTTGAATGCACTCTTACATAGTGATTGCTACAAACATGCTTCCACACCTTGCAAGCTTGGCTGATTTTATTTCATCCCTTTTTAATCTTCCTTCAAGTTGAGTGCTTTAAATAAAATATATTCCTTCCAACTTTGAACAAGTGTCACATGGGAGTTACAATGAAGATAGACGTCGATGTTCTTTCAACATTCATTTCTTTGTGCAAATAAGACTTAGGTAAGTAACCTCCCCAAAGATTTTTTAACTCCTCAAGGTAAGCACTGGATTATTCCTTGAGCACTGAGGAATGAGATGACGCTTAGAGTGTTTGTGCCATGTGGCACTTAGGGTCTTTGCATGTATACCTTTTCTTTAATGCTCCAAGGATGAAAATTATAACCTTCATTCCTTCAAATTATTTTGCTAGCTTGCTTCATTTCTTGGACAATAAGCAATCTTTCTTTTTGTATGTTGTTTTGATGAAGATGATGGGTGGCTCCAACTATGATATTTTGAGATTCTAAGGAGCTCTGAATGGTAGTATTATGGATGATTTGAGTGTTGCTTTTGTAATGTAGATAATGTATTTGTAATAGATCCTTGTACCTTACTTAATAGTGTTGTCCTGTCCACATTGGTAGATGTATATTTTTATGTTGTTTTACGTAGATAAGCATCTTCTAATGTAGACCGTAATGCTATAATTTTTCCACATAGATATCGATCAATAATAGCCTTCTTATGTTGAATTTTTTTTTATAAGTTAAAATTTTTATATTGAAATGGGTATTTCAAAGGCACCCAAATGCCTTAGTACATTAGATGGGGAAAAGGATGCACTATCCTAAAAAATATCAACACATCCTTGAAAACCTAAAAATATAAAGAAAAACATAAACAACCCAAAAGAAAACCAGGAAAAGTCCAGACAGGATAGAAACTAAAGACCATAGAAGAACAACCAACTAGGCAATTACAGAGTCGTTGATGTCATCCTTCTTGACATCCTTTGTGACATCCTTAGGGACGTCCTTGAAAATATCCTTTGCAATTTCCATGACATCATCATCCTTGACTTCTGGTTTGGCTTTAACGACAGTCTTGGCAGGAGTATCCTCTACGAAGTTGTCATAGAAGAACAAGAGGTTTAGAGCATTCCTATGCTCTTTCATTTGGGTAATTGCCCCCATAATTGCAGCCATGGTGTTCTCCAAATGAACAATCATGTTAGTGGTGGTCTTGATTACGTATTCTTGGAGAATCTTCTCTGTAGGATCATCTAGTTCATCTTCGGCAGCATCCTATGTAATGTCCCCTCTTCGGTGATGGAGATGAGTTAGATGATGATAACCTATTCAGAGTCCCTGTAGGTTGATCATCCAGTTGTTAAGGGTCTCATTATGCTATGGAGGTAATAATTTGGTGAGCTTCAACATGGAGTTTTTAGTTGCAATGTCATATTCTTGTGTGGATGCATAATTTGGCTAAGTATGAGTTTATTTTCCCTTTATTATAATGTAATTTTATAATATTAAAATATAAAGGGAAATTATAATATAAAGTTTAAAAAAGGCCAAAAGTGTTTTAAAACAACGTTGTGGCTACTAGGACATGGTGGTCCACTTTTGGAGAGATAAGGATTAAAAATAAAATAAACCTTGGCCGACCTTGTGGAGCAAAAAAGATAAATAGAGGTGAGATGGGACATTTGTAGCATCCATTTTTTATATCATTTGAGTCTATTTTCTGAAGACATTGCAGGTCTTGCTGAAGATTGCATTGTTGAGGCTTGTGGAGACGTACACCTTCATAAGTAACAATGGTTTCGTGTGTGAAAGATCACACCTAGCCATTATTGAGGAGAGTTTACTTCAGAACTCTCATTTGTGCTTCAGAGATTTCATCTAGGGTTTGCATATTTTGGAGGGTCAATCATTTGGCAAACCATTTCTGGGTTTTGTTGGCCTTCATCAGCCATACAAGAATCCATAGTTATTTTGGAGAACTAAGGACCTATTGAGGTAATTTCAGACTTTCATTCATGACTGGTTTTCCTACAGCTGATCCATATTTTCACTCATAACTTCAGATTTTGGCATCATATGATTGTGGGTATTTTTGCATTGGGTTCCTTGTGACTTGACAATCATTTCAAGCACCAATTTGGGATACTTTGGAGGAGGAATTATTTTAATTTGTAGGTCGTAGGGTTTGCTGGTCATATCTTGCCATGGTGACAATTTCATTCACAACTTTAGATTTTTGAGGTAGAATTTTGTGGGTACTTCACCAAACGAATTTCCTATTAAAGACAAAGAGAACAAGTATAAATTTGAAGGGTTTCAGTTGAGATATTATTTATTGGAAGAGGAATAACTACCTACAGGTCCGCCACCCTTTTGAGACACTTTGGGCATGTTAGAAGGGGCGATTTGGAGGTCTTATGGTTGCAACTTGGGCGGCTAGCATTGAAGATCATTTTGCATCCTTTTGATTGTCATTTCTCCATCATTTGCTGCACCTAACAAGTCTGAAGTACACATAACAGTCCGTAGACTTCTCAGATCAGACCTTGCATCTTCAACAGTTTGGCTTCACCGTGGTCTCCATTCATTGGCCATTGATAGTGGACTTCACATATAATACCTAGAGCGATTTTGGGAGCGTTTGAGCATTGTTTGCACACTCTTACAAGTCTGAAGACAAAGTATACCAGGTCTGAAAATTAAAAATCAGAACTTGTAATTATTTCATTTGGTGATTAATAAAGTGTTGCAGTTGCTCTATCTTGCCTTGTATATGTTTTGCAATTAGTTTAGCGTTGTATTTCATGGTTTATGTTTCAAAAATCTATTGCAATTCATAAATACCAGCAAGACATCATTTTCAAAACAAATCAAACAAACACATCAAACTCAAACCAATATACATCAAGGGGTGTATATTACAGTGGTATCAGAGCGCAGTCATTTCTTGCCAGCCTATGGTTAAGTTTGAACTCATGATGGCATCATCAGTTGATTATAAGTTTTGGGGTGAAGTTCAACATGATATGCAAAAGATCTTTGACATTATGAAGGATCCAGACTTCAAAAGGTATTTGTTTCCAAAGTTTGCAAGGGAAGAGTCTGAAAAGTTGAACGTAGTATCAGGACACCATGATAATAAAGCTGAAAAAACAAATGTATGTGCAGAAGAAGAAGAACCCAGAACAGAAGTTTGTCATGAAGACAAGAATTCATCACATGAGGTATGTATGGTTGAATCTCAAATTAATTCTATTGGCATGCATGCACCTACAAATGATGAAGTTGCGCATGATGAAGACATTAAAATAGCAACAGTGGATGTGACTGTGAAACAAGTTATTGAAGACCCTAAGATTGATAGTTGCTTTGATGAGACTAGTGGTATTGATGAATCAACTATTGATACAGTTGTTGATTTTGAGGATGAGCACGGATCTGTCATAACTTCAGAGTATGAGGTTGGTGAGTGCAGTGTTGTGAGAGAGGTTGAGCCCAATCAGGGTGCATTGGAGAGTGCTTTTGAGGGTTTATTGTGTGATGCCGATGCCGACTCATTGGAGAACCAGTTACAGGTTTCAGAGGGTCAGATTGTACAGACATTGACTCACTTGGATAGCACACATGAGTTGGTTGAGTGCCTTTTCCGGACAGCTCAGTTGGGGGAGAGACGACATGAGAGGACAGTTGGAGTTACTGCTACAGATTTGCAGGCCATCAAGCGAGCGTTAGAGGTGATCAAATCAGATTACTTGAGGCTACTATATGACAGGGATCAGGCTTTGCAATTGGCAGATAGACTTCATCGACAACTCACTAGGAAAGATGAGGAAATCGATGAGCTTTGCCTTGAGTTGTGTTTATCCCATCACTCAGCAAATCAGGAATCCGTTGCAGCTATTTCACGAGATTCAGAGACCATGATGGTCAAGCAGTTAATTGAGGAGATCAATGAGATTGCGAATGAGGAAGGTTTGAGCAGTAATGTAGATGATGTTTCCACACTCATTCAGGTAGAGCAGTATGAGCATGATCATGGTGACAACATGCTTTCTTTTGTGGATGCACATTCCTCATTTGGCGCCTTGGATGATGATACTCCTATTGATTCCAGTCTTGATGATGACAACCATCATACCGATGATTGTTTGGAGCCTCATGGGGATCCAGTTAGTCATTTTCACATAGATGGCATTGTGAGGTATGCACATTGTTTTTCTTTCAGTCCTCATGTTAATGAATTGAGCATGACACATATGAGCGGGAAGAGAGGTTGTGATGATGGATTATATACTTCCCTTGGCTATGGGTCACCTCCCTTATCAGCAGGAGAGTTGGATTTTTTTTGGGGTGATCAGTTGTTTCTCCAGGATGGGTCTTATGCAGGGATCGAGTTATGGCCGAGTTGTATTCCACCTATGTGCAGGATAGCCCAACAACATTCTTCAGTCAGCAGGAATGTCAGATTTCCTATGAGTATGGGTTATCTAGGAGTGTCTATGCAGGACCAGGAGACACTTGGTTCAGGAGACAGTATTGATGTTATAATGTGGATATGGGACCCAGGAATTGCATTGGGACTTGTTGAGCGATTGCTTGAGGACAAGCAATCTTGGGAAGGGAGGACTGTAATGTCCCCTCTTCGGTGATGGAGATGAGTTAGATGATGATAACCTATTCAGAGTCCCTGTAGGTTGATCATCCAGTTGTTAAGGGTCTCATTATGCTATGGAGGTAATAATTTGGTGAGCTTCAGCATGGAGTTTTCAGTTGCAATGTCATATTCTTGTGTGGATGCATAATTTGGCTAAGTATGAGTTTATTTTCCCTTTATTATAATGTAATTTTATAATATTAAAATATAAAGGGAAATTATAATATAAAGTTTTAAAAAAGGCCAAAAGTGTTTTAAAACAACGTTGTGGCTACTAGGACATGGTGGTCCACTTTTGGAGAGATAAGGATTAAAAATAAAATAAACCTTGGCCGACCTTGTGGAGCAAAAAAGATAAATAGAGGTGAGATGGGACATTTGTAGCATCCATTTTTTATATCATTTGAGTCTATTTTCTGAAGACATTGCAGGTCTTGCTGAAGATTGCATTGTTGAGGCTTGTGGAGACGTACACCTTCATAAGTAACAGTGGTTTCGTGTGTGAAAGATCACACCTAGCCATTATTGAGGAGAGTTTACTTCAGAACTCTCATTTGTGCTTCAGAGATTTCATCTAGGGTTTGCATATTTTGGAGGGTCAATCATTTGGCAAACCATTTCTGGGTTTTGTTGGCCTTCATCAGCCATACAAGAATCCATAGTTATTTTGGAGAACTAAGGACCTATTGAGGTAATTTCAGACTTTCATTCATGACTGGTTTTCCTACAGCTGATCCATATTTTCACTCATAACTTCAGATTTTGGCATCATATGATTGTGGGTATTTTTGCATTGGGTTCCTTGTGACTTGACAATCATTTCAAGCACCAATTTGGGATACTTTGGAGGAGGAATTATTTTAATTTGTAGGTCGTAGGGTTTGCTGGTCATATCTTGCCATGGTGACAATTTCATTCACAACTTCAGATTTTTGAGGTAGAATTTTGTGGGTACTTCACCAAACGAATTTCCTATTAAAGACAAAGAGAACAAGTATAAATTTGAAGGGTTTCAGTTGAGATATTATTTATTGGAAGAGGAATAACTACCTACAGGTCCGCCACCCTTTTGAGACACTTTGGGCATGTTAGAAGGGGCGATTTGGAGGTCTTATGGTTGCAACTTGGGCGGCTAGCATTGAAGATCATTTTGCATCCTTTTGATTGTCATTTCTCCATCATTTGCTACACCTAACAAGTCTGAAGTACACATAACAGTCCGCAGACTTCTCAGATCAGACCTTGCATCTTCAACAGTTTGGCTTCACCGTGGTCTCCATTCATTGGCCATTGATAGTGGACTTCACATATAATACCTAGAGCGATTTTGGGAGCGTTTGAGCATTGTTTGCACACTCTTACAAGTCTGAAGACAAAGTATACCAGGTCTGAAAATTAAAAATCAGAACTTGTAATTATTTCATTTGGTGATTAATAAAGTGTTGCAGTTGCTCTATCTTGCCTTGTATATGTTTTGCAATTAGTTTAGCATTGTATTTCATGGTTTATGTTTCAAAAATCTATTGCAATTCATAAATACCAGCAAGACATCATTTTCAAAACAAATCAAACAAACACATCAAACTCAAACCAATATACATCAAGGGGTGTATATTACACCCTACATATTTTTCCTTGGTTCTAGACATCCTTGTTCTAAATGCATTGAGAACTCCTAGTTGGAGTAACCTCAACCTTGCACTTCTTTTTTATCAATAAATCAACATCCTTGTGACATTCATCCATATTTTTCCTTTTGGAACCACGGACCCTAGGTATAGGAGTGTAGGAGGCATCCTCCTCCGTGGTCTTAGCATATTGATCCTAAGGAAGCACATTTCCTTTAGGAAACTTATCCATAAGATGAGCATACACAACTTTGAATAGCCCCTGGTGAGAGGGCCATGCTTCCTCCTTATTATTTTGACTTTGATACTACAGGTGAATGCTTATTTTTGGGTAATGGATTTGATGTGAAGCAATGGTGTCTTTAGGAACCTTAAATCTTGAGCAATATGATATCTTCAGTGGATATCTTCTCTTACTCATACTCTACTCTTATACCTACTGAGATGGTGACCGTGCTTCTTCCTATAATATCTTTTGTCCTTCTTGAAGGAAAAAAAGTGGTGCTTGTAATAGTTGGATTTTGCACCAATATAACGAACTGAATGTCTCCCTTTTTGAAATGCTCTTTGGCTTTTTGATGAGGTGATTCCTTGAGTAAAGTATTGATGCCTTCACTAATTCTTATTAGACAGCTAATATCTAACTTTTCACTTGGATAATTTAGTAACAATGAATCCAAGCTAATGCACATAATATACCCCTTTTTGAAGTAAAAAATTTTGCACTTACACTTTTAATGAAACCCTTAGGGTACCTTGAATTTGAGACTCACCAAGTCTTAATTTGTAGCTTCCTTAAAGGATTTTAATGGTGGCTTTCTTCCCCACTATATGATTTGTATTGGTGGTTTCTTTTGACCATGAAAATTTGCAAGTTTTATGCACCAAATAGTGTCTCCAGAAACTTTGATAATATATTTATTTTGTGCCCTTGATCTTAACAATAAAAAACATAAAATATCTCTCTGAGAGTAACTAGTTAATGAAAAACTAGTATAGTGCAATGAATCAATAATACCTTTAACTTAATGCACTTTAAAGGTAACAATATTCTCACCTTATTGCTACTTTAAATAACCTCTCAAAGTAGTTTCAAATGCACTAATGATCACTACAAATTTCTTAATGTAGTCCTCTTCTCAATAATTAGATAATAGGAAGAATATATCTAACACCTATTAATGTGCAGGTAATGAACCTTAACAAAAACTATCTTTTGCACTTTCTTCGAGGATTGAAAATGCAACCTTCTATTTTACAACTTTCAATTTCTAATAAGGTGCTTAATGAAGTTAAGTAGTGATCCAAATTAAGTGCTCAAGTAATGAACCTTTTACACCTAAGTTGCTTACCTTTGATGATGAATATCTTGATGAGTTGATTCACCAAATTGCTTGTATGGAATTATGGTTACTCACAACTTGAATGCTTTTAGTCTACTGCTATGAGATTGATTTTAACTTCTCCTTCAGGATATAACCTGGAACTCTGAAGTCTTGTAGCTAGTAATGCTATCTTGATTGTTTCCCTTTAGTAGTCAATCTATTCACTAAAATTTTGTCCTTCAGGAACCCTTTCAGTATTTTGCTATGAATCCAGTAAATATCTATCTCTAAAATGTGCCTTCTTTAGCTATGAAGGGCAATCTCCAAATCTTCTTGGATTTGGTAGGTTTCTTTTGTCTGAGTTCTGATTTCAAACAGGACTTTCTTCTCAAGAATCTAGATGTCTTGATATCTATTAGGATCCTCCATCCTAACATTATTAGTTAGTATTATTAATCATTTAATTATTATATTATTAACTCATAAAGTGAACCATCACATCTCTTCATAGCGTGAACCATCATGTCTCTTCACCAACGTAGATTTAGGTTAGATATATATTAGGTTATCCATTCACACAAATAATTCATGAAGAAGAATATATAATTGTTTATTGAATGCATTGGAGGGACCTTCCTACTAGTAAAACAATGGTTCTTTATAAAAGTGATTATTTTAAATTAGATGCTATTTTAATTATTTCTTTATTAAAATTGTGCTAGAACCTTCAGGGTTCTACCATTTGGTATCAGAGCCATGTGGGACCCAACCATGTGGGATTTTCTCAAGGACTTTCATAAAAACACTTGGGACCTTCATCAAAACACTTTCGTGCATGAGTATGAAATTTGATTTAAGGATATCACCAAAAAATACACAGGGTTGGATGAAATAATTTTCATATATTGTTTCATCAGTGGATTAAAGGAAGAGATTTGGCTAGAGGTACAAATGTTCAACCCTAGTACCATGATGTAGACTATTGGATTGGCCAAATTAGCTAAAGATAAAATCAATGCACAATATCGATTAGGGAAACCACCTATGGGGAAATCTCAAACCACTTACATTACCCCCAAACCTACGCATAATGGAAAGACACAAAGCACTTACACAACCCCCAAACTTAACCCAACCCTATCAATTAAATATCTTAGTTTTGAAGAAATGAAAGAACAACAAGCAAAAGGTCTCTGCTATCATTACGATGATAAATTTATTTGCAATTATTAATGTATTACACCTGCACTATATATTTTAGATGCAACTATTCCTTGTAGTTATCCCAATGACAAAAATGTGATTGAGGTAGACATAGTGATAGATACACCTGAATATAGCACTAAAGATGGAAACAATGAGGAAGGTAAGGAAGATAAGGAAGCCACGAAAGATAACAAAGAGGATGAAGATATGGAAAACAAGGAAAATGAGCAAGAAATATCCCAAACACTTGATCACAACGATAAAGGCAATACGGTTGATATGCTAGAAGTGATCGATGCATCAAGTAAGGATGAGGTAGACATTCTCGAAATGACCCATTATGGCCAAAATTACACTCTACAAGAACTACACTCAAATTTCCTCCCAATTGTGAGTTCTTGCCATATAACCAAACCTATTCAAAAACAACATAGAAAGGTGATTACACACTCATTCACTATTGGCTCTCCTAGGGAACAACAAAAGGATAAGGAAGTGTTACCACCACTTTTGATGCATCCTTCTAAAGTTTTTGAGGAACCCCAAGGGTTGCCCTCCCATCATCATCATGATTCTCCTAAGGAATATTCTACTATTGTTCTTGGAAACCCCCCACTAACACTCTGACCTTCAAGATATCCCTGCCTTTGGAAAAGTGACATTAAAATAGTACAAGAACTTGCAAAAATTCTACTTGAAAAACAAAATATAAAGCTCCTCACTTTGAGCTTTGAGGACAAAGCTCTTTTTAAGGAGGGTGGCATGTTAGGATCCTCCATCCTAACATTATTAGTTAGTATTATTAATCATTTAATTATTATATTATTAACTCATAAAGTTAACCATTACATCTCTTCATAGCGTGAACCATCATGTCTCTTCACCAACGTAGCTTTAGGTTAGATATATATATTAGGTTGGCCATTCACACAAATAATCCATTAAGAAGAATATATAATTATTTATTGAATGCATTGGAGGGACTTTCCTACCAGTAAAACAATGATTCTTTATAAAAGTGATTCTTTTAAATTAGATGCTATTTTATTTATTTCTTTATTAAAATTGTGCTAGAACCTTCAGGGTTCTACCAAGATCTTCATAAATCTTCTCTCTGAAGTTTGACAAACTGTTTACCAAATATTTTGCCTTTGGGCTTGTTTTCGGATGGCGACAATTGTCCCAAGTTCTTCCACTATCTTTTGTAGTGAATTTTTTCAATGAGTTCTCCTAGGAACTTCTTTGGGGACTTCTCCAATTTTTGTAATGAGGCTCTCCAAGCCTTTTTCTTGAGACCTCTCCAAGGTATTTAGTTTTATAGCTTCTCTAGTCTTCTTGATGAGACCTTTCCTTCAACCTTTATGAAAGTGTTGGCAATGAGATATTCTTCATGAATATATGGAACAAGAATTTTGATAGTCCTTCTCTATCTCTTCCAAGGATGGAATTTCTTCAATGAGATCTTTAATGGGTCTCTTCAGCTTCTTATATAGGAAGTCTTTAATTAGTAGAGGATATCGCCAATCTCCTATCTTTCATTGACTTTTCTCTAGAGTCTTCTTCAGGTTCCAGGATTCTATGGACTTTTCTTCTGGATCAAGGCTTCTGTGGCCTTTTCTTCTATGAAACTTGTAATCTAGTAATGGAGATCTCCAATATTCAAACTTCACCATGACTCTTCTCCTAGAGTCTTTTTTGCAATGTCTATTTTTCTACAACAAAGAACTAATCTCTGAATGAGGAAAACACATAGAATTTTAAGCAACAAAGGTGAAATCCTTCACTATCTATTGTAGGAAGTGTCCCAACTTTTGAGAGTTAAAATTTTCTACAACAAAAAACTTTTAACATGAAAAAATCTAGACCTCTAAATAATATTCACTAGTTGATTTGTTAAACTAGTGGAATGAATATCAAGTTCTAGTCTTCATGAGTTTTTTTTTAACTCTGTGGAAAGACTCTAGCCAAATGCAATCTCAAAAATTCTAGAATTGAGATTTGCTTCTTCTCTCAATCTCTCTTATGGCTCTCCCTATTTCTATCTATATCTACCATGGCTCTGATACCACTGTTAGCTTTTTATGGTGTATGCCAAGGGAGAATGCAATCATAGGATATAAGATATGTAAAATGTAAGATGCTAAAATATGCTATTAATGGAAAGTGACAAAAATGATACAATGCAATATGGAGGAAATGAACACTCCATAACTAATGCAAAAGAACTACATTATATTCCATCACAATTATATATGGTGATCTACCCAGTATACCTACCACTATATAAAAAAATGTATAATCACTCACTATGAGACCCTTTATCTAAAAAAATGGATTGCTTGACAAACACTCTACCTAGTTGTACAAGGGGACACCTTGCACATTTACAACTTGTATATAGATACTTGTGCATTTATTATATTAATTTAAGTAACTAGCTAACTATCCCCTAAAGTAATCTACTAATCTAGTTATGTACCATGGGTGGTACATTTACATGACCTAAATGATGTAATATACTCTAACAAGAAGAGAGGTGAAAAGATATTTTTAGCCACAAATATTCCCTTAGATAACAAAGGATCAATCTGCCTCAACTAGAAAGTATCCAGAGAAATCATACACAATGTATGCAAATCAAGAAAATAAATCTTCCACATCATCACCTGAATTAGATTACTAGTGTTCTACATGCAATGATCCTCATGGGGAAATTTCTTGTATGATGAACCAATATCATATACAAAAAGTATCAATTGAGAAAGCAAAAAGGTGGGTCATAATTTCATGATGCCATCTGTTGAGCAAGTTTTAGTCTTGACAAGATTAGGAAAGAAACCTTTACAAATAAACCTTGATGAGTTGAATTCTTTGAAAGTGCATGTTGAGGCTAAGGATAAAGGTGAGAATAAAAAAGAGAATCCTTAAAAGGATCCTATCCAAAAGCTAGGTCAACAAAAAAAGAAGGAATCCAAGCAGACTGAAACTCAACTCAAGGAAGTTGAGATGCAAGAAGATGCCAAAGATAAATTAAGGTATCCCTCTTTGACCAAGCATCAAAGAATCAAAGCCACTCATAAATACAAAAATAAGTTTGATCAACATCCAAGGGATAGGGAAATATAGTCTAATATATCCACCTTCAATATTTTTGAATAATTAAAGAAAAAACTTTCAAATGCCAACATGTATGATGCACTACTCATCCTCGAATTTATTGACTTGCTCTAGGCTTTCATCAAGTCAATCAAGAATCTAGAAAAATTATATCCTGAGATAAATCTGGTTCAAGGGAACCCTATACTAAGGGAATGTAAGAACATACTATCTCCATTCTATTTGTCCTTACAAATGGAAGAATGGATGGTCCACAACTGCATGATTGATTCAAGGGTAGCCACCACAATTATACCCAAAGCTATGTGTGATGCTATGGGCATGGAATACATAAGAAGCTACCATAGTATTTTGTAGTTATATTACACACCAGTAAAAACCATTAGGGTGATCAAGGATGTCCCCATGGTGTTACACAGGTTGCCTTAGGTTACTGTCATCCAAGAAATTAAGGTAGTAGACTTGGAACCCTATATCAAGATGTGTCTGTCAAGAGAGTTCATTGCCAAGTTAGGTGGCGACCTATCCCTTGACTATTCCCACATAGAAATTCTATACAAATGTAGAAGAGTCAAGGTGTACTCAGATAAACCATCACCATTTCATATAGAAAAATTGGGAGAAGAGAACCATCAGGCTAATACAATTAGCATGATGATAGAGGAAGAAAATTTTATGGAAGAAGTGTTGGGAGAACTCCAAACAAAGGACCAATTCTCATTAAGGGATTTAAATGTTGTGATTGAAATAAGAATTGGTACATATACCATTACAAATCCAAAGGTAAAGAAGCCAATTTTTTAGGCTGAACAAGTCCCTATGTTGAATCAGATTTGGAAGCTATATTTTTATGGATGCAAAAATGGTGTTGGAATAGGCATAGTTATGATCTCACCCATAGGAGTTGAAAAGATCTTCTTTATAGATTGACATGTGGTTGCACAAAAAATGTAGCAGACTATGAAGCATTGTGTTTGGGCTTAAGAAAGGCTAAAAAACTTGGAGCCAAGCAGTTGCAAATATTTAAGGATTCAAAATTGGTGATAAATCAGATCACCGAGAAATGCACTAGTAAACAACATTATCTCAGGGCTTATTGAAATAGAGTTTGGGGATTGTTGGAGATATTTAAATATTTGAATATCAAGGCCATTCCAAGGGAATAGAACATCCATGATGATATATTGGCATCAACTGGAGCTAATTATTGTTCAATATCAAACATCATATATAAAACAAATATAGTGAGGTTGTTTATAGACCTTCTATTCTGGATAAAGATATTTTTTTGCAAGTATTTTAGAGTGATGAGCACGTGGTTGATTTATTAGTCCATGAAATGAATTTTCAACCAATAGATCATTGGAGGATGAAGATGAATGATATTTTATTAAGCTAAAAACAACCATATACCAAAATGGTTGATAACCCTTGAAATATTGTTTGATAACACTGATCGACTAATTGGCCATTTGATGTAAGTTGACACCAAGGGCTATAAGAAATTTCAAATTGTTCTTAGAAAAAGCCTCAAGGTAGGGATCCAATATTTAGAGGAAGAAGTCAAATCCAATATTTGTATAGAGAATTCAATGACATAAGAGCCTCGACCTATCGTGACCTCAAGGTGTACAACAAGGACACTATACAACACACCATTGAGTTAGAGCTAAATGTAAAATATTTTTGATAAAAATAGAGGCCGATCAATCCAAATATAGAAGCCTTGATGAAATATGAGCTTTTGAAGCTACTAAATGCTAATATAATCTATCTTATAAAACACTCTACTTGGATGGCCAACCTAGTGTTTGTGATAAAGAAGAATGGATATATTCATCTCTATGTTGATTTTTGAAACCTAAATAATTCAACCTATCAAATATCGATGCCACATTTTAGAGAGTAATGGATTTGGATTTTGGTGAACTTATCAACAAGGTAATTTTCATCTATTTAGATGATATGACAATTTTATCTCATAGAAAAGAAGACCATGTAAAATATCTTAGGATCGTTTTTGAAAATGCAAGGAGTTTGGAGTTTCACTAAATATTTGTTGTGCAATAAGGGAAAATCCTAGGTCATTTTGTATCTGAATCAAGGCTAGCTATCAACCCAGACAAGGTAGAAGCTATTTTTACCCTTCCTCTACCATTGAAAAAGAAAGCACTATAGTCATTCTTCATGCAAATAAACTTTGTGTAGAAGTTTGTGTCAAAATTTTCTCAAATAGTTAAACCTATGATGAAGATGCTCAAAAAATATGTAGACTTCCAATGGATGGATCCTCAAAAAATACCTTCAAGAACAATAATAAAGCAATTTCAGAAGCCCTAGTGCTCATCAACCTAGACTATTCCACATACTTCATTATGTACGTATTTGAAACAAAAGAAAGCTATGCAGTAGTCCTCACTCAAAAGGGAGAAGATAGCAATGAGCGACCCATCACCTTCCTTAGTAAAATGCTATAGGATCACAAAGAGAGAGAATTTTATCAAAAAATATGTATATGCTATCATGAAATCATTGAATAAATTCAAGCATTTTGTATCTTAAAGTAAAACACTCATGTACATGGTGCATCTAGATGTCAAAAACTTTGTGATTCAAGGAGAATTGGGTGACAAAATAGTAGGTTGGGTAATGAAAATTTAGGAGTATGATGTTGAGATTAGGTCCACAAAATTTATAAGGGTAGAGCACTGTTGGTCCGAAATCTGCCATAGGATAGGATTTTTACAAACGCGCCCTAGACCCGACCAACATTGAAAGGCTGAAAGCAAGAAATGGCTCCCAGACCAATCTCCAGAGTGGGCTGGTTCCATTCACTATTCTAAACTGGGTTTAAGATAAGGGTTGCTGGAAAGAAATTGAAATGTGCAGAAAGAAATAGAAATATGGCCGCAAGCCGAAGTTATGGGATCGGAAGACAACAGCAGAAAACTTAAAAAAAATGTAGCAACAACAAGCAATAGAAGATATTAACTCAACTCTCACACAACTGTATGCAGAAAATCTCTCCAATATTACACTCCAGGAATCATATCCTTACTAGCAAAATTCAAATCCAGTATGCAGAATTTGAACGTAACAGCACCTAAGGAATATAAATTCTATCAGAAATGCAAAAGAAACAGAAAAGACAATCACCCAGACAGCTGCTTGAGAAATCTGAAGCCAATACTTTATTCTCGCAAATGCACTTCCAGTTTTTAGCAAAAACTTCCAACCACCTTGCAATGAAGTTTACATTGGTTTTTATAGAGGGTCGTCCTCTTTGCAGCATTTAATATTTGAAACCAACTTTCTTGTGATCTACAATTATGCCTTGGAAACCAAGAACACGATCCCCTTAATTGCAGCGTTAAAGAAGCAAAAATTAAATGCAATGAGATGTTCATGGTCACCTTCATTAAATTTGATTTTTCGAACATGTGCATGAAAACCGTTGAATTAATCCACGAACAGCAGCTTCGAATAAATAAAACTTTAATTTTGGTGGCCTGGGCGCTTCTTCGACCTTGACTGCCTTGGAAATCCGTGAATCATTTAATTCGAGGCAGCATTTAATCTTCGAAATTCAAAAAAACCTTCTCGTGCGTTCATACTATGTTCTGGCGGGAAACTAAACGCGACGGGTCGCAAAATCGTGACATCTTCTAATGTCGTACGCTTTTGCCACTTGCACCCACGAAAACGGCACATGTAGCGATATCGCTACATGTTTTTTCCTTTGGCTCTCTCTCCCATTCTTCTTCGCAAAAATGAAACATGCAGCGCATCGCTGCAACTTCGAGCACTTAGACTTTTTGCCTTCCTTACAACCAATGAAACATTGCAACCTTTGAAACAAAATGTCTGGTGACTGTGGGACGTATTGCAACCTTTTAAAACAAACTTGCAGCGCATCGCTGCAACTTCCTCCTGGACCCCCTTTTAACCAACATGCAGCGAATGGCTGCAAGTTTTGAGTTAGACTTTCTTTGAAACAAATGCGCCACGAGTTTGAACGTCAGCGAATCGCTACACATTTGAAACTTAACTCTCTCCTCCGCTCATCACCCGCGATTTTGAAACATGGCAGCGCGTCGCTGAAATTTTGCTTCTTGAGATTTTGAAGCCAAACGCCGCATGAAAATGAGACGTCAGCAAATCGTTGCAGCAGTTAACTTTGTGTCTTCGACTGAACTTTTTGTCACGATTTCGTGACATTTTGTCGCTTTCCCTCCTTTGCTCATTTGAAGTTGTGAAAATAGAACACGTCGCGATATCGTGACGGTTCTGTTTAGCTACATGCGTTGACCGTGTTGACCATGATTTCGAAACATGTCAACGAATCGCTACAATTTCTAGACTTAGTTATTTGTTGCCCCTTTTTTTCTCAAAACCGCATCAAAGCCGAAATAGAAGTTAGATCTGCAACAACATAAGCAATATTTAAATAAAAATCAATTTGGCAAAAATGCCAACATTTTTGGCGGCTCGCGGGGTATACAACTCGCTGTATGCAAGAATCCAGGTCTAAATCCATTGGGCACAGAGTCATATTGAAACAGAAGCGGGCTGCTGTGATACATCTCAGTAGACTGTTGAAATCATCTTCTACTAAAAAGCTGAAACTGGAAAAACCTGCATATAACTGGTTATGAAACGACAAATGGAATGCGATGATGGAGTGAGCTCTTGCGATTGCGCAAGTGGTGACTGCAATGGAATAGTGATAACAATGGAATGATGGAGTGAGCAAGTGATGTGGTAGACATAATAACGAGGATCTTGCTATATTACCATTTGGAATGGATATGAAATGAAAGTAAGTGAACGTGTGGAAATGGAAATATGTATACTATGAAATGTAAATGAAGACTATAAAAATAAATGCGTGAAATGACATAACTTAGAGGAAATGGAAAAGAAGGAACAGGGAAAAACAGAAAAAGGGAAAAGAAGGAACAGGGAAAAACAGAAAAAGGGAAAAGAAACAACAGCCGTGGCTTTTTTTTTTTTTTTTTTTTTTTTATTACTGCAGAAGAAAAAGAAGGAGGAAGAAGATGATGAAGAAAGGAAAGAGGGGAAAAATGGAAGGGAAAAGAAGAATTTCCTGGAAAGCCAATGACTGCTGGGAAAAGAAAAACAAGCATCTACGGCTCGCAGGCAACAAGAGCCAAGATGAATAAAAAACAATACTTCTCTCTTTTTTGTTTTTTTTTTCCTCTTCTCTTTCTATTTTTTTTTTTTTTTTAAATAGTATATACAATAGTTCACGACATGATTGGCATGTCGCCACCAGAAACCCGGTCTCAAGGATTTATCCGATAAATCTGCAATGTCCCGACTAGATTTGATCATACTTAAGTCCGTCCTTGAAATTGGGCTGGCTTCTGCCTAAAGCTCTCCATGTTTAAGACATTGGCAAGTTATCATGCATGCCAGTACCCACACAATTGACAAATAATGCAGAAAAGAAACCCCACCATCTTGAAGAGTTCTCTGATTGTGAACTGAGAATAGGTTCCTCCAACTTCTGGATCCGAGCATAGGAATTGGCCAGCAACAGTCCTTTCTTCAGGATCTCTTCAGACTCTACCTGTTGATCTGACATATTTAACAGGTTCTGACTAAATGCTTGCATGTCATGCACAGCTATGCCTTCTTGGTGCTCAGGTTCTTCTTCTTTGCTTATATCCTCTGGATCCATCTCCTTATGAAAACTGCAAGCAACCATATTGTTCATTGCTGATCCTTGGCTTTGGATGAGATCTATCCATTGAGCTCCACACAACGACATCTGAGGTTTTTGCTCAGTATACGGGATCTGGTATGAAACATACTGCGCGGGATGGACAGGAGCAGTAACTATCGAAGAAAGTGATGGAGTTTCTCCCCACGGTAATTTTCTTGATAAGAGCAAGAGTTGTTCCGCTCGCACTACTTCCTCGAAGATTTGTGGGAACCTTTGTTCACCTGATTGCAACAAGAGGAGACCTATGTCAGAATGGAAAGCTCGAACATAGAAGAGGTGGGCTTGGGTGGGTGATGGTCGGATCTTTTCTGGAATTCTTTTCCAGCTTCTCAAGAATCGGACATTGAAGTCCGTGATGCTCTCTAGAGGTGCTCGCTTCATGTACATTAAAAACTGATAGAGATCCAAAGAACTGTAAAAGGGATCTTCGTCAAATCTTTTGATTAGTGCTCCCGCTAGATCATCCCATGAGCTGATGCTTTGATGCCTGAGCAGTCTGTACCACTGCAATGCCCTTCCTTCCAAAGACTGAACTAGAAGTTTGATCATGACATCCTCATGATTTATGACATGGATCATTGACAAAGTAGCAATATCTTCAACATGCGCCAGAGCCATGCCTTCGGTACCATCATATTTTGCCAGGGCCTTCAGGGCACCTTCGGGAATTTCATGTCAGATTTGGAGATTCAGAGCGCCAGGATCATCCCATCTAGGAAAAACCCTCGCCTTTGTGGCAGTGGTCTGCGGGATCACGGCTATCGCCATTAAGTCAGAGTCGCCAGATGAACACTCTTTGAACTTTTAAAAAAAAATAGGCGTCCACGATCAAGAAATTCAGATCTTCAACTCAGCAAAGTCGCCAGATGAACTTACAAATCTCCGCTATGAGGCCAAGACAGACTCATCAAAATCTTGAGACCTCCGGGTGTTAAAAAATAAAACTTATGGATCTTTTGAGACAGAAGAAGTCTGTCCCACCGAGCGTGCCAAAAACTGTTGGAACTGGTGGGTTTATCACTTTGGAAAATTATGCTTATCCCACGGATTATGAATTCTTGGAGACAAAACTTTTCTGTCCCACCGGGCGTGCCAAAAATTGTTGGTCCAAAATCTGCCACAGGATAGGATTTTTACAAACGCGCCCTAGACCCGACCAACATTGAAAGGCTGGAAGCAAGAAATGGCTCCCAGACTAATCTCCAGAGTGGGCTGGTTCCCTTCACTATTCTAAACTGGGTTTAAGATAAGGGTTGCTGGAAAGAAATTGAAATGTGCAGAAAGAAATAGAAATATGGCCGCAGGCCGAAGTTATGGGATCGGAAGACAACAGCAGAAAACTTTAAAAAAATGCAGCAACAACAAGCAATAGAAGATATTAACTCAACTCTCACACAACTGTATGCAGAAAATCTCTCCAATATTACACTCCAGGAATCATATCCTTACTAGCAAAATTCAAATCCAATATGCAGAATTTGAACGTAACAGCACCTAAGGAATATAAATTCTATCAAAAATGCAAAAGAAACAGAAAAGACAATCACCCAGACAGCTGCTTGAGAAATCTGAAGCCAATACTTTATTCTCGCAAATGCACTTCCAGTTTTTAGCAAAAACTTCCAACCACCTTGCAATGAAGTTTACATTGGTTTTTATAGAGGGTCGTCCTCTTTGCAGCATTTAATATTTGAAACAAACTTTCTTGTGATCTACAATTATGCCTTGGAAACCAAGAACACGATCCCCTTAATTGCAGCGTTAAAGAAGCAAAAATTAAATGCAATGAGACGTTCACGGTCGCCTTCATTAAATTTGATTTTTCAAACATGTGCATGAAAACCGTTGAATTAATCCACGAACAGCAGCTTCGAATAAATAAAACTTTAATTTTGGTGGCCTGGGTGCTTCTTCGACTTTGACTGCCTTGGAAATCCGCAAATCATTTAATTCGGGGCAGCATTTAATCTTTGAAATTTGAAAAAACCTTCTCGGGCGTTCATACTATATTCTAGCGGGAAACTGCGCAGGTCGCGAAATCGTGACATCTTCTAATGTCGTACGCTTTTGCCACTTGCACCCGTGAAAACGACACATGTAGCGATATCGCTACATGTTTTTTCCTTTGGCTCTCTCTCCCATTCTGCCCCGCGAAAATGAAACATGCAGCGCATCGCTGCAACTTCGAGCACTTAGACTTTTTGCCTTCCTTACAACCAATGAAACATTGCAACCTTTGAAACAAAACGCCTAGTGACTATGGGACGTATTGCAACCTTTTAAAACAAACTTGCAGCGCATCGCTGCAACTTCCTCCTGGACCCCCCTTTTAACCAACATGCAGCGAATCGCTGCAAGTTTTGAGTTAGACTTTCTTTGAAACAAAGGCGCCACGAGTTTGAACGTCAGCGAATCGCTGCACATTTGAAACTTAACTCTCTCCTCCACTCATCACCCGCGATTTTGAAACATGGCAGCGTGTCGCTGCAATTTTGCTTCTTGAGCTTTTGAAGCCAAATGCCGTGCGAAAATGAGACGTCAACAAATCGTTGCAGCAGTTAACTTTGTGTCTTCGGCTGAACTTTTTGTCGCGATTTCGTGACATTTTGTCGCTTTCCCTCCTTTGCTCATTTGAAGTCACGAAAATAGAACACGTCGCGATATCGCGACGGTTCCGTTTAGCTGCATGCGTTGACCATGTTGACCACGATTTCGGAACATGTTAGCGAATCGCTGCAATTTCTGGACTTAGTTATTTGTTGCTCCTTTTTTGCTCAAAACCGCATCAAAGCCGAAATAGAAGTTAGATCTGCAACAACATAAGCAATATTTAAATAAAAATAAATGTGGCAAAAATGCCAACATTCTTGGCAGCTCGCGGGGTATACAGCTCGATGTATGCAAGAATCCAGGTCTGAATCCATTGGGCACAGAGTCATATTGAAATAGAAGCGGGCTGCTGTGATACATCTCAGTAGACTGCTGCAATCATCTTCTACTGAAAAGCTGAAACTGGAAAAACCTGAATATAACTGGTTATGAAACAACAAATGGAATGCGATGATGGAGTGATCTCTTGCGATTGCGCAAGCGGTTACTACAATGGAATGATGATAAAAATGGAATGATGGAGTGAGCAAGTGATGTGGTAGACATAATAACAGGATGCTGCTATATTACCAGCTGGAATGGATATGAAATGAAAGTAAGTGAACGTGTGGAAATGGAAATATGTATACTATGAAATGTAAATGAAGACTATAAAAATAAATGCGTGAAATGACATAACTTAGAGGAAATGGAAAAAAGGAACAGGGAAAAACAAAAAAAGGGAAAAGAAACAACAGTCGTGGCTTTGTTTTTTTATTTTTTATTATTACTGCAGAAGAAAAAGAAGGAGGAAGAAGATGATGAAGAAAGGAAAGAGGGGAAAAAGGGAAGGGAAAAGAAGAATTTCTTGGAAAGCCAACGACTGCTGGGAAAAGAAAAACAAAAGAAAAACAAGCATCTACGGCTCGTAGGCAACAAGAGCCGAGATGAATAAAAAACAATACTTCTCTCTTTTTTGTTTTTTTTTCCTCTTCTCTTTCTATTTTTTTTTTTTTTTTTAAATAGTATATACAATAGTTCACGACATGATTTGCATGTCGCCACCAGAAACCCGGTCTCAAGGATTTATCCGGTAAATCTGCAATGTCCCGACCAGATTTGATCATACTTAAGTCCGTCCTTGAAATTGGGCTGGCTTCTGCCTAAAGCTCTCCATGTTTCAGACATTGGCAAGTTATCATGCATGCCAGTACCCACACAATTGACAAATAATTCAGAAAAGAAACCCCACCATCTTGAAGAGTTCTATGATTGTGAACTGAGAACAGGTTCCTCCAACTTCTGGATCCGAGCATAGGAATTGGCCAGCAACAGTCCTTTCTTCAGGATCTCTTCAGACTCTACCTGTTGATCTGACATATTTAACAGGTTCTGACTAAATTCTTGTGTGTCATGCACAGCTATGCCTTCTTGGTGCTCAGGTTCTGCCACTTGAGTCTCTTCTTCTTCTTCGCTTATATCCTCTGGATCCATCTCCTTATGAAAACTGCAAGCAACCATATTGTTCATTGCCGATCCTTGGCTTTGGATGAGATATATCCCTTGAGCTCCACACAACAACATCTGAGGTTTCTACTCAGTATACGGGATCTGGCATGAAACATACTGCATGGGATGGACAGGAGCAGCAACTATCGAAGAAAGTGATGGAGTTTCTCCCCACGGTAATTTTCCTGATAAGAGCAAGAGTTGTTCCGCTCGCACTGCTTCCTCAAATATTTGTGGGAACCTTTGTTCACCTGATTGTAGCAAGAGGAGACCTATGTCAGAATGGAAAGCTCGAACATAGAAGAGGTGAGCTTGGGTGGGTGATGGTCGGATCTTTTCTGGAATTCTTTTCCAGCTTCTCAAGAATCGGACATTGAAGTCCGTGATGCTCTCTAGAGGTGCTCACTTCATGTACATTAAAAACTTATAGAGATCCAAAGAACTGTAAAAGGGATCTTCGTCAAATATTTTGATTAGTGCTCCAACTAGATCATCCCATGAGCTGATGCTTTGACGCCTGAGCAATATGTACCACTGCAATGCACTTCCTTCCAAAGATTGAACTAGAAGTCTGATCATGACATCCTCGTGATTTATGACATGGATCATTGACAAAGTAGCAATATCTTCAACATGCGCCAGAGCCATGCCTTCGGTACCATCATATTTTTCCAGGGCCTTCAGGGCACCTTCGGGAATTTCATGCCGGATTTGGAGATTCAGAGGGCCAGGATCATCCCATCTAGGAAAAACACTCGCCTTTGTGGCAGTGGACTGCGGGATCACGACTATCGCCATTAAGTCAGAGTCGCTAGATGAACACTCTTTGAACTTTAAAAAAAAAATAGGCGTCCACGATCAAGAAATTCGGATCTTCAACTCAGCAAATTCGCCAGATGAACTTACAAATCTCCGCTATGAGGCCAAGACAGACTCATCAAAATCTTGAGACCTCCGGGTGTTAAACAATAAAACTTATGGATCTTTTGAGACAGAAGAAGTCTATCCCACAGAGCGTGCCAAAAACTGTTGGCACCGGTGGGTTTATCACTTTGGAAAATTATGCTTATCCCACCGATTATGAATTCTTGGAGACAAAACTTGTCTGTCCCACCGGGCATGCCAAAAACTGTTGGTCCGAAATCTGCCACAGGATAGGATTTTTACAAACGCGCCCTAGACCCGGCCAACATTGAAAGGCTGGAAGCAAGAAATGGCTCCCAGACCAATCTCCAGAGTGGGCTGGTTCCCTTCACTATTCTAAACTGGGTTTAAGATAAGGGTTGCTGGAAAGAAATTGAAATGTGCAGAAAGAAATAGAAATATGGCTGCAGGCCGAAGTTATGGGATCGGAAGACAACAGCAGAAAACTTAAAAAAAATGCAGCAACAACAAGCAATAGAAGATATTAACTCAACTCTCACACAACTGTATGCAGAAAATCTCTCCAATATTACACTCCAGGAATCATATCCTTACTAGCAAAATTCAAATCCAATATGCATAATTTGAACGTAACAGCACCTAAGGAATATAAATTCTATCAGAAATGCAAAAGAAACAGAAAAGACAATCACCCAGACAATCGCTTGAGAAATCGAAGCCAATACTTTATTCTCGCAAATGCACTTCCAGTTTTTAGCAAAAACTTCCAACCACCTTGCAATGAAGTTTACATTGGTTTTTATAGAGGGTCGTCCTCTTTGCAGAATTTAATATTTGAAACCAACTTTCTTGTGATCTACAATTATGCCTTGGAAACCAAGAACACGATCCCCTTAATTGCAGCTTTAAAGAAGCAAAAATTAAATACAATGAGACGTTTGCGGTCGCCTTCATTAAATTTGATTTTTCGAACATGTGCATGAAAACCGTTGAATTAATCCACGAACAGCAGCTTCGAATAAATAAAACTTTAATTTTGGTGGCCTGGGCACTTCTTCGACCTTGACTGCCTTGGAAATCCGTGAATCATTTAATTCGGGGCAGCATTTAATCTTCGAAATTCGAAAAAACCTTCTCGGGCGTTCATACTATGTTTTGGCGGGAAACTGCGCAGGTCGTGAAAATGCGATGGGTCGCGAAATCGCGACATCTTCTAATGTCGTACGCTTTTTCCACTTGCACCCGCGAAAACGGCACATGTAGCGATATCGCTACATGTTTTTTCCTTTGGCTCTCTCTCCCATTCTGCCCCGCGAAAATGAAACATGCAGCGCATCGCTGCAACTTCGAGCACTTAGACTTTTTGCCTTCCTTACAACCAATGAAACATTGCAACCTTTGAAACAAAACGCCTAGTGACTATGGGACGTATTGCAACCTTTTAAAACAAACTTGCAGCGCATCGCTGCAACTTCCTCCTGGACCCCCCTTTTAACCAACATGCAGTGAATCGCTGCAAGTTTTGAGTTAGACTTTCTTTGAAACAAAGGCGCCACGAGTTTGAACGTCAGCGAATCGCTGCACATTTGAAACTTAACTCTCTCCTCCGCTCATCACCCGCGATTTTGAAACATGGCAGCGCGTCACTGCAATTTTGCTTCTTGAGCTTTTGAAGGCAAACGCCGCGCAAAAATGAGACGTCAGCAAATCGTTGCAGCAGTTAACTTTGTGTCTTCGGCTGAACTTTTTGTCGCGATTTCGCGACATTTTGTCGCTTTCCCTCCTTTGCTCACTTGAAGTCGCAAAAATAGAACACGTCGCGATATCATGATGATTCCGTTTAGCTGCATGCATTGACCGTGTTGACCACAATTTCGGAACATGTCAGTGAATCGCTGCAATTTCTGGACTTAGTTATTTGTTGCTCCTTTTTTGCTCAAAACTACATCAAAGCCGAAATAGAAGTTAGATCTGCAACAACATAAGCAATATTTAAATAAAAATCAATGTGGCAAAAATGCCAACATTCTTGGCGGCTCGCGGGGTATACAGCTCACTGTATGCAAAAATCCAGGCCTGAATCCATTGGGCACAGAGTCATGTTGAAACAGAAAGCTGGCCACTGTGGTAGATCTCAGGGGACTGCTGCAATCATCTTCTACTGAAAAGCTGAAACTAGAAAAACCTGCATATAACTGGTTATGAAACGACAAATGGAATGCGATGATGGAGTGAGCTCTTGCAATTGCGCAAGTGGTGACTGCAATGGAATGATGATAAAAATGGAATGATGGAGTGAGCAAGTGATGTGGTAGACATAATAACAGGATGCTGCTATATTACCAGCTGGAATGGATATGAAATGAAAGTAAGTGAACGTGTGGAAATGGAAATATGTATACTATGAAATGTAAATGAAGACTGTAAAAATAAATTTGTGAAATGACATAACTTAGAGGAAAGGGAAAAGAAGGAACAGGGAAAAACAAAAAAAGGGAAAAGAAACAACAGTCGTGGCTTTTTTTTTTTTTTATTATTATTACTGCAGAAGAAAAAGGAGGAAGAAGATGATGAAGAAAGGAAAGAGGGGAAAAAGGGAAGGGAAAAGAAGAATTTCTTGGAAAGCCAACGACTGCTGGGAAAAGAAAAACAAAAGAAAAACAAGCATCTACGGCTCGCAGGCAACAATAGCCGAGATGAATAAAAAACAATACTTCTCTCTTTTTCTTTTTTTTTTCCTCTTCTCTTTCTATTTTTTTTTTTTAAAATACTATATACAATAGTTCACGACATGATTGGCATGTCGCCACCAGAAACCCGGTCTCAAGGATTTATCCGATAAATCTGCAATGTCCCGACCAGATTTGATCATACTTAAGTCCGTCCTTGAAATTGGGCTGGCTTCTGCCTAAAGCTCTCCATGTTTCAGACACTGGCAAGTTATCATGCATGCCAGTACCCACACAATTGACAAATAATGCAAAAAAGAAACCCCACCATCTTGAAGAGTTCTCTGATTGTGAACTGAGAACAGGTTCCTCCAACTTCTGGATCCGAGCATAGGAATTGGCCAGCAACAGTCCTTTCTTCAGGATCTCTTCAGACTCTACCTGTTGATCTGACATATTTAACAGGTTCTGACTAAATGCTTGCGTGTCATGCACAGCTATGCCTTCTTGGTGCTCAGGTTCTGCCACTTGAGTCTGTTCTTCTTCTTCGCTTATATCCTCTGGATCCATCTCCTTATGAAAACTACAAGCAACCATATTGTTCATTGCTGATCCTTGGCTTTGGATGAGATCTATCCCTTGAGCTCCACACAACGACATCTCAGGTTTCTGCTCAGTATACGGGATCTGGCATGAAACATACTACGTGGGATGGACAGGAGCAGCAACTACCAAAGAAAGTGATGGAGTTTCTCCCCACGGTAATTTTCCTGATAAGAGCAAGAGTTGTTCCGCTCGCACTGCTTCCTCAAAGATTTGTGGGAACCTTTGTTCACCTGATTGCAGCAAGAGGAGACCTATGTCAGAATGGAAAGCTCGAACATAGAAGAGGTGGGCTTGGGTGGGTGATGGTCGAATCTTTTTTGGAATTCTTTTCCAGCTTCTTAAGAATCAGACATTGAAGTCCGTGATGCTCTCTAGAGGTGCTCGCTTGATGTACATTAAAAACTTATAGAGATCCAAAGAACTGTAAAAGGGATCTTCGTCAAATCTTTTGATTAGTGCTCCCGCTAGATCATCCCATGAGCTGATGCTTTGACACCTGAGAAATTTGTACCACTGCAATGCCCTTCCTTCCAAAGACTAAACTAGAAGTCTGATCATGACATCCTCATGATTTATGACATGGATCATTGACAAAGTAGCAATATCTTCAACATGCGCCAGAGCCATGCCTTCGGTACCATCATATTTTGCCAGGGCCTTCAGGGCACCTTCGGGAATTTCATGCCGGATTTGGAGATTCAGAGGGCCAGGATCATCCCATCTAGGAAAAACCCTCGCCTTTGTGGCAGTGGTCTATGGGATCACGGCTATCGCCATTAAGTCAGAGTCGCCAGATGAACACTCTTTGAACTTTTAAAAAAAAAATAGGCGTCCACGATCAAGAAATTCAGATCTTCAACTCAGCAAAGTCGCCAGATGAACTTACAAATCTCCGCTATGAGGCCAAGACAGCTCATCAAAATCTTGAGACCTCCGGGTGTTAAACAATAAAACTTATGGATCTTTTGAGACAGAAGAAGTCTGTCCCACCGAGCGTGCCAAAAATTGTTGGCACCGGTGGGTTTATCACTTTGGAAAATTATGCTTATCCCATCGATTATGAATTCTTGGAGACAAAACTTGTCTGTCCCACCGGGCGTGCCAAAAATTGTTGGTCCGAAATCTGCCACAGGAAAGGATTTTTACAATTGCACCCTAGACCCGGCCAACATTGAAAGGCTGGAAGCAAGAAATGGCTCCCAGACCAATCTCCAGAGTGGGCTGGTTCCCTTCACTATTCTAAACTGGGTTTAAGATAAGGGTTGCTGGAAATAAATTGAAATGTGCAGAAAGAAATAGAAATATGGCCGTAGGCCGAAGTTATGGGATCGGAAGACAACAGCAGAAAACTTAAAAAAAATGCAGCAACAACAAGCAATAGAAGATATTAACTCAACTCTCACACAACTGTATGCAGAAAATCTCTCCAATATTACACTCCAGGAATCATATCCTTACTAGCAAAATTCAAATCCAATATGCAGAATTTGAACATAACAGCACCTAAGGAATATAAATTCTATCGAAATGCAAAAGAAACAGAAAAGACAATCACCCAGCACAACTGCTTGAGAAATCGAAGCCAATACTTTATTCTCGCAAATACACTTCCAGTTTTTAGCAAAAACTTCCAACCACCTTGCAATGAAGTTTACATTGGTTTTTATAGAGGGTCGTCCTCTTTGCAGCATTTAATATTTGAAACCAACTTTCTTGTGATCTACAATTATGCCTTGGAAACCAAGAACACGATCCCCTTAATTGCAGTGTTAAAGAAGCAAAAATTAAATGCAATGAGACGTTCGCGGTCGCCTTCATTAAATTTGATTTTTCGAACATGTGCATGAAAACCGTTGAATTAATCCACAAACAGCAGCTTCGAATAAATAAAACTTTAATTTTGGTGGCCTGGGCGCTTCTTCGACCTTGACTGCCTTGGAAATCCACGAATCATTTAATTCGGGGTAGCATTTAATCTTCGAAATTCAAAAAAACCTTTTCGTTCATTCATACTATGTTCTGGCAGGAAACTGCGCAGGTCGCGAAAACGCGACGGGTCGCGAAATCGCGACATCTTCTAATGTCGTACGCTTTTGCCACTTGCACCTGTGAAAATGGCACATGTAGCGATATCGCTACATGTTTTGTCCTTTGGCTCTCTCTCCCATTTTGCCCTACGAAAATGAAACATGCAGCGCATCGCTGCAACTTCGAGCACTTAGACTTTTTGCCTTCCTTACAACCAATGAAACATTGCAACCTTTGAAACAAAACGCCTGGTGACTGTGGGACGTATTGTAACCTTTTAAAACAAACTTGCAGTGCATCACTGCAACTTCCTCCTGGACCCCCCTTTTAACCAACATGCAACGAATCGCTGCAAGTTTTGAGTTAGACTTTCTTTGAAACAAAGGCACCACGAGTTTGAACGTCAGCGAATCGCTGCACATTTGAAACTTAACTCTCTCCTCCGCTCATCACCCGCGATTTTGAAACATGGCAGCGCATCGCTGCAATTTTGCTTCTTGAGCTTTTGAAGCCAAACGCTGCGCGAAAATGAGACGTCAGCAAATCGCTGCAACAGTTAACTTTGTGTCTTCGGCTGAACTTTTTGTCGCGATTTTGTGGCATTTTTTCGCTTTCCCTCCTTTGCTCATTTGAAGTCACGAAAATAGAACACGTCGCGATATCGCGACGGTTCCGTTTAGCTACATGCATTGACCGTGTTGATCGCGATTTCGAAACATGTCAGTGAATCGCTGCAATTTCTGGACTTAGTTATTTGTTGCTCATTTTTTGCTCAAAACCGCATCAAAGCCAAAATAGAAGTTAGATCTGCAACAACATAAGCAATATTTCAATAAAAATCAATGTGGCAAAAATGCCAACAAGCACTATGTCAGCAATTGGTAATATCTGCAACACTGGATATAAACCTATCTATTGAAGAAACAAATCCAGCCCGAATGAAAGAAGAACTGCTACTAGATGCATGGGTCACCCAACTAATATATTATTTCAACTCTAGAAAATACTCAAAAGGGTTTACGACATCCTAAAGGTCTAGGTATAGGTTGCAATTTGGAAATTATGCATTGATTGACGATGTTCTCTATCGAATAAATTTTGATGGGGTGTTGTTAAGATGCATACCTCCAAAAAAATCATAGGAATTCGTCACAAAATTCCATACTAGATTCTCAAAGGGACATTACTCTAGGTAAACCACAACGACCAATGTTTTGAGAGTAGGATACTATTAGATATCAATCTTCTTAAATGCATTCAAGTTGGTCAAAGCCTACGATAAATGTTAGAGGTTCATCAAAAAAACAAGCATCTCGCCATGCGACTTTGTCCAATAATTGTAGAACAACCATTTTAACAATGGGGATTGGATGTCATTGGCATGATCAATCCAAATTTATCTTTTGAACACAAGTAAATTTTATCGATAATGTATTATGTTGAACATAGACTTATACTGAGAGGGGGGTGAACAGTATAAGACTTAACCAATTAATAATTTTAACTTTAGATAGAAGTGGCATCAACACAACATTAATCAAGACAGAAAGCATCACACATTGAAGACCCATTTTTAACGTGGTTCACCCAAAATGGTTGGGCTACGTCCACAAAAACTTTTCTCTAAAAGTTATCTCAAAGTTCTTTGGGAATCCTTCCCAATTACAATGTTTATGAGCCTCGGCCCAAAGGAGATACCTTCCCCCAATCAAAATTTATGAGCCTCTGCTCAAAGGAGATACCTTCCCCTCTGCTCTGGAAATGATCCCTCGGAAGATCAACCGCCTCTACCTCTTGCCAAAACGTGGAACTCCTTTCCACCGAAGACCTCCTCGTCCTCAATGCTTAGCCTAAGAGACCTCTGCCTTCTATGATCACGTCCACAGCAGACTCAAGCAACTCGTACCAAACACGGTCAGTCGATCTAGTACAAGTCTTCCTTTGTCTGTCAGATCTGTCCAACACTTGAACAAATCAATCCTTTGCACACAAGTTGCACTATCTTTGCACACTCAATGTCTATACAGTAGCACTCCACGTTTGTCTTTGCCCTTTATGCTCTTTGTGCCCTTCTACGCACTCACAACCGCACTTGGTTGAACTTCAACCTTTGCACTATCTGCACAAACACAACGGCACTCAGCTCTCGGTGATCAAACTTCTCACTCTGTGCTCTATCTACGAATGTCACCACAACTATACTTCAACTCTTCAAAATAGCCTCCCTTTTATAATAACACTTTCAAGATCAAAACCTTAATCTTAGTCGGCTGTAACCCTGATCTTTAGTCGGTTGCACAACCCTAAACTTCGTCGGCTCAAATTTAACTTTGTCGACTTCAACTGCCTTGTAACTCTTCTGTAGCTTTTTCCATGAAACTACAACATGTCATGATATCGTGACACCTTTGCAACCGTACACTTTCTTTTGGCTTTTGTCATGATATCATGACACTTCAGCCTTTGTCGACTTCAACTAAGCTCTTGTCGTGATATCATGACACTTCTGTCTTTGTCACATCAACTTTGCTTTTGTCATGATATCACGACACTTCTCCCTTCGTCGACCTCCTTTTTTTGTCAGTAAATCGTGACACTTCTGCCTCTCGAGACTTCGTCTTCACTTCGTCATGATATCATGACACTTCTGTCTTCATAGCCTTCCTCTCTCTTTTGTCAGTAAATGTGACACTTCTCCTATAGAAGACTTGCTTCTTTTTTTGTCATGAAATCGTGACACTTTCTCATTCGTACGCTTTCCTTCATCCTGTCGTGAAATCATGACACTTTCTTCATCCGTACGTTTTCTTTTCAACCTGTCATGAAATCGTGATGCTTATCACTTCAAACCTTTCTTTGCTACATGTCGCGAAATCATGATAGTTCTCACTTATTTTTTGTCTGTTTTGTTTTCATGTCATGAAATCGTGACACTTTTTTTTACTTTCTCTCTTCTTGTCAAGTTTTTTGACACTTTTTCTTCCTTAAAACTTTTGCAATATGTCACGAAATCGTGACACTTTTCCTCCTTGGCCTTCTTCTCTTCTTCAAGTCGCGAAAATGCGACATGTCATGATATCGTGACACTTTCCACCTTGCTCTCTTTCTCTGCCAATATGTTGCGAAATCGTGATATTTTTTTTTTTTTTTTCTTGTTGTTTTTCTCTTTCTCTCTCTTCCAACATGTCACGATATCGTGACACTTTTCCTTAGCTTCTTCTCTCTCTTCCAATATGTCGTGAAATCGTGATATTTTTCACTTTCTCTCTTCTACATGTCAGAAATCGTGAGTTTTTTTTTTATGTCGGATATCGTGACACTTTTCTTACTTGCTTTTTCTTTGTCTTTGAATGGGTTGGTTTTTGATCTCTATAGACTTTTGAACTTGTCATGCCGTAACCTTCATCAAAACAAATTATTTGACATCAAATCAAATTCCTTCAAAAGCTTCTTGACATCAATGACAACTTATACACTTGAGCAAAGGCAATGTACCCAAAGTACCCAAAATTGCCAACAATCTCCCCCTTTGTCATTGATGGCAAACCTTTACTGAAAACACTTCTCAAGAGCCAAAACTGAAACCAATTGTGCTAACAACTGAGAATCTTCCTTTGAAGTTTTGCTCCCCCGACTTGAAGCTTTCCTCTTCACTTGAAGCTCTCCCCCTTACTCATATCTCTCCCCCTTTGTCATCAATGGCAAAGGGTCACCTTTGGGGCTCGGGACTAAGAATGAGCCTCTTAGCTTGGTCCCTCCCCCACCTCCTGATGAGGTGATTAATTCTGGGGTGGGAGTACAACTCCCAATTTCTCCCTTAGATACTCAAACGTATCTCTTGGAAGAGGTTTGGTGAAGATATCTGCAATCTGCTCTTTAGTAGACACATACTCTAGCTTGACCTCGCTTGTCTTGCACTTTCTCCCTTAGAAAGTGATACTTGATGGAAATATGCTTTGTCCTTGAGTGCATTACCGAATTTTTGGAAATACTTATGGCACTTGTATTATCACAAAGTATGGAGATGGGTTGTTCATGCTTGACTTTGAAATCCTCCAAGGTGGTTTTCATCCATAAAACCTGTGTACACCCAGCCATTGCTGCTATGTATTCAGCCTCTATTGTAGATAAGGAAACTGAAGGTTGTTTCTTACTTAGCCAAGAAACCAAACTCTTTCCCAGAAAGAATGCTCCACCACTAGTGCTTTTCCTGTCATCAATACTGCCTGCCCAATCTGCATCTGTATAAGCTGTGAGGGTGAAATCATCACCTTTGGGATACCAAAGCCCAAAGTCCATAGTGCCCTTCAGATATCTGAATATCCTCTTAACTGCTATAACATGAGAATCTTTTGGAGCTGCCTAAAATCTTGCTACTAACCCAACTGCCTGCATGATATCTGGTCTGGTAGCTGTAACATATAATAAACTGCCAATCATTGATCTGTACAACTTTTGATCCGCCGCTGGAGATTCATCATCTTTACTCATCTTGCACCCTGTAATCATTGGAGTACATACTGGTTTGCTGTCCATCATCCCAAATTTCTTCAACATTTCTTTGATATACTTCCCTTGAGAGAGAAATACACCATCTTTTGATTGAGCAATCTGAAGACCTAAAAAGAATGACAGCTCTCCAATCATAGACATCTCAAATTCCTTCTGCATGGTGTTAGCAAAATCTTTGCACATCTGAGTATTATTTCCCCAAAAATAATATCATCAACATAGACAACCATAATCAACATATCATCACCTTCATCCTTAATATACAAATTGCTATCTGCCACACCTTTCCTGAAACCTTGCTCATGAAGATACCTGTCAAGTCTTGAGTACCAAGCCCTAGGTGCTTGCTTTAACCCATACAAGGCCTTTTTTAGTTTACACACATAGTCTGACTGTTCTGAGAGAGACACTCCTTCTGGCTGTTCTATGTAGACTTCTTCTACCAACACCCCATTTAGAAAAGCTGACTTTACATCCATTTGATATACCTTGAATGATTTGAAGCTTGAAAGGGCCAAAAACATTCTGATAGCTTCAAGACGAGCAACAGGAGCAAACGTCTCTTCGAAATCAACACCTTCTACTTGAGCATAACCTTTGCAGACTAACCTAGCTTTGTTTTCGACAATATTTCCATCCTCATTGAGTTTATTTCTGAATATCCATTTTGTGCCAATGACATTCTTGTCCTTAGGTCTTGGAACCAAATCCCAAGTTTCACTTTTCTCTATTTGATTTAGCTCTTCATCCATTGCTTTTACCCAAAACTTATCTGCACATGCTTCACTGAAATATTTTGGCTCAATCTGAGATAATAATGAAACATTTGTAGAATCATGTGAAGGAATGACTCTTCTTCTTGTTTGCCTGCTATTTGGATCACCAATGATCAAATCTTTGGGATGATGTTTCTGAACATATCATGAAGGAGTTTTGGGAAGCAGTTGTTGTCTTTCCTCTTCTTCATCTGAAACCTCTCTGAATTCTTCTTGACAAATTTCATCACTGAGTTCCTTGACTGGTTCTCTTATCCCTGTCTTTTCATCAACTGTTACATTTATGCTCTCTACAACTGTATGAGTTCTTTTGTTGAAGCATCTGTAGGCCTTGCTTCTGCTGGAATATCCAAGAAAGATTCCCTCATCACACCTAGGATCAAACTTACCCAAATTCTGATCTTCCCTTCTGATGAAGCACTTACTCCCAAACACTTTGAAGTATTTTACTGTAGCTGGTCTTCCTTTCCACAACTCATAAGGAGTTTTATGATGATTGACTCTAAGTTGGGCCCTGGTGATAATGTAGACTGCTGTACTGATTGCCTCTTTCCAAAAGCCATCTGAAAGTTTTGACTCATTTAACATAGCTCTAGCCATATTTTCAATAGTTCTATTTTTCCTTTCAACTACTCCATTTTGTTGAGGAGTTCTTGTTGTTGAATATTCTCTTTTGATTCCTTGTTGCTCACAGTATTCCACAAATTCATTTGAAGTGAACTCTCCTCCTCTATCTGATCTTAAGCATTTGATTCTCTTGTCAGTCTCATTTTCAATCATTTCTTTGAAAGCTTTAAATTTTTCAAAAGCTTCAGATTTTTCTTTGAGAAAAGTAACCCAAGTCATTCTAGAATAATCATCTATAAACAACATGAAGTAGCTTTCTCCCTGAATGCTCTGAGTTCGGTAGGGCCACATAAATCAGTATGAATAAGATCCAATGGTTTTGAAGAAGTATACCCTTTTGATTTGAAACTGGTTCTGGTCTGTTTTCCATGTTGACAAGGACCGCAAATGATGTTATGGGGCCTTTTTATTTTGGGCAAGTCTCTAACTGCTTCCTTGTTACTAATATTGACAAGATTATCAAAGCTCAAATGCCCCAATATTTTATGCCATAGCCAACTCTCATCTTCTTGAGTTAGAAAACACTTTTCCCTTTTTATCTCACTTAGCATGTAAAGATTGTTTGGAGTCCTTGTAGCACTCGCAATGAGTTTTCCATTTTTTTCTTTACTTATCTCACATCTATCTGAAAAGAAAGATACTATGTGCCCTTGATCACAAAGTTGACTCACACTTAGAAGATTATGTCTTAGGCCTTCTACATAAAGCACATTTTCTGTTTTGGATTTCCCATCCAAACTAAGAGTCCCTTTACCACAGATTTTAGCTGACCTGTTATCTCCAAAACTGATTGTTCCTCTGTTTGTTTCTTTTAAGACCAAAAACTTTTCCTTTTCACCAGTCATATGTTTTGAACAACCACTATCAAGATACCATTTTTCTACTTTGTCTTGAGCATGAAAAGCAGTTTGAACTATCATTGACTTAGATTTGATCTCATTTCTCTTTTTAGTGAACTCAAGGCTAGATCTATCCAAACTGCACATCCTTGCTATATGCCCAAAATTCTTGCACTTGTAACACATGACATTTTTATTCATAAGAGGTGCAAAAGAGTTAACATTTTCCTTACTATGGCTATTCAAAGACTTATTGCAATGCATAGCTTTGTGACCAAATTTCTTGCAAGAAAAACAATAGCCATGGAAAGTATTATGTAACCTGTTTTGATGCCTTGGATGATTGTTCTTCTTGTGACCAACTGGAATCCACCGCTCTTCAGGATGAAGATTGATCTTGCTCGAAGACCTTGTTTCATGAATGGTGATACCATCCTTCTTTTGCTTTTCACACGGAGTATTCTGTCTGAGAGCCAACTGTTCCAACTTCACTCTAAGAGACATAACCTCTTCTTCTAGTTTCTCGCAATCAGCTTCCTTTCCTTTTAAAGCCTCTGTTCGAACCTGTTCAACCTTCTTCCCTTCTTCAACTAGAATTTTGAATTCTATAACACTTTGAGACAATTCTGATCTTGCTATCTCTTCTTTCCTGACATTGATGCTTGAGAACAGAATTCTCTTCCCTGAATTTCTCAAGCTTTCTTAAAGCCAAGAAGAATTCACCTTTGAGATCGAACTCAACCTCTTCATCTCTTTCTGAATCTGTATGTTCCTCTGATAGATCCTTCTCCAAGTTGTTAGGCTCTTTCTGGAGAGACCCGCTCTGATACCAATTGAAGAACACAAGCTTATACTGAGAGGGGGGGTGAACAGTATAAGACTTAACCAATTAATAATTTTAACTTTAGATAGCAGTGGCATCAACACAACATTAATCAAGACAGAAAGCATCACACATTGAAGACCCATTTTTAACGTGGTTCACCCAAAATGGTTGGGCTACATCCACAAAAACTTTTCTCTAAAAGTTATCTCAAAGTTCTTTGGGAATCCTTCCCAATTACAATGTTTATGAGCCTCGGCCCAAAGGAGATACCTTCCCCAATCAGAATTTATGAGCCTCTACTCAAAGGAGATACCTTCCCTCTGCTCTGGAAATGATCCCTCAGAAGATCAACCGCCTCTACCTCTTGCCGACACGTGGAACTCCTTTCCATCGAAGACCTCCTGTCCTCAATGCTTAGCCTAAGAGACCTCTGCCTTCTATGATCACGTCCACAGCAGCTCAACAACTTGTACCAAACATAGTTCTCGGTCTAGCACAAGTCTTCCTCTATCTATCATCTGTCCAACTCTTGAACAAATCAATCCTCTGCATCACAAGCTTCCTTGCCTTTCACCTCTCTCTCATACAATCACTCTTCATCTTTTCATTTGTGCTCTCTACGCCCTTCGCTCTCTTCGCACTCTTGCACTTGATCGAAATTTGCACTCTGCTCTCGAGATCGAACTTCTCACTCTGCCTCTATTGAATGTCACAACTAACACCTCAACTCTTCAAAATAACCTTCCTTTTATAATAACACTTTCAAGATCAAAACCTTAATCTTAGTCGGTTGTAACCCTAATATTTGTCGGTTACAAACCCTAATCTTTGTCGACTCAAATTTAACTTTGTCGACTTCAACTGCCTCTGTAACTCTTCTGTAGCTTTTGCCGTGAAACTACAACATGTCGCGATATCGTGACACCTTTGCAACCGTACACTTTCTTTTGGCTTTTGTCATGATATCGTGACACTTCACCTTTGTCGACTTCAACTAAGCTCTTGTCGTGATATCATGACACTTTTCTTTGTCCATCAACTTTGCTTTTGTCACGATATCTCGACACTTCTCCCTTCGTCGACCTCCTTTCTGCTTTTGTCATGAAATCATGACACTTCTCTCTGCAAACTTCGTCTTCATTCTGTCATGATATCGTGACACTTTTGTCTTCATAGCCTTCCTCTCTCTTTTGTCATGAAATCGTGACACTTCTCCTATAGAGCTTTTTTTTTGAATGTTAATCGTGACACTTTGCTCCGTCGCTTTTTCATCCTGTCATGAAATCATGACACTTTCTTCATCCGTACGTTTTCTTTGCAACCTGTCGCGAAATCGTGATTTTTTTTTCTTTTTGATGTCATGAAATCGTGATTTCTTTGTTTTTTGTGTCGTGAATGTGTGATATGTCGAAATCGTGACACTTTTCTCTTACTTTCTCTTTTTGTCACGAAATGTTATGTGTGATGTGAACTTTTTTTTTTGTTTGTCTGATCGAATGTCACGATATCGTGACAATTTTCCTTCTTGGCTTCCTTTCTTTTAGGTCACGAAAATGCGACATGTCGCGATATCGCGACACTTTTCCACTTAGCTCTTTTCTTGTGGAAGTGTCTGAATGTTTTTTTGTCCGAATGTCGATTTTGTGACACTTTTCTTGCTTTAACTTTCGAACTTGTCATGCCGTAACCTTCATCAAAACAAATTATTTTACATCAAATCAAATTCCTTCAAAAGCTTCTTGACATCAATGACAACTTATACACTTGAGCAAAGGCAATGTACCCAAAGTACCCAAAATTGCCAACAATCTCCCCCTTTGTCATTGATGGCAAACCTTTACTGAAAACACTTCTCAAGAGCCAAAACTGAAACCAACTGTGCTAACAATTGAGAATCTTCCTTTGAAGTTTTGCTCCCCCTGACTTGAAGCTTTCCTCTTCACTTGAAGCTCTCCCCCTTACTCATATCTCTCCCCCTTTGTCATCAATGGCAAAGGGTCACCTTTGGGGCTCGGGACTAAGAATGAGCCTCTTAGCTTGGTCCCTCCCCCACCTCCTGATGAGGTGATTAATTCTGGGGTGGGAGTACAACTCCCAATTTCTCCCTTAGATACTCAAACGTATCTCTTGGAAGAGGTTTGGTGAAGATATCTGCAATCTGCTCTTTAGTAGACACATACTCTAGCTTGACCAGCTTGTCTTGCACTTTCTCCCTTAGAAAGTGATACTTGATGGAAATATGCTTTGTCCTTGAGTGCATTACCGAATTTTTGGAAATACTTATGGCACTTGTATTATCACAAAGTATGGAGATGGGTTGTTCATGCTTGACTTTGAAATCCTCCAAGGTGGTTTTCATCCATAAAACCTGTGTACACCCAGCCACTGTTGCTATGTATTCAGCCTCTACTGTAGATAAGGAAACTGAAGGTTGTTTCTTACTTAGCCAAGAAACCAAACTCTTTCCCAGAAAGAATGCTCCACCACTAGTGCTTTTCCTGTCATCAATACTGCCTGCCCAATCTGCATCTGTATAAGATGTGAGGGTGAAATCATCACCTTTGGGATACCAAAGCCCAAAGTCCATAGTGCCCTTCAGATATCTGAATATCCTCTTAACTGCTATAACATGAGAATATTTTGGAGCTGCCTAAAATCTTGCTACTAACCCAACTGCCTGCATGATATCTGGTCTGGTAGCTGTAACATATAATAAACTGCCAATCATTGATCTGTACAACCTTTGATCTGCCATTGGAGATTCATCATCTTTACTCATCTTGCACCCTGTAATCATTGGAGTACATACTGGTTTGCTGTCCATCATCCCAAATTTCTTCAACATTTCTTTGATATACTTCCCTTGAGAGAGAAATACACCATCTTTTGATTGAGCAATCTGAAGACCTAAAAAGAATGACGACTCTCCAATCATAGACATCTCAAATTCCTTCTGCATGGTGTTAGCAAAATCTTTGCACATCTGAGTATTATTTCCCCCAAAAATAATATCATCAACATAGACAACCATAATCAACATATCATCACCTTCATCTCTTAATATACAAATTGCTATCTGCCACACCTTTCCTGAAGCCTTGCTCATGAAGATACCTGTCAAGTCTTGAGTACCAAGCCCTAGGTGCTTGCTTTAACCCATACAAGGCCTTTTTCAGTTTACACACATAGTCTGACTGTTCTGAGAGAGACACTCCTTCTGGCTGTTCTATGTAGACTTCTTCTACCAACACCCCATTTAGAAAAGCTGACTTTACATCCATTTGATATACCTTGAATGATTTGAAGCTTGAAAGGGCCAAAAACATTCTGATAGCTTCAAGACGAGCAACAGGAGCAAACGTCTCTTCGAAATCAACACCTTCTACTTGAGCATAACCTTTGCAGACTAACCTAGCTTTGTTTTCGACAATCTTTCCATCCTCATTGAGTTTATTTCTGAATATCCATTTTGTGCCAATGACATTCTTGTCCTTAGGTCTTGGAACCAATTCCCAAGTTTCACTTTTCTCTATTTGATTTAGCTCTTCATCCATTGCTTTTACCCAAAACTTATCTGCACATGCTTCACTGAAATATTTTGGCTCAATCTGAGATAATAATGAAACATTTGTAGAATCATGTGAAGGAATGACTCTTCTTCTTGTTTGCCTGCTATTTGGATCACCAATGATCAAATATTTGGGATGATGTTTCTGAACATATCGTGAAGGAGTTTTGGGAAGCAGTTGTTGTCTTTCCTCTTCTTCATCTGAAACCTCTCTGAATTCTTCTTGACAAATTTCATCACTGAGTTCCTTGACTGGTTCTCTTATCCCTGTCTTTTCATCAACTGTTACATTTATGCTCTCTACAATTGTATGAGTTCTTTTGTTGAAGCATCTGTAGGCCTTGCTTCTGCTGGAATATCCAAGAAAGATTCCCTCATCACACCTAGGATCAAACTTACCCAAATTCTGATCTTCCCTTCTGATGAAGCACTTACTCCCAAACACTTTGAAGTATTTTACTGTAGTTGGTCTTCCTTTCCACAACTCATAAGGAGTTTTATGATGATTGACTCTAAGTTGGGCCCTGGTGATAATGTAGACTGCTGTACTGACTGCCTCTTTCCAAAAGCCATCTGAAAGTTTTGACTCATTTAACATAGCTCTAGCCATATTTTCAATAGTTCTATTTTTCCTTTCAACTACTCCATTTTGTTGAGGAGTTCTTGCTGCTTGAATATTCTCTTTTGATTCCTTGTTGCTCACAGTATTCCACAAATTCATTTGAAGTGAACTCTCCTCCTCTATCTGATCTTAAGCATTTGATTCTCTTGTCAGTCTCATTTTCAATCATTTCTTTGAAAGCTTTAAATTTTTCAAAAGCTTCAGATTTTTCTTTGAGAAAAGTAACCCAAGTCATTCTAGAATAATCATCTATAAACAACATGAAGTAGCTTTCTCCCTGAATGCTCTGAGTTCGGTAGGGCCACATAAATCAGTATGAATAAGATCCAATGGTTTTGAAGAAGTATACCCTTTTGATTTGAAACTGGTTCTGGTCTGTTTTCCATGTTGACAAGGACCGCAAATGATGTTATGGGGCCTTTTTATTTTGGGCAAGTCTCTAACTGCTTCCTTGTTACTAATATTGACAAGATTATCAAAGCTCAAATGCCCCAATATTTTATGCCATAGCCAACTCTCATCTTCTTGAGTTAGAAAACACTTTTCCCTTTTTATCTCACTTAGCATGTAAAGATTGTTTGGAGTCCTTGTAGCACTCGCAATGAGTTTTCCATTTTTTTCTTTACTTATCTCACATCTATCTGAAAAGAAAGATACTATGTGCCCTTGATCACAAAGTTGACTCACACTTAGAAGATTATGTCTTAGGCCTTCTACATAAAGCACATTTTCTATTTTGGATTTCCCATCCAAACTAAGAGTCCCTTTACCACAGATTTTAGCTGACCTGTTATCTCCAAAACTGACTGTTCCTCTGTTTGTTTCTTTTAAGACCAAAAACTTTTCCTTTTCACCAGTCATATGTTTTGAACAACCACTATCAAGATACCATTTTTCTACTTTGTCTTGAGCATGAAAAGTAGTTTGAACTATCATTGACTTAGATTTGATCTCATTTCTCTTTTTAGTGAACTCAAGGCTAGATCTATCCAAACTGCACATCCTTGCTATATGCCCAAAATTCTTGCACTTGTAACACATGACATTTTTATTCATAAGAGGTGCAAAAGAGTTAACATTTTCCTTACTATGGCTATTCAAAGACTTATTGCAATGCATAGCTTTGTGACCAAATTTCTTGCAAGAAAAACAATAGCCATGGAAAGTATTATGTAACCTGTTTTGATGCCTTGGATGATTGTTCTTCTTGTGACCAACTGGAATCCACCGCTCTTCAGGATGAAGATTGATCTTGCTCGAAGACCCTATTTCATGAATGGTGATACCATCCTTCTTTTGCTTTTCACACGGAGTATTCTGTCTGAGAGCCAACTGTTCCAACTTCACTCTAAGAGACATAACCTCTTCTTCTAGTTTCTCGCAATCAACTTCCTTTCCTTTTAGAGCCTCTGTCAGAACCTGTTCAACCTTCTTCCCTTCTTCAACTAGAATTTTGAAGTCTATAACACTTTGAGACAATTCTGATCTTGCTATCTCTTCTTCTTGACATTGATGCTTGAGAACAAAATTCTCTTCCCTGAATTTCTCAAGCTTTCTTAAAGCCAAGAAGAATTCACCTTTGAGATCGAACTCAACCTCTTCATCTCTTTCTGAATCTGTATGTTCCTCTGATAGATCCTTCTCCAAGTTGTTAGGCTCTTTCTGGAGAGACCCGCTCTGATACCAATTGAAGAACACAAGCTTATACTGAGAGGGGGGTGAACAGTATAAGACTTAACCAATTAATAATTTTAACTTTAGATAGCAGTGGCATCAACACAACATTAATCAAGATAGAAAGCATCACACATTGAAGACCCATTTTTAACGTGGTTCACCCAAAATGGTTGGGCTACATCCATAAAAACTTTTCTCTAAAAGTTATCTCAAAGTTCTTTGGGAATCCTTCCCAATTACAATGTTTATGAGCCTCGACCCAAAGGAGATACCTATCCCCAAATAGAATTTATGAGCACTCTGCTCAAAGGAGATACCTATCCCCTCTGCTCTGGAAATGATCCCTCAGAAGATCAATTGCCTCTACCTCTTGCTAGCACGTGGAACTCCTTTCCACCGAAGACCTCCTGTCCTCAATGCTTAGCCTAAGAGACCTCCGCCTTCTATGATCACGTCCACAGTAGCTCAACAACCTGTACCAAACACAGTCCTCGGTCTAGCACAAGTCTTCCTCTGTCTCTGATCTGTCCAACTTGAACAAATCAATCCTCTATACAAGTGCTTACTCTCTATACAAACACTCCACTTTGTCTTTGCCCTTTGTGCTCTCTGTGCCCTTCTACTCTCTCTGCGCACTCACAGTCACACTTGGTCGAACTTCAACCTTTACACTCTCTGCTCTCGATGATCGAACTTCTCACTCTGTGCTCTATCTGTAAATGTCGCCACAACTATACTTCAACTCTTCAAAATAGCCTTCCTTTTATAATAACATTTTCAAGATCAAAACCTTAATCTTAGTCGGTAGTAACCTTAATCTTTAGTCGGTTGCAAACCCTAAACTTCGTCGGCTCAAATTTAACTTTGTCGGCTTCAACTGCCTCTGTAACTCTTCTATAGCTTTTGCCGTGAAACTACAACATGTCACGATATCGTGACACCTTTGCAACCGTACACTTTCTTTTGGTTTTGGTGATATCGTGACACTTCAACTTTGTTCGACTTCAACTAAGCTCTTGTCGTCGATATCGTGACACTTATCTTTGTCAGACATCAACTTTGCTTTTGTCACGATATCGTGACACTTCTCCCTTCGTCGACCTCCTTTCTTTTTCTGTCATGAAATCATGACACTTCTCTAACTTCGTCTTCACTTTTCATGAAATCGTGACACTTGTCTTCATAACCTTCCTCTCTCTTTTCATGAAATCGTGACACTTCCTTAATTTTGAAATCATGACACTTTCTCATTCTCGCTTTTTCACTTCATGAAATCGTGACACTTTTCTGTCTTTTCTTTGCAACGTCGCGAAATCGTGACGTTTCACTTCAAACTTTCCTTTGTCGCATGTCACGAAATCGTGATAGTTCTCACTTGGAACATTTTCTGTAGCATGTCGTGAAATCGTGACATTTTATTTGTGGTTCTCACTTTGACTCTTAGCATGTCACGAAATCGTGATACTTTTTCTGTTACTTTCTCTCTCTCGACTTGTCATGAAATCGCGATTCACTTGATCTCTCTGATTATGTCATAAAATCGTGACACTTTTTCTTTTGGACTCTCTCTCCTGCAATATGTCATGAAATCGTGACACTTTTTGATCCGTACAACCTTCCTTGCAATATGTCACGAAATCATGACACTTTTCCTTCTCTGCCTTCCTCTTTTTTAGTCACGAAAATGCGACATGTCGCGATATCGTGACACTTTTCACCTTGCTCTCTTTCTTGTGGATGTTTTTTTTTTTTTTCATGTCGCGAAATCGTGACTTTTTTTTTTTCTCTCTTATGTCATGAAATGTTTTTTTTTTGTCGATCGTTTTTTTTTTTTTTCGATATCGGCACTTTTCTTACTTGTCTTTTTTTTACCTTTGAACTTGTCATGCCGTAACCTTCATCAAAACAAATTATTTGACATCAAATCAAATTCCTTCAAAAGCTTCTTGACATCAATGACAACTTATACACTTGAGCAAAGGCAATGTACCCAAAGTACCCAAAATTGCCAACAATCTCCCCCTTTGTCATTGATGGCAAACCTTTACCGAAAACACTTCTCAAGAGCCAAAACTGAAACCAACTGTGCTAACAACTAACCAACTTCCTTTGAAGTTTTGCTCCCCCTGACTTGAAGCTTTCCTCTTCACTTGAAGCTCTCCCCCTTACTCATATCTCTCCCCCTTTGTCATCAATGGCAAAGGGTCACCTTTGGGGCTCGGGACTAAGAATGAGCCTCTTAGCTTAGTCCCTCCCCCACCTCCGATGAGGTGATTAATTCTGGGGTGGGAGTACAACTCCCAATTTCTCCCTTAGATACTCAAACGTATCTCTTGGAAGAGGTTTGGTGAAGATATCTGCAATCTGCTCTTTAGTAGACACATACTCTAGCTTGACCTGCTTGTCTTGCACTTTCTCCCTTAGAAAGTGATACTTGATGGAAATATGCTTTGTCCTTGAGTGCATTACCGAATTTTTGGAAATACTTATGGCACTTGTATTATCACAAAGTATGGAGATGGGTTGTTCATGCTTGACTTTGAAATCCTCCAAGGTGGTTTTCATCCATAAAACCTGTGTACACCTAGCCACTATTGCTATGTATTCAGCCTCTACTGTAGATAAGGAAACTGAAGGTTGTTTCTTACTTAGCCAAGAAACCAAACTCTTTCCTAGAAAGAATGCTCCACCACTAGTGCTTTTCCTGTCATCAATACTGCCTGCCCAATCTGCATCTGTATAAGCTGTGAGGGTGAAATCATCACCTTTGGGATACCAAAGCCCAAAGTCCATAGTGCCCTTCAGATATCTGAATATCCTCTTAACTGCTATAACATGAGAATATTTTGGAGCTGCCTAAAATCTTGCTACTAACCCAACAGCCTGCATGATATCTGGTCTGGTAGCTGTAACATATAATAAACTGCCAATCATTGATCTGTACAACCTCTGATCTGCCATTGGAGATTCATCATCTTTACTCATCTTGCACCCTGTAATCATTGGAGTACATACTGGTTTGCTGTCCATCATCCCAAATTTCTTCAACATTTCTTTGATATACTTTCCTTGAGAGAGAAATACACCATATTTTGATTGAGCAATCGAAGACCTAAAAAGAATGACAACTCTCCAATCATAGACATCTCAAATTCCTTCTGCATGGTGTTAGCAAAATCTTTGCACATCTGAGTATTATTTCCCCCAAAAATAATATCATCAACATAGACAACCATAATCAACATATCATCATCTTCATCCTTAATATACAAATTGCTATCTGCCACGCCTTTCCTGAAGCCTTGCTCATGAAGATACCCGTCAAGTCTTGAGTACCAAGCCCTAGGTGCTTGCTTTAACCCATACAAGGCCTTTTTTAGTTTACACACATAGTCTGACTGTTTCGAGAGAGACACTCCTTCTGGCTGTTCTATGTAGACTTCTTCTACCAACACCCCATTTAGAAAAGCTGACTTTACATCCATTTGATATACCTTGAATGATTTGAAGCTTGAAAGGGCCAAAAACATTCTGATAGCTTCAAGACGAGCAACAGGAGCAAACGTCTCTTCGAAATCAACACCTTCTACTTGAGCATAACCTTTGCAGACTAACCTAGCTTTGTTTCTGACAATATTTCCATCCTCATTGAGTTTATTTCTGAATATCCATTTTGTGCCAATGACATTCTTGTCCTTAGGTCTTGGAACCAAATCCCAAGTTTCACTTTTCTCTATTTGATTTAGCTCTTCATCCATTTCTTTTACCCAAAACTTATCCGCACATGCTTCACTGAAATATTTTGGCTCAATCTGAGATAATAATGAAACATTTGTAGAATCATGTGAAGGAATGACTCTTCTTCTTGTTTGCCTGCTATTTGGATCACCAATGATCAAATATTTGGGATGATGTTTCTGAACATATCGTGAAGGAGTTTTGGGAAGCAGTTGTTGTCTTTCCTCTTCTTCATCTGAAACCTCTCTGAATTCTTCTTGACAAATTTCATCACCGAGTTCCTTGACTGGTTCTCTTATCCCTGTCTTTTCATCAACTCGTTACATTTATGCTCTCTACAACCGTATGAGTTCTTTTGTTGAAGCATCTGTAGGCCTTGCTTCTGCTAGAATATCCAAGAAAGATTCCCTCATCACACCTAGGATCAAACTTACCCAAATTCTGATCTTCCCTTCTGATGAAGCACTTACTCCCAAACACTTTGAAGTATTTTACTGTAGTTGGTCTTCCTTTCCACAACTCATAAGGAGTTTTATGATGATTGACTCTAAGTTGGGCCCTGGTGATAATGTAGACTATTGTACTGACTGCCTCTTTCCAAAAGCCATCTGAAAGTTTTGACTCATTTAACATAGCTCTAGCCATATTTTCAATAGTTCTATTTTTCCTTTCAACTACTCCATTTTGTTGAGGAGTTCTTGCTGCTGAATATTCTCTTTTGATTCCTTGTTGCTCACAGTATTCCACAAATTCATTTGAAGTGAACTCTCCTCCTCTATCTGATCTTAAGCATTTGATTCTCTTGTCAGTCTCATTTTCAATCATTTCTTTGAAAGCTTTAAATTTTTCAAAAGCTTCAGATTTTTCTTTGAGAAAAGTAACCCAAGTCATTCTAGAATAATCATCTATAAACAACATGAAGTAGCTTTCTCCCTGAATGCTCTGAGTTCTGGTAGGGCCACATAAATCAGTATGAATAAGATCCAATGGTTTTGAAGAAGTATACCCTTTTGATTTGAAACTGGTTCTGGTCCGTTTTCCATGTTGACAAGGACCGCAAATGATGTTATGGGGCCTTTTTATTTTGGGCAAGTCTCTAATCGCTTCCTTGTTACTAATATTGACAAGATTATCAAAGCTCAAATGCCCCAATATTTTATGCCATAGCCAACTCTCATCTTCTTGAGTTAGAAAACACTTTTCCCTTTTTATCTCACTTAGCATGTAAAGATTGTTTGGAGTCCTTGTAGCACTCGCAATGAGTTTTCCATTTTTTTCTTTACTTATCTCACATCTATCTGAAAAGAAAGATACTATGTGCCCTTGATCACAAAGTTGACTCACACTTAGAAGATTATGTCTTAGGCCTTCTACATAAAGCACATTTTTTGTTTTGGATTTCCCATCCAAACTAAGAGTCCCTTTACCATAGATTTTAGTTGACCTGTTATCTCCAAAACTAACTGTTCCTCTGTTTGTTTCTTTTAAGACCAAAAACTTTTCCTTTTCACCAGTCATATGTTTTGAACAACCACTATCAAGATACCATTTTTCTACTTTGTCTTGAGCATGAAAAGTAGTTTGAACTATCATTGACTTAGATTTGATCTCATTTCTCTTTTTAGTGAACTCAAGGCTAGATCTATCCAAACTGCACATCCTTGCTATATGCCCAAAATTCTTGCACTTGTAACACATGACATTTTTATTCATAAGAGGTGCAAAAGAGTTAACATTTTCCTTACTATGGCTATTCAAAGACTTATTGCAATGCATAGCTTTGTGACCAAATTTCTTGCAGGAAAAACAATAGCCATGGAAAGTATTATGTAACCTGTTTTGATGCCTTGGATGATTGTTCTTCTTGTGACCAACTGGAATCCACCGCTCTTCAGGATGAAGATTGATCTTGCTCGAAGACCCTGTTTCATGAATGGTGATACCATCCTTCTTTTGCTTTTCACACGGAGTATTCTGTCCGAGAGCCAACTGTTCCAACTTCACTCTAAGAGACATAACCTCTTCTTCTAGTTTCTCGCAATCAGCTTCCTTTCCTTTTAGAGCCTCTGTCGAACCTGTTCAACCTTCTTCCCTTCTTCAGCTAGAATTTTGAAGTCTATAACACTTTGAGACAATTCTGATCTTGCTATCTCTTCTTCCTGACATTGATGCTTGAGAACAGAATTCTCTTCCCTGAATTTCTCAAGCTTTCTTAAAGCCAAGAAGAATTCACCTTTGAGATCGAACTCAACCTCTTCATCTCTTTCTGAATCTGTATGTTCCTCTGATAGATCCTTCTCCAAGCTGTTAGGCTCTTTCTGGAGAGACCCGCTCTGATACCAATTGAAGAACACGGGCTTATACTGAGAGGGGGGTGAACAGTATAAGACTTAACCAATTAATAATTTTAACTTTAGATAGCAGTGGCATCAACACAACATTAATCAAGACAGAAAGCATCACACATTGAAGACCCATTTTTAACGTGGTTCACCCAAAATGGTTGGGCTACATCCACAAAAATTTTCTCTAAAAGTTATCTCAAAGTTCTTTGGGAATCCTTCCCAATTACAATGTTTATGAGCCTCGGCCCAAAGGAGATACCTTCCCCCAATCAGAATTTATGAGCCTCTGCTCAAAGGAGATACCTTCCCCTCTGCTCTGGAAATGATCCCTCGAAAGATCAATTGCCTCTACCTCTTGCCGACATGTGGAACTCCTTTCCATCGAAGACCTCCTGTCCTCAATGCTTAGCCTAAGAGACCTCTGCCTTCTATGATCACGTCCATAGCAGCTCAACAACCTGTACCAAACACAGTCATTCGGTCTAGTACAAGTCTTCCTCTATCTGTCAGATCTGTCCAACTCTTGAACAAATCAATCCTCTGCACACAAGCTGCACTGTCTTCACAAACTCTGTGTCTATACAACAACACTCCACATTTGTCTTTGCCCTTTGTGCTCTCTGCGCCCTTCTGCTCTCTTTGCGCACTCACAGTCGCACTTGGTCGAACTTCAACCTTTGCACTGCCTGTGCAAACACAACGACACTCAGCTCTCGATGATCGAACTTCTCACTCGATGCTCTATCTGCGAATGTCGCCATAACTATACTTCAACTCTTCAAAATAGCCTGCCTTTTATAATAACACTTTCAAGATCAAAACCTTAATCTTAGTCGGCTATAACCCTAATCTTTAGTCGATTGCACAACCCTAAACTTTGTCGGCTCAAATTTAACTTTGTCGGCTTCAAATGCCTCTGTAACTCTTCTGTAGCTTTTGTCGTGAAACTACAACATGTCACGATATCATGACACCTTTGCAACCGTACACTTTCTTTTGGCTTTTGTCATGATATCGTGACACTTCAGCCTTTGTCGACTTCAACTAAGCTCTTGTCGCGATATCGTGACACTTTGTCTTTGTCAGCATCAACTTTGCTTTTGTCATGATATCGCGACACTTCTCCCTTCGTCGACCTCCTTTCTGCTTTTGTCATGAAATCATGACACTTCTGCCTCTACAGACTTCGTCTTCACTTCTATCATAATATCGTGACACTTCTATCTTCATAGCCTTCCTCTCTGCTTTTGTCATGAAATCGTGACACTTCTCCTATAGAAGACCTGTTTTTAGTTTCTATCGTGAAATCGTGACACTTCTACTTTCGTCTGCTATATTTTTTGCCTGTCACGAAATCACGACACTTTCTGCATCCGTACGCTTTCCCTTCATCCTGTCACGAAATCGTGACACTTTCTTCATCCGTACGTTTTCTCCACAACCTGTCATGAAATCGTGACAGTTCTCACTTCAAAACCTTTCCTTTGCTGCATGTCACGAAATCGCGATAGTTCTCACTTGGAACATTTTCATCTGTAGCATGTTGCAAAATCGTGACGGTTCTCACTTCGAGCTCTGCAGCATGTCACGAAATCGCGACAGTTCTCACTTCGAACTCTGCAACATGTCGCGAAATCGTGACACTTTTTGTGTTACTTTCTCTCTCCTCGAACTTGTCACGAAATCGTGACAGTTCACACTGCGGACTCTCTCTTCTGCATTATGTCACAAAATCATGACACTTTTTCTTTTGGACTCTCTCTCCTACAATATGTCGCGAAATCGTGACACTTTTTCGTCCGTACAACCTTCCTTGCAATATGTCGTGAAATCGTGACACTTTTCCTTCTCGGCCTTCCTGCTCTTTTCAAGTCGCGAAAATGCGACATGTCGCAAAATCGCGACACTTTCCACCTTGCTCTCTTTCTCTGCCAACATGTCGCAAAATCGTGACAGTTTTTCCACTTGCCTTTTTCTCTGCCAACATGTCGCGAAATCGCGACATTTTTTCCTGCTTCTCTCTCTGCCAACATGTCGCGAAATCATGACAGTTTTTCCTGCTTCTTCTCTCTCTTCCAACATGTCATGAAATCGTGACAGTTTTCCCTGCTTCTTCTCTCTCTTCCAACATGTCGCGAAATCGTGACAGTTTTCCCTACTTCTTCTCTCTCTTCTAACATGTCACGAAATCGTGACTGTTTTTCTTGCCTGCTGTATATGTCGCGATATCGCGACACTTTTCTTACTTGACTTTTTCTTTGATCTTTTGCAAATGGGCTACTAAGATCTTCTTGGAAACTCACTGTCCATGCTCTGAATAACCTTTGAACTTGTCATGCCGTAACCTTCATCAAAACAAATTATTTGACATTAAATCAAATTCCTTCAAGAGCTTCTTGACATCAATGACAACCTATACACTTGAGCAAAGGCAATGTACCCAAAGTACCCAAAATTGCCAACATATTATTTCATGAAGTGGATGAAAGTTGAAGCCACTAAGCATGCTAATAACAAACAATTATTAAATTTTTGAAAAGGTTGATCACCAGGTTATGAATCCCTACCACTATTATCTTAGACAATGGTAGATCCTTTATAGGTGTCAAAACAATATATTTTTTCTAGAAAATATGGCATCTACTAGAATGCTTCCTTAAATTACTATCCAGAGAGAAATGATCTAGCTAAATATTTAAATAATTTTTTGTTAAGGATAACCAAGTGGAGCATTGAATAAAATCCCAGAAAGTTGACACGTCTTACTCGATCAAGCACTTTGGGTGGATAGGATAACTCCTAAGAAATCCCTAAAAATATCACCAAATGATCTAGTATATGGAAAGGATATTGTTCTCCCGATCGATGTGGAGCTTCTAACACTCATATTTATGAGAAAAATGGAGCTAGAGGATTTTTTGCCAATGGAGAAGAGATTGATGAAATTAGTACAGTTGGAGGAGAAACATAAAGAAGCATACAATAGTTTATACCAAGATCAGAATGCTATGAAACATTGGTTTAACAAAAAAGTGATGCCAAAAGTATTTAGCGAGGGTGATCTTGTCCTATAATAATATGCAGACCGAGCGAAGCTAGGAGCATATGATAAATTTAGCTCCATGTGGTCTAGGCCATACCTCATTGAACATTGCAAGGATGTGAATACATATCAATTGTGCAATCTTGATGGTCGATTGCTCCTAATCCTGATGAATGGCCAATATCTCAAACATGATGCCTAGCCCTGCTGACATCAAAATTGTAAATATATATATATATGGCATGTGTAAATAATTCATTGTTTTCATTAAGTCTCACAATATAATATAACTAAAATTATGGGTAGTGATCTGAATTCCATTATAACAAGTACCCATGCAAGGTTGTCATGCATACACCAAAGCTCCATAGATCAAGTTGTTCATTAATAGGGCTAAGATAGAAAAATGTAAAATTTTCTAAATGGCAATTCCTGGTTCAATCTGCAAGTTGTTCTCCACATCAGCAAAGACATAAGTCTACTTTTTACAACTAGGCAAAAAGTGTGTCATAAATGAGACGTTGGGAGGATATTTATGCTCTGGTTCAGTAACATACGTGCCCATTGGCCACATTGGCCCTAAAAGGCCCACATAACAACAATGTCATTAAAAGGGATAGGGGGTAGAGTACGAGGTAGCTCAGGTGGTAATTTTTGGTTAAACATACCAATTGTTTTCCCATGCTAGCAATAATGCAGGCACACTTTTTATGATAGGGTAAAAAGTGTGCCATAAATAGTACATAGGATGAGATCCCAAGAACAAACAACCTAGGATCGTGTATGCCCTGATAGATAATGAACTTACTACTGTCAAACTGAGTCAAGGTAAAATTTATTTTTAAATTAATGGTCTCAACTAGCACAAATCACCTATGCATGAACATTCAACCAACACCATTGGTTGATGGTTCACTTTCCAAAGGATAATTGTTAGAGTTGCATGTCAGAAAGATCATGGCCTAAGAAGATTTACCTCATTTAGCATAAATTATTTTTAACGGTCCTATCAGCCTCTCCCTCCTTCTTTGGTGCTAAGCACTATAAATTGAAGATGAGCGATATCTTCATTTTACTTTCATGTTCTTCATATCCATTCGATGTAGAACTGCTCAAAGAATTTTTGGGTTAAGAAGTGAAAGCCTTGTATGAGTGCATCCTGAAGAAAAGAGTTACAAAGTACCCTTCAAAGGTGTTGTGAGACTACTAAAAGGTTGAGTTGGCAAGAAGACCGATGAGATGACAAATTCGAAGGTCCCTAAGGAGCTAACTAACATAATGGTAGACATTTTTTATATCGCTATCACCATTAAATCCAAGTTAAAAGGCTTCCATGAAAACTCAAAAATGAAAGGGAAGAAGTTCTTTCACAACCACCCGAGGTGTGCACCATGGCAGACTTAGCTCAGCCTATTCATACCAATACTGGTACATCCCTACCCAAAGCTAATTAATGCAATTGCCAAATTCTATGATATTGGTGTGGGCGCCATCCAAAATAAAAATTTACAATGTTTGTTCTTATTAGATGTGTAGATAATAAGAAAATATTTTACGATTGAAGATATCCATGTAGAGGAGCTTCCAAGGGGGCAATTCAAAACTATTGTTCTGGAGGAACTGAGAAAAATTTTGTAGGATGAAAATCCTAGAAAATGGTTGGCCAAAGTACTAGATGGATTAACGGAGAATTATATGGACAGACCCAAAAATTTGGTAGAATTTCATCAAGACATCCAACATGTTCTTTCCATGTTGGCAATTTTACTTGGGTTGTCGATGGATGCCATTGTTTACCTGTATCAGATGGGCATGGCTCATGCAGTAATATTGATGCATAAGTTTATCAAATTGGATTGTACCAAATTTTTGGCCTGAAACATTAGGGAGGCATTGACGACCTTTAGAAGGGGGTAGAACAAAGAATTCACATATCCTTCCTACATTGCCTAGCTACTTTTTATTGCATGCCTCCCACGAAGCACAATATGAAAATTTAGGAGAAATATGAGCAAGGTCAAATGTGCCTAGTGGTTGACTAGACGCATATGTTGAGGAAGATAAAAGATTACCTAGAGTTCAATAAGTAGTTCCTAGGACTTACTCTTAAATAGATTTATGGAGTTTGATCGTGCCTATCCTATGAAGTGCAAGAGACCTTGAGAGGTCCTCAACGAGAAATTAAGGATTGGTACTATTTGAAGGAGGGTACTATTATCTGACTCTTTAGTTTATCTATATTTCTTTACTTAATATCCTTCTATATCATAGACTGGGTATTTGGTTTAGATATGTGCAAACAAATCTATATCATCGACCAGAGCCTGGGCCCTAGAGCAAAGAAGATCGTGATTTTCTAGTTGCCAATGAATTTTGAGTCTATTAATATACCCAAAAGAGATAATGTTACATACTAGACATTGGAAAGGAAATTATCCACCCTGAAACTCTTAGTAGTGTCTCATAGGTGGCATTATGACCAGAACAACTTCCTTAAGCTCAAGATCGTTCATATTAACAACATGCCACCACCTTTTGAATACCATCCAACTACAGAGGTTGAGCAATATAGAAATCTACCACAAGATCAGGTGTTACCATTCATATAATGAAAATATATTTTGAGGTTAGGTTTTTCCCTTAGGGGTTTTCCTAGGATAAATGTGGTGTTATCTTTGATACTTGCATTTACTATTTTAATTTATTGTATGCTCTTTAATGAAATGTTATTAATATGAAATATGCATAGTCTTTTGCTAATATGAAATATGAATGAACTCGTGTCTTGTTTATATGATGTAAATATTATTGTTCTTTAAAGGTGAAGATAGATATCTAATGTAAGGATTTAGAATTATGAAATATTAAATTTGAGATATTTTTAAAAGTGTAGTTATGTAATGGAATTGGTATATTCTTTATATTGCTTATATGGAGAGTCTTTTAGGCTTGTGTATAGCTCTATGATGCAATATTAGTATTACATGCATTGATTAATAATTAAATAAATTGATAGACTTCTCATAAGTTATGTAATTTCCTTGTTCAAAATTAGAGATGTTCCTTTATGGTTCTTATTTAAGAATAGAGATTGTGGGTAGATCTCTTAGAGATTAATAATGAGAGTAAAGACTCTTAATACATTATAAAACCTAAAACATGATGTTTCCAATACTTGAGGGGAGTTGCAGTAGGCAACACTCGAGTCTCCCTGCATTTGATTACTTTGGGTGGTGTAGCCTAGAGGGCTTCCAAAATTAGGTTAGCTTTGGGAAGGTCCTAAGCGAGAAAGCTTGTACAAGTTATCCTACCGTAGAGGTATGGAGTAACATTGCAGGTTTGGTGGTGGTACCTTGAGCAGGGAGGATCGGGTGGCCAAGCTATTTATCACGAGCAGTGATAAATACCTTAATTAACTAGTTTAGTAATTAAGCACTAAGCACTAGATATTCTCACCATGGAGGTGTAGGTATCTAGGATTCAAGGCATTATGCTTAGATCCATAATTTAATATAATATGTGGCCACATCCTGACCACTTGAGTGTCGTCTACAGTGACTAGTCTCAGTTGTGGTATGCCTAGGAATGAAAAAGAAATTTGGGATACATATAACAATACTTTGGGTGGTGTAGCCCAGGGTGGGTATTTTATACATCTATGTGAACTTTATCTAATGAACTTAATATGTGTTGTTAAAAAAAATTATTAGTCTATCAATGGGGTTTAGTTAACATTGGGGTTGTTACAACACCAATATTAAAGTTAAGCACTACTTCCATGCCAAAGACAAAATGCACAAAAACACTAGCAAAGTGCCCCAGAAAATTAAGAAAGTGATTTTTGACACAATGTCAGCATTCTAAACAATATGAAGCTATAATCACAAAATTGATGATACGAAGTTATCTCAGTATGTGGTAATCTTATATATAAGCACCTTTTCTTCTTAATACTTCTCTTTCTTAGTTCTTATGATAGTATTTACAAATTTAATATTTGTGACATTATGGTTTGCTTATACTAAGACAAAGAGCTTTTACTTATTTATAACAACTATTCTAGAACAACCTTACAGATTTGTTATTGAAAGTGTAATCTAGCTTATGGCTAAGGCCAACATTATATGATGTAAACTTGTACAGGCCTACAAGAAATTATTGTACAATTTATTTTAATTTATTGTATATTATTTAATTGTGTAAGCCCCATGGGTTACAAGTAACTTTGTTATGATTAAATATGATGGAATTCATATTTTTTTTCAAAAATGCACATAAGCAAACCATGCACTCAAATATTATACAAAAAAAGGACAAAAAAGAGAAGGATTTGATGGGCACCCATAGGCACCATAAATATTCTCTATATTCATAGATAATATTGCACAACACTTCGATAAGAAATGAGGAGTATCAGCGGATATATATAGCAATACCAAAACCACAATTACATCATAAATTTTAACCTAAACCAACATAATAAGTGGAATTTTGGGTTAATTACAAATAACAAATAGGTTTTAACCATATCAAGGTTAACCAAGGCCCATTGGGCTTGTATAATAAAATATTACAAAATAATAAATACATTGTACAATAAATTCCCATTAGGCCTAACCAATACATTGCACAATGTTGGCTCTTGGATAAGAAGTAGATTATAATTTCAACACCCCCTCATAATCTAAACTAAGGGGCCATGGAGAGAATGCTTTAATGGTAAAAATATATTCCCCCCATAATGGATGCTCTAATGAGTCTTTATAATTGAGGCAAATCCATTCAAATCTCCCTCATCATTTAGAATATGTCTACCTAACTTTAAAAACTCAACTTCAATACTTTGCAATTTTAGTAAGCAATTATTCATTGGTTGTCCCTCTCTCTTACAGTATCCACAAGTTCTCTTCATTTTTTTAAAGACTTAGCCTAGCCCTTGGACCCTTGGGTCTTAGCCTCCTTTTATTTGAATTCCTTTGCATGAGACTATATTTGAGGAGTCCCATCACAATTTCTCATTACAACCTAAAAGTAAACTAGGAGAGAAAATAGTTGGTCAAGAGTAAGAGTTTTCTAATATCCCAATAACATAAGAATCATATGAATTATTAGGTTCAACATACGAAATGAGGGGAAGGTATTAGCATCATCTTTCTTTTTTCTTCCAAACAATGCAATATATAACCTTAAAGCATTGAATCTCATAATATAGTCCTCAACATTATCAAACTCAACTAGCTTAAGAAATAAGCTCCAATTCCAAGTGACTCACATCTGTAGTATTAAATTTTCTAAAAATTTATGCAATTTAGACTGTACCTTGATTGGGTCGCTCTCCTATTTGATATGGAAAAGTAAATTTGGTTTAGTCAACAAGGAAAACAAATCTAGATCCACTTCTACCTTTTTATGCCAAGTTTCATCTTCAAGAACCACTACTTTATCCTCCTAAAATATGCATCATAGGTTCTTACTTCACATCAATCCAATCATTTGAGTTGATCAAACATTATAGTTTCATCTATTAAGACAAGTAACTAGGGATTTGTGGTCCATCTTACACAATATGAATCCAAAAACTATAGTATGTTCATGAACTAATATTACCTTTGCATAGAGCTCAAAAAATCATGCATTTTGAAAAAACAAATGGGCTCAAAATACTTCCATATACAAAATTTATGGCCTCCAAAATATTTTACCTAATGGACCTAAAAAAGATAAAAATTAAATGCTCAAACCTTAGGGTTTCAAGTGCCAATCCTAACCTACCACTTGAAAAAAATTAATTTGTTGTAATTCTTAAATTTGTATCTACACGATATTATGGTGTTCAAATGGATAGTCCCCATATAGTAAATCATCACATGCCCAAGTAGTAAAAAAATGAGGATAGGCATGATTTGACCATTTGTCCTATCCTCCACAATGACAATGCCAAACCATCATGCCATATAAATATTTGGATAGGAAACTCCATATACAAAGTTATTGACAATTCCCTAAGAATATCTCAAATATTGAATAACCATAATCATGAAAAACATGTTTGTAACAACTTGAACTCATTGTTTCCATGCAAGGATACCTTGGAATATGATCGTTTAGCTACAATGACTATCCTTCATAATGGGATTAAGCACATGCTTTTACTATAGGGAAAGATGACACATGCTCATTGTCACAAGGCTACAAATCCCAAGCTATGGTGTGTGAAAGGTCCACCCTTCAAACTCAAATTTAGTGCATGAATACTAAGGTGATATGGAGGCATATGGATCCAAGGACTCAAAGCCCTTCTAATGGCCAATGCTTTGGCTCTTATATTCTATAGATAATCTTTGGAAACATAATGGATATCCTCCAAAAATACTGGGTAAGTGGATAATAAATAAAAACATTATGTTTTTTCTTATGCAAAAAAGGTGAATGAGATGAAAAAAGGAAAATCACCCTTTGCTTCAAAAGAAAAATTAGAGATATTGAACAACATTCCTACATGATCAAGTGAGAAAGCTCCATAAACACTCAAATACCATGATTGAATCTACAATGCTTTGCAAAAATGAAAAAAACTAAACCATACACTCAAATATTATACACAAAACAAAAAGAAGGATGAAAAAGAGAAGGATTTAGTGGGAACTCATAGGAACCATAAATATTCACTATATTTGTAGATAATATTTCACAACACTCTAATAAGAAGTGTGAGGGTGATGTTTTTTTTTTTGCATATACTAAAGGAATCAGTAACTTGGTAGATTTTTCATCGCCTCTTCATGGGTTTGAATCCTGCTCCTTGTTTCCACTATAACCTCCAGTTGCATTGAGTAAATATTTTAATGTAGCTAATAGTGCTGATGCAACATGCCCTCTAGTTGTACAAGGCTAGAGGGATTTGAACTGTGGTATCCACCCTCCCAAGGGAGAGCTTTGACCAATGGGCCAGACCCTCTGACCTTTGAGGAGGATGTTTATAGCAACACTAAAACCCTTATTACAACATAGATTTTAATCTAAGCTAGCATAATAAGTGGGATTTTAGGTTAATTATAAATAATCCACAGGGTTTAACCATAACAAGGTTAACCAAGGCCCATTGGGCTTACATAATAGAAAATTACAAAATAATAGACACATTGTATAATAAAATGCACTTAGGCCTATCTAATACATCATAATATGTTGGCTCTTGGCCAAGAAACAAATTATAATTTTAATAAAACCCACCTTATAACTTGTAATTAATGTAAATTCCTCTTGTTATGTTAGATTAGATTAACTTATTTTTATAATTGGGATTTTGGTATTGATATAAATCCCCCACCACTCCATCCATTACATCATAGTGTTATGATCCTTATCTATAGATAATACAATGATTATTTATAGTGTTCAATGGCAGCCACAAACTTTATGTGCCTATTTTTCCTTTTTATTATTTTATGCTTTTTGTATAAGATTTGAGTGATGGTTTGTTTTTGTAAAAGGTAAAAGTAAAGTAGTTTTTAATGTCTAGAGACCACATGCCATATGATATGACCCTTATATAGGATGTATTTTACCCAAGATATGGTTATCCAACTACACTCTAGTTATTGAGGTATGGTGTACAATCCTAGCCTCATTAGGATTCAAACCTTAGACCTCTATTCAAAGTTCCAAAATCTCCACCATTAGGTCACTAAGGTGTTTGTTTCTAGAAATAGGTATAAATTCCAACATGTTATCCAAGCAACTATGGAGAAACATAGCTTGGTTACATAGAGAGTTCATTTGGACCCTTTGATATTTCTTTCAAATTCTAGCGAAAATTACTTCTCAAGACGTTATAAGCATTTTTTCATAAGAGAAGAAGAGAAGATTTTTTTGTACCACACATCCTTCTAGATTAATGGATAAATTTTACCATCTCCTATCTCTGTTTTTTTGTCATCAATTTTTTTATGCAAATTCAAAATTAGCATTGCATCCATCTTTCATGCTATAGAGAAGCTATGGCACTCTATCAATAGAGATACAAGGAAGTGATTCAAAGTTTAAACCTAATTTTTTTTAATTTCTTTATGTGCCTTCATAGAATGTTTAGCACCAAATTCAATGTGTTCCCCTTTCAATTTCTTGGCATGCTTCTTTTACCTTAAGCATGACGCCACTATATAAGGAGAGGATGCATGCCTTGAAATTATTATGGGAGGTACCAAAATGAATATTTTTGTGCATATAATACCTTTGTTGAAGATGGATCATAGGTTCAATCCAAATGATGTTATTTTTTGTACATCTCAATGGAGTGAACATAGTGCATACTAGTCATCATGTCATTTTAAAATATTCCTAGAGGATTGGTAACCTGGTTAGGAGGACACTAGCTTACAAATATAGAGAAAGATCAATATTTTAAAACATACATCTTTCCATTTTTATAAGCATAACCTTTGATAGGTGGGACAAGCAGTGGTATCCATGGAACAAATTACCATTACAATGCATCAATGGCTATTGTCATGCTAGTCTATAAAAATATGCTAGGAGTGGATGGTCATGTGTTTGAATCCCATAGTTAGAAGCTTTTTTGTGCACTTTTGGTCTATAGGTTGAAGGCCACCTTCATCCAACAAGGAGGAAGTTTCTTTTAAGTCCTAATGCAACCATTAGTGACTTGGCTAGAACCAAGTGTTTATCTCCCAACCAACTCATGTTCAAATCCCTATATAGTTTTTACCATATATAAATAATTCTTATGGATGAGGTGGTTTGTAAACCAACATGGTAGCCAATATGGCATCCCTACATACCACCAATCAAATATTTTTATCTATTTATAACATATCATACAACCAAGTTGGAACATGTATTGAAACCTCATTAGCCTTAAATATCTAGTGGCAGATAGATGGATTATTAGTGACCATCATCAAGAAATTATGGTTAAATATAACATTTATAAGGTTTGTTTTCTTAAGGACTATTAGGTAAAATATTTTAAAGTCCATAACTTTGACATACAAAAGCATTTTTAGCCTATTGGTTTTAAATCACATGATTTTTGAAGTTCTTCACATTGTGACATCAATTCAAGGACCTATTATAGTGTTGGGGGTCAAATTGTGCATGATAGTCCTCAAAGCCTTTTACTCTATTTCAAAAGGATAACTTTATAGTATGTTATTGAATCAGAATATGTAGTCCTTATTCATGGGAGAGATATTTGAAGCAACTATTGAGTATTTTGGAGGCATATAAATAAGGATTCATAACATGCTTTAGTCAATCCTTCCTCTTCTTATCAAATGCTTGGGTTATTGATTTATTTTATGCATGAAGATATAACCCTTCATGATCTCTTATCTCTTCTATATTTTTTCTAGGTTCCCTTAGAATTTTATTGTGGCTCTTCTCATGAACAAGTTCATGCAAAGCCTCTTTTGGTGATGGAAATCAGGTTGCCCAAGGGTAAATTGAAGTTTCCAAATAAGGTAAATAGTACTACAAAGAGAAATTCATGCTTCTAATTCTTTCCTTTTGTGATTATAAAATATTGGAGTATCTTCTAATATGGGGTATTCATGGTTGTCTTCCTCAAGTGGAGTTATAGATGAGGTGTTATTTGAGTGGGAATATATAATATTGGTGGTGGTCATGATGGTCCAACTTAAGGAGATTCTTATGCAAGGGCATCTTCACATAAGTTGACTTCCAAATGATGAGGGGGTTTAGATTAAGTATTGAGACCTATTAGAGCATCCATTATGGGGGGAAGATATTTTATCACTAATATATGCCTTTCTTGGTCCCTTAGTTTAGATTATGAGGGGATGTTGAAATTGTAATTTGACTTATAGCCAAGGCCAAAATGTTATGACATAATCTTGTCTAGGCCAATGAACAATCATTATAAAAATGTATTTAATTTATTATATATAATCCCTATGGGTCATGGTTAACCTTGTTATAGTTAAACCCACCTTATAACTTATAGTTAACCTAAAGCTTTCTTATTATGCTAGCTTAGGTTTACTTGTTTGTGCAATTGGGGTTTTAGTATTAGTATAAATACTCCACACCAATCCATCCATTGTATTAAAGTATTGCGATCCTTATCTACAAATAATACAATTATTATTTATGGTGCTTAAGGGCACCCATCAAATTTGTGTGCCTTTCTTTCCTTTTTGTCCTTTTACATTGTTTATATAAAATTTGATGGATGGATTGATTCTATTAATTTTTGGAAATAGGTATGAATTATAATATTTATAAATTAGAAATATACTAATTTATATCAAATAAAATTTGATATATGTAACATGTATGTTTTATTATTGTCTAATATTCTAATAATATCTAGTTCCTTATTTTAAAAAAATCAATGGTTAAGCAAATTTCTGTAATTTTTTTTACCGAAATAAAATTTAATATTCTTATTAAAATTGAAGAATTACTATGTTAAAAATTTGGGAGTGAGTGTAAACCAGGATCTAACCTCACCTTCTCTTGTTTTAAAAAGTAATCAAATATTGTAAGTGTCAATAAGAAGAAAGTGTGAGCAAGAAGCAAAGTGTAATTAAATAGTGAGTGCCACCTTTTCTTGTTCTAGATCTTAGGATAAATTTAAAAACTAAAGGATTATTATGAAGAAATTATAGGTAGCATGGTAGGAAAATCGTTTTTAAAAGTCTTGACTACAAGTAAGGATGCCCTAGTTCTAAATATGGAGTCCCTAGTCGAGGATAAGAGGAAGATAAAATATGTGGTAAACCCTATCTAGGTAGTAATTACTACACCAAAAATGATTATCAAGAATGAGATGATTGAACATGATATAATGGTTCTTAAAAGCAAAGGGTAATATATATTCCATGTATTGGTTAGGTTTTTTTAATATTCAAAATTGGATTAAGTGGAAGTGGGGATTGAAATAAATTACTTCATGACTTTTCTTTCAAAAGGAATTTTCTAAGCATCATCTTCTCCAATTTGAAAATCATTGAGAAAATAATTGATGGTGGCATATGGCTTAAGGGGAGATATGCATTAATACCATGAAGTAGATTCTTTTATGGATATGAAGGTTATTAATTTTTTTTTGGTGTGGATTATGCTTTTTTGGAATTCCATATCATATTATCTATGAGGACGTTTTGAAGGATATTGGAATACTCTTTATCTAAATAATGTTGGATAATTCAAAGAGGACAACACAAAAATATGAATTTTTATGTTATTAAAGGAGAGAAAATGAAAAAATAATTGAATAAGAACAAAATAAAGTTGTAATAAGAAATAGGCACTTTATTGCAAGAATAAAATTGTATAAAAGTGCTATCTTTATGAGAAATATGTTTTCTTTCTAAGTTTTGCACTCATATAATTACCTTCAAACCCACCTACTTATAGAAGTTTTCAAGTAGATGAAGGGTTGCCATCATTACATGTGAAAATCACTATTAGATGTGAAAATGGTCAAACTCTCGAAATGAATTTTGATCAAATTGTTTTCATATCGTTACTTACCGTTAAGAGGTAATGAGCCTCATTGTATTCAACTATGGGACTAGATGAGGATACTATTGTTAAACTTGGTTATTGGTAAACCATTTCCCCTTGTGTTAAGAAGCCTTTTGTACAAACAATCGGCAAGATAAATTGAAGCCTATGAATAATAAGCCAAATAGAGCTTTGTTTTTCCAACATTTATAAGATGAATATCTAATTATCTAGGATGTTGGAGGTTTAGGCCAGATCTAATGAATATTAAATCATGGTTATGACCCCATAGAGTGATGTTATGCTCTTCTAAAACATCTCAAATCATATACTTGATGTCTTAAATTCTAATATTGGGATCATATGTTGATTTTACCTTTATTTAAGTTTCTTTGTAAGGGCAATGTGTTTTAGGATGCTCAAATGTGAAACCTGGTTGGATACCTTAATTTTTACACCAAGAATGCATGCAGACAAAAATCCAACAATGAGGCTTACTATAAGGTCTTACACTAGACAAGAGTGTTTGCAAATAGGATGAGAAGGGCAAAAATGCAAACTTGACTCCTAGCAAGTTTAAGTGTGTTGAATGGTTACACTGACCTTCCTTCAACTATGGGAAGGATCCCTTCTGAAATTCATATGTGTCAACTTGTCTAAGAAATCTTTGGTTTGCAACTTAGCCTTCTTATATGTTGTTCATATCCAAGTGTATCAAAACTATTGTGATACCATTAATCTAAATTATTTTTAGTAATTTTAAGTGGACAACATAAAAATATGAATATTTGTATTATAAAAGAAAAAAAATAGAATTGAAGAAGAAAAATAAATTTGCAATAAAAATGGTCATTTTATTGCAAGAATGAGAGTGTATAGAAGTGTATCTTTATGAGAGAGATGCTTATATTTTGAACTCTACACTTTATCTAATTTCCTTTGAACCCATCTACTTATAAAAGTTTTCAATTGGATGAAGGGTTGCTATTATTACATGTGAAAAATAATCAAACCCACAAAAATTTAAGTTTGACTGAATCATTATCTGGATCAACTCTAACAGTGTTCATTCAAGAGGCACCAAATACTAAGAAGAGAATTCATGTTGTATACACCTAAATATGTGTTTTCATGGATATTTCAAAACCTTCAGTATAGTTTATTATGACTAAATTTGAATAAAAGGAATGAGATCAATAAGTGGATTATGAAAACATTGCATTTTGATATCACAAATGTTATAAGATTTGATACGTAGTAAGAGATTACAAAGTGAAAATGATGGGGGAAGAGATGAAAATTTCTAGCACAAAAAAACTTTTATGTCAATCAAGGATATAATATTATAGTAGAAACCAAGTCAAATCAAGAATTTTCCACTCCCAAGAAAGTGGCAAAGAAAGATCCTTTGCATCATCAAATGGCAATGGGTATTATAGTTTACTCGAGTCAGCCATTAGAACAAAATTTAGGAGTTAAAGGTGTGGAGGAAGATGGAGAGAAAAATATGTAAAGCAAAGGATATAAAAAAGCTCAACTTTAATCCAAGTAATGCATCTTCAATTTCTTCAATTAGTATAAAATCCTCTCCTTGCAATAAAATGAAAGTAGCTCTTGCATTTTAAGATTTAGAGAGTAGCATAAGAAATACATACATGTGGAGGCATTTAGGGGTTTTAGGGAAACATAAGAAAGTAATTATTGTGGAGGATCATCATTGTACTTTAGGGCTTCCAAAGTAACATAAATAAGAATGTGTTTGTGAGGCTATTCTTAGAATTTTAGATTCTCTATGGAAACATAAATATTTACAAGATATGTCTCATTATGAATAATATAAACATTCTAAATATTGATGAAGATTAATGTGTTGGTGAGAAAGGATAAAGAAGAGGAACACCTTTAAAGAAAAAATAAAGATAAAAGGAAACTCAAAGAGATATCGATTTGGGAAACCAAAATAAATATCGTAATTGTTAACAAGAAGGGCTAATCCCATTAATAAAAAAATGATAATGAAAATGGTATCATGGAATATTAGAGGTATGAATAAGATTCCTAAAAAAATAGTTATTAAGGAACTGATAGGTTGTTATAGTCTTGAGTTTATTTTACTACAAGAAATAAAATTAAGAAGTGAGGAATATAAGGATGCATTTAATTAGATTTTAAATTTAGGGGATTGTCTAGTAGTTTCTTCTATAGGATCTTTGGAGGTATTGTGATAATAAGGGATAAATGCAAATAGGATGAACAATTGCTAGAAGCAAAAAGTACTTGAGTTGTTGGTCTATCTTGCAAGAAAGGGGAAAATATAAAAATTAAATGAATAAATGTATATGATCAACTATAGTTACTCCTCATCAAAGATGTTGGAAAGATCTTAGATTATTTTTATGAAATATAATAATGATTTAAAATTATGATCTATGGATTCTTGGGGGGACTTCGAGACAAATTTATCTCCTTCGAAAAAGAAGGGTGGTAATCCTAGATGGTCTAAACTAATGCAAAATTGTGCTTCATTTATCAATTATAATGACCTTTGGGTTGTTATTCCTTCATTTTTTTAATATACACTGGATAATAGATGCATTGGGCAAATCCATATAGAACAAATATAGGATAATTTGTTTGTTATTCAATGGATGGTTACAAAAAGAGTATACAATATCTTTGGATATTTTATTATGAGCAAAATTAGATCACAAAACTATTCCCTTGAGATGCGATTTACTGAATAAGTTTCATTCAAATCCTTTTTACTTTCATCCTATTGGGCTTCAAGAACCTGATTTCTTCTAGATGGTTATGTTATAGTGGGGTGAAGTAAATTTTGAAGGATTGTGTATGTGCAAGTTATTTCAAAAAATGAAATATCAAAAGGGTCAGATGAATATTTAGAATTCCAAATATTTTGGTAACATATTTAAAGAAAATGAGAAAATTGAATTCAACCTCAAAAGATTATAATATATAGTAGAAATCAATGGAATGGACCAAGCTTCTTATGTTCAAGAAAAACTACTTTTTTATTATAATATTGTATTGAAAAAGAGGAGTCATATTGGTTCCAAAAAACTATGGAGAGATGGCTCAGGGAAGGAGATAAAAATACCAAAAAAATCCATACTACAACCAAAATAGATTTTTCTTTTTGTTTCATAAAAAACATTTCAACTCCAAATTAAATAAATATTGAGTAAAACGAAGATATCAAGAAAGAAGTAATTAATTATTTCAAATATATTTTGTTAGATGTTAGGCAAGATAAGAATGCATAAGTTGAGCTTTTGCAAAATATTCCATAAATTATCACATAGCAACAAAATAAAATCTTGATGAAGAAGATATCTATGGAGGAGCCACATGAGACAGTTTTCTTTTCTGATCTTAAGAAGACAATTGGTCTTGATGGATTTCTTGTAATTTATTTTAAAAAATTGGGATTTAATTAAAATGTGATATGTTGGATGTGGTTGAAGAGGTCAAAAAAAGGAAGACTATAATAAGTGAGATCAATGCCACCTTTATTACATTAGTTTCCAAGAAAGACAAGAAAAAATATTTTGATAATTTTTGTCCAATAAGCCTTTGTAATATGATTTATAATATCATTTCAAAAATTATGACAAACAGGTAAAATATCATTAGTTCAACTAGTTAGATTTCTCAACTTTCAAGGAGGAGATTGAGGTCCAAATCTTACCAAATAATACATGCATAATTACCAAGCTATTGTAATATCACTATGTGGTCATGATGTAATACAATTGTACCCATTTGAATCCCATAAAACCCATTGAAAGAAATATGACAAGCACATCAAAATATATTCTAGATTGTATTATCTTAGAGGAACAACATGGTTTTGTTCATGGTAAACAAATTATTGATGATGTAATAATAACATAAGAGATAATACCTTATATTCATTCCATGAAAAAAACATATATGCTTATGAAATGAGCTATGAAAAAAGCATATGATAGGGTTTGTTGGAGGTTTTATATGATATTCTCAAATAATTTAGCTTTTATCAAGGTTGATGTGAATGGATTAGTTGTCATAACAATCTAAAATGTTATATTTTGAACAATGGATCCCATGCTAGATACTTTGAGTCATCTCAAGAAACCTACTAGGGAAATCCATTATCTCCATATCTATTCATTATTCTTGTACAAACATTAGAGAGAACTTTTTCAAAGGTAAAAAAAAAAGGATAAATCAAAGGTATTTAAATCATCTCTCTATTAGTGAAGCCATGGAGTTTAAATCATTATTATTATACTATGACAAGGATATATGATAGTTGGTTATTGCTACAAAGTCTAGGATATTTCTCATTAACACTACCCTAGATTTGCAAAATATTGTTGTGGACACTTTAGGGTTTAAAATTGGAAGATTTCCATCAACATATTTGGGTATGCCTTTGTTTTATAAAGGAATAGGAAGGAGTCTTGAACTCAATTTTTGATAGAATAAAATCTTGTTTGGTAGGTTGGAAAGATAAGTTTTTAACCTTGAATGGAAAGCTACAACTCATAAAAACTACGTTACAATATTGTTAATGGCATATTCAATATTGCTAGTAGGTATGATATCTAAATTTGATAAAAAATTCAAAGAGATTTTTTTTGTAAAGGATGTGAGGAAAAATTTGGGTTTATGCTTATAAGTGGGATAGAGTGTATAAAGGAAAGAATAATGGAGGGACAAGCTTGTGGAATTATAAACTTATGAGTTTGGTGTTAGGGGAAAAACTTGGATGGAGATTATTCAAACATAAAAAAAAAATATTGGTTGAAAATATTATTTCAAAAATATAGTGTGAAAATATTATTTCAAAAATATATAGGTGCTTTTAATGCAATGAAATTATCCAAGAAATAAACCATACTTTAAAATCAATAACATGGAACTTCATATTAAATAGTTTGCCATTGATCAAGAAATATATTAGATGGTTAGTCAATGAGAGGGATCATACAATTTTTTGGTTTAATGCCTAGTTAAAGCCTTATTCTCTTATCTCTTATTCAAAATACCATTGGATTGATCATTTTTTACTTGTAAGTGTCTAAATATTAAATATTATATTAATGTGAGAAACAATTTCATATCATAGATTTCTATTAGTAACCTATATGAAGGAGAGGAACTCAAAAAAATAGTAAATGATCTTCAAAAGATGTTTCAACAGTTTTTTTGGGTCTATTTTTACAGGAAAAAATGAGTTGGTTCGGAATCTATCAAAAGATAATGGATATTTGATGAAGTTGGGATATGAGGATTTAGAGAAATTAGATTTTTTTACTTTCAATGATTTTCCTTGGTCATAAGAGAGCCTCCCTAAAGTATTAATATTCTTTTGGTTATTAGTGCAAAACAAGATGTGTGACTTGTGTATGAGGGATCTATAAATATTAGACGATTTACTTCTTCATTGTCCTTTTTCTTAAATATTTGGGACTACTTTTTCAAAAATATTAAAATATATTAGGTAGTTTATCAACATAGAAAGAGTTATTAAAGTATTACTTTTTTTAAAGCTAAAGCATTATGTATTCTATGGAGAATAGGCCTTGCTATTATTTGTTAGAATTTATATTTTGAAAAGAATAATAAAATTAAAAAATAAATCTTAAAATCATGTCCAAGTTTGGAACTTTATTATTGCCTTTCTTGCAAAGTGTTTACAAACATGGAGCTCATCATGGGGAGTCTCAACTTTGAAAAAGAGATGCAAACCTCTTGGTTATAGGATTTGAATATACATGTGAGGCATCATCTGCAACAATGGAGCTAACACAAATAATTTGCTTTAGTCTATGGTAAAATGAAAATATCCCAAAATTAGATTTATCAAAAATAAATTTAATGGCGTTGAAATCCAAAAAAAGTTGGTAGGGGTAGTGTTTTCCAAACTAATGAAGGCGAAATTATCCTCACATACTCAAAATCATATGGACCTCTAACTAACAACTACATAAGACAATGACACTTCTTAGAAGGATCAACATTGCAATTGAAAAAGGATGGAAATATATTTCAATTGAGGGAGATTCACAAATGATCATTAATGCTATCAACAAAAATGGATGTGAGGATTAGATAAAAAATAACATTATTGTTGATGTTCATCAACTATTGTTGAAGGTAGACTCTTGAAAATGTGAGCATATCTAGAGAAGGAAATTGAGTAGTAAATAATTTAGCCAATCACGATGTTAATATTTATCCTGGTAAAATTCAAATTTTAGAATGCAAGGAATTGATTGCAAAAACATAACAATTTGAGGAAGATGAAGAATATATTTGATATAAAAGAAAACTAACAATATCTTTGATAAAAAGATAAGTTAAATATTGTTTAATTAACGTAACAACAAATGCAATATTTTGATATTATGATGAGAGTGGCCCTAATAAAAGCCACATCTAGATTATTAAAATATAAAAAAGAAAAACAAAGGATTATTATTATATTGCGTGAGCTCAACCAAATACAACTTCTACAAAGGATACATGAGTTTAAACTCACAAATTATATATATATATATATATATATATAGGGTTGTATATATATATATATATATAGGGACAACCCTTATCGTTTGAATCTTGCGCTTGTCAGTTACTAAAAATAGTGTGGTTGTGACCAACTCTCCTATGTAACACACACATACATACATACATACATACATACATACATACATATATATATATATATATATATATATATATATATATATATATATATATATATATATATATATATGTGATATCGGTAACAGTCCTTCATTGATCTTTGGAGTTGCTATTACCTCACCTTATTGTTAAGGACTCAGCATGAGGGAGACCACCAGTGGTTCAGGATTGGAACCATCGTCGTTGAGTTGGTGCGCACTCAATGGAATCACCTTGTTGTTAATGACTCAACATGAGGGAAACCACTAGTGGCTTAGGATTGAAACCGTCATCGTCGACCTGGTGCGCACTCAACGGAGTTAGGACGATCTATTACCTTTTCCTCAAATAGGCTTACCTCCAAGGTTTGAACCTATATCTCCTCTTAGTAAGCGCAAGAACTTACCAATCACTTACCAATCTACTAACCCTTAAAACTACTAAAATATTATTAAATACATTTTACATGAAAGTGAAAAAGTGCAATGCACCTACACAAATTTCATTTTAAAATGAATAAAGTGAAATATATATTTTTGATTAAATAATGTGGAATAATTTTTTAACAAACATGGCCGTGAACATGAACGAACATATAGTTTGGATATTAAAAAACCTTTAAGTTTGACTTAAACACAACCATTAACTTTAGATAAGCTTGAATATAATCTTAGCACACTAACAAACTTTAAACTTTAAAATGAATAAGTTACAAAGTTTAACATAAAGGAATTTTGAACTTGAGCATGAATATGATCAAACTTTAAACCTAGACGAGCATGATTCAACTTTAAACCTAAAACTCTAACATAACAGGAACTTTAAAATTAAACCTTACATTAATAAATTTTAAACTTAAAGGAAAAAAAAAAACTTAAACAAACTCAAGTATAAATATTAAAATTAGAAGGTTAAAGCACAGCCTAGATCAACAATTTAGGTTTGAAGTTTGAATTTTTTAAGAACACTAAATATTGAATATTAAATATTTTTTTAAAGAACACTAAATACTGAATATTAAATATTTAATTTTAGATGAAGTTTATTGAATGAAGAACATCGAATTCACAAATCACATTTAAATGAATTTTATAAATAATTTTGAACTTAACCATGAACTAAATGAAAGGAAAAATGATTAAATAAATGTTATTAAAAATACTTTTTAAAAATAATATAAAATATTTTAAAATATTTTTTAACATTTAAACTTGTTTTCGAAGGTTAGGTGGATTGGTAAGTGTTTATTTGGTCAGGCATTTATTAAGAAGACACCCAGGTTTGGGGGCAATATGTTTGCAAAGGTAGTAGTTTGATGTGAATCCTCTTAGTGTGCATTAGACCGATAATGATGGTACAAATCTTGAACGATCAGTGGTTCCCTTCACACCAGATCAACAATAACGAAGTGGAATAGGTTTGGTGGGAGTAGCCCCTGTGGTTTGAATCCTTCGCTTAACACTTACTAAAAATGGTGTGGTCGAAAAAATAAAAACACCTAAACTTTGATGGAAACACCTTAAAAGGATCAATTTCAAGGTAAAATTTTTAAGGTAATTATTATGGGTATATTTTAAAATTTAATTAATTATTAATTTTCTTAAACTATTTATGCAAGATTGAAATGGGTCCCATCATATTACATCATAATCACATAGTAGCATAACAAGGGTTTGAAAATTATGCATGTATAATGTGGCAAGGTTCAAAGCTGAGTCTCTTTCCTAGAAGTTGAGGAATATAACCAATTGAACTAATATTATTTGACACTTCAATTAATCAAACAAATTCTGAATGAGTTTACACAAGTTTTCATGAGTGATTCGGTCCCTTATAATGAGTTGGGTTTGAACCTTGGACCTCTCAAAGAAAAGCCAAAGCCCTTACTATAGTAAGCTTACAACTCTTCAATTAATCAAATAATTATGTATGAACACTTTTTTTTCTAAGACTATCTTAACAATAGGAATGCTTTTTATTTATATATTAAATATTAAAGGTTTTCCATCACTCTTTTTTCAATTGATTATATGGGATTGAAATAAGCTCCACCCATATTTCATCATCACCACATAATGACATATTTCATTATTGGAATTTAGTTCCACATTAATACATGTATGTCTCTCCATGTATCACTTGGCAAGATGCAAACAGGTGGTTTGTCTATGTATCACTTGCAAATGTATACAGGTATTAACGTGCAATAAAATTCCAATCACAAAATATGCCATTAGACTTGCATCATCATCATGCGAAGCTAGGTCTCCTAACCAATTGAACTAATGGTATTTAATGCTTTCCAAATCACTTTTATTCTTTATTGTGAATTAGATCTTCATATCACTTTGTCGAATGGCATTTGTTGTAATGGCAGTTGCCTAGTTATTATCATCCATGTGGTTGTGAGGTCGATTCCTCTTGTGTTTGCTCGAGCGCTAATATTTGTAAACGATTTTCAATATAAAAAAAAAACTTCATATCATTTTTAAAAATTTAAACATAATTTAATAATATATTTTTTAAATATAACAAACATAAAATTATATTTCTTAATAAATAAAAATAATTATAGTATCTTAAAATATGTTTTAAAAATTTAAACATAATTTAATAATATATTTTTTAAATATAACAAACATAAAATTATATTTTTTAATAAATAAAAATAATTATAGTATCTTAAAATATGTTTTAGTTCACCAGTAATATATCTCTATTATTGATTGTAAGTTTTTATATTAGTACCAAAAGGTCCCAAAAAATAAAGTATAAACTATAATTTATAAAAAGTTATATAAAATAAAATAAAATTATATTTGAAAATAATTTTATATAATTTAAAAATAAATTAATTAATAAATTAAAAAAATATTAAATAATATTAATTCAATTAAGAAACTTACTATTCAAATATAAACATAATTATCAACCTTAAAATAGAAGTTATGTAGTTTTCTAGGATTTATTTTCACCACCAATGTGACTAGTAACATGACTTCAATTTTTAGCATTTAGTCAATAGTGGAGATTCTAGAACAAAGGACTGCAACTCATATTATAGGTTTCAAGAATAGTGTCATCTAATCTCCTACAAAAAAGGAGGATGGTTGTTAGCGTCAACTTTCCTTTGACAATGACATTTTGCAATGAAAATTTTTAATGCTTTTTATTTAGCATAAGATCTTTAAACTTTTACTTAGTACATTTTAAATAAAATATATTTTTTTTACAAAAATAACATTATTAATTTTTTTAAAATTAAAAATTAAACATCCTACGTTGATAGAACAAACTATATTTAAAAACATAAGAATCACATACTTAATAAATTTTATTATTTTCAAAAATTTCAATACTAAAATTGAAAAAAACAAAATTTTAATTTTTAACATTAAAATTTAACAAACACAAATTTATTTAATAATCAACAATATCATAAATATAAATAACTTAAGTCTAAAGTTTTGAGTAACTCCATTTAAAAAAATTTACGTGTGAATTCCAAAGATAAACAAAACTTTCAACCTCCTAAATTTTATATAATTAATTAAAAATATTATTTATTTAGAAAATATTATTTATTTTAATTTTTACCGTCCTATAACCGTGCTATAAAAACAACCGGCTATTTCTAATTCATTAAAATTTAAGATTAATACGCGGATTTGCGAATACTTAAAGGTCGCGATTCGCTACTAAAATAAGTTTTTGACATAAACAGAAACAAGATTCTTAACGCAAGCAAATAACAAAAACATTTAATGAAAAGAAGGTCGGCAATGAAAAAGCAGTTAAGTCGGTAGTTTCAATTTCAAATTTTTATAGTTTGAGTAAATGTTTACGAAGGGGGTCGGTGGTTATAGTAGTAATTTTCTAATAAAAACGTTCTCATATATTAAAAACATTTGATAACTCTCCCATAAAAACATTTTCATTTATATTAAAAATAAAAAGAAAATACAATGTATTAAATGTTTTAATTTAATAAAATTAATAAATAAAAAACAACCAATCAAAGTTGAACACATACATTCTGCAGATTTGAAATTATGAGCTTTTTTAGGGCGTGACGTGGCTTAGGTTGCCAACTTGAGTGGAACTCTCCAAAACAAAATGAGACCAAAAAGGTTATGGCACAAAGGACAAAAAGGAAGGGGTGGTGACGTTGATTCAAAGTACCGTTGGAGAATCACCAAATCCCATAACGGGCAAAACTCCAAATTACAGGGATAGCGCATATAAAATAGGAGTATTGCACTGCAACGCGCCGGCCCTGATGTCAAAACGAATAACGGGTAATGCGAGCCCACTCGCCATACACGTCGTCGTCGTGGCCGTCTCCTTCCCGATGCTGGCCGCGTCCATACGCCACGGTAAATTCGGATGTGTTTTGAAAAAAACTGTAGAAAATTCTATTCCCTCCACGGTAAATTCGGATGTTGTTTGAAATTTATTGTAGAAAATTCTATTTTCGAGATTCGTCTTGTCAGAAATCACAGTAATTATGTTTAGTATTTACTCTATGTTAATGTATATTTAATGTGTACCTGCGTGTCTTGTGTATTTGAATGTTTCTACTGGCAGTTTGGCTACCGTCCGGTTTCAATGTGAAAGACAAAAAATTACAGCGGTCGGAGCAGAGAAACGAATGAATCTCGCCGGCGGATGACAGAGAACACCGTCTTAGTGGAAGGATCTTTCAAATTCTGAGGTTTATTATTTACGTGACATGATTTTGGCTGAGCAGAAAGCGGAAATACAAGGAGAAGGACCGCTGGAGACGTTTGTAGCTTCTGTTGTTGTTGTATGCGGCTCTCATAATTCTTGAGGTATTTTCTTTACCTTCTTGTAAGGTCTGTTTGTATATTTTCAAAGAATTTTATGTTCCAGGGTTAAACGGGAGAATTTGTAGTGGCAGTGGAGTTTGTTGTGTAAATCCGTGGCTTCGACAGTGTGTTTACAATGTTGACGCGTTTGTAGTCACTTTCGTCCTTGTGGACTAGCCGTTTGTAGCCTTTATATTTGAAGGAGCCACGGTTACTGCAAAGATTTCAAAATGCAGCGTGCTTTTGTTTTCGTCTGTGGAAAATGCAGTTTCTTTTAACTGATTTAGTCTGCTTTCCATATTTTCGGAGTCAAAGCGGTTTTCCATACGTACATATTTTTGGACTTAGGCGGTTTGCGTTCTGTATTTTTGGAAGCATTACGCGGACATCTTTTTCTTGCCTGCCTAGAACGAGTGTTATTTCTTTCGAGGCATGATTTCTTTTTTAGAAACAGAGCTCTTAGCAAATTCTGAGGGTTTAAGGATGTGTATTTGATATATACGTTTTCGTTTGGTGTTCCCCCGTATAATTCCACGCTTTCCGGTTGCTTATGGTTGCCTACAGATGTCTAAGGAACGAAGAACGCTTAACGAGACAAAGAATTTTATTTCTAATGAATTTTACCTCATGCATTCGAAGATCACTGCGGACCTTGCGTTTCGGTAAATGCTTTATCTGCTTCCCGTTGTTCGGCGCTTAATGTGATCCGCCGTTTGTATGCGAAGACATGTCATGTTCGCCGAAAAGTTAAAAATTTGGGAAAATATTTAGCCAAGATTAGCGTTTTAAAGAATTTCCTGGCACGCTAGATCTGTTTAGGGGCTATCCTCTGTTTAGTGTCTTTCCTTGATTTCTGCAGGATAAAGTTATCCAGAAGCAGAGATTTTGGAAACGTCTTATCGGATCATGAGATTTTTGTCTTTAAATTCTTCGTTGGATTTTGAGAAATAGTAACATTCTTCGTGTTTTCTTTCGTTGTAGATTTGAAGATCCAGCGCCCTGTGAAAAAAATTTTGCTTTGTCAAAGATGAAGCATCTTTCAAGAAATCACTCTCATGCTTGGTGGTGGGATAGCCATAACAGTCCTAGACAATCTGCATGGCTTCAGACTACCTTAGGAGGTATTTTGATGCACAAGATTTTAATTTTGTTGGTTATATTTAATTGTCTTCTGATCATTTAGTTTCTCTTCCTGAACATCTGCTTCAATGTATTGACATGATTTCAAGCTGTGTTTGTTGCTATAATCTGGCAGACCTGGATGAGAAGACGAAAGCCATGTTGACAGTCGTAGAATCAGATGCAGACTCGTTTGCTCAACGAGCTGAAATCTTCTACCGAAAGAGGCCAGAGCTTATTGGTATGATTGAGGAGTTTTATAGGGCATACCGTTCATTGGCATTGCAGTACGATAATCTGAAAAAGAACATTAGACAAAATGTCCCAAAAGCGGTCCAGGTCCAGTATGGTCTGTCTGGTGAACCCTCCCCGGAATCCCCATTTAGAAAACAGAGTAACGCTTTGCCCGCAAGCGTAAATCAAGGGTTTAAGAAATTGCTGAGAAGTAATGAAAACTATGGATCTGATTCAGATGCATCAGAAGTAGACGATCCTGAAACAGACAGCTCCAGGAGCGGAAGAAGCACAAGGAGCTTTGATCAGGATTGTGTAAGCACAATATCTTCGGATTCTGAAGCGGACAGTCCCTTCCGCGAAGATTCAGAATCTGAAACCCTCAAAATTAAAGAAATGCAAGCCACAATCTCGAGCTTGCAAGAGGAGAAATCAAAGCTTCTGAAGCAGATGACAACAAAAAACATTCAGACTAAACGTCTTCAAGATGAAATCAACAGATTGAAGAAGGAGAAGGCCTTCTGCCCCGAAGAGATGTCTTTGGTTGTGCAGGAGAGGAGTTCGGCCCGCAAGGAGTTGGACACCATGAAAGTAGAGAACACAAGACTAAGGAATGAAAATAATGTTAATGTTTGGGAGAGGAGTGTCTTGCAAGCCGAGCTGGATATCTCCAAGGCCGAGAACGCGCAGCTTAAGAACAAGAATGAGGCTAATCTGTCGCAGAAGAATGCGATGCAAAATGAATTAGAAGCCATTAAAGCAGAGAATACTAAGCTCAGGAATGAAAATCAGGTTAACGTACAAGAAAATCGTGTTCTTGGAGGGAAGGTCAACAAATTGGAAGAGGATAACAAAAAGCTTTCTAAACAGAAGGAGGTCATGTCGGCTGTCATTGGATTTCTCAACGGGCAAGCTGCAAGTTTGGCTAGGAGCAACGCCAGGTTCCGGAATGAAATGTGCAGAGGCAACCAATTTGTGCCTTGCACTGATGAGAAAAGGGATTTTAGCACCACTCTGGAAGCTAAAGAAAAACTGTTATCAGAACAGAATTCGAGAATAGAGGAATTGCAGAGGGAGGTCTCTCATCTGACAGAGGAAAGTAAGCAACATCAGATTCAACTGCTGGACCGAAATGAAGAGAAAAGAGCAGCCATAAGGCAGCTCTGCATGACGCTAGAAGCATTGAGTACTAAGAACCAGAGATTGCAGGACGCCCTTCAAAGATCCAGAGTTGGAGAAAAGGAAAAGGAGTGGGAAAGAGAGAGGGAAGAGGAAAGAAGCCGCCCGACGAGCAAGATCATTATCAAGAGCAATGCCTCTAACAACACATATGCTTCAAGATGGAAGAAACTGTTTTTTGCAGTGCTGGAGGGTCGATCTCGGGCTACTGTAGCTCTCTGAAAGTTCATGTTTGAGTTTCATCTCTGTAAATTTTGGTCAGATTAAGGTGTGTAAGGTTGAGGGTCGGGGTTGGTTACTAATTTCAATTCTTTCATTTCTATTTTCGGGTATTAGTCAGTATTGCAGGGACTGCCATATATTACGGCGCAAGAGGTCAACTGGCCTTGTCTCTCCCTTTTTGACATTAGGTCGTTGCTATAACATCTCTTCGTAGTTAAGAGAGTACATATGTTTTTTTCTAGCACAGCAAAGCTGTCTTATGGCTTTCTTACACGACCCGTTTCTTTTTGCTTATATATTTGTTTTGGGTTTCCACCAATGGTAATTGGTCAATCAATTTTTTTGAAATTTCATTTCACTCTACAAGTTTGTTTACACGTGTATAGGCCATGTTTACAGGCATATAGATCATGTTCTGCTGTGGTTTAAATCATGCTGTGATTTAAATCTAATTTTTTTTAAAATCAAATAAAAATATTATGTTAAATTTGGTTCCTATTTAATACTTTTCTTCTACGTGTACAGGTCATATCTACACGCATACAGATCATGTTCTGCTGTAGTTTAAATCATGTCTACGCGCATACAGATCATGTTCTGCTGTGATTTAAATCTAAATCTCCTAAAAACGAATCACAAGCTATAATTACTACATATAGATTATATGCCTTAAATTTTTGTAATGGAGATTTTACATATTAGTGGATGTCCCTTGTCCTTGTTTTGTTCCGACTTGTCACGTCTTCCAAGAGAAGGGCAACTATATGGACCACATCAACATATCCCATTACATCGTTGTTTACAATTCCAAGAGGCTATAAACCCAATGCACCCAATGCTTGTGTTTTATGCAGGAGTTTGATCAAAGCCCTATAAATAATCAAGGGGTTGTAAACAATAACCAACCTTAAGCCCAACATTCTATGTTGACAGGAAGTACGTTTCGAAACGTTAACCGTGTCATTTCAAAACATACATGATTAAAATCTATGATTTTATATAAACATAATTAACTTATAACAGCAGGCGCAACGGTTGTTAAAATATATTAAACTTATAAATGGAGACGTGTGACCGTGGGTTAAAAAATTGGCCGACCTGGAGAATTCACCCTTTTCATAACGTTAAAAACACATCTTAAAGTCAATACGTTCAAAATAGACGCATAGTTTTAAACATCGTCGCTATCGATGACAGTCTTGTCTGTACCGTGGGAGCAACGTGCCACATGTGAAAGAAAAATTCAAATACCGTGGAGCGCTTTCCCTAGTTCTTGTTTGTCTTGATCCCCGTACTACATAAGTTTAAAAGATATAATAAATTTTTCAAAAGTTATCGTTAATTCCTAATTCTTTTGTTTGCTTGTATAATGTCCATTCTAAGTCCACGACAATAAAGTAAGATTCAGCAAATTAAAGGTTCAATATAATTATTATTATGCAAAATAATTGTAAATCTCCGTATTGGTAGAGACGGGGAGATCCAAAGGAAATGAAGATATTTCTAAAAGGGAAAAACTGACATGAGAAAATTATATTTAACTTTACCTTCGAAAGGCGGCAAAATTAAATTATTGTGAGTTTGGATTTTTATTAGAAGTTTAGTTATTACATTTACACTATTTTTTAGTAATTGCCAAGTGCAGGGTTTAAATCAAAGGAGTTGCTCCCAACAAGCCTATATCACCTTGTTATTGTTGACCTGGCATGAGAGGACTATCAGGTATTTGTACCATTGTCGATCTAACATTTCGAAGTTCAAATCAGACTACTACCTTTGCAATAAGCATACCCCAAGGTTTGAATCTAGGTCTCTTCTTGTAAGTGCTTGCCTAGACACAAACAACTACCAATCCACCTAGCTCTTGAAGACTAAAATTTAAGTTTACACGAGTTTTTATGTGAATCCCCTCATACTGAGTGGAGTTTGAACTTCAAACCTTATTACATGTTCATATTATTACATATTTAAAAGAGGATAGGTTGATTGATAATATTTTAGAGTTTGTTAACTTTATTCAACAAATTAATTAATAACTTTCTAAATCCCATTAACCTCATCTTATCCAAAAAAAAACTAGAAGAATTGTAAAATTGTTTCATTTATTTCATCTTTTTCTATACAGAGCAATGTTAAACTATCTTGGATGTGCTTGGTTTTGATTGATGAAACAATAACTAAAGCAGTATTTTTTGTATTCATATGGGACTTTTCATCTATATTTATATAATATATTTTCTTGATCTAAATTAGCCAATGCAAATGCCTTCATTTTTGGATTTATTAATTAAACTATTATTCTATCAACCGAAACATTTTAATTGATATATTTTTTTTTGTTCACCACCATTATTCTATTAACTAGAACATATTTTTAGTTGATATTTAATTTTTTTAGTTAATATTTTTTACTTCTGTTTTTAAATATTACTTAGTTTCTCAGTAGTTATAACTTGATGTTTTGAGTAAAATTGTATTAAGATCAATTACTTATAACATCTTAAACCTTAATTGGGTAATACCTACCAATATTTCATTGTATGGGTTAAGAACTTATTGATACAACCTCAATTTTCTTAAAAACTAGAGTAACATCCTTAAAACTAAGATATATTGATAAAAATTGTAAGAAAATTTTGTCTTCCAATATGGGTGAAGAACTTATTAATACAACTTCAATTTCCTTAGAAACTTAGTAACATCCTTAAAACTAAGATATATTGACAAAAATTCTAAGAAATAATTGTCTTCCAATAACAATATTCTTTTTAGCTAATTTATTATAGCAAGATGCAAACTCATCCTAAGCATACCTCGACAACTTCATTCATGATATGCAAAAAGTCTCATTTTCTTCTTTGTAACCTCTACACTCTATACATGCTAGAGTTGATTTTGCATGTCTTCTTCTTTAGGAAACTAATGTGGTTGTTCAAGTGGAGAATTTAGAAGAATGCCTAGCAATTACATACCCACTTCATTTTCTTCTTCCTTGATGTACATTAATATTAGAATAGTCTATATATTTCTAATCATCACTTCATCTTAATTTGACCTACAATGTAACTTTGAGAAATGTGTTGCCATATTTTGTGCACTCTTTTCAACCAAATCAAGCACATTAACATCAACTCTACTTTCATCAACATTCTTAGTTTCCACAAGGAAATTAAACTTATAGTGCTTTTTTATTTACATTCATGACAATCTACTTTGGTCAAGTTCCTCGTAGACCTCATGCCCATTTTTAGAGAAGGTTCCTAAGTCACATTTTCTCCTTGTAGTATGGCTAGTTAATTCATGTATTTCTGTTAAATCTTCTACCTTGTTGGAGGAAATAGACAAAAGAAACATGTTTATTTTTGCTAATTGAGTTACTTACCTCAAGGTTGTTGGAATGGTCGGTACTAATGGAATTGGTTTCTCCTTTACAATATCTTCTTTTTGCTTTGCAATATCATATGCATTTTAATAGTGGTTGACTACGTATAGCCTAATAATTACCTTCAACCCTATAACAAAATATTTATAAAGCATTCTATATATGTTGGTGATCAAGTTTTCACGCAAGTTTTCTTTATGAATATGGGCCTTCACCTTCTTTCAAAGCTCTTACACCCACTTACAATAGTATCAATTTTTCTTATAGGATTCTTAGACCAATTTCATTATCTTTCATCAAATTGGAGTATTTATGTCATAGGCTTTACCAGGGTTATGCATAGCGACGAATCACCATTAATTTGATAATATTAGGATTTTTCAAATTTTAAAATTGGTAAATATGAGGACCCTAGATGTCGGCCCATTCGTTCGAAATTTTTGAGAGCAATTTTTTTTGGGTTGGTTTGTCCCACTTTGATAATAATTTCATTATTTTTATTTTAAATTGCCAACACTTCTGCCTAAATCGTGGATGTTTTCACCTTGAAATTATAAATAATTTTATTTATCCCACCAAATTTACCTCTTATACCACCAATATTGTTGAAATAAACCGAACATATTTCTATTGATTAGAACCAGCTTAAATATTACATTGAGAGCCCAGATGAGCTTGTAATCGTAGGATCTAATCAACAACTTAGGTCTGTAAAAAAAAGTAAAATAGACCAAATATTAGTACGCTAACAATAGCGTAACTAATCTAGGTAGTTAACTAACTACCCTATCAACATAAATAAAGTAATAATAAGAATTACTGTAGTAAATCTAACATCCCCCCTTATTACATTATTTATGTAATCTAAAAACGACTAACATCCCCCCTGATTACATCAGTTGGTAATACAAAGAGAGCTGCGAAATAATTCAAATTTGACACGTGCAAGTGCCTTAGTGAAAATGTATGCAACTTGAGCATTGGTGGGAATGTGTTGAAGCTGAATTCGGTGCCTTGGAACTTTGTCTCGAATGAAGTGACATTGTGTGTCAATGTGCTTGGTTCTTTCATGATGTACTAGATTCTTGACAAGATTCAAAACACCCATGTTGTCGTAGAATAAGTGTATTGGAGATTTTGATGGAAGACCCATACTTATGAGGATGCGACACAACCATATCACTTCACACACAACTTCACGTGCGATGCGATATTTTTCCTTTGTTGATGAAATAGCAACCACCTGTTGCTTCTTGTTGTGCCAAGAGACAAGACCAAATCCAAGATGAAACAAGTATCTAGAAGTTGATTTACGGTCATCATATGATCCGACATAGTCGGAGTCCGTGTATCCATGTAAGAAGAATTTGTTTTTCCTCTTATATTCTAGGCCATATTCCATTGTGCCACGGACATAGTGAAGAACGCGCTTTGTTGCTTTCCAATGTGTAGTCTTAGGCTCCTGCATGAACCTCGAAAGATAGTTGACAACAAATACGATATCTGGCCTAGTGTTGGTCAAATATATGAGACTCCCAATCAACTGGTGATAGAGAATACCATCTACCTGAGGTGAATCATCATATCGCGATAACTGAATTCATGTTTCCATCGGAGTTGACATTGGCTTGCAATCAGTCATGCGATATTTTTCCAATAGGGTCTTGGTATATTTTTTTCGAGACACTTTGATGTAGTGCTCCTGCTGGCTAACTTCCAGACCAAGACAATAATGGAGAAGTCCGAGATCTGACATCTCAAAATATTGACACAAGTCTCTTTTGACAGTAGAAATTATTGTTTCTGAACTCCCTGTAATGAGCAGATCATCAACATAGAGTACAAGCAACACTATTTCAGAACCTTGTTTCTTAAAATAGAGGTTTGCATTTGACGGACATCTCTTAAAACCATGCTGCAAAATGTGATGATCCATTTTTATATACCAAGCCCGAGGGGCTTGTTTCAAACCATATAAGGATTTTACCAATCTACAAACTTTCTGTTGTTGGCCTTCCACTTCAAATCCTTCCGGTTGAGTCATGTAGACTTCTTCTTGGAGATCACCATTTAGAAAAGCACTCTTGACATCCATTTGGTGTACTTTTCACCCATATTGCGTTGCCATAGCACAAAGAACTCGAATGGTTGTCATCCGAGCAGTAGGTGCAAAAGTTTCCTCATAGTCAATGCCTTCTCTTTGAGCATAGCCCTTTGCAACAAGTCGGGCCTTATGCTTATCTATTGTACCATCTACCTTATACTTCACTTTATACACCCATTTGCAGCCTAAGGGCTTCTTTTTGTATGGCAGATCGACAAGCTTCCAATTTTTGTTTTTCATCAAAGACTTATACTCTGCATCCATAGCGACCTTCCACTAAGGCTCACCAAGAGCAACTTGCACTGATGCGGGTTCAAGATCGTCTATGGAAGACATAAATACCCTATCACTATCAATATTCATATCTTCTGTATCTCTCTCTGGATCTACAGAAAGTTCCTCAAAAGATTGACACAACTCATCAACCCCAGTATTCTCTGTTGCAGCTTTCTCCTGTCGAGCCATGCTACGAGTACGAGGCCTATCCAATGTCAAATCTGGTGGAGTGTATAGCTTAGAGTCTTTGATTGTATTTGTATACCACTTTGTATTCTTCTTCTGAGGTGTTGAAGAAGATGAAGACATACCTCCAACTTTTGATGAAGGAGATTTATCAACCTTAGGTTCCACAAGGTCTAGGTATACATCTGATGTGGGTTCTGATGTGAAATCCTCATCAAAAACTACATCTCTATTGATGTGTATCTTCTTGGTTAAGGTATCAATCAAACGATAACCCTTAGAGTGCTCATCATACCCAAGAAGAATACACTTCAATGTCTTCTCATCTAGCTTCTTCCTTTTCTCTTTTGGTATGTGCATGAAAGCTTTACATCCAAAAATGCGTAGATGAGAAATGGAGGGTTTCCTACCACTCCATGCTTCCTGTGGAGTCATTCCTTTTAGAGCCTTTGTGGGTGCCCTATTCAATAGATATACTATTGTGGTGACAGCTTCTGCCCAATATAGTTGCTCAAGACCAGCTCCCGTGAGCATGCAACAAACCATTTCCATGATGGAACGATTCCTCCTTTCAGCAACTCCATTTTGCTGAGGAGTATAGGTAGTAGTTAACCTGTCGTGTGATCCCATTTTATTTCAAGAACTCGGAGAATTATTTAGAGGTGAACTCCCCCCTCGATCTAAGCGGAGGGTCTTTATAGAAGTCCCCGACTCCTTTTCAACGATTTCTTGAATTGCTTGAAAGAAGCCAAATGCTTCGATTTCGATTGAAGAAAGAATACCCACATCTTTCGTGAGTAATCATCTATGAATAACTAAAAATACCTCTTACCCCCACAACTTTTGGGAGTGATGGGATCGCACAGATCAGTGTGAATCAACTCCAGAGGTTTATTTGCTCTTGTAGAGCTCCTTTCAAAAGTCACTCTATGTTGCTTTCTTGCCAAGCAGTTAGAGCAAACGGGTAAAGTGGTAGAAAGGGAAGGAAGACCTTTTACCATTTCATACTTACTTAATTCAAGTAAGTAACCAGAACTCAAATGTCCATATCTCTTGTGCCATAGGGAAGTTGCCTCCTTTGTAGAGACTGTCATGGCGACATGTGGAGTAGAGATAGCATCTAAGGCAAATAAGCCATGCTTATATGAAGTAGTGGCAATGTTCTTACCCCTCTTGGTAATAGAACAACACTTCTTGCCTCCCTCAACACTAAATTTCACAACCATATCTTTGTCCAGAATTTGTGTGACTGACAACAAATTGTTTGCCAATCCTGGAACATAGAGAACTTTGTCAATCTGACACTTGCCATCAGGAAGAGTGACTGAAACAGTACCTTCTCCCTAAACCTTGTAGGTTTTATAATCAGCAATAGTGACAGGTTTGCCCTCTTTGGCCTCAAAAGACTAAAACCACGATTTGTCACCAGTCATGTGCTTAATGGCTCCGGAATCAACATACCAGATAGGATCCGTCTGCTTGGACACTGTGGTAGTCATGAGAACTTTGTGGGCTCTCTCAAAATCTGTGTCAGATTCTTCAAAAATAACATTCACTTGTTTTTTCTTTTGTGGTTTGTTTCGACCTTTCTGTTTTGATTGTTTATTCTTATGCCAACATCTATTTGTATCATGACCTTCTTTGTCATAGATCTTGCAATATCACTTTTTCTATTGAGGTTGTTGAGTTTGTTTCCCTTTTGAATCCTTTTGTGAATTCCCTCCCTTCTGAAAATTACCCTTCTTCTAGTTTTGCCCTTTCCTGTTGATGTAGAGGGCAGTGTTAGAAGAATCATCTTGCTGTAGTTGGCGTGCCTCCTCCTATTGAAGCATATTAACCAATTCTACAAAAGTAACTTTTCGTTGCGACACCTGAAGGGAAGTGATCAACACCCGATAAGAATCAGGTAAAGCTCTCAATACAATTGAGGTAAGAAGCTTATCTTCATCCGGTTCTCCTAAAGAATTCAACTTTGCTTTTAATTCTGACACTCTGCAAAGAAAAAATTCAACTGTCTCCCCTCGCTTCATGCTTAGACTGTGTAATTGAGATTGAAGAAATAGAATAGTGGAATCATTCTTTCCCTCATAAATAGTATTAAGGGCATCCCATGCCTCTTTACTATTTGCACAGTCAACAATATGGGGTTGAACTTCATCAGCCACAACAAGCAAAATGAGCACCTTTGCTTTGTTGTCTAGCTTGTCAAAGTCTTTTGAGTAGTAGATGGAGTTGTAGCACTAGCATCATATGAAGGTCTTATTGTTGCTCCAGATACAACATCCCATAAGTCATCCATGACCAGGATAGCCTTCATATTGTTTTTCCATGGTGTGTAATTAGGACCTTTCAACAACTGATGAGAATCAGTCATTAATTTTGCAGACATGGTGAAGGTTCCTTATAACACCAATTGGTCCCCCTTTCTATATACCTTGTGCTAGGCCGTTATACCGTACAAAATACCCGCCCTTACGTGAGGGAAACTATAGGTATTTTGAAAGATAAAAAAAATCACCCGCCCTTACATGAGGGAAACTATAGGTAATTTTTAGAGATCATACGATACGTGGAACTTAAGTAGTACTGAAAGGGAATAGTCTTGTTGATGGCACCTACCATAGAAAGTCTGCAATCCTCATGCGTGGGGCGTAACTTCCCCTAAACACTTTGGATTTCAGAACTTTCGTCAGGATTTACGCCTAAACACAAGAACTATTAGGGTAATGGATGGAGTAAAAAAATGCAAAATGGCAAACTTATCTCTCCCCAACGATTTATAGAGAACAAGCTCATACGTCGTTTTGGCAGTTATAATAGGCGGCGGATACAGTGGCGCAATCACGACAGCTTTACCTGTAAGTGCTAGCCAGAGGTATCACAAATACCGAACGCTGCAGTGCAATAAATTGCATGGATGGATTTTAATTATTTCGGGGACTTAGGAGTGAATTTCATTTTAACTTTTATTGTTATAGTGCAAAAAATGAAATATGCAACATACAACATAAACAAAAATAACCCACTAGGTGTCGGGTGCAGCCGAAAATGCACCTTTACAATAATGCCAAATTTTCTTTTCAAAAAATTACTCACTTTCCCCCCTGTGATTTTTGGAAAAAAATACCCCCGAAATTTTTTTTCTTAACAAAGCATTTTTTTATAATTATTATATATTTTTAAAGTTAAAAAAAATAATTTTAATTTATATAGTTTAAAAAACTATGAAAATATAAATTAAAATCAAATTTTAATTTATATAGTTTTAAAACTATAGAAAAATAAATTAAAATTAAAATTTTAATTTAACTAAAAAAATAATAATTAAAAAAAAACTTTAGAAAAAAATATTTTTACCTTTTTTTTCTCCAAGGGGGAGTCGGCGGGATTTGAACCCCCAACCTGCAGGCTCCTTGAGCCTTATCGCACAGTCCACCACCAGGTAGACTAGTGGGCTGATCCGAAAGGATCAGGGACCCCCTCCCTATTTGAGGAGGGTCCCTTAACCCCTGCCCCTACTGGCGCAACCGCTTGGCCGCAGCTCCCTCTATGGCTGGCGTCGCCAGGTGGCCACGACTGCACCTTTCCTCTGCTGCTGGTCGCGACGGATTGGCGTCGGCTACTGGTGGCAGCGAAAAGACGCCTGTCGCTGCTGGCAGCAGCCGGGATGGCCTGGCGTCGCACGACATCTGCTACTGCAGGCAGTCGCGGCTGCTGCAAGGTCATCGCGGTTGCAGCAAGTGGCCTACGTCGCGGGGGGGAGGGGTGCGACGCGTGTTGCGTGAAAAAATAAATCACGCGACGACGCGAGGGGGGGTGGCATGTGATTTTTAATCACGCGCAGGGGGAGGGAGGGAGGGAGTGGCGTGAGAAAAAATATGCACAGGAGGTGCGCAGCGCAGGTGGGCAGGGGGGGTCTGAGTGTTTTTTTTTGTAAAGATGCGTGCTCAGCAAAAAAACATGCATAGACCAGCGCTGGGAAAAAAAAATTCCCAGACCAGTGCTGGAAAAAAAATTCCCAGACCAGCAAGCTTTCGCTTCCTCCCAAAAAAAAAAGCTTTTCTCCAGGCAAGACCAGCTCCAAAAAAAATGTCGCGTCCTCTCTCTCTCACCCTTTTGGCTCTGATGCCATGTTGAAATAAACTGAATAGATTTCTATTGATTATAACCAGCTTAAATATTATATTGAGAGCCCAGATTAGCTCGTAATCGTAGGATCTAATCAACAACTTAGGTCTGTAAATAAAAAATAAAATAGACCAAATATTAGTACGCTAACAATAGCGTAACTAATCTAGGTAGTTAACTAACTACCCTATCAACATAAATAAAGTAATAATAAGAATTACTGTAGTAAATCTAACAAATATATATACCTAACATCCAAAACATTGATTGTCCTTGAAAAATAACTTGTAGCAGTGAAAAACAACATGTAGCAACAAAAAACGATAGGCAAAAAGCAAATACGAGTGGTAATAGGAATAAACGATCGATAGCAAAGAAAAATAGACTACCAATAGTAAAATACATATCAAAGACTACAAGTAGAAGAATACACAACAAATACCTATAGGTAGCGTTGATGCTACGGATCAATATGTTTGTCGATTGGAAGTATTTGATTTGCTATCAATTGACAACATCTCCTTTGTTTTCGATCAACATCTCCTCTATTGTCGATCAATAGTATTTTCTATTGATTGACAATAGAGGAGATGTTATCGATTGATAGTGTTGATGTTGACGATCAACATCTCAACATCTCCTCTACTGTCAATCGATAGAAAATATTATCGATCGAAAACATCTCCTCTAATATTGATCGATAGCAGATGTTATCGATCGATAATAGAGGATATGATACCAATTGATAGCATCAATGTTGTCAATCGATATCAATCGGTATCTCAGCATCTTGTAGAGGAGATGTTATCGATCGACATCATATCCTATACTGTCGGTTGATAGCAGATGCTATCGATTGACAAAAAATAAGATGATATCAATCGAGATCATCTCCTCTACTATCGATTGGTAGCAAATGTTGTCAATTGAAAGCAAAGAAGATGTTGATGATTGAAAACATCCTCTCTATTGACCGTTAGTAGTATATATCAATCGGTAGCACTTTTACTTTTGAAGTAGGGAACCTTCTAGGAGGCGTAACTTTTGATTCAAAGCTATGTTTTTAATTTTTTAAACCACCTAGATCGACAAGATCTATGCTTTAAAATTATCTATGATCAATTTGGAGCTTGGTAAAATCCTCAAAAAACCCTCAAAAGACCTCCAAAATGAGCTCTAAAGTTGTTGAAGTGTGATACTTGAGAAAAAGCAAGTAGAGATCTAGTAAGGGTAATGTGTAGAAACCCTTAAAGGATGTTAGATCTTGGTAACCTAAAATTATGGATTTGGTAAATATTGTTGTCTTATCATAAGAATATATGAAAAATGAGCGGTAGCAATATTTTGTAATTGATTCACCCTATTTTTATAATTTTTGATGGAAAAAAAAGTAATTCACCATGTCTGCTACATGAGTTTGGACATGATTCACCTCAATTTTGAAACTAATTCACCTCATTTTTATAAATACATTTCAGGTCTGACCTTTTACGCATAGCCTTGGAATTTACTCCTTAATCATATGCTCACTAATCTTATTTAATGAATTCTGACTCAATCCTCTTGCATCTTATACCATTGCAAGACAAGACCATTCAAGAAGGCTAAAAAGGATTTCTTTTTGAAGACCCTTCCTTTTCAATCCATTCCAAATGCAATCTTTTTTATACTCGTATGAATGTTTTAAGGGATTTAGTTGATTGGGCTAAAAAAGGACTATTTCCCCATATTTTCTATAAGAAAACTATTATAATCCCACGTAGGATTACAATTAAGCATTGAAGTTATGTCCTTCTAGTGATCCTTTAATATTCACTAATAGTTGTTCTCTAAAAAGTCAAGTTTACATGAAGTCGAGTTAAAAGTTCTTTATTGAGTATTACAACCTTCTTACAATCTATGTCCTTAACAAAATATAACAAATACATACACATAGATTCCCATAATATACAATAGTACATATTTTGTGGAGTCATGAGTGTACTATGTTTGAATGCTTTGTTTATCTCAAGTCAAACATAACATTTTAAATATTTTGAAGTGTTTATTTCATAGTTGAGAGACATAAACTTGAAGATCCTATTTTAAGTAATCCTTTGCAATTAAAAAAAATTCATATATATAATTTTTTTTGTAACATGAATACGTTTCACATAATTTTCATTTAATATAACGTAATGTTCTAGATAGACCCAATGTTTTAAAGAATGTAATATTAATATTTAGTAGATACTCTATATGTGATGAATTTTTATTTATAGGAATGTTACCACATATTCATCTATGCTTAGATTTTATCTTGATCTATCTCATTCAAAGATTAACACTTCTAACCTCTTTATGACCTACACTTTTCTACTTTAATAAGAAATCATACATCCTAAGGAAATGAAGGACATTTTCAATTTCAAACTAGAGTAGTTATTTATCATTACTAGTGTCACCTTTTTAAATATCATAGTAAATTAGATTGAGTTGTATTTGTTCTTGACATTTTTGAAGTTATACATGCTTTGATACAAGATACTATAAAACTTCACTTTATATTAGCTTCCATTTTTCTTTTTATACAAAATACCATTTCATTTAAGACCTTTAGCAAGTGAACTCTTCAAGAAATTACTCTTGTTGATTAGTTCTATGGGTATATGCTTACATATTACATGATTGTACAAGATATTTTTGATATTTTTCAACTTCCTCAAAGTGTTATTTTTCCACAATCAACTCCTTGACATCATTTTCACTAAGAGATAAAATCTCACTTGACCAGTTGCCTTCTAAAATTTGAATTTCACTAGGATGAAGATCAACACCGCAATTCACTAATTTATCTGCTACCCAATTTCCTTCTCTATAAATATGCTCACACTTCCAAGAGATTACCTCTAGTAATAGATGATGAACATCATCAATAATATTTTTTATAATGTCTCCACATCCATTTTTGTTAATAGCAATAATGATAATTTGTGAGTCCCCCTCAATTGAAATATATTTCCATCATTTTTCTACTACATTTTTAATCCCTATAAGAAGTGCCCTAGCCTCTACATGGTTGTTAGTTGAAATTCCATATGATTATGAATAAGCAAGGAGAATTTCACCTTCACTATTCCTAAAAACTCCACCTCCACTAGTTTTTCTTGGATTTCCTTTAGAAGCACCATCAAAGTTAATTTGATAAATCCAATTTTTGGGCATTTCTATTTTACCATAGATCGAAGTAGATCCTTTATTTTAATTACATTTTCATAAATGACTCTTCCATGTATGTTTAAATCTTGTAGCCAAGTTATTAGCATCTCTTTTTCTACAATTGAGACTTTCCATGACATTCTACATGAGAGGCAATAATATAGTTCTAAACTTGAGCATGATTTTGAAATTTATTTTTAATAATTTTGTTATTCCTTTCAAGTCATAAATTCCAAAAATAATGGCAAGGAAAATCCTCCAAAGAATACATAATGCTTTAGCTTTGAAATAATTAAACCAACATTTCATCAACTCTTTCAATGTTGATGGAGCTACCCAATATAATTTTATACTTTTTTTAAAATAACCCCAAATGGTGTGAGCAAACAAACAATGAAGAAGAAAATGATCTAATGTTTCTAAATCATTTTCACACTAGGCACATCTAAAGGGTCCATAATATATTCTTCTTTGTAGACTCTCAATAATCTCTGTATTGAAATAAGTAATCATTCACTTTGATTTGGTTAACATTGTGTTGTATTTTTTTAGTGTCCCCCAAGCACATATATTTTTTTTATAAGTAACTAGAATTTTATATACAAATTGGGTTTTTTAAGAGGATCCCAAAACCTTATAACAAAAATGGTCGTAGCACCGAGATTTAAAACAATTCCTTAGTACATGAAAATAAACACAAACTGAAAGGGAAAGGGCCAAAAACAACCCTTGATCTAGCAGAAAGACCAGATTCTAGTACCAACTAGTGAGGCCCACTTTGCAAAAATCATGTCCTCCCATTGTTGGCAGTCTGGGATCCTCCCAAGGGTGGATACAACAGTTTGGGATCCACCCGAGGGTGGATATAGAAGTATGGATCCTCCCTAGGGTGGATACAGTGCACCTGCCCAGATCGACGTAGGGAGAGCGGGAAGGCCAAGAATAACTTACAACCATAAATCCTGCCCAAAAACCAGAAGCAGGGAATTTTTAGAAAACTGGAGAGGATCCTCACCCAGGGATGACTCGAGATGCAACCTAGGGTGTAGCGGAGTAGCAAGTAGCCGCACGAGAAAAGCAACAAGCAGCATCGGGATACAGGCTAGGGATCAGCAGTGGGATAGCCTGGGAAATGGTATCAGGGTCCTCAAAGAAAAAAATGGGAAGCCTTCGCATGAGCCTAAAAAGTGGAACAACACTACTGGGGATATCTACAGGCCAAGATATCCCTGTGCACAACAAGGAGAAATACGAGGAAGTCGAAAGGATCTAGGGAAAACAAAAATAGGTGCAAATACAGGATCTCTGAAGCCAAAACTGAAGGAGGAAGGAGGGACCATAGTTGCAAACACACTGATATCCCCCTAGACCAGAGAATACAGAAGGAAGCCCCCACCACTCCAGTAGAAAGGCCCAAGAACCACCATCCTTGCTCATGAATAGATCTAGGGAATTGGGACTAGAAGCCCCTGAACAGGAATTGGAATGAACAACTTGAGAATCCCAGGTAGGAAGCGACAACAGGCACAAGTATGGGATCCTCGAAAGCCTAACCTCAAGGAACCATGTCTGCATACACTGATCATGGATCCCCCAAGATCCAGACATGCAACAAAAACCCTAGGAACCCCAGAAGAAGGGACCAAGATCCCCCCATCCTTGCTCATGGAAAGCTTCAGGGAATTGGGACTGGGACTGGGAACAACCCAGGAAGAGGAAGAGGCCCACCCCGAAGGCCAACCAATGCCCTGGGTGTCCACCAAATTGTAGATCTAGCAAGAAGAAGCCTCCAAAAAGGAAACCAAAAAGGGCCCAACCCAACAGGATGGGACTAGCAACAACCACAGGCATCCCAGAGAGGAGTCATTTGGAAGAAGAGGAAATTGATCCCCCAAACCAACCCCAAAGTAGAGAGTACCTCACAGGATGCACCAGGAAGCAGTAGAAATCCCAACCTACCACCACCATCGATCGAGGAAGCCCTGGGAACCAGATCCATGCAAAAAACCTATAAAAAACCCTAGGGGAAAGCCTAAGGGAGAACGGGAAAGGGATCCCAAAAACATGCAGGAAACCCTAGGAGACCCCTGGGATGCACCAGACCACGGGCTCAAGTAGGGAAACCCTAAAACTGCTAGGAAAGGAGCGAAAAGTGGAGAAATATCTCCCCCAAGGAGATCATCTGCTACAAAGCATTCCCAGAGTGGGATGACCCGGGATGAGCCAGGGACTGGGCAACAACCAGGGGAGGGGGGGCAGGGAGAGGGAGCAGGACCCTCACCCCAAGCACATATTTATATTGTAGGATGATATGTATTATTTAACTAACCAATGATATGTCATTTTGACCATTTATTGAGCTAAACTTGGATAATTAATATGGGTTATCTTCCACAAAAATAATCAAATTGAACTCTTGTTGGGCAAAGACCTAGTATACATGAATGATGGATGCTTGACCTGTTGTGACTCCTTCACAACGACCCCAAAATTGGGGACCCACCTTAAATTTTGTGATTTCGGGGAATTTTTGTTTATCCAATTTTGCTCGCATCAAGGTCTTTGAAAATTTGCTTTCACTTTGGAATTGCTGACATATTTGCATTTTGAAGGTTTGAATGTAGTTGCAATGCTTCAAACTGAATATTTTGATTATTTGCATATTAATTGCATTATTTCAAATCAAATAATTTGATTAAAATCATTTTCAAAGGTTTAAATGATTAATTTTCATTTAAATAATTAAATTTTATTTTAGGGTTAACCCTAAAATTAATGCAAAATTGAAATGGACATATCTTGAGGTAGGCAACTCCGTTTGATCTCATTCAAAACTTGGTAAAAAGATATGGATTTTCTCTTTCTAATGATACCAAACTTGCAAGATTTCAAATGTCAATTTCACCAAAAAAATAGTAGTTTAATTTAGCAATATGAGAACTTTGAAATAATTTTGGAAAAAAAGGAAAGTTACGGAAGAATGAATAATAATAAAGTTTGGTTTTGTTTTAATATTATGATTATTATTTCATTATGCAGGTAATACAAGGGCAAGGGTTGAAGAAGATAGTTATAAAATCCGTTCCCGGTGATGAAACAGAATAACTAAACTTTTCAAATTATAAATAAATCATTGAGATTCATGGAAAAGGTCGGACATTTTATACAGGTGAAGGAGGAAAATTTGGATAAGCCAAATCAAAGTTTGAAGAAAGCTACAGTGGATGATGTGAAAGACACAGATAGTGGAAATTATTGTAAGATTTTATAAATTGTTTTAAGCATTTTGGATCCAGATTTGTGCAAGATTGTATTTGGAATTAATGAAAGTGTTTAATACAATTTTTATTAGTTTAATATATCCTTAGAAGATTGCATCAATTCATTTGATTTACTGTGTGAATTTGGTGAACATTGGATTTGGTTTAGTATATTTTGTTAATGATATTGTAGAATTTGTTCCGAGAATTAGATTTAATTTCTAAAGTTTAAATCTTTTATTATTTTATTTTCATTTTGAAAACTATATATTATAACCTAGTATAATTTTTATAAAGTGAAATTATATGGCTAGGTTATAATTAAATTTATTATTCAAATATTAAATTAATTAATATTTGAATTAATAAATTTATAAGGATAAATGAATATTCTAATTCTCACCTTAATCTCATAAGGTTGAGGAATTAGAATTGATATCTTTAGAATTCAATTTGGATTTTATTTTAATATAGTTCTATTTATTTTAAAAATCCAAATTTCATATCGGAGATCATATTTACTCTTTAAAATATTTAATTTCATAAATATTTTAAAAAGTAAATATTACAGGAAAATCTGATTTATAAACTTTATTTTATCATAAAATCCAAAGTTTATAAATTAGTTTCATATCAAGCCCTATGTTTTAATCATTAATAAGGTTTTAATACCTTATAAATTGGGCAAGACATTATTACATTTGTTCACCTCTTTGATATTTTGGACATAATTTCATAAGTGGATTGAACAAATAGTTTCTTTTATCAAATAGACCTTTGAAGTTGAATCATAATAAATTGTTATATTTAAAGGTTTATTAATTTCATTAACTTTGATCTTGTTAAAGTTAGGTGAAGTTTGATTTAAAATGCTAAATTTATTTAAAAGACATTTTATTGAGATATTGTATCCAGATAATGAAGTAAATGTTGCATACGTAAATTTAACATCATAAAGTAAACTTTATTTCATTATTGGATAAATAAATGGGTATGAAAGGCATGTTTTACATGATGAACTTGAAATCATTTACCTAATTCCTAGGCCCCTTGTTAATAGAAACTTGCAAACCAAGAGTTTATTCAAGCACTTATACAAACATATATGCATAACACTATAAAACATTAAGTGAGAACCTTGGAGAAACTTTATTTTCTTTGCAAGAGAGAATTGTAAATTCTAAGTTGTCGAGTGGTTTTGTAACCTGACAAAATCACACCTCAACAAATTGGCGCTAGAAGGAGGGCATGAAAGGTAAATATTTTATTTTCATTTGAAGTCTTTCAAATCTTAGTTTAAAAAAAATTGAAATTTTTTGATTTATGTTGCATTAATGTTAATCTGTCATAAATTCAAAAATTAGGTTATGATTCAATTCTTGTGAATTTTCATACATAGCCTTGCATATTAAAATTGGTTCAATGGCAAAAAATGATTTACCCTATTTTAAGCATGATGGGATGATTACAGTTGAAGAACATATTCAGGCATATAAAAACATTATGTTTCATTTTCAAATTATGCAGGAAGATGTTCTCTGTAGAATGTTTCCATACACATTGGATGAATTTGCTAAAGATTGGTTTATCAATTTACCTGCAGGTTCTACCGCTTCTTGGAATCAACTAGAAACAACGTTTCTTGAACATTTTGGAACATTGGTTGACACGGATTTGTTATCAAATCAATTTTCCTCTATCTGTAAACAACCTAATGAATCCATGAGTCAATTTAATGATAGGTTTCATAAGTTGTATACTGAAATAGAGATACACTTTATCATTTCAGAAGAAGTTGTTCAAATATACTTGGAAGCTTTAGATCCTTTTATTGTTAAGTGTTTAGAAAAGTTTCTTAAAGATTTATCCTTATCTAACGCCTATGGTGGGGCAATAGTTGTAGAACAATGGTTGATTTCAAGAGGAATTGATGTGGGTAGATTATCATTACTTAACCCTAAGGTTTCAAATCAATTACCACCTATGAGTCATGATACACATTTTTTGACACCATCAAATGAAATTGAATGTCCTAGTTTTTCAACTACTTTTGATATTGTTCAAGAGGAAGTTCAAGTTTCAAATCCAATATCTATCAATGAGGATTGTAGTAATCAAGTTTATCAAAATGTAGAAATGCATGAGTCTTCAGATATTGGAGGAATCTTAGATCTAACTAGCTTTGAAACATATGATAGAATAGAATCTTCCTTAGAGTTGAATGAAACAATTGAAGCTACAGAATTGCAAGATTCTAGAGGTAATTTCATTATGACTGATCATAAAAGTTTATTACTTGAGGAAGATGAATGTTTCATTGAAGATAAATTTTTTGAAAGTGATGAACGTGAACTAGAAAAGCTTTCGATTGTTGAATTTGCAGAGTGTGAAGAAGTGGTTGAACATCACTCCCTAATTTTAGAAGATGATTATTGTTGGTGGAATAAATGGGAAGATTTTTCTTCTCTTTCTAATGAAGTAATTGCTTCACCTAAATTGCAGGACAAGTTGCAAAGGTTAATTCTACAACTTAAAAGAAATAGTGATCAAGCACAAGGACAAATGCATCAAGATGCATATCTTGATAATTATATAAATCATTCTCATGAGACAAAGATCGAAGATGCTAAAAGTGATATTCTTTTAGACAGTGGAGAAGTCCTAGAGTGGGCTAGTTTTGAAACACATGATAAATCAGGACCTTTCATAAATTTGGATGAGATCATTGAAAATGATGATCAAAATTTTTAGTATTCTCAAAATAATGATCAAGAAGAAATGAAAGAAGGGATGCAATCTCATCAAATGTTTCAAGAAGATGATTATTATAATGGTTGGGGAAGATATGAGGAATTATTTGTTTCTAATTATCCTACTGATGAATTTTCCATTTCACTTGATATGCAGGATGTTGAAACTTCTATCTTGCATGAAGATTTGGCAATTTCTATCCAATTGGAAGATGACATGTCAATTTCAGAAGTAGAGAAGGTTCCAAGATTTGATCATTTTGAACATGAGTTTGTAGAACATTCTTCTGCAATAGAAAGGGAAGAAATGGTAAATGTTTCTTATGATTCATCTATTTTAGATGAAGAAGAGGTAAATTATTTTCTTTCATTCTCGAATACTGAAGATTTGAGTGAAAATTTTCATGATTGTATTGAATATTCAAATGAAGAAACTTCATGTATGGCTAACAAAGAACTAGAATTTCCTATTCATCCTAAAGAAACTATTGCTTTGTTTGATCAACAAGATTTATGGTTTGAAAAATATGGACATATTCTTGATTGGATGCCTAATTTTGATGCTTCTGAAAAATAGGTCATTGATGAAAGAATACGAAATGATGGTGGTGATGATAGAGATCATGAAGAAAAAGAAAAGACTATAATGGCTTATCAAGTAATGGTAAATGAAAGTGTACAAAAGGTAGAATCTTATCCTTTGTATTCAAACATCCAAGAATCAGGTAAAAGTTTGTATAATCATTTATTGGATTTAGATGTTGTTTATAATAAAATGCCATTGGAGGTTGATCAAGAATTAAAGTGGATTTCTTTTCCCACTACAAATAAGATTGCATTGCTAAATGAAAAAGAAGATATGCTTAAATCATTGAACCAAGTTCAACAACAGTTAACAATTCAATCTAGGATACAAAACTATAATGATTCTTATTTTGTAAATATCCTAGATTCTTGTAAATTGTTACATGAATATGATTGGCCTAAAAACATAGATGATGATTTTGCTTTAAAATTTTCAGAAGTTGCTTCTTATTTGAAAGAAATCTTATATGCTTGTGAAAATGAGAATTTAGGTCAAAGTGATGAATCAAGGTTTGAAATTCCCATCTTGTTGAATAAGCATAAGATCATGGAAGATCATGTATTTACTTGTAAGGTTAATGAATCAAATCTTAAACATGGAATGGCTTATAAGTTTGAATTAAATCAGTGGGGTGTGAAAGACAAAATGAAGATTACATCATTTCACTTAATTTTGTTTTGGTTGGATTTATGTAAAGCTTGGAATGCAAATCATATATGTCTTTTACAGTGTGCCAATCGTATTTGGGATCCAGGAAGGTGATAGCATAAATTTGTTATCATTTTGTACATAGTGTATATTTTTGTAAATAGTTTTTTTGGGTTTTGTGTTTTTGTTTTATTTTGTACATAATTTTTTGTTTCATGAAATTTTGTTGTGTTGCAATAAATTGGCTTTGCCAAATTTTGGGAGTTTTGTGATGATGTTCGTCTTTAATAAAGTTTCAAGGGGGTTTTCAAGGATTAAGGTAGTTGTTACCGAGACACTTGTCATTTGATGGTTTTGTTTGGTATTTGATCTTGGGCCGTATAGGATGAAATTACCTATTTTGAAAACCTGTAAAACCTGGAGAAAAGGAAAAGTGAGATGTTAGTTTATATCTTCATGAATTTGAACCAAGATAAGGAAATTTGAAATATTAGAATCATATTGCAAAAGCTTCACGAGTATCACAAACACATTAAGGAATATCTTTTGAAATTTTGGAAGTATGAAGTTGTTAGTTTTGTAAATTAAGGTGAAAATATTTATATACTCTTTCAAACTTACCTGATCTCTAACCCAAATGGAAGGTGGATTTGTTGCAAAGTACCATATTATTGGATAAAAAGAAAAAAAAAAGAAAGAAAAGTGATGAATACAATGAAAAGTAAAGTCAAATATGTCACCAATACCATGAAAGAGAGCGATAATGATAAATCTATCATCGTAGTCTAGATAGCCTTCACCGGGGCTATAGACGCCTGACTGGTAGTGGAGATAGGTCTAGACTGAAATGAAAATATAAAATGCAAAGTTTCACCTAATATATGGGAGATTTAGATAATCTCTACCGGGGCTATGAATGCCTAGCTAGCAGTAGAGCAATGTCTGAAGAGAATCGGGTGAAGGTATACTTCAAAGAGAAATTATTCATAGCTTGAAATGTGAAATTGACAATGGAATGTTGAATGGTTTCAAATTATATGGAATGAATCACTTTGCACACACCAAGCTGATGTTGAATGATTCTAGTGGTTCATGTCAAATTGGTCTATTCTCATTCTCTGGATACTCATTGATGCTTATGATTCTAATATTTGGGTTTTGTGTGTTTTCAGAGTTTGGTTTTTAAGTCTGAAATGTCCAGGGACATTTACCAGTAGAGTCACCATTTGTTGTGACTCCTTCACAACGACCCCAAAATTGGGGACCCACCTTAAATTTTGTGATTTCGAGGAATTTTTGTTTATCCAATTTTGCTCGCATCAAGGTCTTTGAAAATTTGCTTTCACTTTGGAATTGTTGACATATTTGCATTTTGAAGGTTTGAATGTAGTTGCAATGCTTCAAACTGAATATTTTGATTATTTGCATATTAATTGCATTATTTCAAATCAAATAATTTGATTAAAATCATTTTCAAAGGTTTAAATGATTAATTTTCATTTAAATAATTAAATTTTATTTTAGGGTTAACCCTAAAATTAATGCAAAATTGAAATGGACATATCTTGAGGTAGGCAACTCCGTTTGATCTCATTCAAAACTTGGTAAAAAGATATGGATTTTCTCTTTCTAATGATACCAAACTTGCAAGATTTCAAATGTCAATTTCACCAAAAAAATAGCAGTTTAATTTAGCAATATGAGAACTTTGAAATAATTTTGGAAAAAAAGGAAAGTTACGAGAGAATGAATAATAAGTAAAGTTTGGTTTTGTTTTAATATTATGATTATTATTTCATTATGCAGGTAATACAAGGGCAAGGGTTGAAGAAGATAGTTATAAAATCCATTCCCAAAACTATGATGAAACAAAATAACTAAACTTTTCAAATTATAAATAATTCATTGAGATTCATGGAAAAGGTCGGACATTTGATACAGGTGAAGGAGGAAAATTTGGAGAAGCCAAAGCAAAGTTTGAAGAAAGCTATAGTGGATGTGAAAGACATAGAGAGAGCAGGAGCATTATTGTAAGATCATTTAATTATGTTATATCATCTTGGATTCGGATATGTGCACAGATTATATTTGGAATTAATAAAGATGATTTATTACAATTTCTTAATAGTTTTAATAAATTCCTTAGAAGATTGCATCAATTCATTTGATTTTATTGTGTGAATCACTGGTGAACATTGGATTGGGTTTAGAATTATCTTATGTGAGAAATTTGTATACTTGAATAAGTTAATCCGAGACATTAGTTTAATTTCTAAAGCTTAAATATTTTATTATTTTATTTTCATTCTGAAAACTATATATTATAACCTAGTATAATTTTTATAAAGTGAAATTATATGGCTAGGTTATAATTAAATTTATTATTCAAATATTACATTAATTAATATTCGAATTAATAAATTTAGGAATGGATAAATGAATATTCTAATTCTCACCTTAATCTCATAAGGTTGAGGAATTAGAATTAATATCTTTAGAATTCAATTTGGATTTGATTTTAATATAGTTCCATTTATTTTAGAAATCCAAATTTCAAATCAGAGATCACATTTACTCTTTTAAATATTTAATTTCATAAATATTTTAAAAGGTAAATATTACAAGCAAATCTAATTTATAAACTTTATTTTATCATAAAATCCAAAGTTTATAGATTAGTTTCATATCAAGCCCTATGTTTTAATCATTAATAAAGGTTTTAATACCTTTTGAAATTGGGCAAGACATTATAGCAATTTGTTTACCTCTTTGATATTTTGGACATAATTTCATAAGGAGATACGAACAAATAGTTGCTTTATCAAATAGACCTTGGAAGTTGAATCATAATAACTTGTGCTATTTAAAGGTCTATTTAATTTCCTTAACTTTGATCTTGTTAAAGTTAGGTGAAGTTTGTTTTAAAATGCTAAATTTATTTAAAAGACATTTTATTGAGATATTGTATCCAGATAACGAAGTAAATGTTGCATACGTAAATTTAACATCATAAAGTAAACTTTATTTCATTATTGGATAAATAAATGGGTATGAAAGGCATGTTTTACATGATGAACTTGAAATCATTTACCTAATTCCCAGGCCCCTTGTTAATAGTAACCTGCAAACCATAGAGAGTTTTTCAAGCACTTATTTACATGCATACACGATATATAAAACATTAAGTGAGAACCTTGGAGAAACTTTATTTTCTTTGCAAGAGAGAATTGTAAATTCTGAGTTGTCGAGTGGTTTTGTAACCTAACAAAATCACACCTCAACATGAACCCCAAGTGAATTATCTTGGCCTCACTTTAAATTAAAATATATGAAATCCCATAAAAAATATCAAATTGACAGTTATTGGGACTCATGCTTATTTATTGTGGAATGCATTTATGCCTCCACTCAACCATCATTTTCTATATCGATTAGAAGTTGTAGAAACCTACAACACGTCTTGTTTAAGAGAATACTCATATGGGCACCTCTGAAGACCATATGAATGACCTTGGACCCTCCCAAGGCTAAACAGTGGTTCTAACCATTCATTTTAGGCATCCTAGGTCTATTCAGCCTTAGCCGCTAATGACATTAGTAGCTAAGATCTCAGACATGGTTGATAACCGTGGCTAGAGTCCTAGCCATGTTGAGCAACAACGGCTAGCCCTGTAACTGTCTTGACCTCCCAAGCTGAGCCAAATTGGTTGTTCCAACAACATTTACAACCAATCCAAGCAGTTATGGATTGCGAATCCTCCAGAAGGTTCCTGTTGGAGCCAAAATTGACTCAACATCTGAAACCCCCAATTTTAATTTTTTTTGTTTTAATAAAATTAGCAAAAGTTGCTAGCCTCTATTGCATTTTCAAATGAGAAGTTGACTTCCATATGATTGATTTATGAAATTAACCTTAGTCGCTTTTGGATTAATTTTATGACCGTTTTTTTGTCCTATAAAAATCCACAAAAGGTCAAAAAAATTTATAAGCATCCACTACAAAGGTCAAATATTTAAAATACCCAAATTTTTATGATCCATGAATTTAATGTAAGCTTTCCTTTAAAAATAATTATCATAATTCACCGACCTAAGTCAAAAGAAGAAACCCCTAATTCCCAAGAGTTTTAATAAAATCATTTAAGGGGCAAGGTAAGCGCCATGGTCTAAAGTCTAAAAACCTAAGGTCTTAAGCCTAATGCTAATTGTTCTAAGGTATGCGTCCCCATTCATTAAATATCGAGCACCTTGAAGAGATCAAATGGTAGCGCCTAAATCTTCCTTGATCGGATGGATGCACACACTTTAAGAGTCAATCCTTCAACGCCCCATGGTCGAAAGAGGTAAAAGCTAAGGTTTGAATGAAAGTTTTAATTAAAGCCTTGAGGGTATGCACCCCCTTGAATTAAAAATCAAGCTATTTTAAGAGATCCAACGACTAGCCCTATAACTGTCTCAACCTTCCGAGCTGAGCCAAATTAGTTGTTCCAATGAAATTTACAACCAATCCAAGCGGTTATGGACTGCGAATCCTCCAGAAGGTTCTTGTTGGAGCCAAAATTGACTCAACATTTGAAACCCCCAATTTTAATTTATTTGTTTTAATAAAATTAGCGAAATTTGCTAGCCTCTATTGCATTTTCATCTGAGAAGTTAACTTCCATATGATTGATTTATAAAATTAACCTTAGTCGCTTTTGGATTAATTTTATGACCGTTTTTTTGTCCTATAAAAATCCACAAAGGTAAAAAAAAATTATAAGCATCAACTACAAAGGTCAAATATTTAAAATACCCAAATTTTTATGATCCATGAATTTAATGTAAGCTTTCCTTTAAAAATAATTATCATAATTCACCGACCTAAGTCAAAAGAAGAGACCCCTAATTCCCAAGAGTTTTAATAAAATCATTTAAGGGACAAGGTAAGCGCCATGGTCTAAAGTCTAAAAACCTAAGGTATTAAGAATAATTCTAATTGTTCTAAGTATGCGCCCCCATTCATTAAATATCGAGCACCTTGAAGAGATCGAAGGGTAGTGCCTAGATCTTCCTTGATCGGACGGATGCACACACTATAAGAATCAATCCTTCAACATCCCATGGTCAAAATAGGTAAAAGCTAAGGTTTTAATGAAAGTTTTAATTAAAGCCTTGAGGGTATGCACCCCCTTGAATTAAACATCGAGCTATTTTAAGAGATCCAAGGGCGGCGCTTGATTACGATTTAATTGGATGATCGTGCCCTCTTAAAAAGTTCATAAAGTTACCACCAAAAGGGTTAAAGGTTGAAAGATTAATTAAAGTTGTTAAGTAAGATTAGCAAGGGCTTTAATATGTTACTAATTACCCCCTTTTGGCTTAATCAAATATTATCAAAATACAATGATGCACCCCTTTCGGTTATCAAGCTTGTAGATTATAGGAGATCTAAGGGTAGCACTTCATCGAAGAGAAATCGGACGGATGCACTCGACTTAATAAAGCACCATGGTCTAAAGTTCGAAATCCTAGGTACAATGGTCATGGAAGATCCACGGCTATGTTTGATCAAGAATTTATCCAACGGATGCACATTTACCATGTACCACCAAGGTTAGTTTAAAAATATTACTCACACTTATGTTTAAAGAATGTGCAGGTCTGAGGAATATCAACAAACATGTCCTCACCATGGATAATCCAATGGCAATGTGTATCACAAAGAAATCAATCGATAAAAAGGTCCCATCCAGGTCAAATTCAAATACCCAACTATCCAAGTAGATCTAACATTTGCACTCAAGACTGATTGATCCAACGACCCACTCCAAGAAAGTTGATCAAAAATTAAACGAGGCCTCTTTTGATAAAGTTTTAATGAATATCTATGGTAGCACTTGGTCATAAACTAATCCTATGATAGCGCTTCATCATATTAATATCTAATGGCAGCGCGTGTCTCAAGATGACCAACCATTAAAAAAAATCCTCGCTCAAGTCAAAGACAAACACCCCATGTTCAAACAGATCTGACGGTTGCGCTTGAGCCTGGTTGATCTAATGGTCACACTCCAAGAAAGTTTCTCAAAGATTAAAAGAGGGCTTTTTCAAATCAATGGGATCCGATGGTCACGTGCAATCAAGAAAAATCCAATGATGGCACTTCGCTCAAAGGACAAATCAAAGCTAATGAAATCAACGGATGCACTTGATCCTGCCTAAATCCAATGGCTACGATTTCATGAAGCCATTAAAGGTTGATAAGTCAAAAAGCTAAAGTGAATTGATGGCCGCACTTGAACTAGCTCAGATCCGATGGTGACGCTTCGTTTAAAAACCATTATAAACCAAAGGGAAATCAACAACCATGTTTCAACCCACCAAGATCTAATGGCCACAATTTAATCAAGGATATATAAAGGATAAAACATAATTCAATGATAGCTCTCAATCTAAGTAAAGATCCTACAGCTGTAATCTCACGTATCTATCAAGGGTTGACAAGTCGTATAAATACAATATGGGATTTGACGATCACATGCTATAGGGAAAGATCTGATGGTAGCGCTATTCATAGCAATCATCCATTAAAAAGGGTACCATAATGACTTAATATGACGAACATGCTCATATTACTCTCATCCAATGGCTATGCCTGATCGAGGCTATCTAAAGAAGATAGAACCTGATAAGAAGCATGCAGCACTTCCAGAAGCTAACGATAGCAGTAAATCTCGACCAGATCCAACGGTCGCATGTAACCAAATTTACCTAGATGATTCAAGACATGGTTTATTTCACCAATAGAAAATTAATTGATATTAATAATGGGTCTAAACACGTGATCATGACCCCTTCTATTTAATAAACGCCAACACAGGTTTAGGATGATCGTATGAACACAGAGAATCACATATATGATCAAACAGTAAGTTATCTAGCAAGGTAAGCAAGACATTAAGGGGCGAGCATTAGCCAAAGGTTAGTAATTTCTAAATCACTAATAAATTAATATTCAATAAAATATGAAAGCCTTAATCTAATGATTATTATGAAATTGATTAATCAATAAAATTCTAGGATATCCTCTATAATGTGCATAACCACCACTGACATACGTCCTCCATATTACAAGGCTAATTTTCTTGTAGGTTCTAAGGTATCAAGTGTAGGTATGCAATGAATCCCATCCAATGGTCATCATCAGTTGATGGATCCAATGGGTACACATTCCAATAACCAAATCTCACGATAGATCCCTAAGATAATCACCACCATGTTAACAGTGTAACTATTTTCGAAGTCGAATGTCTTTCAAGACCAAAAAGTCCAAACACTTTTTCACGAAAAGCTACCATCGCCATGTTTGTATTTCCACTTCAAAGGGACAATTAGTTCAGTAACCAATAGGGGAACTATGAATGATTGTGAGTATACAGATCAAATTTCCTGTGGATGTGCAAGATGAGGAAAGCCACCTACCATAACTGTCTAACATTAGAAAGAGATGCTTTGGCGAATCTCTATTGGAAAATTTGAAAAGGCAATGGATGATGCAATATTAATGACAATGTATGCGAGGATAGTAAACCCACTTTGCCATCAAGTATTTAAAATCATCATATCAGACGACCTTACGACCCTAGTAATATTGAGGAAAGAACTGGTTCAAAAGAGCATAAAGTGAGCTCAGACTCGAGAATTTCATTTTGGTGAGCTAGGACAATTGCCAAGAGTAAGATGGACGATTAGGGAATTAATTTTGTATCCAAATATATAGAAGTAGTAAAATTTGTCACAGACCAATTTCCTTATGTCGAGCTCCCCAGACAAACTATGCTTGGGAGTACAATATATGATTTCACCCAAAAAAGTGGGCCTGGTAAAAAGCTCACTCTCATGCAGCAGTATGAAATTGAAAATACCTGCATCCAAAGTTTTGCTCGCATAATAGAAAGTGACAACAGAGTCCCTTAGTTGCTAGCAAATCTATTTCACAAAGCAAGGAGACTGCAGCATAAGGGTTTTCCTAGGAGTACTAGGTGGACCAATAATCTTGGAAAGTTGATATGTCCGAAGGTATACTACTCATCCAACTTGTTAGCTTGGTATGTTATGACATACGACAAGAAAACCAGTACATTTTGAGATAAGAGATATAGACCAATATTCAGTATCGCAGCTAGACACATCGCTCAAGTCTTCAAACGGGTGCCTACCACTACTCGGCTAATTAAACAGGTAATTGAAAGACAGTCTCAAATGTTAACAAATTTAGATATTTTTAAATCATTTTTTGAAGAGCATGATAAAAAAGTCGATAAGTTTCCCATCAAAAAAATTGCTTTCAAACCATGGGTCTGAGACTTCTAGGATATGGCTAACATTATTCTAATAGTATAATACCTCACTATAGTGGGTAATAAAGTGTTACATTTAGTAGCACAGTGTAACCAGGAAATAGGCACCCCAATTTACGCCTAGGAGCGAGAATTGAGTGATCACATGCACTCACAGATGTCAGAATTGAAGGAAGCTATTTTAAAACAAAGACAAGAGATGCATGTGTTTTCTAACTACTCCATCCTCATATACCTACTGGCAGGACAATTAGGAGAGGAAAGCCAAAAAATGGTAGGAGCTATTGAGAGTCCTTATGTCCAAACCAGTTTTTAGAGGACACACGAAGGTTGTACTCACATGGGTTGGTTTTGTGATATTTTCATGATTGAAATTCACTGGATTCTGACTGGTTTCCTCCCTGAGATATTAGGGCCTAGGGTGAGATATTTTATAAAGTAAAAGGACATAGAATATTACTTCTTCTATGATGGTTTCACATACATTCGACTCTAGGGAGCTAAGTTCCCCCTGAAAATGTTGCCTATGTATTGTTATTTATCTCTCGTTGCCCTAGAATTGTGCAGATAGGTAGTCGAAGAGGCAAAATAAGACTGATGAAGAAGCACAACAGAGTTCTATGGCTTAGTGTCCCTTGTAAATTTGGAAGTTATATATTTATAGGGTATCCAACTTTACTCAAGGGAATTTATGATTTAGACCTCATGGATTTTGAAGAGATAACTTGGAGGCACTACGATCCAAATAAGAAGTATGAGAAGTTAATGAAAAATCGTGATTACGCCTGGGTTGAGCATAGGAAAGATGCTTACAAAGAAGAACTATTAGATGCTATAGAGAAATGGAGAGTTTGAAGATAGTTTGGGATAATTATCCTTTTGAAGAAATAGGTAATTTGCAAGTGCATAAAGCCTATGATTACCCCACTAAATTGCTTGCAATTAGAAGAATTTCAGTAGAATCTACAGCTCCTCTCTTAACAGAAGCCACCCAAGCAATCATAGAATACCCCTTATTAGAAGTGATCGAATATCAGGGCATTGATCAAATGGAAGTCATTGTCAACTCTGCATATGTTGTAGAACAACAAGTCCTAGCCCCTGATGATACTCACCTCAGAATAGAGGTAGCACCCAAAACTTCCCAACAAGTCTCTAAAAGCCTGAATACAGCAAAAGGAAATGAGGTAGTTGATGCACTTGTTCAAGAGTTGACTTCTTCCTAGCAGGCTATAGTTCCAATTTCTAGCCAGCTATTAGCAGTAACCAGTGTGATGAAGTTAGCTCCCATGGCCATTCCCAGCTCTTTGAAGATAAATAACAAGGAGATATAAATTCCATCAGTAATATAGATGAATATGAAAAGAGCAGGTGGATTTGGAGGTATCATCAGGGATCTCAAAGTTAAGAAGAAAATAACTTTATCTGCTCCAGAAGCAAAGAAGCCTAGGCTGTCACTGCCCTCCACGAATATTATGTTGGAAATATTTGAAGAACAAACAATGTTTAGTACTGTCGAGGATCACGAGGTGTAAATGGTAGTAGGAATGGATTACAGGGGAGATGATTCTTCAACTAGAGTAGAAATAGAAACTCCCAAATTATATATGGTAGAGGTACACATACCTACCCTACAAGAACCTGTAGTTCTCAAAGTTGATGAGAGAATCGGAGGAATTTGGTTCATGGAAAAGAAGGTGATATGGTTAGGGTAGCAAAAGTAGCACAAGATCAAACTTTAGACCAGCTGCACTAGAGAAACAAGTGATATAGAAAAAGTAGAGATGCAGGCCTTAATAAATAAGTTGAAGGAAGAGTTGGTGCAGAAGAACACCCTAGTAGCACAGTCCCCCTCGAAGGTAAGAATCCTCAATTACACATACTATTTGAATACAATAAAAAGGGAGATGTCAATTAAAATTTGAGATAATATCAAGGGGATCACTAAGATGTTCAGGTAGATAAAGGTAATTAGAATCACTACTCAGGATATGGAAAGCTTGATTTGCCAATGAGAAAAAGACTTTGAGGTCATATGCCCTACCCTTGACTTAATGTCATAGTATTTCGAGGATATGCAGAGCAAAGAAGTGTTACTGAATGATGGTATTAAAATCAAGTGTAATATTGAATTCATGAAAGCATCTATGTTTGGATCAAACAAAGAAAGATGGCTCAATACTACTGCAAAAATATTTACTCTGTTAGATGACATAATAGAGAAATTGGCAGATATTGAGTTATCATTGGAGGAGTTCGTAAACTCTGCTAGTATTGAAGACCTCCTTAAAGATAAAATAAAAGACTTTGATTATGAGCTGGATGATGAACCAGAAATGACCAGGAAAACAACCTTCTTGGTGAATACTATGGAGATGTTGATCACCCAATACGAAGAGAGTAAAAACTATATTAACATACAAAAAATAGGATTTTATAGGAAATAAATATGTTGAGGATTTTCGTAGCTTTTAACACTAATGCTTGGAGAATTATTGGAAAATAGATCATATGGCTACAACCAGGAAAAAAAGGAAAAGAAAATAAAGTATGCAGCCTACAGCTATAAATGAGTTCACCTCCTAGAGATGAAGAACAAAATGTACAGGAAGGGGAAACACCCAAGGCAGAAGGTCAATCAGATGATCAGCAAGAAACTGAAAAAGGAAGGACCAAGGAGGGAAGCCCTCAGTGCACTGATATCACCGATTGAATGAATCAAAATAAAAAAAGGGTAAAAAAAGGTGTATGGTATGAATAAAAAAAAATAATGGAAGACAGTTGTACCATTTTTAGAAGATAAATCAAGATATGACAAGTGTAAGGCCAAGATCAGGTCAAAAATAACAAATTCAAGAACCAGAAGCTATAAAGGGAAGCATCCAAGGCCAGAATCTGCATCAAGCATTAGAGATAGCATTTTTTCTAAGAGGTGTACATGAGTGCCCTTTTGAGTTGTGTTTTTGTATTCCCTTCTGTATCTTTTTTCTTGCTCATTTCTCATTCCTCCCATTACTATGCAAAATTTTTATAGGAAAATGCTCAAGAAGCTAAGATCATTTTCAGATATATTGAGCTTGAGGTTTAGAGACTCTGTTGTTACCATATTAGAACAAGTAGAGTAGAAGAGTTTTGTTACATTATTTGAATAGAATTTCTTCATTGTATTGATATATTTCTTTGAAAAATAGAATTAAATGGCATTCTACCAACTCTACATATAATATTATGTTAAATCAATACAATTTTGAGTCTCATTTCTGTTAATTATTTGTCTCGGTACTATGTGTTATTACACAATGTGTTACATTATTTGAATGTGTTACGTACGTTTATCTCTTTGGACAACTATTATGTCTGTTATGGTATTCAAATGAATGTGACAGTGCCAATTCTTTCTCAATCCCTTTCATTCTTTTCATTTTACAAAGTGTTGTTAAATTTCTATAACAACCCAATGAATTTAGGCATCGGTCTACATAAGGCATAATAATGGTTGTTTTCATTGCTTGGTAATTTTAATACATCTAGCATATTATTCTAATCTAGAGTGTGTAATATTTTTAATATCATAAATTACCACTGGGGGTCTCCTTACCCATTATGTAGTTTTTTTTGTAGCAATAGTTGTTTGTTATCAGAATAAAGAAGCGAGTTGACCAGAGCCTATAATAACTCGTTGGTTTCAAATGATTTCTTATAGTGTGATAATCATACCCTATGGATGCAAGAAATTATTCCAATAGTTCCATCCAACTGCCTCATCCTAGAATTTCTTTATATTGGATTCCTTGGGAAGCCAAGATTGGAGATTGGGGAGTCTATTTACAGACCCCTCAAAGATGTCAAAAGGATCTGAATTGTATTGTAGTGAAGCCATATCAAACTAGAGAGCCAATTGCAACCTGTGGAGAGTACAGAGATGTTGCCCAATTCTAGTTTGATACTTACCTTTGCAATAATGGAGCTTCCAAAGGATTGAGAAGCAAACCTTACCATTCCACACCTATCCAATGTGAATTCAAGGGAAATCAACCGCCAATCTATGTCTGGATACAAATGAGACCCTTGACCATCAATGACATGGAGTATTTGAGCATTCCCAACCTTGGTTTTAGAAGAAGAAGACTTTCTCTATGGCCATTGTTGTCAACAGCGACCCATAGGCTTAGCTGCGACTGTCAACCATAGCTAATAGAGCTAGCTGATCTGAGCACCCATGGCTAGGGTTTTATGCCCTCATTTCCATTTTTTAGCCATAGATTTCCTTTTTTGATTATGCATTTAGGTTAATCTAGCATATATTAGTCTTATTCCATGCATTTACATGGTTAATTAGCAATATCATAGGTAGATTTACCTTCATTTGTGTCATACATGCTTTCTTTCATAAGTTTCCATAGATTAGCTTCTTTCATGCTTTATACTTTAGATTACATGCAATATTAGCTATCTTTACACATTTCAAGCTATAATTTGTGCTTATTTGTCAATATCTTAAGCATCTTTACATATATTCATGTTTTCTTTACATGTTTGCTTCATTTCTTGCATTTCTTGAACAATAGCCTCATCATGAGAGGCTTCATATGCTTTTGATGTGTTTTGTTGTTTCTTGTATGTAGGTGATAGATCCTTCCAAGATTCAAAGTACTATTCAAGATCATTCCTCTTGACAATGGAGAAGGAGGCATCCTAGTAAGCCCTCATGCAAAGTTGATGAAGACCTAAAGATCCCTTAGAGTATATCACCCCCATTTAGGGGCTTTAACACCATTGTAAACATGTATCATTTGGTATCCCTAAGAGGGACGTATATGTAACCCATTTTATCATTGATTAATACAAAGGAGGCTCACTTTCTTTTAAATTTGGTTTCATATATGTTGTTTTCTTTAAATTGGCTTATCGTGTTGCAATTAGTGTTGGATATACGCTCTTTAAGCCCCTTCTACAGTGGTGATCATGGTGGAAACCCTAAAATTTGTGCTACTTTTACTAATTTGTTCTATTTTTTGTGTGCAGGTATCGACTACGTTTGACAACCACAATGCATAGTCTCAACTGCAGTTAATAGCAAAGACTAGCATCCTAGTTGCGCTGAGCAACAACGGCTAGCAAAAAATTGAGCAAAGATAGTAAGTAGCCTATCTCTTCATCGAATGAGGATACCCAAGTAGGTTTCCTCTTCTGTGTTTCTAAACCCTATGCGTTTTTCTCTACATTAGGCTTTAATTAGGTCACCTAGAAAAAATTTAAAGGAAATTTTATATCTTCTATTAACCACTACTGACAACAACAACCAACTCTATTAGCTGCTTTTGTCACCCATGGCTAGGATTTTTAGCTACTTTTCTATCTAGCAGTTGAGTCTATTGCCTGCTTTATAGAATAGTGGCTAGTGTTAAAACTATGTGCTAGGGTTTTGCTTGCTTGGGGCCTATCCAAAGGCCAATATCATTCAATTTTGCATTGCATTATCTGAAGTGAAAAAGCATTTAGCATTGCATATTTTTGAAAATAAAACATCCTTTTTCTAGGCATGTAGGAAATGATCATGAGTGCTCTTTGATGCATTTTTACTTTATGTAAAATTAAAAAGAACCCACACACACCATGTTTCACTTAAACATCAGCGACGTTGGGCTCTCACATCCAACCCATTGATCGAGACCAATAGTGGATGTCATTACCACTTGGTTGGCTCGTTTGACATTGTACTATCAGGACCCGACCATGGCCAAGGCCGATTCAAGAACTATCCTATCCATGGAAAATAGCACGCATTCCTCTTCAAAGGGGTGTATCACTGACCATGGTGTGTTGGGTGAGAATCGGTAGTACCTATGCTCCTTGTCCGGTTATGGATTTCATCTCCATATCTCGAGGGAAATACTTCCTGGATGTCATTACCGGGTTATGTCATTGTGAGTATATAGGTGAAAACCTTTAAACTGTCTAAGAATATCATCAACAAATTGCAAAACATGATGAGATTTAGATTATATACTCAACAAACCAAAACACACTAAACAAGTTTTAGGATACACATCTAATCTTTAAAAGAGATAATCATATTGTCTACTTTGTGTGTTTCTTTATTGTTTGGGTAATCAACATAAGATCCTTGATCTGGGACCAAACCCTAACCCTAATTTAAAAAAAAAAAATTGTGCAAATCGGAGCTATAACAAAAAAGTTATGTTGGTTTTATGATTACTCTATTTTTGAGTGATTTTAAAGCCAAAAATAGGGAAAAACTACACTAAAATAGTCATAAAAAGCCCTAGACAACCCCAAAAATTACCAAATTTATTTTGTTGTCTTAGTTAGCCCCTTGTGCACCCCTCATAGCATTTTTGAGGTCTGGCTCCACATTTTCCCAAAATTCCTCAAATTGGTCATTTTCCCATGAGCCTCGGTTGGCCAAATATTCCAAAAATACAAATTTTGACCCGAAGGTCACTTTTTGGAGTCATAGCCCATTGTGATCAGCTCATCACACTGATCATTTTGGTATATAACACCCACAACCTTTTTGGAAGTCAAAATTTTCTTCAGTGTGGGTTTCCTTCAGGGTTTGCCTAGTCAGCACATCATGACAACTATGCATAGCCGAGCTCAATCACGATCCAGTGAAGTAGAAAACTTATGGAGAGGCCTTGAGTGCCTTTGGTATTCTCTTGAGGATCTCACAATTCTTGCATGACACCTTGATAGTCGTCGCACCCACTATTCTCCTGAGGATCTCATCATTCTCGCATGATGCCCTGATAGTCATCGCGAAGCCACTTCCTCACATAGGGGATCTACTCATCGAGGTGATAAGGTTACCACATACATGGCAAGAACTAACATAGCTAAAACCCCCTATAGCGATATGGAAAGCCATCGGTCTTACACAACAGACCGATCAGATCGGGAACCTAGGCCTCACATAGTTCAGAGAAAGTGGCTACTCCAAGATCAATTGGAGGACCTGCACATTGAGCGTGAGTATATAGAGAAAGAATACGTGGAAGAGAAAATATTACACCACCATAGATGGGATGAGCTCAAACGATGTGAAGAAAGGATTTTCCAACAGAAGTTACATGAAGAACAATCATGTAGGGTAACTCTTGAAAAGAGACCCACACCTAGAACTCATAGGCAACAAATCAATGTGAGGCACCCTACGCATCATCAAGAGTTACCTCCTAAACAAGTAGATAGTCGTTCTCCTAGATAGATAGACAAACCTCTGGCTATCGATAAACAATGAATAGACATATTCAAAGATCCCTTACCCAATCATGAGGCTAAGGAAGATCAAAAGGAGCATGTGATCAAGGTGCATATAGCCCCACCTAAAGAGGGTGGTATCGGCATGATAAATATCATGATGAGAAGCAAGGAACTCCCTAGCCAATCTACATCACTATCGAATCTAATCAATGCTCGACATTCATCATAGTCCTCACAATAATTAAAGCCTATTCCGCCATACGAGGAACCTATGATTACTTTTCACAAACAAGAAATTAAACCAGTCCCTATTAACGAACCTGATCCACCATTCCACATTATAGCTAGCATTAATCAGATTTCATACAAGTGAGTTTTTATTGATACTGGTTCATCCATCAATATCATCACTACCACTGCATTGAAACATCTCAACATTCCACCTTCCCACATTAGAGCATCTACCTTCACTCTACAAGCCTTTAACGATGTTGTATCTCCCATAGTAGGCACAATAGTCCTCCCCATTGAGGTGGGATAAAATACTATACCTACATTGTGCTACATTTTAGAGGGTTCAAGATAGTACAACATACTGCTCAAAAGGCCATGGATGAGAGCCATGGAGTGCGTACCATCCATAATGCATCAGTGCATTAAGTACATTCATGCAAATAAGGTCCATGTAGTTCAGGCTGACACAAATCCCTTTAAGTATTATAAACCAATGGATCATCCGTAGGAGCCTATTGTGTCACCCACGCATCTAAACACTAAACCTAATGATGTTATCTAGAGTCTGGATGCAACCCTACGATTTGTTGTGAAGTTACCTTCACCACCGCCATCACCTTTGGTTTCACCCATTAAGCTTCCATATTCGGTTTCTCTAAGCGAGGAGAAATCAACTAAAACAACCATAGAGATGCTCATAGCTATCTCAAACATGTCATTAGAGGACTCTCTTACTCCTATCAAAGGGGAAGAACCTATTGTGGTTATGGATAAATCAAATCATATCATACCATCTTCATCCACCACATTGCAGGTCACAGTTCATTTGGACGAAATTGAATTCAAAGAGCATATAGAGGTAAATATTATGTTTACGCCTATCATTGAGCCCATTGAGGATTTAGGTCAACCTCCTATCGAGTCACTCCCCATTAATCCCATCCTTGATTCTTCACTTGAACATGAGGAAAAATCAGTTATCACAATTGAAATAGAGCAACCTCAACAAGTTGAGGAGCCACCCACAACTCATCCAAATGTTGAAGCACCTTCTCATGAGTTTGTGGGGATGGTTAACATTAAGTTAGAGGACCGAGTGACTCTAAAGCAGATAAAACAAGAAATGGTGCAATCAAATGTTGCTTTCACATCGAAGAAGACAAAACCATTGAAATTAGTCACCCTTGACTCATTTCTCATGGTGCCTCCTCAAGAGCAAGAACAATTGTTTCCCCCACATCAGACTAGGGGTACTCAAGCTCGCAAGGTTCAACAATACAAAGTAAAATGAAAGTATGAACTGGATAGCCAACTAGAGCATGTGGATGCCACTATCAAAGTGGATCATCATGAAGCATCCACATCATCTCAAATGAAGGAAATGGGTAATTTGCATATACCTAGGGGTTCTGTAGCCCCCACTCTTGTGCCTCCTTCAATCAATGATGATATTCCAAGCGCATCACTAGAAATACACATGAAAGCCTTATCCATCTTGGAGCATATGCAAAATCACCTATATAACATAGAGGCATAGATGGAGCAACAAAATGAGACACTGCAATTTATCCTGATTTATCTTGGGAGTTTGGAGTTACAAAAGCAACCCCCATCTGAGGCCAAACCACCTCCTGTTCAATCACAAGAAAAGCCTCAGCAAGAGCAAGCACCAAGTCGATCGCTCCATCAACCTAGCAAGTATCCCCCTTTGCCCGAAACTACGGTATCGATTTTCAATCGATTAACTATCGCAAATGCCATCACCTTACCTGAGGTTTGACCTTTAGATCTGAATCATCTAAAACCCTAGGGATATGAGGAGGATGAGTATTATGTATACCATAGATAAAATAGACATGAAATTCATTCATGTCATAGTTTTAGAGCCCTAATACACAACATGCTCAACAAGAAGTAGCTTTGGTTTGTCAACCAACAAATGACCATAGTCAGTAATCCATCCCTTGCACCAAAAAAGCAAGAGGAGCTCCCTAATATAGCAATCGAAATACCTAGGGCTCAACCTGGTCATCAAACTAAGCCAGCATGGGTTGAGCACCCAAAATAGCAGCAACGCATTTGGACTCCTTTAAACGAGCCCATGTCAAATATTTTTCAAAAGTTGCAAGAGGTGAAGGTCCTCACCTTACCTAAAATACACCCTTTAGACCCAAAAAAAGCTAAACCTAAGGGCTATAGGGAGGACCATTACTGTCTCTATCATTGAATAGAGGGCCATGGCATTTGCAATTGTTATGGATTCAAGAATGTGGTTTAGGATCTCATTGATAGTGGGGCTTTTCCCATAGTTAGTTCATCCATAGTACCTCAGCTTACCAAAATAGAGGCCACATCATCCCATGTGTGACCCCAAGGTCAGTCACATCCTCGTAGGCCTAACAAGCCACCTCAATGAGTGGTCACATTTGAGATGACTACTGCGACTTTATTTCAAAAGTTGTACGAGGCAAATGCATTCGTATTACCAGAGGTCAAATCTAGAGTACCAAAACATGGGTCACCTGATGAAAACTTCTATTGCATCTATTATTGCATACATGGGCATGAGATCCATGGCTACCATTCATTCAAGAAGGTGGTCCAAGACCTACTAGAACGAAATGAGCTCCACGCAGACAGTTCGCTTATTTCTCTCCACCAAGACTTGGGCACCCCTCCTTCCACATCAAGTTCAATGAGGCAAAGTGAGGATTCTAAAGGTATCTCACCTTCCTCCCTTTCATTGAGTGGCACACACATTGGGGGTACCTAAGGTAGCATACCTTCCCCTTTAAAAACATAAAAATAATTGAAAAATCAAAATTTCAAAAACAATTGAAAAATCAAAATTTCAAAAACAATTGAAAACATCAAAATTTCAAAAACAATTGAAAAATCAAAATCCAAAAACAATTTAAAAAATCAAAAATACAAAAACATTTACATTATGTATTACATTTTGCATATGCATTCATTTAATTGCATTGCATTTAGGTATTTTCATCCATTGCACTTGCATTAGGATAGGTTGTGTTTACAATCTTACAAATGACACCATGTTTGTATCTTAATCATGCATCTATTCATCATCATCATCCATCACCCTTGTGAGTAATTATGTTTTTCAACACAACCCCTCTTGTTGCTATAAGGAATATACTAGGATTTTTCAGTCATTCAACCATACCTAGTGATCTTCTCAGATTTTTAGAAAGCTATCTTTGCTTTTGGAGATGAGGTCTAGTTTTGATAGCACCTAGCATATGTCAAAATCCCATCACTAATTAAACATTAACAATCCTAGTTTAGACAAGGAAAGATGAACACTACAAAGTGGTCCTAGTCACCTTAAGCGAAAGGTTTTTACTTGCTCATCTTGTGATGTGCATGGTCTAGAGTGTTGATCATTGAAAAAAGGACAAGCTCCCCCCTACCCAAAGAAATCCCTTGCTTTCATACAAAATAAGCAAAATTCCCTTTCTAAAAAAAAATGCAAAATAAATAGTGATTTTCATCACTAAGCATGAGCAAGTATCCCAATAAATGTGAAGAAAATAAGGGGGTGAAGAGCTTGAATCCCTGGAATGGTCAGTACTCGAAGCCATTGAGTGATCCCCAATACAACAATGGGTTGAATGAATCCCACCTGGCATTGGGGTAGTTCTAAGCAATTTACAAATGAGCTAGCTTTAGGTGGCTTATATTACCTAGTAGTCTAGTCCAATTGCATCCAAACTTAGGATCATGGTGAACATTTGGTGATCCTCATTACAATAATGGGCTGAATGAATCCCGCCTGGCAATGAGGTAGTCTTATGTCTCATCTAATATATTCATTTGCACACACAGGGATAATGAATATCTTGGTCTTCATAACAAAAACTTTTATCTTTCAAGAGTCTTGTATAGTCATTATACAACTTTTGATTAATCAACTAGGGTGTTTGAGTCTCATGGAAAACCTCAAAAATCCCTTATAGCAACAAATCATCTCATCAAATCATACACAATTTCTTTGTGAAATTTTGTTTATTAAGGGGTGTTCATGAAATAGGATAGATATTGGAGGGATATCAGCAATGATATTTAGACGACCACTGACTATTTTATGCATATATTTTAATTTACAAAATCTTATAGAGAAAACCCATACATCTCACATCATCTCATCTCACATATGGATGCTTAAATGATTAATTCTTATGATAAGAGTTACCATTTACATTCATGATTTTTATACATTCTATGGTGTCATCCATTAGTTTGTTAAACACATATTAGATTCATTCCTTATGTTTTAAGTGATTAAAGCATACATGTTCATTTATATTAGATCATCCTCATGTAATTAATGCATTACATCATCTATCATAGCACATATCACATAGATTAAATGCATCAACAATTGAAACAAATTAAACATGCATTTAAAAATAAGCATTGCATCCATATATGTACCCACCATCATAGTGCATCTATACATGTAGATCATAGCGTCCAAAAATACATCTATCATCTAGCTAGTGCATGTCATCGGTACATTATCACATCATCATTTAGGCATTGCATTCATCATTGCATCCATAACATAAAATCAAAGCAAAAATATTTGCAAGCATTAATTGGGGCATGATCCTTTTCATACGTCCCCATAATCAACAATCAAACAATCAAGCAACATGGGTTAAATCAAGGTAGCATGTCATTTCACTCCCTAAAGGCTTCAAAAAATCCCTGATTTCTTTGGTCAATCCCAAAAGGCTCCAAAGATGCCTAATTTATTTGGTCAATCCCAAAAGGCTCCAAAGATGTTTAGTTTTCTTTGGTCAATCCCAAAAGGCTCCAAATATGTCTAGTTTCTTTGGTCAATCCCAAAAGGCTCCAAAGATGTTTAGTTTCCTTTGGTCAAATTCCAAAAGGCTCCAAAGATGTTTAGTTTCCTTTGGTCAAATTCCAAAAGGATCCAAATATTTTTAGTTTCCTTTGGTCAAATCCCAAAAGGCTCCAAAGATGTTTAGTTTCCTTTGGTCAAATCCCAAAAGGCTCCAAAGATGTTTAGTTTCCTTTGGTCAAATCCCAAAAGGCTCCAAAGATGTTTAGTTTCCTTTGTTCAAATTCCAAAAAGCTCCAAAGACACCCTAGTTCTTTGGTCAATCCCAAAAGGCTCCAAAGATGTTTATTTTTCTTTGGTCAATCCCAAAAGGCTCCAAAGATGCCTAATTTCTTTGGTCAATCTTAAAAGGCTCCAAATATGTTTAGTTTACTTTGGTCAAATTCCAAAAGGCTCCAAATATGTTTAGTTTCCTTTGGTCAAATCCCAAAAGGCTCTAAAGATGTTTAGTTTCCTTTAGTCAAATTCCAAAAGGCTCCAGAGATGTTTAGTTTCCTTTGGTCAAATCCCAAAAGGCTCCAAATATGTTTAGTTTCCTTTGGTCAAATCCCAAAAAGCTCCAAAGACACCCTAGTTCTTTGGTCAATCCCAAAAGGCTCCAAATATGTTTAGTTTCCTTTGGTCAAATCCCAAAAAGCTCCAAAGACACCCTAGTTCTTTGGTCAATCCCAAAAGGCTCCAAAGATGCCCTAGTTATTTGATCAAGTCATAAGTGCACATATTTGCTCGTCATAAGGAGTTTCATAGAGGACAAAAAAGCATATCTACTAGTCTAGAATTCTCAAGAAGTTCAAAAATAACAAATAAAATCAAATAAAACAAAATATCAATTGAGCCTTGTATTCAATTATTTATTCTACACACTTTGCGGTTGTAGTGACTTGCACTCCATGCAATCCGGTAAGATGAGTAAATTACCATAAGGCCATTTGGGTTAAATTATTCATAATCAAATTGAAATGCCTTTATTTCAATCCCCAAGAAGGCCATGGTGTTCATACTGCTCCATGTGAACGAGGTATTCATTTCCTTTCTTCTATGAATTCTCATCAAAAATCATCAAAAATCATCAAAAATCACAAAATTAACAAAAAAAATAAAAAATTTCAAGTGCACCTCGTATCTAGTTATTTACCCTATACACTTGGCGGTTGCAACGACTTGCACTCCATGCAATCCAACAAGATGAGTAAATTACCATAAGACCATTTGATCCAAATTATTCATGGACGAATTGAAATGTCTTCACTTCAATCCCTAAGAAGGCCATTGTGGCTAGACCGCTCCATGGGAACGAAGTATTGATTTTCTTTCTTGTATGAGTTCTCATCATAAATCACAAAATAACAAAAAAATTACATAAATCAAAATTCAAATACGCCATGTATCCAGTTATTTATTCTACACACTTGGTGGTTGCAATGACTTGCACTCCATGCAATTCAAAAAGATGAGTAAATTACCATAAGGCCATTTGAGGTAAATTAGTCATCATTGAATTGAAATATCTTCACTTCAATCCCGAAGAAGGCCATTACGGCTAGACTGCCCCATGGGAATGAGGCGTTCATTTCATTTCTTCTATGATATTTTCAGCAGATCGTAGAACATAGTGATTCAGCACAAGCTTAAATGAAATTACTATTATCTTGATTTCCTAAGAAGTCCATTATAGTCGGACTACTTCACAGGATAGAGATGTATAATTACTATTACTGGTTGAAATCACAGTTGTAATAGGTCATGCCATATAACAACATGCAAAAGTCTTGAATCATCTAAATTATTTATTTTGGTCAAGCAAATCATCGCTTTAATAACGTGTTCTTTCCTCATTGACTTGTCGCTTGAGGGGGTAGTCATAATATCAAATTCATAATCAAAATCAACAAATGATTACTCGATCATGTAAATTGTATTCATCTTACGAATCATTGCTAACAACTATCATAAGCCTACCTTATTGCTAGGGCAAAAATTAAATATGCTAGTTTAAATTCTTGTAGCGATCCACCTATCAGAGTAATTGTAGCACAAATGCTACCCAATTGCAGCTGGACACATGAAAGCTTTGCAAAATTAAGCCTTCCATCCCATTGGAAGTAATGATTCTAATATGTGCATCCTTTGCAGGACTAGGGCATCTAATGTTGATCAAATCAATGATCATCAATCAACCTACAACATGGCTTTAGGTGATCTATTTTTTCTCAACATCGTGTTTTCCCACAATGCATCCCAAAAGGGGTATCTGTAGACACCTAAAATACATCATGTTTAGGAGACTACTCATATGGGAACCTTTGCAGACCATATGAATGACCTTGGACCCTCCCAAGGCTAAGCAATGGTTTTAACCACTCATTTTAGGCATCCTAGACCTATTCAACCTTAGTCATTGATGACATTAGTAGCTAAGATCTCAGTCATGGTTGACAACCGCGACTAGGGTCCTAGCCACGTTGAGCAACAACAACTAGCCCTATAATTGTCTTGGCCTCTCGAGACGAGCCAAATTGGTTGTTCCAATGATATTTACAACCAATTCAAGCGGTTATGGACTGTGAATCCTCCATAAGGTTCCATCCAACTACCCCAGATTAGAATTTCTTGATCTTGGCTTCCTTGGGAAGCCAAGATTGGGGATTGGGGAGTCTATTTATAGACCCATCAAAGAGACCAAAATGATCCAAATTACATTGTAGCAAAGCCCTGCCAAACTAGAGAGCCAATTACAACCTGTGGAGAGTATAGAGATGCTACCCAATTCCAGTTTGATACTTACCTTTGCAATATTGGAGCTTCCAAAGGATTGAGAAGCACACCTTGCCATTCTACACCTATCCAACATGAATTCAAGTGAAATCAACCACCAATCTGTGTCTAGACATGAAGGTGACCCTTGACCATCAATTACATAGAGGATTTGAGCATTCCTAGCCTTGGTTTTAGAATAAAGAAGACTTTGTCTATGGCCACTATTATCAATAGCGGCCCATAGGCTTAGTTGTGGTTGTCAACTATGGCTAACAGAGCCAGCTCCTCTGAGCACCCACGGCTAGGGTTTGATGCCCTCATTTCCCTGTTTTATCTATAGATTTCCTTTTTTTATTATGCATTTAGGTTAATCTAGCATAGATTAGTCTTATTCCATGCATTTACAGTGTTAATTAGAAGCATCATAGGTAACTTTACCTTCATTTATGTCATACATGCTTTCTTTCATAAGTTTCCATATATTAGCTTATCTCATGCTTTATACTTTAGATTATATGCAAGATTAGCTATCTTTACACATTTCAAGCCTTATTTTGTGCTTATTTATCAATATCTTAAGCATATTTACACATATTCATGTTTTATTTACATGTTTACTTTATTTCTTGCATTTTCATCATGAGAGGTTGCATATGCTTTTGATGTGTTTTGTTGTTTCTTGTATGCATGTGATAGATCCTTTCAAGATTCAAGACACTCTTCAACATCATCCCTCTTGATAATAGAAAAGGAGGCATCCTAGTAATCCCTCATGCAAAGTTGATGAAGACCTAAAGATCCCTTAGAGTATATCACCCCCATTTAAGGGCTTTAACACCATTGTAAACATGTATCATTTGGTATCCATAAGGGACATATATGTAATCCATTTTATCATTGATTAATACAAAGGAGGCTCACTTTATTTCAAATTTAGTTTCATATATGTTGTTTTCTTTAAATTGGCTTATCGTGTTACAATTAGTATTGGATATACGCTCTTTAAGCCCCTTCTACATAAGTATTCTATAATTAATGAAAAATTTGGTGACTATGGTTAGAACACTACATTTTTTGTTCTTTCCTTTAGTATTTATATTTTTATATTTTATTTTACATGTCTAGGTAATATGTTGATTCCATTGAATTTTTTATTTTGATTATTTTGAAATTCTTCATGGTATCAAAGCAAGTGTGAATATTTTTATTTGATTCAAGATATTTATTTAAGAATTTTTTTTGGGTTGATGTTATACCTACCATGACGTTTTCCTCCATAAATATTTATTCTATGAAATAAAGATACTAGATAAAAATTTTAAGGGTTTTACAAAAAAACTTATTTGTAACATCACCTTGCCAAGTTTGTCCAAGGAAAAATGTTTTGATGACAAAGAATTTAGTATTTGAGGGTTTTAAGACAAATTTAGACATGAGATATTTATCATAGATCTCTAAGACTGGTTTAGAAAAAATGCTAAGTGTCTCATATTATACCAAGTTTTAGGCTATGTCAATGGGAGAAATTGATTCTAAATTCCTCTAACTTCTAGCGCAATACCCAATAGTTTCAAATGGAGGAAGAATGATCAATATTTATTTTTTAAATAATTATTCCATAGGATAAATTGTAATTTATATGAAAGTATTTTTAAAATTTGCATGAAAATTCATTGTGGATTTCAATAACACTTTTATCCATTTTACTAATTTTAGATTAATAGAGAAACTTAAATATATAATCAAACTTCTTCAGTTTATATTTTAAACATTTGAATTTAAATTATTTTGAAGAAAGTATGAAGGGTTGTTAGAATATTTTGATACAAACATAATATTTGATTCAAATATTAGTGCCACCCTTGTTGTGTGATTTAGAAGTCCCCTTAGTACTCCAAGCATGGAAGGAAGTGGAGTGGGAAACCCCAAATTAGGGTTTTCTCACCTCCCACACATCAATGGTGGTATGCATACTAACTAACTAACCCAATCTATATCACTTGGACCCAAGTAGTCATGGGTTCAAACTTGCATTCCTTTATATTTAGATTTTGTATAATCTCATTGGGGCATAATATCCCTATCAAAAATGAACTACCCCATTTGATTCTTAATAGAGGGCTAGAGGACTTATTTAAACTAGCTAGATCAAGCCACCTATGTAAAGGAGGATGCAAATTCAATCTTAACTCCCTTAAAATTATGAATATTACGGTATTTTTTAAAGAATGTGGATATTCCTAGAAAAAAGCACCCATGTGGATCCCTTTTGCATGGTTATTTAAAGATGGGTTAGTAGCCAATCTAGGCATTTACATGGTGAAGAAAATATTATTTTTTCTATATTGATATATGCCCATATGATAAATGCAAAAACATGGGACCAAAAAAGTGGACTTGGATGGAAAAAAATGCATATGCTATAAAAGATAATGAATGTGCATTATTTTTTAAATGTTGAACATCGCTTGAGTCTAACAACGTTACCTAAGCTAGTACATATATGTTTTACAATGTGTACATGTCATGTGTCAAAACACACTTGTATTTCTCTATATTAATTGCATTCATGGAATTGCATATCATGTACATGATCTCAATAAGCTCTTTTGAATTTGAAACCCCCCAAAGCACCCACTTAGCTTACTTTTCATTTGAAAGGTTTTTGGCACCTATCAACTACACACAATTGTCTTGGACCCTTCCAATGTGTTTATAATTGCTTACATTCAAATGCTAAGGAAGGATTTTTAATTTTAGTTTTATTTTTTAATAAATTATTAACTAGAATTTTAATATAGTTAAATGTTATTTCTAGCTATTTATATATCTTAAACAAGGCAACAATTTACCTAATAAGAAACTTAAAAACCCCATTTTCTTAATCATAAGCAATTATCATCATGCAATATGAACAAAGCATCCAAGCAAGGTTGAACAAAACCTCTTCATATAAGGCAAAGAAGATCCAAGCATACATGGGAGAGAATAGAGAGAAAATAAATAGGGGAATTGATGATAATTATATATATAAGCATGATTATAAATGGTCGAATTTATCCATGGAATAAAAATAATGCATAAAATTGTAGTAGATACATTACATGTAATAAGTGATAAAAATGATATTGTATGTTTTACTAAGATTTGGATAAACCAAAGATGTCAAGGTAAATCCAAGTAAAACTTCAAAAGGGTGTATTAAGAATAAGGTTATGATTGGTGATGGTTTGGTCAGATTTGGTATATGGGTAATTCTAGAATCAATAAGGATAAAGTAGGGGTAAAAGATAGAAGAGATAACTAGTGAAAGATAAAAAAATAAGTAATCTAGTACAAGTAATTGACCAAGTATATAGAAAGTATAAATACCCAATGCATGGAAAGTAAACTACAATAAAGAAAAGATAGAAAATATGATAAATAAGAAGGGAGAGTACTTATATGATGTGTGTGTCATATATGCTTGATGAAATTGAACTTTTTGATGTTTGAGGGTGTCCTTTGGAGTTTGTGATCCTCTCTTCCACTAATTTAGTTGATGAAGAGGCCTGATTGAGGTGGTATTAAGGTAGATAATCCTTGCTAAGAGGAGGATGCTACTATATGAGAGATGAAGAACAAGTTTCTTCTTATAAGCCAAGTGGAATAATGTTGCTACTATGAAGAGAGATAATCATCCTTAGAAGGGACTTAAATGCTTTTATATAGGAGGAGGAAGAAAGAGAAGAATTGTAAGGTATCTTCTCCTTGTATTGTGAAGAACCAGATAATGCAAGCCAAAGAATTCATTGTATATGTGAAAAATATTTATTGGAACTCTCTAAAATTATTTGATTAATATTCCATTTATAAGGTTTCCTTATCTAATTTAATTCAACTAGAGGGTTGGTCGATAGGTGGTACCTTTGTCTATCAAGAGAAACTACGTCAATTTGAGTTTAAAATTATTTCTTGGGATACTCAAAGGAGTTGATTATACTTTCAATTTGAGAAAAGTCTATTTTTTATGAGAAAAATGGTTTGTATTAGGTAATGCTTTAGAGCATCACCTTGTTGATTTCAATGGCATTCTTGTTTGATAGACTTATGATATAAATGACATGAAAATAAAATTTGAGGGGTTTCAGGGATTGATGGGACCATCCTAGGAAATCTAAAGAGCCCACAAAAATACTCATATTGTGAATAGTCTTACTTCTAGTTGGCTTGGTTAGTGGGTAGGTATTTAGAGATTTTATATGGTTTTAACCTTAATACCTACTTAGTTGACCAACCTACATTTATCCTTGGCTATTCGTCAACCATGTTGATGTTGAATTTTCTTCCTTAGTATACATCTTGGCCCTACAAGGTGTCTATTTTTCTATAAAGTGAAGCAATAATGGAATGACTTGAGAAGAAAGAAATATTGAACCTACAACATAGAAAAGCAAAATAAAAAGAGAGTATCATGGGGTCTAAAGACCACCATATGGGTTAGTGAAAATATGATGACAACCAAGATTTTAGGATAGAGTGGATGGATAGAATGTGATAGTGTTAAGGAAAGAAGTATCTCAGAGAAATAAATGCCTTGGGTTGACTTTTGGTGCCTAGAATATAAATTTCAAAGTGGGTTCATGCCTCTTCACGTGAAAATTCAAATTTCCTAAGAAAGTGCTTTGATATTCATAAAAATTGATCTAAGTAGATTCTAACTTTGATTGGATATGCTAACATATTAGACTATGTTTCCCTATTCATGCAGAAGTCTTTTTAAGTAGGTGTTAAAGATAGAGTGAATCCCTTTCAATACTGCTTATGTGCCATGAATTTATTTGTTACACGTACCTTAAAGTCTCCCTCGTGTATGATCGTCAGGGTTATGCGTAAGGGGTTGGCACCAAAATGTATTTATAAAAATTTGGTGAATTAGTTTTGAAATCCAAGCAAATAGTGTCCAAATGCATGTAGAAGGTTCACTATTATTAGGGGCAATGTTGGAAATTTAAACTTAAAATGGTCAAATTATTATAAAATTGGGACGAATCGACCCAAAAAAAAATTTGCACCCAAAATTTTTTGGCTAATGGGCCTTGGTCAAGGGTCCCAAATATTAGCCAATTCCAAATTTCAAAAATCATAATTTTAGTCAATTTGGTGATAAATAGTCGCTATGCATAACCCTAACGACCGTGTATATTGAGGGTACCAACTTATTCCATGTATCAATGAGTATTATAGGAAAAACGAGTATATTAGATAGATCAGGTCTATCGGACTAGCAGTATAAAGAAAGAAGGACCATCTGGTTTTATAAGGAACCCTCACAATGGCCATTACAAAAGAATATTTATTAGAATCATAGCTACTCAGAGGTCTGAGTTTTACTCATGTTAGGCTATAGGCTATAGTATATAGTTTATTATTACATTATTGTGAGTGCACATCTAGTTGGCATTCTAGAATCCAACATGCGAATAATTATTTAGCATAACCTAAGTTAGCTTGGTTAATTAGAGTTGTAGGATGTTTTATTTTGCATATTTGGATTGTTTGTTACTGTTTAATTTGGTCCAGTTCACTATATAAATTCATTACTACTGAATAAAATACTATTTGATTTACCAACAACTTATGTGGATGAGAGGAATTAAGGATAATTGTATTGCTTAGTTTTATCCTGCCAACCAAAGAAGGATATAGTTGAGAGGGGAATTAGACTATAAAGGATATTAGTGATACGCTCGATATCCATAGTGAGTATTCTTTGACTCTGTATCTTGACTTTGATTTTGATATTTTTCTTAGATATATGGATGAAAATAAAATTAAATGAAGTGACTAAATGGAATGTAAATGCAAGTACCTTAGATAGATATAGTTTAATCATGGGGGTCTCTCTTGGCTAGCCAATTTGATTGCACTTGATGTAGCCACTAGGTAATGGTGTAGAAGTTCACCTAATTTTTTGGGAGATATGTGGATGTATTTATATTAGCATATCATGTAGAGGGGATATTAGAAGATTGAACAAGTTAGGGTGGTGCTAATGAGAACATGGAATTATTGAGGGATTGATTAACATGGGTGGATGAGAGATAGAAGCTAATGGTGGATTATCCTAGGGTGACTAAAGAATATCTGATGGAGATAGCATCCTCAAGGAACCAACTAGGACATGTAAAAGGAATAACTTTTGGATTACAATCTAAGTACAAGTTGATGAGTCAATGTTTTGTATCTTAAAATTGTTCCTAATATGGGTCAATTATTCCTTCTTGCATATCTTTCCTTCCACAATTTTATTTATTTTGGCTATGCTTACACATTTTTTTATGTTTAGTTATATTTCTAATTTCTAAAGCATATTTTGTGACATAGGTAAGAATTTGAACTACTAAGCTTTATTTATATGGAAGAAATATTGTTTTAATTCATTGTAGGAATTTTTTAGGAAGGAAAATACTATTGATAGGTTTCTATAGTTTCCCATAATCACTTGCCTAGTAGACACTCTAGCTAGTGTCCACAATTTTCCTTAGTCACTTGCTCAAACAAGCACCCATAGTCGTTTGCATCCACTTTTACCAACAAGATAATAGGCATCCATAATTATCGGTATATGATTTCCAAAATAGGGTAATAGGCATCCATAGTTGTTCATAGTCACTTCCTTAAATAGGTATCCACAACTAACTATTCACAACCCATTTTCTTGGGCTACACTATTCACTTGTGCAACTGTAATAGGTAATTCTAGTTTCTCTACCTAGATTTCAAATGCCTTGTAGTTAGATATTTTTAGATAGTTTTTAACAAGTTCATGGTGAGCTATGAAAATACATATAACTGATTTTATTATAATTTTTTTGTGACTATTAAAAGTGTTGAGCAAGGTGCAAAAACAGTATTGTCATTGTCGTCAACACAGACAGATAGATCAATTGATGATGCAATGGACAGGAGTTTAGAGGTCAGTTAGAGCATGTATAGTGAATTTCCAAGAAGACAGAAGTGGACCAGATTCAAAGGATCAAAGAAAAATACAAGTAAGAAAATTGTCGCGATATCGCGACATATCGGAGGAGAGAGAAAATTCTGAAAAAACTGTCACGATTTTGCGACATGTTGGAGGCAAAGAAGCCAAGTGGAAAAACTGTCGTGATTTCGCGACATGTTGGTAGAGAAGAAGGCAAGTAGAAAAACTATCGCGATTTCGTGACATGTTGGAGGCAAAGAAGCCAAGTGGAAAAACTGTCATGATTTCGTGACATGTTGGCAGAGAAGAAGGCAAGTAGAAAAATTGTCATGATTTCACGACATGTTGGACAAAAGAGAAAGCACAAGGAAAACTGTCACGATTTCACGACATGTTGGATGAAAGAGAAAGCACAAGGAAAACTGTCACAATTTCGTGACATGTTGGACGAAAGAGAAAGCGCAAGGAAAACAGTCACAATTTCACGACATGTTGGACAAAAGAAAAAGTGCAAGGAAAACTGTCGCGATTTCACGACATGTTGGATGAAAGAGAAAGCGCAAGGAAAACTGTCGTGATTTCACGACATGTTGGATGAAAGAGAAAGAGCAAGAAAAACTATCACGATTTTGCGACATGTTGGAAGCAAAGAAGGCAAGTAAGAAAACTGTCATGATTTCACGACATGTTTGAAGAAGAAGCGCATGCAGGAAAAACTGTCATGATTTCACGACATGTTTGGAGAGAAGGTGCAGGCAAAGAAAACTGTCACAATTTCGTGACATGTTTGGAGAGAAGGCGCAAGCAAAGAAAACTATCACGATTTCGTGACATGTTCGGGGAGAAGGAGCTCGCAAAGAAAAGTGTCACGATTTCGTGACAATCTGCAAGAGAGGCAGTACGGATGAAAATGTGTCACGATTTCGTGACATGTTTGAGAGAAAGAGCTTACAAGGAAAAGTGTCACGATTTCATGACAATTTGCAAGAAGAAGAGCTAAGGAGAAAAGATATCGCGACATGTCGTGTTTTTGTGACCTAAAGAGAAGAGAAGAGCTAAGGAGAAAAGATGTCGCGATATCGTGACATGTCGCATTTTTGCGACTAAGAGAGGAGAGAGAATGTACGGAGATAGAAATGTTGCGATATCATGACAACAGCAGAGAGGAAGACTCTGAAGGATGAAGTGTCACACGATTTTGTGATAGAAATAAAATGAAAGAGCATGGAAGCAGAAGCGTCACGATTTCATGACAAATTCAAGGAGGAAGAGCTCAAAGGCGAAAGCGTCGCGATTTTGTGACATGTTCCATTTTCACGGGCGTAAGGCAGAGAAAAGCACAAGGTAGCGAAAGTGTCACGATTTTGCGACATGTTTCGTTTTCACTGGTGCATGCAAAGAAGAGTGTACGGTAGCAAAAAGTGTCACGATTTCGCAACATGTCATGTTTTCGCTGATGCATGTAGACAAGAGTGTACGATAGCAAAAAGTTTCATGATTTCATGACATGTCATGTTTTCACAAGTGCATGCCGAGAAGATGCAAGGAATCGAAAAGTGTCACGATTTCACATGTCATGTTTTTATGGGTGCATACCGAGAAGAGTGCAAGGAAGCGAAAAGTGTCATAATTTCACGACATGTCATGTTTTCGTTGGTGCAAGCCAAGTAGAGTGTACGAAGGCAAAAAGTGTCACGATATCGTGACATGTGTTTTCACACTTGCAGGACGAGAAGAAGACAAAAAGGTTGTCAGAGCGGTAGTTCTAATGTCAGAACTGTAAGAGAACAGAAAAGGCTGTTAGAGCCATAAATGAACAGATAAGAAGGTCAGAGCCATAAATGAACAAATAAGAAGGTCAGAGTCGTAAATCAAAAGATAAATCTGTCAAAACGATGGATATACTGTCAAAGCACCGAAATAAATAGAGAAGGTTGTCAGAGCACAATAAGCAGAGTCGAAAGAATGTTTTTGTGTACAGTAAGTTAGGGTTAGGGTTGAGCTCTACATGAGGCATGAGTGTTGTGTATTGCCAAATAAAAAGGTGAAAGGAGCTATGAAAATAAAATAAGGGAGATAGTGCTAAAAAAGGTACATAAGAGAGGGTTGTAAGAGTGAATAACAGAGTTGTAAGTATATGCAGTTCTGGTAAAAGGGCATTAGACCAGTGAGGGTCTTGTAGAAGAGAAGGCATTTTTATGTCATTGAAAAAGTTCAGAACTGAAGTCCAAGTTGGTGCTTGTCATTAGGGGGTTGGTGCTCCTTTCTGTTGTTGTAGATAAATAAGGGGTTGGTGCTCCTTCCAGTGTGTGTTGGTAAACTGTTTGTAAAGTTGGCGCTTTGCAAAGGCTGGATTTGGATGGGAGTCTAAGCAGTCTAATTTTTGAGAAGTAGCCAAAACTGGTGAACCTCATTAAATCATGTGTTGTGTATTGCTCTCTTGTTTAATTGCTTTATCTATTTTTAAGTTCTCCCTGCTTAAAGTTTTAAAGAATTGTAGATCTGAATTAAATTAGCTACACTAATTCACCCCCCACTCTCAGTGTCATTGTGAGAATATCAATTGGTATCATAGCAAGGTTCCTGAACAAGCTCAATTAGCTAAGGTGATCATGGAAGAAACACAATGGCTGGTGGTGAAGGATTTTCATCCAAAAAAGCTCCTTTGTTCGATGAAACTAATTACTCTTTCTTGAGACTAAGGATGCAGACATATATGTGTGCTTTGGGATATGACATTTGGGAGTCTGTAGACAGTAGATACACAATACCCTCTACTCCTCCAACAGATGCTGCTGAGAAGAAAAAGTTTGAGAATAACTCTAAAGAAAAGAATGCTATAATGTGTGGGTTAGTTGACAATGAACTGATAAGGATCATGAGTTGTAAAATGGCAAAAGACATGTGGGACAAACTGCAAATTCATGAAGGAGACAGCAAGATCAAGGAAACCAAGCTACAAACTCATCGAGCTCAGTTCGAAGCATTAAAAATGAATGACGATGAGAACATAGAGGCCTATATGTTGAGAGTCAATGGAATAATTAATGCTATTATAGGACTCGGTGAGGAAATGGAAGATGCGGTCATCGTGAAAAAGGTACTAAGAACTCTTCACAAAAGATTTGATTCTAAAGTTTCTACTATAGAAGAAGCTAAAGATCTAAATACTTTTAGCATGGATGAAATGCATGGTTCTTTAACTGCATACAAAATGAGAATAGGACAAACTAAGCCCTCAGACAGAGAAGCTGCTTTTAAAGCACACAAAAATATAAAAGCTAAACAAAAATCTGAGGAAGAAGAGTCTTCAAATGAAACAGAAGCAAACTTTGTTAGGAAACTAATAAATGGAAAAGGAAAGTACAGAGAAAAGTTATCATTTAAGTGCTTCAACTGTGGAGGCGTCGGGCACTTTGCAGCTAAATGTCCAATGAATGAAAAAAAAAATGATGAAGGGTCACACCAAGAAAGAAGTGACTGGAAGAAGAAACCACATTTTAGAAAAAACAACTTCAAGAAGAAAATTTTCATATCCAAGAATGTCAGCTCTTCTGAAGACTGCTCCGGTGAGGATTCTAAAGAAGAAGCAGGTGAAGCTCTGTTCATGGCATTTGAAGAAAGAAAAACATAATAAAATCAAGAATGTAATGAAAAACCTGAGGATGAGGCTGAAGTATATCTGGAAGGTGAGTTGGTTGTTGCACTTAAAGAGCTGAGCACATAAAGGAAAAATAATAAAAAGGTTTCAAAAAAGCTTGACGATGCCAATGAAATAATAAACAGCTTGAAAGTATAGACAGATGAATCTAAAAAAATGTTTGAAGTTCTCAAAGTACAATTAACTGTAAAAACAGATGAGTGCAGCAAGATAGAAGAAGACATTGTTAGGTTAAGGATATAGCTAGAGGAGATGAATTAGAAATTGAGTTGTTATCATAAGTTTGAAGAAAGTTCTGTAAAACTGGATAAACTTATAAATAACCAAAGGCCTTCAGGCATCAAATTTGGTTTGGGCTTCGATGAAGGAGAATCATCAAAGGGATCAAAGGCCATAAATGTAGAACCCATAAAGAAAGAAGATAAGATTAGGGTTTATCAAGAAAAAACAAATCATGCCAAAGAAAACAATAATTCCAGACTCAAGAGGAGTACTGACAAAGATGGATTCACAAAAGTCACACATCCAAGAAGGAGAAGATTCATGGTTCCTACTTCAAAATTGCAAAGACCTTCACCTAGGTTTAATCATTCCTTTTTTGGTTATTGTTTTAAATGCAATGCTTATGGTCATAATATTTCATATTGTAGTTATAATATAGCACAAAGGAATTTCACCAGTAGAAATGTCTTTTCACCATTGATGGATTATGTAGTAGAATGTTATAATTGTCATAATTTTAGACACATTGCAAGAAACTGTAGAAGCACTTGTGCAGCAAATAAATATCAGGGTAGAAAATCTCAACCAAATGGATTGAAACAAAACAAAAAGTTTCCTAAAAAATAGGTACAAGCTAATGAAAGGGGAAAGGCAAAACAAGTCACCAAAACTGCCATCAAACTAGAATGGAAAGAAAAGGAGAAACTTCAGAAAGAAAAGGAGAAACTCCAGGAAGAAAAGGAATCTTTGATTTTTCAGACTACTTTTAAAGCACAGAACAAATCTGCTCCATGGATACTTGATAGTGGATGCTCCAGTCACATGACAGGTGACAAGAAAAAATTTGAGAAGTTACAGAATTATGAAGGTGGTTCTGTGAAATTTGGAAATAATGATGGAGCAAAGATAGTTGGCAAAGGATCAGTCAAGATCAGTGACAGAAAGATTAATTCAAAAGAAGTCTTGTTTGTGATTGGTCTGAAGCATAACTTGCTTACCATAAGTTAAATCTGTGACAGAGGTCATGAAGTAATTTTTAAGAAGCAGGGTTGTGAAGTGAGAAAAGCTAACAGTGGGAAGTTGATTGCTACTGGATAAAGGACTTCTGGAAACCTGTATACTCTCTTAGAGGCTTCAGAAGGAGCATGCCTGATTGGACAAGGAGATGAAAATTGGCTATGGCACAAGAGGCTTGGTCATATCAGCTTTGACAATTTGGTAAAAATAATCTCAAAAATGATAGTAAGAGATATACCCTCCATTGGCAAACCACTAAACAGGATTTGTGCTTCATGCCAAAAGGGGAAGCAAACTAGAGCCACATTTAAATCAAAGGAGTACTTTACCAGCAAACCTTTAGAACTAATACATACTAATTTATGTGGACCCATGAGAACACAAAGTATAAATGGTGACAAATACTTTATGTTGTGCATAGATGACTATTCTAGAATGACCTGGATATTCTTTTTGAAGCAGAAATCTGAAGCTTTTGAAATGTTCAATACTTTCAAAAACCAAGTTGATAATGAAACAAGAAAGAGGATCAAATACTTAAGATCAGATAGAGGAGGAGAGTTCATCTCAGAAGAGTTTGTAGAATACTGTCAAAAACATGGGATCAGAAGACAGTTTTCAATAGCAAGGACACCTCAGCAGAATGGTGTTGTAGAAAGAAAGAACAGAACTGTGTAGGAAATGGCACGGACGATGCTGACTGAGAGCAAAATTACACATAGATTTTGGAAAGAGGTAGTCCATACTACAGTTTATATCCAAAATAGGTGCATGTTGAGGACGCATGAAAGCAAAACCCCTTATGAGCTATGGTTCGACAAGAAGGCAACAACAAAATACTTCAAAGTCTTTGGTAGCAAGTGTTACATCAAAAAAACTGAAGATAATCTTGTTAAGTTTGAAGATAGAGCTGATGAAGGTATTTTTGTTGGCTATTCATCAAAAAGCAAAGCTTACAAATGCTACAACAAAAGGCTAAAGAAAATTGTAGACAGTGCCGATGTTAAATTTGATGAAGATAGGAGACGAGCAGTCAGCTATGAAGAAAACTACCCTATTTATGAAGAAGTTATTGAAGGAGATGAAGAAAAGGAAATAGAAGAGATTCAAAAAATTGACCTAGATGATTTAAGTATTGATTCAGAGGTAGAAGAAAACAAAAAATTCAAAACAAGAAGCTGGCAGAAAAATCATCCCAGAGAGCAAATTATTGGGGACCCCACAGTTGGTGTTAAGACAAGAAGAAGAGTAGTAAGTAACTACTCCCTATTATCCAGCATTTAGCCCAAAAATATTGTTGAAGCAAGCACAGATGAAAGTTGGATGAAGGCAATAAACGAAGAACTAGATCAGATTAAGAAAAACAAAACACGGGAGTTAGTACCAAAGCCTGCAAATAAAAACATAATCGGTACTAAATGGATTTTTTGAAACAAATTGAATGAAGACGGACAGATTGTAAGGAATAAAGCAAGATTGGTCTGTAAAGGCTATGCTCAAGTTGAAGGTATTTATTTTGAAGAAACCTTTGCACCGGTGGCTAGACTCGAGGCAATAAGAATGTTTTTGGCTTTAGCAGTCCACAGGAATTTCAAAGTTTATCAGATGGACGTGAAATCAGCATTTTTGAATGGAAATCTTGAAGAAGTTTATATTGAGCAGCTAGATGGTTTTCAACTCGGTGATAATCCCAACTTTGTTTGCAAGTTGAAGAAAGCTTTGTATGGCTTGAAACAGGCACCTAGAGCATGGTATGCAAGACTAGAAAACTATCTCACTAAACAAGGGTTCAAGAAAGGTATGGTGGATAGTAACTTGTATGTCAAAATAGACAATGGCCATCTTATTGTCCTTGTTGTTTATGTAGATGATATAATTTTTGGCAGCAGCAATGATGAATCATGTAGAGACAACAAATAAAATACAGAAAGAATTTGAAATTTCTATGATTGGTGAACTTTCATATTTCCTCGGACTACAAGTTAACCAAAATGAAAAGGGTATTTTTATTTCTCAAGTTAAATATGTGAAAGAAATGCTGAAAAAGTTCACAATGGAGGATTGTAAACTCGTTAGCACTCCCATGACAACAGGTTGCAAGTTGAGCAAGGATGACAAATCTCCGGATGTAGATCAAACCATGTACATATCTATGATTGAAAGCCTCATCGTATTTGATGGCTACCGGACCGAGATATCTTACAGGTAGTATGCATGGTAGCAAGATTTTAGGCTAGTCCCAAAGAGACTCATGTGACAGTTGTGAAGAGGATTTTTAGGTACCTCAAGGGTACTATGGAGTATGGGTTATGGTACCCAAAAGGTAAGGACTTCACTCTTATTGCATACTCTGATGCAGATTGGGCAAGATGTATAGATGACAGAAAGAGTACCAGTGGAGATGCAATCTATCTTAGAGACAAGTTGGTAGCATGGCACAACAAGAAACAAGAATCAGTCTCTCTATCCACAGTAGAGGCAAAATACATTGCAGCAACAACATGTTGTACACAAATTTTATGGATGAGACAAACCCTAAAAGATCTTGGCATTAACTTCAAAGAGCCAATTTCAGTTAAATGTGATAATACCAGTGCTATTAACATCTCAAAGAATCCAGTTATGCATTCTCGCACCAAACATATTGCAATCCGATATCATTTTTTGAAGGATAAAGTTGCAAAAGGTGAGGTTAAATTGGATTTTGTTCCAACTACAGAGCAAGTAGCAGATATCTTCACTAAACTGTTGCCCAAGGAAGTTTTTTAATACCTTCGCAATAAGTTGGGAGTGGTCACACTACCCAAGAACTGACTAGCTATCGAGAACACATTCTTAGGGGGAGCATTTATATATTTGATTACCTGTTTGCTCATGTTTGTAATTTTTGCTAATTGTAATATTGTGTGCCTAAGAATGTTGTGCATGGACTCAGGGGGAGTCTGCAGTAGCCCTTTGGTATTATTGTCAAAGGGGGAGAAGAATTACAGGAAATTGCATGTGTTGCCAACAATTCCAAAGGGGGAGATTGTTGAGCAATGTGCATAAATAGTATTGTCATTGTTGTCAACACAGACAGATAGATCAATTGATGATGCAGTGGACAGGAGTTCAGAGGTCAGTCAGAGCATGTACAGTGAATTTCTAAGAAGACAGAAGTGGCCCAAATTCAAAGGATCAAAGAAAAAGACAAGTAAGAAAACTGTCACGATATCGCGACATGTTTTCTATCGTGATTTTGTGACATATCGAAGGAGAGAGAAAATACTAGAAAAACTGTCGCGATTTCACGACATGTTGGAGGCAAAGAAGCCAAGTGGAAAAACTATCACAATTTCGTGACATGTTGGCAGAGAAGAAGGCAAGTAGAAAAACTGTCATGATTTCGCGACATGTTGGAGGCAAATAAGCCAAGTGGAAAAACTGTCGCAATTTCGCGACATGTTGGCAGAGAAGAAGGCAAGTAGAAAAACTGTCACGATTTCGCGACATGTTGGACGAAAGAGAAAGAGCAAGGAAAACTATCGTGATTTCACGACATGTTAGACGAAAGAGAAAGCGCAAGGAAAACTGTCACGATTTCGTGACTTGTTGGACGAAAGAGAAAGCGCAAGGAAAATAGTCACGATTTCACGACATGTTGGATGAAAGAGAAAGTGCAAGGAAAACTGTTACGATTTCGTGACATGTTAGACGAAAGAGAAAGCGTAATGAAAACTGTCATGATTTCGTGACATGTTGGATGAAATAGAAAGCGCAAGAAAAACTGTCGCAATTTCGCGACATGTTGGAAGTAAAGAAGACAAGTAAGAAAACTGTCACAATTTCGTGACATGTTTGAAGAAGAAGCACATGCAGAAAAAATTGTCGTGATTTCACGACATGTTTGGAGAGAAGGCACAGGCAAAGAAAACTGTCACAATTTCATGACATGTTTGGAGAGAAGGCGCAAGCAAAGAAAATTGTCGTGATTTCACGACATGTTTGGAGAGAAGGCGCAAGCAAAGAAAACTGTCATGATTTCGTGACATGTTCGGGGAGAAGGAGCTTGCAAAGAAAAGTGTCATGATTTCGCGACAATCTACAAGAGAGGCAGTACGAACGAAAATGTGTCATGATTTCGTGACATGTTTGAGAGAAAGAGCTTGCAAGGAAAAGTGTCACGATTTTGTGACAATTTGCAAGAAGATCTAAGGAGAAAAGATGTCACGATATCACATGTCGCGTTTTTGCGACCTGAAGAGAAGAGAAGAGCTAAGGAGAAAAGATGTTGCGATATCATGACATGTCACATTTTCGCGACTAAGAGAGGAGAGAGAATGTACAGAGATAGAAATGTCGCGATATCGTGACAACAGCAGAGAGGAAGACTCCGAAGGATGAAGTGTCACGATTTCGTGATAGAAGCAAAATGAAAGAGCATGGAAGCAGAAGCGTCATGATTTTGCGACAAATTCAAGGAGGAAGAGCTCAAAGGCAAAAGCGTCACGATTTTGTGACATGTTCCATTTTTGCGAGCATAAGGCAGAGAAAAGCACAAGGCAGTGAAAGTGTCACAATTTCGTGACATGTTCTGTTTTCATTGGTGCATGCAAAGAAGAGTGTACGGTAGCAAAAAGTGTCATGATTTCGCGACATGTCATGTTTTCGCTGGTGCATGCAGAGAAGAGTGTACGACAGTGAAAAGTGTCACGATTTCATGACATGTCATGTTTTCGTGGGTGCATGCCGAGAAGAGTGCAAGGAAGCGAAAAGTGTCACGATTTTATGACATGTCATGTTTTCGCGGGTGCATGCCGAGAAGAGTGCAAGGAAGTGAAAAGTGTCACGATTTTGTGACATGTCATGTTTTCGCTGGTGCAAGCCAAGTAGAGTATACAAAGGTGAAAAGTGTCGTGATATCGTGACATGTTGTGTTTTCGCGCTTGCAGGCCGAGAAGAAGACAAAAAGGCTATCAAAGCGACGGTTCTAATGTCAGAACTGTAAGAGAACAGAAAAGGCTGTCAGAGTCATAAATGAACAGATAAGAAGGTCAGAGCCATAAATGAATAGATAATAAGGTCAGAGCCATAAATCAGAAGATAAATCTGTCAGAACGGCAGATATACTGTCAAAGCATCGAAATAAACAGAGAAGGCTGTCAAAACGTAGAGAAGGCTGTCAGAGCATAGTAAGCAGAGTCGAAAGAATGTTTTCGTGTATAGTAAGTTAGGATTAGGGTTGAGCTCTACATGAGGCATGAGTGTTGTGTATTGCCAAATAAAAAGGTGAAAGGAACTGTGAAAAGAAAATAAGGAAGATAGTGCTGAAAAAGGTACAAAAGAGAGGGTTGTAAGAGTGAATAACAGAGCTGTAAGTATATGTAGTTCTGGTAAAAGGGCATTAGACTAGTGAGGGTCTTGTAGAAGAGAAGGCATTTTTATGTCATTGAAACAGTTCAAAACTGAATTCCAAGTTGGTGCTTGGCATTAGGGGGTTGGTGCTCCTTTCTATTGGTACAGATAAATAAGGGGTTGGTGCTCCTTCCAGTGTGTGCTGGTAAATTGTTTGTAAAGTTGGTGCTTTGCAAAGGTTGGATTTGGATGGGAGTCCAAGCAGTCTAATTTTTGAGGAGTAGCCAAAACTGGTTAACCTCGTTAAATCGTGTGTTGTGGATTGCTCTCTTGTTTAATTGCTTTATCTGTTTTTAAGTTCTCCTTGCTTAAAGTTTTAAAGAATTGTAGATCTAAATTAAATTAGCTACACTGATTCACCCCCCCCTCTCAGTGTCATTGTGATAATATCAAAAAGTTGCTAACTTGTAACAGATTTGTTGTCAAGAATTGGATATAGTTACAAGTAAGTAGTATTTCAATCATCAAAATGGTCAAATGGAATAGTGTTTATTTTGTTCTCTTCACTAGGTTGGAAAAGTTATTTCACACAAGAATAAGATGTAATTATCATAATTGATTTTGTTAGCTTCTAAGAACATAATCAGAATATGGACAAGTTTATTAATTTATAATAAGACATGATTTTTGTTACTAAATATTCCTCCTTCAGTTAGTATGAATAGAAGTTATTGTTAATGATTCAAAAAGATAAAAATAACACCATAGTGGAGAATACAATAATTTAGTAATCAATTTTATTTTCTTTATGGATTTGTGTTATTAGATATTTAGTTAGAAAATGGGAATTTTGTTACTTCACTGGCTAAGAAAGGATCCACTGAAGCTCAATGAAGGTTAGCATATTTCGGCCTATTAGTAACTATAAATATTATGTTTTAGGATTACATTTGTAGTGTATATACTATTTTGCTTCAAAACCAACTGGTATAGTTCCTTTTCACAAGGTGATCACTCAACCAATAAATTCAATCAACTCAATAATCCTAACACTTTTTAGGTTTATCAATCAAACATATCTATGGTTTAATTATTTTATTAGTCAACCAATTCCCACAAGTTTAATTCTTAGTAACCCTCAATTTGGTTGCAGTAGCTTTTATTCTAGTTCTTAATTCTTAGTTCAATTGTACTTTGCTTTCCAATAGATTTAGCTTCATTTTCTTGCCTTGTTTTCTTCCTAGTTAGCAATTTTCTTCCTATTTCCTAGTGTTAGCTTTTCCTTTCTAGTAAGAGTGATTAGTTTAGTTTTCAATTCTAGTTCTAGTATAGCCTTTCATTTCAGTTTGATTTTCTTTCTAGTTGATTCCTAGATTAGAATTTACTTCCTTGTAAGTAGATTAGGATCAATTCTCCTTTTCATTAACATATATAGTGCATGACCCCCTACAAAAATCTTGACCTCAGATTGATAATTAATTGCATATCCTTGATTAGTCATTTTTGGTGTCATTGCTAGGGAGGGTGGTAAAATGAGTTGAGAAAACTAATCCAGATTTGCAGTCCTCCATCACCAAAAGGATGAATGTCTCGATCACAATAAAATAAAGGATAATTTATTTCTAGAATAAATCCCTCGAGGGTTGGAGCTAGGTGAGAAAAACAAGAATTACAAAGGGATTCTCCTATTCATCCAACCACTTTAGAATAGTAGAGCCCTGCTATCCTTGAGCTCATTTTTGCACTTGAGAGGACAAATTCTAGCGAGACCTCTTTTGGAGCCTCATCTTCTATCGATCCCCTTGTGACAATTCTAGAGGTTTAAGATGAAGTGAGTCCCATATTAGGAGAAAAAATAGCATAGTAAGAAGACATTTTTTAAACTCACAAAGAGGAAGTTTCTCAAGGAGAAATAGTCAAGTCTAATATAGAAGATAGACTTGATACAATTCATACAAGAAAATAATCATTTTCCTAAGAATATTCTACTAGTGGAGAAGAATCACACTCAAACACTCCTTAGTTACATATTGAGAGTCTTCACCAAAAATTTAATTCTTGGTGGACATTGTGGGCTTACGACATGGCTTAACAACATAAAAATGAAGATCATTTGGAAATAATTTTATTTCCAAATAGCTTACTAGGGGGAGATACCCCTATGAAGGATATTTCACTCTTTATCATACCCAATTTTTTAGGGTTAACTAATAAAGATTCAAACATATATTTGTTTGAGTTTGTTTTCTTGAGTCAAACTTATGGTTACATGGTAGAAACTCAAAGACTCAAGTTATTCCTTTCCACACTAAAGGAAGATACACTTTGATGTTTTTTGGACTTGGAGAGAACACTATTTCTACCTGGATTGACATAAAGACCAAATTTCTCCTGAAGTATCAAGACTACTACCATGTTCATGATCTCCATGATGAAATATTTAGGATGGCGTAGAGAGATGATGAGAGAGGTTCTTATTTAACGTACAACAAAGTAAGGTATGACTAGACCATTATTTTTTTAAGAGTATATTTTTGCATGAAGTACGAGAGTATTGTTTAGAAGTACTCAACCTCATTGGAGGAGGTGAATTCTCTAAAAAATCCTTTGAGAAATTTTATAAAATGTGTAAGAATTACTCTTGAAGATGAGAGAAAATCCATTCAAATAGATTAGGAAGTAAGTTAGCAAGTGATGTCACTAAGATAGAGCTTGGTAGTCTACTGGAGAATTCAAGATTTGATATCATCTCCATATTATCAACCACATTGGATACACTACAAACCAAGTCCTTCAATAATGAGCCCCTAGCCATTTACTATTCCTACTATTAGTCTAAGCATGTAATACATGAATACCCAAAAAATAAGATTGTTATTTGCACTATTTATAAAAGAGATCATCTTGTCTATGACTTTCTAGTATTACCAGAACTCAAGACCACCTATAATGACCATGGAAAGGTTGCAATGGAAGATGTTTATTTTATGGGATAAAGGAGATAGATGTCATTAAAATTATACCCATAAGGTATGTATGATGTTTTTATTATATGTTCTCCTCACCTAATCAGTGAATATTGCTACAATTTTCCATAAAATTGGTTTAATATTGGTTGAGGTCAACAACCAGACCTTTAGGTTCAACAATAACAGTTGTCACAACAACCATAAAATTAGTCCCAATAGCCCCAAGGATGGTCACAACAACCTCAAGGCTAGATACAACAACCTCCAAATTGGCCTCATTCGTCCCTAAACTAGCTGCAACATCCTTGACACTAGACAAATAACCAATCTCAATGGAGAGAACAACCACCATATTTTACACATCAAACTCCATAGGCATTAATATCCTCTCCTCATAACAATAGCATATAGAATCAATTGTTAGGTTGTGGAGTCTGATTTCAGCTAAATATTGATAAAATAGTTCTTTGTTCCCTAACCGGACTATAGATGACCAATCCCGAACCAGAGGTGAAAAAAGGAAAAAGAAAAGTTAATTTTAGGATTGGCTAAAATTAAGCTTTTTCTAATTGTAAAAGGAAAAAGAAAAGTTAATTTTAGGATCTAAAATTAAGCTTTTTTTAATTGTAAAAGGAAAAAGGAAAAGTTAATTTTAGGATTGGCTAAAATTAAGCTTTTTCTAATTGTAAACTTTCTAAGTTTGAATTAGGCCTTAAGTGGGGATTGGGTTAATTATAGGATGTTTGTTTTAGCATGTGTGGTTGGGGCTTTTTCTTATAAATATGTAATCTCTCCATTAGTGAGGATAGATTTGTAGAACTGGAGAATTCTTATTGATTGGTGGCTCTTAACTAGCATCAAGTCATAGGAGATTCTTGGAGGTGAGAGTTCTTGGTCTGTGAAAGGAGAAAGAAGGAAGAGAAGTTGTGTGAGAATACTTGTGTATTCGGAGAGGAGGTTGCAACTGTTGTGTTGCAGGATTGTTCCCTTTGGGTGGTTTGTATTGGTTTGATAAGATATTTTGGTGGATTTAGCCCACATTGGATGAGCCACGTTATATCTTGTGTTCCTTTTGTCTTGCATGATTTCTTTTGTTGTTCTAATAAGTTTTTATTTTTATTATTAGAAGGGTTTGCTCTCAAGTTTTATTTTATATAGTAGATCCTAACAACTGGTATCAAAGCCAAGTTTTTTATTGGGTACTTGACAAAAGAGTTTTTAGATCAAGTGCAAGCAATGGCGAAAGATTTGAAGTTCAAGGTGGAAAAATTTAATGGACAAAATTTCCAACTCTAGAAAATGCAAATAGAATATTATCTCTATCATAAGCACCTCTATCTACCTCTAGAAGGTAAGACAAAGAAACCAACTACAACGTTTGATGATGAGTGGGATAGGAAGGCATTGGATACTATCTGGTTATGCCTTGTAGCTTCGGTGGTATTCAATATTTCAGAGGAGAAGACTATGAAGGATATTATGGGTACACTAAAAAGGTTGTATGAAAATCCCTCAGTCTCGAATAAATTTTTTTTAATGAAGCATATTTATAATTTGTGAATGTTAGAAGGTGGGTTTGTTGCAAGTCACTTGAATGATTTCAATATGGTTGTAAGTCAGTTAGCCTCGATTAAAATTAAAATAGAGGAAGATATGAGAGCCATTCTATTCTTGTGCTCATTTCTAGAAAGTTGGGAGAGCTTGGTTATGGCAATTAGCAATTCTATTTCTGGTACTCTTGCTTTTGATGATGTGGTTGGTGCAGTCCTTAGTGATGAGATGTGATGGAAGAGCACGGGTGAATCATTATCTGGTGTAGATTTGACTATCAAAGGAAAATAAAGGATGAGAGGAATGAGTTCAGGGAACCATGAAGAGCAAAGTGGATCCAAGTCCAAGGGAAATATGGAGTGTTGGCATTATGACAAGAAGGGGCATCTAAAGAAATATTGTTGGTCTCAAAATGGAGATGGAGGAGGAGGTCAAGAAGCAAACGTAGTAGGTGAAGTGTTACAAGAGGTCTTGATACTCTCTTATAATGAAAAGGATTGTATTGATATTGACTACGAAAGACCGAATATTGGCCAAGCAGTGGGAGCAATGAGAAACAAGCATGTCTAGGGGGATGGACATGGCACTGATATTAATGCATGATTTTGAGATGGATCACATGATGTGATTGTGGCAAGTCATATTGTGTGTGAGTATGTTATGGGGGTAGACATAGTATGTGGATCTTGTCACAATGGTTATGGTTGAATCATCATGATGCATGGGCAATCGTGGAGATGTTGAAGTATCACAAATTTGTGATAGGTAGATTGTGTGTTGCTTGTTGATCACATAAAAAGTGTGTGGATGGCACAAGTGATGGTTGAAAGCATGGTTACAATAATATGGAG